>CP092870.1:60775222-61433565 GCA_030710605.1 Cordylochernes scorpioides | reverse complement strand
TTGATGGAATCGCTCGCCTTGCTCATCACTATATGCACCGAGATTATCAGGGAATTGACAATTGACAATTAAACACCTTTATTGATATCTCGTCAATCTTCACACTCAAAGGGAGTTATAAGGTAATAATAATGGTAGGAATGAAGAGAGATATATACAATCGACGTAGCCCTCTCCGAGGGCACGTCCGGAGCTTAAAGCCGCCTTGAATCTAGACAGACCCCTGCCATTTGGGGAGTTCGGAACATGTTTGATGATAATGTCGAAGAATTTGTCGAGAAGAATCTTATCTTCAGGCGTGAGTAGCCCGAGGAGGTGCTCCGTTTCTTCTTCGTAATTATCAGTGAATTTGTCCAGGTGACTATGCAAGTAGTGAACAAGGTCTGATGGCAATCAACGAGGGAACAAGACAAAGTTGGCCTCATGTTCCGAACCTGTTCCATTTATTATGTTGAAGTAGGACACCGGCGGGAAATCCTGCGTTTGGCAACCCTTCATTCTATCGGGAACACGGTCCTCTGTGGTGAGGTACTGGTTAAATAGAGGAAGTAAAACTGGACAGGAATGTACAGTTATGTATGTGCTATGACATTCATAATTTATATCAATAAATTGGGTTAACCTCCCTTTGAAAATTAAACGATTTATAGCCCATCAAAGGATGATTCTATGGCTATTTTTCCGCGAGGATATCACGGGATTTTGGAACAGCGACCCTTTAATTTGCTACTTCTGCAATGCTGTATCCAAGACAATTTGGTCCATTATCTATTCCATTGCCCATTCCTACAGGAAAAGAGACTGGAAATTCACGAAATTTCGGGGCTAACTCACTATAATGAACAACATGTATATAAAATTTTACTACTCTCCTGCTGGATAAAACATTTGTTTATAAATATTTGATATTTTTCAAGGCGATAGATAAAATGAGGGAAGAAGTGCTCAACTCCACAGACAACGGCTGACCCTCCCCTCCCTCCTCACTCATGTACATATATAACCTTTTATCCCCTTGTAAGACATTAGTGTCTTAATTGAGGTTTTTGTTGTTGCTGTAAATTAGGTTGGCCAAATATCAGGGAACAGGCTAAATCAATGTTTATTTGATTTCTGTTCCACCAGATTGCGCTCTGCCTTCTGTAAAGCACATGTGCTCCTGGTCAGGATATGTCTACTTTGTTTATGATTTATAATTTGGTTCATCTCATGGAATAGGGTGTAAGGATGCTGCTTTCGTTGTTCATGGTACCATGACACACTTTGGTGAAAGTCTGACTAATTTGAGGCTGTTCCTAAAATGGAAGCCTTTGCTGTCAATTTTAACATGAGTACAGACCTCTGTATTCTTGGAGAGGGACCCTTGCTAGGGTCTATCAACCAGGTCAGTTGAACTCAAGATTTATAAAAAGGTTTAAAAAGACAAAGGTCGCCTCTCCCGTCAAAATAGACATCAAAACTAGACGCTATCTAACTAGACAACCACTTTACCAGCTAAACACCTTTTTGGCAGATTGTCAAGATTCCATTAGATCCCTTGTGAATCTCATGGAATGAAGTCCGCCCTAGACTGACGAGGGCCATTAGCCCGAAACCATGGTTTCTAGGTGGACACTTCTCAGTTTACCAAAGCTGGTGTTGTGGCTTTTTCACCGACCCTAGGTCGCTAGTTTGTGGCGACGGTCAATAGATGGCTTCTGGTTTTGACGTCTATTTTGACGGGAGAGGCGACCTTTGTCTCTTTAGATCAATATCCTCCCGGCAGAATTTCCATTTATAAAGAGGTCTTTCTCCTCTTTCTAACAATGCCGCTGTTGGTCCGCGACTGCTTATTGGTCAGAGTTATTCTGTTTGTTTCACAGCTGGCCTGGTTCATATCTGAAGGTTGTTCCCTAATCCGTCACCTGGGGACGCACCTAATCTTTACATAAGAGAGAATAAAAAACAAAAACAATAAATATTGGTTACGTTCTATGGAGCCATTGTTATGATCTATGGAGACATAGTTACCTGCTATGGCTAATAATAGAAGAGAAAGGAATAAGTTAATATACTTATGCTATACATGGCACAAGCCATCAGTAACTTTTAGATGCACGATCAGTAAATGCCTTTTTTTTCTCAATTTATCTACCTGATCCAAGTACAAATTCACTTTTGTACTGTTTTTCACATTGATTGACTTTCTTACGCCCTTCCTGCCTAAATACATGTTTCATGGTTTTTCAAGATGCCTCAAAAACCACTTTTTTGGTCGTTGAGGTACAGCTTGCAGCACACTGACGAGGGCCAACAGCTCGAAAGGTGTACGTGGTTAGCTTTTTCTTGATTTAATCAAGAAATGGTATTTGGTCAATTCTGGAAAAATAAAAAATAAAATCAACGATTAGTTGCTATTTATTCCGATAGATGGTGCGATCAATCAGTAACTTTTATTTTTACGATTAGGAAATGTCTTTTTTTCTCATACTTATAACCATTCAGGTTTCTGTAGCAAATAACGCTAATTTCTGTATTTAGAGAAGAATGCTGAAAATTGGCGTGAATTTGATACTTTGTTCAAGTTAGAGAGTGATAAAGAAGTTTAAGGGTATTGTGAAAGCTGAGAGAATTCCGTCCAGCCTGCTAGAATGACAGACCACGCCGTCGGTAAACATACAAGCGTGGCCTGGGAATAGTACTGATGGCCACCGCTATGTGGCGTCGCATATCGGCGGAAACCAATCAGAACCCAATAGACATTATAGGGTGTTGACCTTTTTGTTTTCCTTTATCTACTGTTGATAGAAGCGTGGACACGGGCGCCGCTTGGAGGCGTTGCATGAAGATAACTGACCAATGGGAACGGGCCACCTCAACCGTCAGTCTTCTTCCTTGTATATACCAAAAAACTGCCTTTGTTCTACTGCTGTGTGCGGTCGTTATTCTTTTGTCAACATATGTCTCCTTATATCTAATAATAATCATATATTTATAAATCACTTATTTGGCTGTTCTTTTTGCAACATCGACCCACAACATCTACTTCCTATATAAATGTAGCTAATACGTAATACTAATGAACACTAACTGAATTACTTTTCTGGAACATCGCTGGACTTGATAAATCGACATGGGGGTCGGTGGAAGGATGGTCTAAACCATTGGTTTTCAACCGCTACGACCCGGGTTCGATTCCCGCATTGGGAACTTTTTCTTGATTAAAAAAAAATAAAAAAAATCTCCGATGGCGTTCGATTCTTGCAAAATTTCAACCCCACCAGAGAGTTCAAGTAACTAAACGGGGCTCTGGCATATTTGTAAGTGTAAAGTCGAACTGCTTTTCACATATGTAGACATGTGGTGTACTTACAGTAAAAACAGTTGCCTACTTCTACACAACATGATTATCAAGGACAAAACCATGTGTACTAGAGATGAGCAGAAGAAAAAAAATCGACATACTACAGTATCTTAAAATAACTTTTATTTCTCTCTCTCCATTTAGAAGTTCTTGTTTAAAAATCTTGAGTGGAAGGTTCCTAATCCCCAATAGGGGCTTTTTCTCAAGAGAGAGGTTAGACAACGAAGGTCAAGCGGAAGTCCTGAAGGTTGGATTTAAGAGTCCCAAGTGGGACGGCCGGACTTAGTGGCAGCTGAGTCACGGCATTAATTGTAACCGGAAATTCCTGTCAGCTTCCTCTTCAACCGTGTTATCTGTTCTGACTCAAGTTTGAAGCTACTGTGGAATCTCTATCACAGCTACCACAGCCATCAGTAGCAGCAGTAGATCAACGTACAGTAGAGACAGATGTTCACCTACAGAATGTACAACGGTACATCACAGCTACCACAGCCATCAGTAGCAGCAGTAGATCAACGTACAGCAGAGACAGATGTTCACCTACAGAATGTACAACGGTACATCACAGCTACCACAGCCATCAGTAGCAGAGGTGGATCAACGTACAGTAGAGACAGATGTTCACCTACAGAATGTACAACGGTACATCACAGCTACCACAGCCATCAGTAGCAGCAGTAGATCAACGTACAGCAGAGACAGATGTTCACCTACAGAATGTACAACGGTACATCACAGCTACCACAGCCATCAGTAGCAGCAGTAGATCAACGTACACTAGAGACAGATGTTCACCTACAGAATGTACAACAGTACATCACATCTACCACAGCCATCAGTAGCAGCAGTAGATCAACGTACAGTAGAGACAGATGTTCACCTACAGAATGTACAACGGTACATCACAGCTACCACAGCCATCAGTAGCAGAGGTGGATCAACGTACAGTAGAGACAGATGTTCACCTACAGAATGTACAACGGTACATCACAGCTACCACAGCCATCAGTGGCAGCAGTAGAGACAGATGTTCACCTACAGAATGTACAACGGTACATCACAGCTACGACAGCCATTAGTAGCGGCAGTAGATCAACGTACAGTAGTGACAGATGTTCACCTACAGAATGTACAACGGTACATCACAGCTACCACAGCCATCAGTAGCAGCGGTGGATCAACGTACAGTAGAGACAGATGTTCACCTACAGAATGTACAACGGTACATCACAGCTACGACAGCCATTAGTAGCGGCAGTAGATCAACGTACAGTAGTGACAGATGTTCACCTACAGAATGTACAACGGTACATCACAGCTACCACAGCCATCAGTAGCAGCAGTGGATCAACGTACAGTAGAGACAGATGTTCACCTACAGAATGTACAACGGTACATCACAGCTACCACAGCCATCAGTAAAAGCAGTAGATCAACGTACTGTAGAGACAGATGTTCACCTACAGAATGTACAACGGTACATCACAGCTACCACAGCCATCAGTGGCAGCAGTAGATCAACGTACAGCAGAGACAGATGTTCACCTACAGAATGTACAACGGTACATCACAGCTACGACAGCCATCAGTAGCAGCAGTAGATCAACGTACAGTAGAGACAGATGTTCACCTACAGAATGTACAACGGTACATCACAGCTACGACAGCCATCAGTAGCAGCAGTAGATCAACGTACAGTAGAGACAGATGTTCACCTACAGAATGTACAACGGTACATCACAGCTACCACAGCCATCAGTGGCAGCAGTAGATCAACGTACAGTAGAGACAGATGTTCACCTACAGAATGTACAACGGTACATCACAGCTACCACAGCCATCAGTAGCAGCAGTAGTTCAACCTACAGTAGAGACAGATGTTCACCTACAGAATGTACAACGGTACATCACAGCTACCACAGCCATCAGTAGCAGCAGTAGATCAACATACAGTAGAGACAGATGTTCACCTACAGAATGTACAACGGTACATCACAGCTACCACAGCCATCAGTAGCAGCAGTAGATCAACGTACACTAGAGACAGATGTTCACCTACAGAATGTACAACGGTACATCACAGCTACAACAGCCATCAGTAGCAGCAGTAGATCAACGTACAGTAGAGACAGATGTTCACCTACAAAATGTACAACGGTACATCACAGCTACGACAGCCATTAGTAGCGGCAGTAGATCAACGTACAGTAGTGACAGATGTTCACCTACAGAATGTACAACGGTACATCACAGCTACCACAGCCATCAGTAGCAGCGGTGGATCAACGTACAGTAGAGACAGATGTTCACCTACAGAATGTACAACGGTACATCACAGCTACGACAGCCATTAGTAGCGGCAGTAGATCAACGTACACTAGTGACAGATGTTCACCTACAGAATGTACAACGGTACATCACAGCTACCACAGCCATCAGTAGCAGCAGTGGATCAACGTACAGTAGAGACAGATGTTCACCTACAGAATGTACAACGGTACATCACAGCTACCACAGCCATCAGTAAAAGCAGTAGATCAACGTACTGTAGAGACAGATGTTCACCTACAGAATGTACAACGGTACATCACAGCTACCACAGCCATCAGTGGCAGCAGTAGATCAACGTACAGCAGAGACAGATGTTCACCTACAGAATGTACAACGGTACATCACAGCTACGACAGCCATCAGTAGCAGCAGTAGATCAACGTACAGTAGAGACAGATGTTCACCTACAGAATGTACAACGGTACATCACAGCTACGACAGCCATCAGTAGCAGCAGTAGATCAACGTACAGTAGAGACAGATGTTCACCTACAGAATGTACAACGGTACATCACAGCTACCACAGCCATCAGTAGCAGCAGTAGTTCAACGTACAGTAGAGACAGATGTTCACCTACAGAATGTACAACGGTACATCACAGCTACCACAGCCATCAGTAGCAGCAGTAGATCAACATACAGTAGAGACAGATGTTCACCTACAGAATGTACAACGGTACATCACAGCTACGACAGCCATCAGTAGCAGCAGTAGATCAACATACAGTAGAGACAGATGTTCACCTACAGAATGTACAACGGTACATCACAGCTACCACAGCCATCAGTAGCAGCAGTAGATCAACATACAGTAGAGACAGATGTTCACCTACAGAATGTACAACGGTACATCACAGCTACCACAGCCATCAGTAGCAGCAGTAGATCAACATACAGTAGAGACAGATGTTCACCTACAGAATGTACAACGGTACATCACAGCTACCACAGCCATCAGTAGCAGCAGTAGATCAACGTACACTAGAGACAGATGTTCACCTACAGAATGTACAACGGTACATCACAGCTACCACAGCCATCAGTAGCAGCAGTAGATCAACATACAGTAGAGACAGATGTTCACCTACAGAATGTACAACGGTACATCACAGTTACCACAGCCATCAGTAGCAGCAGTAGATCAACGTACTGTAGAGACAGATGTTCACCTACAGAATGTACAACGGTACATCACAGCTACCACAGCCATCAGTAGCAGCAGTAGATCAACGTACACTAGAGACAGATGTTCACCTACAGAATGTACAACGGTACATCACAGCTACCACAGCCATCAGTAGCAGCAGTAGATCAACATACAGTAGAGACAGATGTTCACCTACAGAATGTACAACGGTACATCACAGTTACCACAGCCATCAGTAGCAGCAGTAGATCAACGTACTGTAGAGACAGATGTTCACCTACAGAATGTACAACGGTACATCACAGTTACCACAGCCATCAGTAGCAGCGGTGGATCAACGTACAGTAGAGACAGATGTTCACCTACAGAATGTACAACGGTACATCACAGCTACCACAGCCATCAGTAGCAGCAGTAGATCAACGTACAGTAGAGACAGATGTTCACCTACAGAATGTACAACGGTACATCACAGCTACGACAGCCATCAGTAGCAGCAGTAGATCAACGTACAGTAGAGACAGATGTTCACCTACAGAATGTACAACGGTACATCACAGCTACGACAGCCATCAGTAGCAGCAGTAGATCAACGTACAGTAGAGACAGATGTTCACCTACAGAATGTACAACGGTACATCACAGCTACGACAGCCATTAGTAGCGGCAGTAGATCAACGTACAGTAGAGACAGATGTTCACCTACAGAATGTACAACGGTACATCACAGCTACCACAGCCATCAGTAGCAGAGGTGGATCAACGTACAGTAGAGACAGATGTTCACCTACAGAATGTACAACGGTACATCACAGCTACCACAGCCATCAGTAGCAGCAGTGGATCAACGTACAGTAGAAACAGATGTTCACCTACAGAATGTACAACGGTACATCACAGCTACCACAGCCATCAGTAGCAGCAGTAGATCAACGTACAGTAGAGACAGATGTTCACCTACAGAATGTACAACGGTACATCACAGCTACGACAGCCATCAGTAGCAGCAGTAGTTCAACGTACACTAGAGACAGATGTTCACCTACAGAATGTACAACGGTACATCACAGTTACCACAGCCATCAGTAGCAGCAGTAGATCAACGTACAGTAGAGACAGATGTTCACCTACAGAATGTACAACGGTACATCACAGCTACGACAGCCATCAGTAGCAGCAGTAGTTCAACGTACACTAGAGACAGATGTTCACCTACAGAATGTACAACGGTACATCACAGCTACCACAGCCATCAGTAGCAGCAGTAGTTCAACGTACAGTAGAGACAGATGTTCACCTACAGAATGTACAACGGTACATCACAGCTACGACAGCCATTAGTAGCGGCAGTAGATCAACGTACACTAGAGACAGATGTTCACCTACAGAATGTACAACGGTACATCACAGTTACCACAGCCATCAGTAGCAGCGGTGGATCAACATACAGTAGAGACAGATGTTCACCTACAGAATGTACAACGGTACATCACAGCTACGACAGCCATCAGTAGCAGCAGTAGTTCAACGTACACTAGAGACAGATGTTCACCTACAGAATGTACAACGGTACATCACAGTTACCACAGCCATCAGTAGCAGCGGTGGATCAACGTACAGTAGAGACAGATGTTCACCTACAGAATGTACAACGGTACATCACAGCTACCACAGCCATCAGTAGCAGCAGGTGATCAACGTACAGTAGAGACAGATGTAAACCTACAGAATGTACAACGGTACATCACAGTTACCACAGCCATCAGTAGCAGCGGTGGATCAACGTACAGTAGAGACAGATGTAAACCTACAGAATGTACAACGGTACATCACAGCTACCACAGCCATCAGTAGCAGCAGTAGATCAACGTACAGTAGAGACAGATGTTAACCTACAGAATGTACAACGGTACATCACAGCTACCACAGCCATCAGTAGCAGCGGTGGATCAACGTACAGTAGAGACAGATGTAACCTACAGAATGTACAACGGTACATCACAGTTACCACAGCCATCAGTAGCAGCGGTGGATCAACGTACAGTAGAGACAGATGTTCACCTACAGAATGTACAACGGTACATCACAGCTACCACAGCCATCAGTAGCAGCGGTGGATCAACGTACAGTAGAGACAGATGTTCACCTACAGAATGTACAACGGTACATCACAGTTACCACAGCCATCAGTAGCAGCGGTGGATCAACGTACAGTAGAGACAGATGTTCACCTACAGAATGTACAACGGTACATCACAGCTACCACAGCCATCAGTAGCAGCAGTAGATCAACGTACAGTAGAGACAGATGTTCACCTACAGAATGTACAACGGTACATCACAGTTACCACAGCCATCAGTAGCAGCGGTGGATCAACGTACAGTAGAGACAGATGTTCACCTACAGAATGTACAACGGTACATCACAGCTACCACAGCCATCAGTAGCAGCGGTGGATCAACGTACAGTAGAGACAGATGTTCACCTACAGAATGTACAACGGTACATCACAGTTACCACAGCCATCAGTAGCAGCGGTGGATCAACGTACAGTAGAGACAGATGTTCACCTACAGAATGTACAACGGTACATCACAGTTACCACAGCCATCAGTAGCAGCAGTAGATCAACGTACAGTAGAGACAGATGTTCACCTACAGAATGTACAACGGTACATCACAGTTACCACAGCCATCAGTAGCAGCAGTAGATCAACGTACTGTAGAGACAGATGTTCACCTACAGAATGTACAACGGTACATCACAGCTACCACAGCCATCAGTAGCAGCGGTGGATCAACGTACAGTAGAGACAGATGTTCACCTACAGAATGTACAACGGTACATCACAGCTACCACAGCCATCAGTGGCAGCAGTAGATCAACGTACAGTAGAGACAGATGTTCACCTACAGAATGTACAACGGTACATCACAGCTACCACAGCCATCAGTAGCAGTAGATCAACGTACAGTAGAGACAGATGTTCACCTACAGAATGTACAACGGTACATCACAGTTACCACAGCCATCAGTAGCAGCAGTAGATCAACGTACAGTAGAGACAGATGTTCACCTACAGAATGTACAACGGTACATCACAGCTACGACAGCCATCAGTAGCAGCAGTAGTTCAACGTACAGTAGAGACAGATGTTCACCTACAGAATGTACAACGGTACATCACAGCTACCACAGCCATCAGTAGCAGCAGTAGGATCAACGTACAGTAGAGACAGATGTTCACCTACAGAATGTACAACGGTACATCACAGCTACCACAGCCATCAGTAGCAGAGGTGGATCAACGTACAGTAGAGACAGATGTTCACCTACAGAATGTACAACGGTACATCACAGTTACCACAGCCATCAGTAGCAGCAGTAGATCAACGTACAGTAGAGACAGATGTTCACCTACAGAATGTACAACGGTACATCACAGCTACCACAGCCATCAGTAGCAGCAGTGGATCAACGTACAGTAGAGACAGATGTTCACCTACAGAATGTACAACGGTACATCACAGCTACCACAGCCATCAGTGGCAGCAGTAGATCAACGTACAGTAGAGACAGATGTTCACCTACAGAATGTACAACGGTACATCACAGCTACCACAGCCATCAGTAGCAGCAGTGGATCAACGTACAGTAGAGACAGATGTTCACCTACAGAATGTACAACGGTACATCACAGCTACCACAGCCATCAGTAGCAGCGGTGGATCAACGTACAGTAGAGACAGATGTTCACCTACAGAATGTACAACGGTACATCACAGCTACCACAGCCATTAGTAGCAGCAGTAGATCAACGTACAGTAGAGACAGATGTTCACCTACAGAATGTACAACGGTACATCACAGCTACCACAGCCATTAGTAGCAGCAGTAGATCAACGTACAGTAGAGACAGATGTTCACCTACAGAATGTACAACGGTACATCACAGCTACCACAGCCATCAGTGGCAGCAGTAGATCAACATACAGTAGAGACAGATGTTCACCTACAGAATGTACAACGGTACATCACAGCTACCACAGCCATCAGTGGCAGCAGTAGATCAACATACAGTAGAGACAGATGTTCACCTACAGAATGTACAACGGTACATCACAGCTACCACAGCCATTAGTAGCAGCAGTAGATCAACGTACAGTAGAGACAGATGTTCACCTACAGAATGTACAACGGTACATCACAGCTACGACAGCCATCAGTAGCAGCAGTAGATCAACGTACACTAGAGACAGATGTTCACCTACAGAATGTACAACGGTACATCACAGCTACCACAGCCATCAGTAGCAGCAGTAGATCAACGTACAGTAGAGACAGATGTTCACCTACAGAATGTACAACGGTACATCACAGCTACCACAGCCATCAGTAGCAGCGGTGGATCAACGTACAGTAGAGACAGATGTTCACCTACAGAATGTACAACGGTACATCACAGTTACCACAGCCATCAGTAGCAGCGGTGGATCAACGTACAGTAGAGACAGATGTTCACCTACAGAATGTACAACGGTACATCACAGCTACCACAGCCATCAGTAGCAGTAGATCAACGTACAGTAGAGACAGATGTTCACCTACAGAATGTACAACGGTACATCACAGTTACCACAGCCATCAGTAGCAGCTGTGGATCAACATACAGTAGAGACAGATGTTCACCTACAGAATGTACAACGGTACATCACAGCTACCACAGCCATCAGTAGCAGAGGTGGATCAACATACAGTAGAGACAGATGTTCACCTACAGAATGTACAACGGTACATCACAGTTTACCACAGCCATCAGTAGCAGCGGTGGATCAACGTACAGTAGAGACAGATGTTCACCTACAGAATGTACAACGGTACATCACAGCTACCACAGCCATCAGTAGCAGCAGTAGATCAACGTACAGTAGAGACAGATGTTCACCTACAGAATGTACAACGGTACATCACAGTTACCACAGCCATCAGTAGCAGCAGTAGATCAACGTACAGTAGAGACAGATGTTCACCTACAGAATGTACAACGGTACATCACAGTTACCACAGCCATCAGTAGCAGCAGTAGATCAACGTACAGTAGAGACAGATGTTCACCTACAGAATGTACAACGGTACATCACAGCTACCACAGCCATCAGTAGCAGTAGATCAACGTACAGTAGAGACAGATGTTCACCTACAGAATGTACAACGGTACATCACAGCTACCACAGCCATCAGTAGCAGCGGTGGATAAACGTACAGTAGAGACAGATGTTCACCTACAGAATGTACAACGGTACATCACAGCTACCACAGCCATCATTAGCAGCAGTAGATCAACGTACAGTAGAGACAGATGTTCACCTACAGAATGTACAACAGTACATCACAGCTACCACAGCCATAAGTAGCAGCGGTGGATAAACGTACAGTACAGGCAGAAAGATGCGGACGCCCCATCCTTCCTATAAATAGCCAAGCCAGCTAGCGAGCTATCGACCGCTTGGATTGAGGTCGTCCTGGAGTCTGGGTCACCAGTCGGGTGGGACCAACAGCATGGAACTTTCTTTCCTTTTTCCCATTCTCCCATCATTCCTACAGACTTCTATCCATCCTCTTGACTCTTTACCTCTCTGCTGTACGTAATCCACTTTATTAAACATTATTCTCTACTATTCATCTATCGATTACTAGCAGAAAAAAGGTCAACGAGACTTTTTCATATAACCAACTAGTTGCTTTTTTAACATGAAAATAACCTTGATGTACCTTTCAGCATGTATATCGGGATTGAGACAATAACTCTGAAAGATATTACAGTGACCTTCATTGAAGACACACGAGATAACCAAGTGTGTATACACTCATGGACAAAACTTAAGGAAGTTGTACCTTTTAGCATGTATATCGGGATTGAGACAATAACTCTGAAAGATATTACAGTGACCTTTATTGAAGACATACGAGATAACCAAGTGTGTATACACTCATGGACAAAACTTAAGGAAGTTGTACCTTTTAGCATGTATATCGTGGTTTGAGACAATAACTCCGAAAGATATTATAGTGACCTTTATTGAAGACATACGAGATAACTAAGTGTGTATACACTCATGGACAAAACTTAAGGAAGTTGTACCTTTTAGCATGTATATCGTGGTTTGAGACAATAACTCTGAAAGATATTATAGTGACCATTATTGAAGACACACGAGATAACCAAGTGTGTATACACTCATGGACAAAACTTAAGTTGTACATTACGACTGCTGTGATAGAGATGTATGGAGACATCTGAGGCTCTTCATTGGACAACAAAAAGCCTTTCACCTCGTCTAAAGATGACCCATATTCTCTATAGTTGGTGCTAACTGCCATCTGCTCAGACTGATCGAAATGACCTAGTTAGAAGAATCATTCAACATGGCCGTTTTAACTATTCTAAACTATTACAGATAATATTGGTTAACTGCCACGGTTCTCGATAACAACCTTTCTGTACTTTGCATCGTGAATTTGAAAGTTTCTATTTTACGTACACTCATGGAGAAAACATACGAAGGAGGAAAGTATTTTGAAAAGGGAAAAATAGAATTCGAGTTAAAAAGTTTCTTCAAGTTTTTGAGCGAATTTTCTGATAGTCAACGAGCTAATATATTTATAAAGAGAGTTAAAATCCTCTGAAGAATATAAATAAAAGAATTCAAAGTACAAGAGGATGGGTTTCTTAAAAGAAACCCATTTTAAGAAACCCATCCTCTTGTACTTTGAATTCTTTTATTTATAATATATTTATGTTCAATATCAAAATGATATTTAAACAAAAATAATTCAATTGGTGGTGGTTTATTGTCCATGGAACAGATCAGTTTGGCCCATGCACCCTGAGGAAAGGGTGGTGCCATTGCTCCGTTAGTCAGCCACATTTCAGAGTTCCCTGTTCACAGTTACCGTAGCGGCTCACGACACCGTACTACAGGGCAGTCCCTTACTTGTGCTGCTTCTCCCCACGTAGAGGAGGACTTCTGGGCAGATATAACTCAATTATTTTTGTAAAAATATCATCTTGATATTGTACATAAAAGCATTTGCCTGGTGAAGAACAGATAATTTGCACGAAATCTTACGAAATCTGAATTAAAAGAAAATTTTCACTAATTCTATTTTTCTCTTTTCAAAGAATTTCTATATACACTGCGTGACATTGAAAATGGAACACCAAGAAATAGTGGCCAGAAAGTGATGAAACTCGGCAGACAGAGAGAGACAGGGACGAACAATAAGTGATCTTTATTTCAAAATGATAGTCATAATACAGAGCGAGAACGGCGTCGGCTTAGTAGCAAGTAGGACCACCGCGGACGGCGATGCACGCAGCAACACGTCTAGGTAGAGAGTCAATCAGAGTACGGATGGCGTCCTGAGGGATGTCCCTCCATTCCCTCTCAACCATTTGCCACAGTTCGTCTTCTGAACGCGGCTGTGGCAAGGCATGCAAACGGCGTCCAATGATGTCCCAGACGTGCTCGATTGGTGAGAGATCAGGAGAGTACGGTGGCCAGGGAAGCATCTGTACATCTTGCAGAGCTTGTTGGCTAATGCGAGCAGTGTGCGGTCGGGCGTTATCCTGCTGGTAAAGGGCATTGGGTACCCCCTGAAGGTAGGGGAGTGTCACCGGTCGCAGCACATCATCAACGTATCGTTGGGCCGTCATAGTGCACTGAATACGAAGTAAAGGTGACCTGGAATCATACGCGATTGCGCCCCAAACCATGATTCCACGTTGTCGCACGGTGGGGCGTTCCACAATTGCTGCCGGATTGGACCTTTCTCCACGTCAACGCCACACGCGTACACGGCGACTATCACTAGACAAGCAGAAACGCGACTCATCTGAGAACACGACCCTGTGCCATTCCGTCATCCACGTCGATCTAGCCCGGCACCATTCCAAACGTTGGCGCCTATTCGGTGGGGTCAATGGCAGTCTTCTTAGCGGGCGGCATGAGTGCAAGCCATTAGCAACCAATCGACGAGAAATGGTTCTGGTCGAGATGGAATGATCTAGGGTGTCTTCCACATGTTGCAGGATGGCGGTACAAGTGGCTTGTGGGGCCGCCACTGCTTGTCGAAGGATACGCCGATCCACACGTAGTGACGTCACTCTGGTTGCACCGACATTCCTATAAATTGCCACATTTCCTTGTTCCAACCATCTTCTCCACAGTCGGTGCACCGTGGACGCACCAAGGTGTGTATCAGCTGCGATTTGACGTATGGACCAACCTGCCCTTTTCAGTCCGATCACCATGCCCCTCGTAAAAGCGTCTGCCTGCTTGAACTGCCTCCGTTTACGATGACCTGGCATTCTCTGTTATTACACGTGTCTTTTGACACAAGAACAAAATTTCTACAATGATTTTCCTTGAAGAAATAACGACACGAATACTGCCCTTTCTGCAAGTTCCTTCCCTTATATCTTACTCCATGTGCGTACGAGAGCTGCGCATTTTACATCATTTGCATAACTCGGTTAGGCGCGTCTACCCTGAAATTTGCATAATTTTCTGGCCACTATTTCTTGGTGTTCCATTTTCAATGTCACGCAGTGTATCTCTTGCTCACAATAATAGGAATGTTTTGCTAATGTTATCCTTTACAAAGAGGTACACTATACACGCACGTACGTGGGCAGATAAAAATTAATGTTTATAAATATTTCCTTAGTTAGCTTTGATAAGTCAGTAAAGATTTTACACAATAAAATCATATCTCCTTTTGTTAATTTTTATATGTTTCTGTCGTTTTCTTCTTTCTTATCTCCACTCAATCATATTAGGGTATCAAGCTATGACAACCATCATGACTGTGTGAAGTAGAATGCGTCTGCCTTTGTCATTAAGACTGGGAGCACTACTCAGTAGCAGGCCACTGACTTAGCTCCAATATGAAATGGTGACATGAGGAACAGACACCATGTACAGCTAACATGGAGTACATCCTGTATCCCCTTTGTCATTAAGACTGGGAGCACTACTCAGTAGCAGGCCACTGACTTAGCTCCAATATGAAATGATGACATGAGGAACAGACACCATGTACAGCCAACATGGAGTACATCCTGTATCCCCTTTGTCATTAAGACTGGGAGCACTACTCAGTAGCAGGCCACTGACTTAGCTCTAATATGAAATGGTGACATGAGGAACAGACACCATGTACAGCCACTCCTAACATGGAGTACAAACGCTGCTCATCCTGTATCCCTGGAGTTCTTACAGGGTACTATCAGCATGGCCAGCTGAACCCAGGTTTTTTAGTGAGCTTGTTACTGCTCCCCCTCCTCTTTTTTTCATCCGGGCTTGGGACCGGCAAAGGCGGAGTTAGTTTCTGTTGTGAGATTGATAAACAAATAAAATTATTTAAAAATCTGTGAAATCAATGTAGTTTTTTAAATTTTATGACCAAGTATTTGTTTATTTGAAACAGACGAAGAAGTGGCTTTGAGTATAAAAACTAAAACCTTTTCGCACTTTTAAATTATTTAGTTTAGACTCTTTCCCTCTCTTTGTATTAGAAAAATAAATTTATTTGAATTTATAAAGCTGCATTTATGTCAAATTGATATATTAATACAACAATAAAACCAGTTTATAACAATTTTACCAATACAGTAGAACTACCTCTCTGTAAAGGACAACACCTAGTTACAGAGCCGAAGGGTCCATTAGGAAGAGCAGCTACAGTAGAACTACCTCTCTGTAAAGGACAACACCTAGTTAGAGAGCCAAAGTGTCCTTTAGGGAGAGCAGCTACAGTAGAACTACCTCTCTGTAAAGGACAACACCTAGTTACAGAGCCGAAGGGTCCATTAGGAAGAGCAGCTACAGTAGAACTACCTCTCTGTAAAGGACAACACCTAGTTAGAGAGCCAAAGTGTCCTTTATGGAGAGCAGCTACAGTAGAACTACCTCTCTGTAAAGGACAACACCTAGTTACAGAGCCGAAGGGTCCATTAGGAAGAGCAGCTACAGTAGAACTACCTCTCTGTAAAAGACAACACCTAGTTAGAGAGCCAAAGTGTCCTTTAGGGAGAGCAGCTACAGTAGAACTACCTCTCTGTAAAGGACAACACCTAGTTACAGAGCCGAAGGGTCCATTAGGAAGAGCAGATACAGTAGAACTACCTCTCTGTAAAGGACAACACCTAGTTAGAGAGCCAAAGTGTCCTTTAGGGAGAGCAGCTACAGTAGAACTACCTCTCTGTAAAGGACAACACCTAGTTACAGAGCCGAAGGGTCCATTAGGAAGAGCAGCTACAGTAGAACTACCTCTCTGTAAAGGACAACACCTAGTTAGAGAGCCAAAGTGTCCTTTAGGGAGAGCAGCTACAGTAGAACTACCTCTCTGTAAAGGACAACACCTAGTTACAGAGCCGAAGTGTCCTTTAGGGAGAGGTGTCCTCTTACTGTAGAGTTCCTAAATTGTAAAAATGGTAATTTTACTAATGAAAACTGTCCTTTGTGAAGAGGTGACCGCTAGCTGAGTGTCCGCTAAAGGGAGGTTTTAATGTATAATGAATTCAATGTTTGCTCTATTGTCTCCATTTTCTTTTTGTATTTCTCAACAGAATGCTGTAAAAGTGTGTATGTCTTGATAATGTCATTGTATGCGTGCGTGAAGGAATGAAAGCTGTGTTTGTGAGTTGCATACCGAATTAGGGTTTAGGGTTAATTGGATCGGTTCTCTTAGCGCACTTGATGACAACGTTGAATGTATCAACGGAGAAAGAGACACACGTAATGTAGAGAAATTGTAACAATCTATAACTTTATTATAATCTCATCTAGAGCAGGAAAGATCTTTTAAGAAACTGATAATTTATATTATGTTGTTTTCATGTCCGATGAAGAGCCTCAGATGCCTCCATTCATCTCTATCACAGCAGTCGTAACGTTCTTGGGTGTGTAAAGCTGCAGTTCTGGTTCAATTTTCTGTTGTTGTTGTGTCCAATGAAGAGCCTCAGATGTCTCGATACATCTCTATCACAGCAGTCGTAATGTTCTTGGGTGTGTAAAGCTGCTGTTCTGGGTCAATTTTCTGTTGTTGTCGTGCCCAATGAAGAGTCTCAGATGTCTCCGTACATGTCTATCACAGCAGTCGTAATGTTCTTGGGTGTGTAAAGCTGCTGTTCTGGGTCAATTTTCTGTTGTTGTCGTGTCCAATGAAGAGTCTCAGATGTCTCCATACATCTCTATCACAGCAGTCGCAATGTTCTTGGGTGTGTAAAGCTGCTGTTCTGGGTCAATTTTCTGTTGTTGTCGTGCCCAATGAAGAGTCTCAGATGTCTCCGTACATGTCTATCACAGCAGTCGTAATGTTCTTGGGTGTGTAAAGCTGCTGTTCTGGGTCAATTTTCTGTTGTTGTCGTGTCCAATGAAGAGCCTCAGATGTATCCATACATCTCTATCACAGCAGTCGTAATGTTCTTGGGTGTGTAAAGCTGCTGTTCTGGGTCAATTTTCTGTTGTTGTCGTGTCCAATGAAGAGCCTCAGATGTCTCCATACATCTCTATCACAGCAGTCGTAATGTTCTTGGGTGTGTAAAGCTGCTGTTCTGGGTCAATTTTCTGTTGTTGTCGTGTCCAATGAAGAACCTCAGATGTTTCCATACATCTCTATCACAGCAGTCGTAACGTGTGAACAACCTCTGTATATTTCAATAAAATAGACGACAGGCAATATCAAAGATTTTCCGCTTCCTTTAGTTTTGTCCATGAGTGTATATATTAAATAATTTATCCATTCCAACATAAGTCAACCACGAACGTCACACACCAAAGGCTCCATTCTTTCCCGTCGGTGGCAAGGTAAAAATAGAAATGGCGGTTTGTTTGAGATGAGGTGCGGTCACCCTGTTCAACAAGCAAACATCCGGTACCGCTGTACCTATCGTCTGTCATTTTATTCTTTCTCACCAGAACCCTTCTGTGTTGTTGTTGGTTATTTTAAGTACTCGTAGTTTAACAAATGATTAAAAGGGTTTGTGGTGTAGTGGTCCAAACCATTGATTTTTGACCGCTATGGCCTGGGTTCGAATACCCTATTGGACACTTTTTTTTAAAGTGAAATTTCCTTCAATGTTGCAGATGTTTACTACCCATTTTCCAGTTTATATTAGAGTAAATAACTTATTGATATTGAGCTTGGTGGTGTAGTGGTGTAAACTGTTGAATTTAGATACACATGGGCTGGGTTCGAATCCCGCTTTGGACACTTTTTTTCTTAAGTAAAATTTCCTTCAATGGCCTCCTATTCTTGCAGATGTTCACTATCCATTGTTCAGTTCATATAAGAATACATAACTTATTGATATTAAGCTTGGTGGTGTAGTGGTGTAAACTGTTGGTTTTAGATACACACGTCCTGGGTTCGAACCCCGCTTTGGACACTTTTTCTGAAGTAAAATTTCCTTCAATGGCTTCCTATTCTTGCAGATGTTCACTATCCATTGTTCAGTTTATATAAGAATACATAACTTATTTGTATTGAGCTTGGTGGTGTAGTTGTGTAAACTGTTGGTTTTAGATACACACGTCCTGGGTTCGAACCCTGCATTGGACAATTTTTATAATTAGAAAAAATTATCCAATGACCCCGATTCTTGCAAAAGTCCATCCCCACCAGTGAGTGCAAGTAATCAAAACGGGGATTATGAAACACTTGTAAGCATAAAAGTCTAACTGATTTTCACATGTGATTTTCACAGTAAAATCAGACGTCAAATTCTATCCATGATTATCATGGCCAGTACTACATTCACTAGGAAGAATTAAAAAACTTTGATGGATGTTAATAAATTTGTTTAAAATCTATATCTATACTTATGGCACCTCTCCCGTCAAAATAGACGTCAAAGCTAGACACCATCTATTGACCGTCGCCACAAACTAGCGGCCTCAGGTCGGTGACAAAGCCACAACACCAGCTTTGGTAAACTGAGAAGTGTCCACCTAGAGACCGTTGTTTCTGGCTAATGGCCCTCGTCAGTCTAGGGCGGACTTTATTCCATGAGATCTACACGGGATCTAATGGAATCTTCACAATCTGACAAAGAGGTGTTTAGTTAGCTAAGTTAATGTCAAATCTTTATGATTGAAGTCCGCCCTAGACTGACGAGGGCCATTAGCCAGAAACCATGGTCTCTAGGTGGACACTTCTCAGTTTACCAAAGCTGGTGTTGTGGCTTTGTCACCGACCTGAGGCCGCTAGTTTGTGGCGACGGTCAATAGATGGGCCTCCTGTAGAAGGGCCACCATACCCGAAAGCTTGAGCATTATTAAACGTTTTAAAGAAAGAAACGCAACCTCGGAGGCTTTATTATTTTGTCCTAAAGATTTCACAGAGGTTATAATATTCAAATAATATTCGTTACAATTATAAATTGGCGCCGTGGATGTCATTCTTGTGAAACGTCACGCTCCAAACTTTGTGTCTGAGAAGCGATATTTTTATAAAGAGATGATCTGGCTTTGTGTCTTCTGCTCGAATGAATGTTTTTCTGTTAGAATTTTGTTCCTGCACACTAAAAATGAAATGGCTTTACCCGTGGTCTCTGCTTTTTTGGAATTTTTCTGGATATATAATAATTTTGTATCTGATAATCAAATATGATACAGCAATATTGTCATAATCATTTTCTGACTAAAAAAAAACAGCTATTTTTGCCCAGAACCTGTCAATATCAATTTTTCTTGGCTAAAAATGCGACAAATATCTCTTCCATATTTTTTTCTATGACCTGTTAAAACACGTTTTACCTGTACATTAGGTCAGCTGATATTACCTCCCATCTTCACCGCTAGAGGCGCTGCTTGCGATAGAAAGAGCAAATTTGCAACTCAAAATTGCAAATAACTCGAAGAATATTCGGAATAGAGACCTGAAATATTCAATATAAGTTTTTCCAGATTTCTATACATACTGCTAAAATTTCAGTCATATTAGTTACGTATTTTACGTATATTACGTAAAAGCATTCCATTCATAAAAGCAAACGATGACAGAATTGATGACTCTGATACTTGTATATTTTAATAATAATAATATAAATGAGTTTTAAAAATTGTAAAAAAAAAATGCATCGGCCGGGATTCGAACCCGAGCCGCCCGCGTGGCAGGCGAACATTCTCGACACTGAACCACCGATGCTTATAAGAAATAGCAAATTTGGGTATTTATTCCATTCACAAAAGCAAACGGTGACAGAATTGATTAATTGTTGATTATGACTCTCTGATACTTGTATATTTTAATCTTGGTCTGTAAGACGTGTGGACTGTTTTTTTTTTGCTTATCCCTAGTACACGTGGTACAGGCCATGATAATCATGGTGGGTAGAATTTGACGACAGCTTTTACTGTAAGTACACCACATGTATACACGTGGTACAGGTCATGATAATCATGGTGGGTAGAAGTAGGCGACTGCTTTTATTGTAAGTGTACTACATGTCTACACATGTGAAAAGCAGTTCGACTTTGCACTTACAAATGTGCCAGAGCCCTATTTGGTTACTTGTACTCGCTGGTGGGGGTTGAACTTTTGTAAGAATCGGGGATCATTGGAGTATTTTTTTAATCAGAAAAAAAGTGTCCAATACGGGAATCGAACCTGGGTCATAGCGGTCGAAAACCGATGGTTTAGATCAAGGGGGTCGTCAAAATTTTGAGTCGGAAGAGACAAAAATTACAATTTACAAAGTTTCAAAGTTTTTAAAAATTCACACAATATTTTCTTGCCAACAATAAATAGTATTAAAAACACGAAACTATTATAGACGCGTAAGATTCTTTTTGAAATTAAACAATTTCTACTGTCCTCACTGTAATGGAAAAATTAATGGGAGGGCTTAGCTCATCAGTGGTAAACCCTCCCAGCGGTTTCGCCAGTTTAATCTACCATTATCTACAATACAAAAGAATCATACGTCTTTAGAATAGTTTCGAATTTTGATAACAGATGGCGCGCTAGTGCATCATATAATATGTAGTGAAAAAAAGGCATCTTCTTATCGTGTAACTGAAAGTTGCTGATGGCTTGCGCCATCTATCGGAATAAAATATCAACTATTCTCGTTGATTTTTAATTATTCCAGAATTGGCCAAATACCCATTCTTGAGTAATCAAGAAAAGCTAACCACGGACGCGTTTCGGGCTGTTGGCCCTTATCAATGTGGTGCAAGCTGTACCTCAACGACCAAAAAAACTTGTCATTAAGGCATCCTGAAAAATCATGAAACGGGTAATTAAGGCCAGAATTGTGTGAGACCGCGACACAATTGTCAGAATTGTCAGACCGCGACACATAGTACAAATAGTACAAATTCTGGAATAATTAAAAATCAACGAGAATAGTTGATATTTATTCCGATAGATGGCGCAATATTTCCATAATGAACAGTATAAATAATATTTACATATGGGAACTATATAAAGAGCTTCACATCCAAAGAGCCGAATGTGTCTTGCGAGCTTCAGTTTACCGACATCTGGTTTAAACCATCCTTCCACCGACCCCCTGTATTGACTGTAAGAACTTCCAATACTATCCTGTAATTCCAGCGGTAACATAAAAGGATACAATATCTAAAAAATATAAGAATCTATGGTGACATAAATGTTACCTAACTTCATTACTATCTCAGATAATTAAAAATAGAATTCCAGCGATTCATCACTTATCACTGGTACTTATCAGTGAGAGGTCGTTCTTATCTCTCAAGTGCTAACTGCTGAGTTCGTCTGCTACCTTATAGGAAATCAAAATGGCGTCCTTCTTTTCAATTTTTGTTAATATTGTAGCAAATTATCCATGATTTTATTAACAGAGTATAATTTTTGCTCCAGGATTCCACCGCCGTGTCAAAGCCAAGACTTCCCTCCAAGATGACGATGTCCCTATAGACGATACGACGACAAAGCCGCTCTTCACGCCGCAAGAAAAAGGACGCAAAGTTACTAGGAACAAAGTTCCAAGACTTCGATGGCAGAAGCACGTCAGATCCATGTCAGTAACTACAATAATTGCAAGCTGTGGGTCACAGCTTCCATGGGGAAGGAGCTATGTAACAATGTATTTATTATTTTATTAACAGAGTATTATTTTGATGTTTATATTTTGTTACTCTGTAAACTTCCCTCATTGTTTATCTTTTGTTTATCATTCATAGTTTGTTCTTACCTTAAATAAATTGCTGTCTCATCCTGAAGTTTGTCTTTCCTAATTTTCCACGTGGCAATATTGTAACAAGCAATACAAAAATATTCGTAAGTTAGCATATGAACTTAGCAGTTAGCACTTAAAATATAAGAATGACCTCTCATTGATAAGTATATATATAAGTCGTAAACCCGGGTAAGCCAACAAGTGAGTTGGAAGCAGTCGGGGTTGAGTGGCAAGCCGTGCAGAGTGGGAAGTCCGCACGGGACAGAAAGGACAAAGTTTGGGATCAAAAGACGCTCTCCTAGTTCGTCTCACGTGGCACCAGGACCAGGGGAAAGTTGAGGATTAACTGAGGAAAGCTCGGCGTCCTGCATGAAGCCGCGGGGGCAGAGAGGAGCCAAAACGGCGGCCACGATGGCCGCCGTGAGACCTAGCACTGAGCATCCCTCTCCGAAAATATCCACTGTAACCTAACTAACTGTCAACATCCGGACCAACGCCCCTTCTTTGTCCCTCTCTGGATCCCCCGGGTGTCCAGTGGCAAGCTGGTGTCACTTTGAGACGACTAGAAAAGACGTCATACTTTATTACTTAAATATCACATTGTTTAAATTATGATATATATGTTATATTTAAGAATAATTTCTGCTGTTGACGTTGGAATATGTCTTGTTGAAGAAGGCTATGATTGATTGAGGTAAGTTGTTTGATTGTAGTAGGCTATGTTTTGTTGCGTTGACTAAATTTATTGTTGACCGTAGAAAATTTGCATATTAGATAGTTTTGCTTTTGCCATTTTGAACAAACAAGTAAATATCCTGTCGGCTCATTGTTATAAAAAGATAATGAGATAAAAGTACTGCCTGGCTTAAGGCGTAAGAATAAAAAAAAATGAAAAACTTATTTACATAATGTACAAAAGGTTTGAGCCGGCCATCGGGAAACAACAACAATGAGTTTTTATAGGGGAAGCGTGACCTCTGGTGATCGATTTAACAGAGTCATTCGTTAGAGTTACAGTCGTGGTGGCCACAATGTTTAAAGTAGGTTCAGACGTGATTGGGATTACACAAAAGACATGTTGGATGTCATCACAGAGATGGCGAGAGAGTAAGTGAAGCTGACACCGGTCAGGGGAGATCTGTCCTGTGGGGTCTGTCAATCGTGTGTCTCGAAGCGGACTGATCTGTTTGAATACGAAAGGGGCACACCTGGGAACCACGACATGTTTTTCGGGCCTTTTTCCTCTACTGGCGCCGGCTGTCACTCACTCGAAATTTTATTTCTGTCAACTTGGCAATTACATTATAACTATACAACACATGGTAATATAGGTATATATTGGAATATATTACAACATATATATATGTAATTAATATGTAATTGTAGATATGTAAATAGAATTAAATATATATATGTAGTAGATATATTTATGAATATGTACACTAGATTTTCATATATACCATATTTATAAATAGTGCAATAGCCCCAAAATGCTCCTATCTCTCCTAACTGTTGAGTTCGTCTGCTATTTTCAGGTGAATCAAAATGGCGTCCTTCTTTTAATGTTTTAGTGTTCATTAATATTATAACAAACAATATAATCAAAAATAATAAATGAAATATTATATATACTAAATGATATTTTAATTTTAATTAAATGATATTTGATAATAAAAATTTAGTCCTCTCTTAACTTTGGAACAGAATTTTTCTTAACTTAAATTTATCTATTTATCTGTGATATTCTCTGATAAATAATAATAAATTTTGACCAAGTACCTATCAACTGCTGGGTGTGGTCTTCCTATTGGTTGACAGCAACGTCGGCTCATGCATCAAATTTCTAGGTCATATTTTTGGCTATCAGAGTTCTGTACATAGGAACATGTACTGATTGGACATGGGTTAATATAATTATACCCAAGATTGTCCTGTTTATAACGTTTCTCACTCAGGTCTTCATACATATTACTTAGTTTTCCAGAGATAGTTCCATTATATCAGGTACACAGGGTATATTAGATAACAATAACAATAATTACCTTACAAAACAGTGATTATAAAATAAATGAAGCTTTCAGGGTTAAGTTTCTTTCTGGGTCTTCTTTGTGTCTATCAGATCTATATGCCATTGTTGTCATCTATACACACCATTGTTGTCATCTATACACCATTGTTGTATTCTTTTACTCATTATTTCTGTCATCTTATACACCATTGTTGTAAACTATATACCATTGTTGTCATCTATACACACCATTGTTGTCATCTATATATTATTATTGTCATCTTACACACCATTGTTGTAATTTATACACACCATTGTTGTCATCTATACACACCATTGTTATATTTTTCTACTCATTATTTCTGTCATCTTATACACCATTGTTGTCATCTATACACACCATTGTTGTCATCTATATATTATTATTATCATCTTACACACCATTGTTGTAATTTATACACACCATTGTTGTATTCTACTCATTATTTCTGTCATCTTATACACCATTGTTGTCAACTATATACCATTGTTGTAATCTTACACACCATTGTTGTCATCAATACACCATTGGTGTATTATTCTACTCATTATTTCTGTCATCTTATACACCATTGTTGTCAATTATATACCATTGTTGTAATCTTACACACCATTGTTGCCATTTATACTCCATTGTTGTAATCCACTCATTATTTCTGTCATCTTATACACCATTGTTGTCATCTATATACCATTGTTGTAATCTTACACACCATTGTTGTCATCTATACACACCATTGTTGTATTCTTCTACTCATTATTTCTGTCATCTTATACACCATTGTTGTAATCTTACGCCTCGTTGTTGTAATCTTACACACCATTGTTGTCATCTATACACCATTGCTGTATTCTTCTACTCATTATTTCTGTCATCTTATACACCATTGTTGTCAATTATATACCACTGTTCTAATCTTACACACCATTGTTGCCATTTATACTCCATTGTTATCATCTATACACCATTGTTGTCATCTTATACACCATTGTTGTCATCTATTTATCATTGTTATAATCTATTACACTATTGTTGTCATCTATACACACCATTGTTGTATTCTTCTACTCATTATTTCTGTCATCTTATACACCATTGTTGTCAACTATATACCTTTGTTGTAATCTTACACACGATTTTTACCAGCTATACTCCATTGTGATCATCTATAAACCATTGTTTTCATCGATACAGTGTTGTTATCTACACACCATTATTGTCATCTTTACACCATTGTTGTATTCTACCCATTATTTCTGCTATCTTATACACCATTGTTGTATTCTACCCATTATTTCTGCTATCTTATACACCATTGTTGTATTCTACCCATTATTTCTGCTATCTTATACACCATTGTTGTATTCTTAAGCATCATTATTGTCATCTATACACCATTGTTATAATCTAACTCACCATTGTTGACATCTATATTCCATTGTTTTATCCTACTCACTATTGTTGTCATCTATACACCATTGTTTTAATCTATACACCATTGTTGTCATTTATACATCATTGTTGACATCTAGACACCATTGTTGAAGTCTATACACCATTGTTGTGAACTACACTCCATTGTTGTATTCTACTCAGTATTGTTGTACCTTATATATCAATGTAGTTCGATGCTTTAATTGTCAAGAAAACATCTCGACTTTTGCACTTAACAGTGTAATACATCACTTGCAATCACCTTGCACTCATTAATGAGTTTGACTTTTTCAAGAATGTCATTAAATCAAATATTTATTTCAGAAAATATTTCCCAATGTGGCATTCGAACTCAGGTCATGACTGTATAAAACCAACAGTTTATACCACTACTTCAATGACCCATCTAAAACCTTCTATAATTCCTTTAATATAAATAGAAGTGGCGGCTTTACTTTTACTCCGTTGTCATAGCACTATCTTTCAGTTTCAGTTGGGTCGGTGCCAGGCTTTGATGATTTCATTGGTTATCAGTAAAAAAGTTGTTGTGACAGTAGTTGTCTGGAATGTTAAACTACCAAGACCTTGAAGTGTAGAAAGCAAACATTGATATAAAAAAAGTTTGATGATGTAATTTGATGTGAATTAGAAAAAAAGAGAGCAGATATTTGTATAATAGAAGAGATATCCATTTATTTCGAACATTTCTAAATTTGAACTGCTGTAGATATGTGGTGTACTTACAGTAAAAACATTCGCTAACTACCCACCATGATTATCATGGCCTGTACCATGTGTAGACATGTGAATGAATGAAAACAGACATTATTGACTGTACAGTCAATGGTAACACTCAAAGAGTCAATGGAAAATATTTACAACTATTTACAATTATCCTGACTCTGTCAGGAGCCCAGAGGTAGCCCGAGCTCGAACAATTCCCTTTGGAAATTTTTTCGACAGAGGGTGTCCTCAGGGAGGGTCTGGATCATAGAATGGCAAGGCGGCCCTGAACTCAGATAAGCCTCTACGGATCAAGGGAACCGAGTCCCGAGTGCGCTCGATGAGCTTATCCAGGAATTGGGCGAGAATCCTCCCTCGCCGCGGCGTGAGTTCCGCGAGCACGCACTCCCTCACCTCAGGGTAACGGGCCGCGTCCACGAATTCGCACGCGCCGAACGTTTGGAGAATGGGCTCCGAGCCGGGACTTCGCATCAATTCATCTACTGAATCCACCATGTCCGTCCAATAGTCTGGCTCCGAATCATCCTCCATGCAGACAGATGGTGGAGGCGGAGGTGTGGCCATGGCCGGTGTTGACTCCTTCACTTGGGGAGCGGGTGCTGTCGGCCGAGCGGGCCGAGGCGCAGGCAGTGTGGGTGTAGGAGGCACTGCTGGTGTTGTCCTGAGCTCAGCTTTGACTTGTCCGAGGACTTTGTACAGGTTGCTGGCTGCTCCGGGTCTCAGGTCCAGGATTTGCCCGATCAGGCCGACGAGGGCGTCGCACTGTGGAGGCGACAGGAGGGGTCCCTTCCTCTGCGCCTTGGTCCTCGAGGAGAGGAGGTCCAGGACCTCCTCCCGCCCAAGACCAAGGGCGTCCGTCTTAGCGAAGGACACGCTGGGGTGCCCCTCGATGAACGCATCGAGGTCGACTCTCGTTGCGTTTTTTGCCGATGACGTGGAGGACGCAAAGGTCTCCTCCACGATGGACATCTCCACGTCCGGTGTTGGGGCCGCAGGCTCGCGACTCCCAGGTGTTCGCAGGGACGGAGCAGGGGTCACTGGTGGAGGGGCAGGAGGCGTCTCCTCCATAGGAAAGGCTGGGGCCGCTGTTGGAGATGGCCGAGGTGCGGATGAGTGGAGCGCAGCTCGGGCCACGGGAGGAGCGCCGCAAACCTCCATGGCTGGATTGGAGGGTGTCGGCGCAGGAGGCTGGGCTGCTGACCGCTGAGGCGGTGCAGGGGTGGTCGGTGGTGGGACGCCAGCAGGAGTGGTCGGTGGGGCCATTCTGGTGTTGTTGGCCAGCCCTGCAAGCAGGGGGCAGATGGCCCTCCGATGCCCTTGTCCGTGGCACCTGGAACACCTGATGCCCGAGGACAGGTACGCAGGCCAGGCCTCGCCTTTGATGTTGATGTCGAGGCGGGTTGGAAGCCTCTCGATGGTGATCCCCTCATGTAGGGTGATGAAGACGTCTCGCCGGCCATCGACGTAGACGTAGGGGCCCGCCTTCATCTGCTTAGGGGCGATGGACGTGACCCGCCCATATGGAGAGAGGGCGTTGATGACAGCGGAGTCTCCTATAAAGAAGGGGAGGTTACCCACTGTAATCCTTTCCGCTCTTTTGCGGAAAGGGAATGCCCTGAGGAGTGTTCCCTCAACCTCGAGGCCCTCACTTATGAGGCGCTCGGCTAGGCCTCTGTTGGTCAGTCCCAGGAGCTGGTGGCCGTTCACCTTGGTGATCTGGATGACTCCGGCAGTTCCTCCGAGCATCCTATCCAGTGCCCTAAGGTAGTGGAAGGGCTCCAGTTCGGGGCTGTGTTCGATGTACACACAGTGTTCCTCGGAGGAGGACGCCTGCCGCGCCCTGGCTTCCGCGATGTGTGCTCTGGTGACCCTGATTTCTTGGGCCCGCGGCACCGAACCCGCCGATGGTTGAGGTCGGCGAATGGTCCTGGAACCTCCAGCATTGGAGGATGGTGCAGTTGCCGTAGGCGAATTTGCCGAGCCTCGGCGCCTCTTCCTACCCTGGACGAGGGTAAATCCTTCCTCAGCTCCAGGATTCACCTCTTCTGTGATGTCAGCCCAGTTTCTCCGGACTTGAGCAGCGGCGTTAGCAGTTGGAATAGCCGCAAGAGGTCGACCGGCGCGGCAGAATTTGCATCCTGGCTGCCGGCGGGCGGATTTACATAGTTTTCATTTTCTTTTGAATTCATCGAGGAATTGATCTGCAAAACGTCTTTTGCTGTTATTACCGCACTGGGCTGTGCTTTAGAGCCGAGCCTTACAGGCTTGTCTTCGGCTTTTGACGGGCTTTCAGCCCATACCATATTTGTCGCCATCCGCGACACTTTCCGCCCGCCAGAGGCGAAAAACTCAGGAGCTCGCGCGACGCGTGGCCGCACGGCCGAGTGTAGACATGTGGTGTACTTACAGTAAAAGCAGTCGCTAACTACCCACCAGGATTATCATGGCCTGTACCATGTGTAGACATGTGACAATTGACAATTAAACAGATTTTATTGACCATGCAGTCAATGGTACACTCAAGTCAGTGGGGGGGAAAAAATTACAATTATTTACAATAGTTTCATCAGCGGCACAACATTGACCTAAAGTCCGACAATTGGTCGAGAGCAGATTGATCACCGCCTCGAGCACGCTCGATGACAGAGCCCAAGAAGTTCGCAAGGATGCTCCTTTGGTTTGGATGTGCGCCGAGAATATCATTCCGTTCTTCTCCGGAATGCAGAGCCGCACGAATGATTTGTTCCGGTCTGGTCCAACCAAGTAAGGGTATCAGGAAGGTCCTATAGTTCAATTCCTTGAACAGGTCGAGGAGCCACCTCTCACGGGCCTCGTCTGTCATCTTGACTGGCAGTGGAGGCGGATATGCCACTTCAGCTGGTGCTGACTCCTCCCCTTGAGGAGCGGGCGGCGCCGTCTCAGCAGGCCGAGGAGCAGGCAGTGGGGGTGTTGGAGGCACTGCTGGTGTTGTCCTGAGCTCAGCCCTGACTTGTCCGAGGACCTTGTAAAGGTTGCTGGCTGCTCCGGGCCTTAGATCTAAGATTTGCCCGATCAGGCCGGCGAGGGCGTCGCACTGCGGAGGCGACAGGAGGGGTCCTTTCCTCTGTGCCTTGGTCCTCGAGGAGAGGAGGTCCAGGACCTCCTCCCGCCCAAGACCAAGGGCGTCCGTCTTAGCGAATGACACGCTGGGGTGCCCCTCGATGAACGCATCGAGGTCGACTCTCGTTGCGTTTTTTGCCGATGACGTGGAGGACGCAAAGGTCTCCTCCACGATGGACATCTCCACGTCCGGTGTTGGGGCCGCAGGCTCGCGACTCCCAGGTGTTCGCAGGGACGGAGCAGGGGTCACTGGTGGAGGGGCAGGAGGCGTCTCCTCCATAGGAAAGGCTGGGGCCGCTGGTGGAGATGGCCGAGGTGCGGATGAGTGGAGCGCAGCTCGGGCCACGGGAGGAGCGCTGCAAACCTCCATGGCTGGATTGGAGGGTGTCGGCGCAGGAGGCTGGGCTGCTGACCGCTGAGGAGGTGCAGGGGTGGTCGGTGGTGGGACGCCAGCAGGAGTGGTCGGTGGGGCCATTCTGGTGTTGTTGGCCAGCCCTGCAAGCAGGGGGCAGATGGCCCTCCGATGCCCTTGTCCGTGGCACCTGGAACATCTGATGCCCGAGGACAGGTACGCAGGCCAGGCCTCGCCTTTGATGTTGATGTCGAGGCGGGTTGGAAGCCTCTCGATGGTGATCCCCTCATGTAGGGTGATGAAGACGTCTCGCCGGCCATCGACGTAGACGTAGGGGCCCGCCTTCATCTGCTTAGGGGCGATGGACGTGACCCGCCCATATGGAGAGAGGGCGTTGATGACAGCGGAGTCTCCTATAAAGAAGGGGAGGTTACCCACTGTAATCCTTTCCGCTCTTTTGCGGAAAGGGAATGCCCTGAGGAGTGTACCCTCAACCTCGAGGCCCTCACTTATGAGGCGCTCGGCCAGGCCTCTGTTGGTCAGTCCCAGGAGCTGGTGGCCGTTCACCTTGGTGATCTGGATGACTCCGGCAGTTCCTCCGAGCATCCTATCCAGTGCCCTAAGGTAGTGGAAGGGCTCCAGTTCGGGGCTGTGTTCGATGTAAACACAGTGTTCCTCGGAGGAGGACGCCTGCCGCGCCCTGGCTTCCGCGATGTGTGCTCTGGTGACCCTGATTTCTTGGGCCCGCGGCACCGAACCCGCCGATGGTTGAGGTCGGCGAATGGTCCTGGAACCTCCGGCATTGGAGGATGGTGCAGCTGCCGTAGGCGAATTTGCCGAGCCACGGCGCCTCTTCCTACCCTGGACGAGGGTAAATCCTTCCTCAGCTCCAGGATTCACCTCTTCTGTGATGTCAGCCCAGTTTCTCCGGACTTGAGCAGCGGCGTTAGAAGTTGAAATAGCCGCAAGGTCGACCGGCGCGGCAGAATTTGCATCCTGGCTGCCGGCGGGCGGATTTACATAGTTATGATTTTCTTTTGAATTCATCGAGGAATTGGTCTGCAAAACGTTTTTTGCTGTTATTTCCGCACTGGGCTGTGCTTTAGAGCCGAGCCTTACAGGCTTTTCTTCGGCTTTTGACGGGCTTTCAGCCCATACCATATTTGTCGCCATCCGCGACACTTCTCGCCCGTCAGAGGCGAAAAACTCAGGAGCTCGCGCGACGCGTGGCCGCACGGCCGAGTGTAGACATGTGGTGTACTTACAGTAAAAGCAGTCGCTAACTACCCACCAGGATTATCATGGTCTGTACCATGTGTAGACATGTGGTGTACTTACAGTAAAAGCAGTCGCTAACTACCCACCAGGATTATCATGCCCTGTACCATGTGTAGACATGTGGTGTACTTACAGTAAAAGCAGTCGCTAACTACCCACCAGGATTATCATGCCCTGTACCATGTGTAGACATGTGGTGTACTTACAGTAAAAGCAGTCGCTAACTACCCACCAGGATTATCATCGCCTGTACAATGTGTAGACATGTGGTGTACATACAGTAAAAGCTGAAAGATGGGAAAAAGTCGTAGCTAACGATGGACACAACTTTGAATGAAATATATTGTACTGATTTCTCTGAATAAAGCTTCGAATATATAAAAAAATCCCTCAAAACTTATTTGTACGCCTAATATAAAAGATTCCCAACAAGCAGACCCATAAATAAAAATATTTCCATGGCTATGACAGAGACCATAATAAAGAGGAAAGACCGAATGTCCCATAGCAGCAACAGCATCGCGACCTTAGAGACCATTAAGCCGAATGTCCCGGCTGTAGACGGATGTCCAAGGACAACTCTATCCACTCTGGCGGCTGACTAGAGCGTTGGTTGTATATTGGCCTTAATTGTCTTAATGGGTGACGTTTCCGCCTCGAGCCGAGCTTAACTGCCTGCTGGTAGATACCGTAGTTAGCGGCTGGATAGACAAACACCGCGGGGAAAAGCTGACCCCTGAGCCATGTAGGATCACTGGCAGTGGGTCATCCAACAGTTCTGAATCTTAGGTCTTCGCTCCGTGTGTATTTGATTGGGAGCATTCTTGCCGAACGCGTCATGAAATACCAAGGTGTACCCAACAGTACTGTAATATAATATGCACTTTAATCAATAATAAGTATAAACAAAACATATCACAAGTACCATCCCCCCGCCTTCACGAGGTTCGCCGTGTCAACCTCAGAGGTATTTGATTCATCGGCAGATTCAGGGAGTACTGAGAACTAAGGGCACGTGGGCCTAGGTCCTATTGGAGCGTAGGACGGGTTTAACCAAGTCTAAACAAGAGGACAACAACCTGGCCGTAAAACTCTCGTAGACGTCTGTGGGCTGATTGGTCGAGCCCATAGAGCTAGACCATAGAGACGGACGCGAGGGACCATACAAACGGCCGCTCGGTGCATGGAGAATGCATCATTCCTTTGGCTGAGTGACTGAAAAAAGACCGGCTTATGTACCGAGAGGTCTGGGTGGCCATGTTGCTCCTAGGATATCTGTTCTTATCTGTGATGTTACGGCGTGATAGACAGGGTACAATCAGTTTGTCTGTCTTCTGTGATAGCACGGCTGAATGGACAAAAAGGGTAGTTAACAGCTGGATAGACAACATCGGTACAGTTAGTTTGTCTGTTGTTATCTGTGCCGTTACGACTTGATAGACAAATACCGTAGTTAACGGCTGAATAGACAAATTCCCTAGTTAACAGCTGGATAGACAACATCGGTACAGTTAGTTTGTCTGTTTTTATCTGTGCCGTTACGACTTGATAGACAAATACCGTAGTTAACGGCTGTATAGACAAATTCCCTAGTTAACAGCTGGATAGACAACATCGGTACAGTTAGTTTGTCTGTTTTTATCTGTGCCGTTACGACTTGATAGACAAATACCGTAGTTAACGGCTGTATAGACAAATTACCTAGTTAACAGCTGGATAGACAACATCGGTACAGTTAGTTTGTCTGTTTTTATCTGTGCCGTTACGACTTGATAGACAAATACCGTAGTTAACGGCTGTATAGACAAATTCCCTAGTTAACAGCTGGATAGACAACATCGGTACAGTTAGTTTGTCTGTTTTTATCTGTGCCGTTACGACTTGATAGACAAATACCGTAGTTAACGGCTGTATAGACAAATTCCCTAGTTAACAGCTGGATAGACAACATCGGTACAGTTAGTTTGTCTGTTTTATCTGTGCCGTTACGACTTGATAGACAAATACCGTAGTTAACGGCTGTATAGACAAATACCCTAGTTAACAGCTGGATAGACAACATCGGTACAGTTAGTTTGTCTGTTTTTATCTGTGCCGTTACGACTTGATAGACAAATACCGTAGTTAACGGCTGTATAGACAAATACCCTAGTTAATAGTTGGATAGACAACATCGGTACAGCTAGTTTGTCTGTTTTTATCTGTGCCGTTACGACTTGATAGACAAATACCGTAGTTAACGGCTGTATAGACAAATACCCTAGTTAATAGTTGGATAGACAACATAGGTACAGCTAGTTTGTCTGTTCTTATCTGTGCTGATACAGATGAATAGACCACAATGGAAGAGTCAGATTGTCCGTTCTTATCTTATATCTTTATCACTGATGAGCCAAGCCCTTTCTTTCAACAAATTTTGTTATTGCAGTAAAAGATCAATAGAGATAATATTTAATGATATATATGAAAAGAAAAACATATTGACAAAAATTATGGTTACCAATCAACCCTAGATGGTAATTTTGTAGGAAGGATATTGATCTTTAAAAGTCACCTCTCCCGTCAAATAAACGTCAAAACCAGACGCCATCTATTGACCGTCGCCACAAACTAGCGGCCTCAGGTCGGTGACAAAACCACAACACCAGCTTTGGTAAACTGAGAAGCGTCCACCTAGAGACCATGGTTTTGGCTAATGGCCCTCGTCAGTCTAGGGCGGACTTTATTCCATGAGATCCACACGGGATATAATGGAATCTTCACAATCTACCAAAGAAGTGTTTAGCTGGTAAAGTGCCTAGGCCAAATCTATGGCTAAAATATAAATGGCGTCTAATTTTGACGTCTATTTTGACGTGAGAGGCGACCTTTGTCTATTTAAATTAACTCTAATATACTAACAAAAGATGATTCAATATTCTAAAATAAATCTGGAATAATTAAAAATCAACGAGAATAGTTGATATTTATTCCGATAAATGGCGCAAGCCATCAGCAACTTTCAGTTCCACGATAAGGAGATGCCTTTTTTTATAATTTATGCACCTTATCCCAGTACAATGTCACATTTGTACTATTTTTTCACATCTAAAACAATTTTTTTTAGTTGTAAAAAAACAAAAGCAAACAAAAATATATTTATATTGATTTACAATTCATCAAATCTAAAAGCTCCACAAAAAAAATAAAATTTGTATTTAATCTCTGAGATAGGAAGAGAGAAAATATTTTACACGTAATCATTGTAGAGAAACTGTAGAAACTCCCCCATTAATTGTACAGTCCTTGATGCAGAGAGGAAGGCCCTATATCAACAAATTAAATGTACCAACATTTAACCCTACGTATTGCTTTCCAAAATATCAGCAAACAAATCTAAGGTAATACCTTACTATACATTTTTTAGATCATCATTATGTAAGGACCAGTCAACAAGTGAATGACTTTGAGATGAAGAGTAAAGCCAGTTCAATTTCTATGTAAATAACACAATTATTACCTTACCCAATTGGGAGAATCTGTATAGGGCATGTTCCTAATAAAGGCTTTTGTGTGTGAAACTGAAGAAAGAATTTTTCCAAACGGTTATTTTAGATGCACAAAGAAATGTTAATGTCTTTTGGCATTAATTAACTAAAAAAACTTTATTATTTTTAGTATAAAAAGTTTTCAACTTTTTGATAATTACTAACGTTAAATAATTATATAAAACATAAAATTGTTTATCTATCTTTTTATTTAATTATATTTCTGGAAAAAAAGGAAAAAAAAGATTCTATTTTTTTATAATTTATTTTTAAGAAAGACAGAAGAAAATGTTGAGATTAAATTATAATTTAATATACTACACTGAAAAAAAAAAGTTGTAACAATTTTTCAGGCAATGTGTTTCTTTGTAAATCATCAAATATTATCTCTACAGATTTTACGCACATAGAAACCATGGTTTCAGGCTAATGGCCCTCGTCAGTTTTATTTTTTATTTATTTATTTATTTGACATATCGGACGCGACATCCCAGCTCGGGATACTTGCGCCTAAATACATTTTAGTAGATTATATAATCTACAATTCATTTTATACAATTTAATAACCGGACTAAAAACATAATTGAAACTTAAACGATAGCACTCCAAAACAGAAGAGAAAATCTAAAATGGATTATTTTAGCAACCTATATACAATTCATTATATACAACTCAATAACCGACTAAAAACACAATTAAAACTGAAACGATGGTTTTCTCAAACAGAAGAGAAAATATAAAATAAATTATTTTAGCAACCTATATACAATTCATTATATACAACTCAATAACCGACTAAAAACACAATTAAAACTGAAACGATGGCCCTCTCAAACAGAAGAGAAAATCCAAAATGAATTTACAAAAATTATTGAATTTTACATAAGTGTCTTTGTTATATACAAATTCGCAAATTTCTTCGATGGGATAAAAATGATTACTTCTGTAGCTGTGAAATATCGGACATTCTATTAATAAATGTATTGAGTCTTGGTTGTCTTTTCCACAGAAACAGCTAGGATCATCCGTTGCCCCGATTTTCGACAAAAATTCTCCAAAATTACCATGACCCGTTACGAACTGTGAGTTATAAAAATTCGGACGAAAATAAAAAGGAATTCCAAATGGGAAAATTTTTCGGAATGTTTCATTAGTGTTAGCTATTGTTTCAGCCATTCTTGATTCTATGAAGTTATGAATTATAGTTGGGGCATGCGGTTTGAATACATTAATTTCTTCTTTTGATAAATTGGCCAAATCGTATTTTATTATCAACGATTCTATGTGATCTGTGAGAATAGGTATTTTTGCCAAACTATGAATACAATTTGATGAGTCGTTTTATAGGCTCTCACTACCCAAAGAAGAATCTGATATTGCTGAGAGTTTAATCTTTGTTTACTTTTTTTATTAATAAATTTATACCATATTTCAGATCCATAGGTTAGCATTGGCCTGAAAAGAGTTTTATATAAAATTAATCTTTTTTTAGCATCCAATCCCCACATTTTCCCACAGAGTGAAAATAACTGATTTTTCATACGGTTGATTTTACAAAGAATATCATTAATGTGGGGTGTGAAGTTAATTTTTGACTTAATTCTGTGATTAGAAAATTTTATACCTAAAATTTTTACTTCTTTCACTGGTGTTATTATGAAGTTTGGAGTTCCCATTGGAATATTTTGTCTAGGGCGGACTGTATTCCATGAGATCCACACGGGATCAAATATCCAGTTTTGTCCATGAGTGTAAATAATCTGGTGGATTAAATTGTCGAAACCGCTGGGAGGGTTCACCACTGATGAGCCATGCCCTCCCAATATATTTTTTCATCGCAGTAAGTACAGTAGAATTCTAATTTATTTGTGAATATAAACATTCGTGTTTTAGTATTTTCATTTATATTTGTTTATATGTTCTTTATTTTTAATATCTATACCTGGCCCACTTATTTTTTTCTGTTGTTTTTTCATTTGTTAAGCGTATTTACGAAAATTTGGCCTTAAATACCCATTTCTAGGTTTCTCAAGAAAGCCACTGGGACCAAAATTCTTTATGTTCGCAGTGGTACAGCCTACTCCACGCTGACGAGCGCCAGCAGCACTAAACGCGTTCATGGATAGCTTTTCTTGATTTATCAAGAAATTGGGTTGGCCAAATATCAGGGAACAGGCTAAAACAATGTTTAGTTGATTTCTGTTCCACTAGATGGGGTTCTGCCTTCTGTAAAGCCTATGTGCTCCTGGTCAGGATATGCCATTTTTATTTTTGATTTCAACATCTGACCTTTTAATCTTTTTTTTTTCTTTCATTTTTTATAGTTCCATATGTAAATATTATTTATAGTATTTATTGACTAAAAAACTCTTATAGTTAAAATAGGAAAATGGAGATTGAAGAGAAGTATCTTGTGCGAATTTTATTAACAAGCTTTCGGACGAATGCTTCCTTCTACAGGCTTTTTCGATAACCTGGCTTTTTTGAAAGCCTGTAGAAGGACGTCCGAAAGATTGCTAAAAATATTCGCACAAGATACTTCTCTTCAATCACTGTTTTATTTTTCTATACAATTTATTATGATGCACTAGCGCACCATCTGTTCTAATAAAAGACACAAATTGATATTTGCGGAAGAGCGATTGCTCGAAGCATATTTATAATTGTATGTAATTCTACTATCCTCAAAGCTTCTGTCCATAGTTCATCTAAAATACCCATTCCAAGAGTCTAACATCAGTATCACTATAAAAGGAAGATCGATAAAACGCAATATAACAGCGGTATGGTAGATTAAACTGGCGAAACCGCTGGGAGGGTTTACCACTGATGAGCCAGGCCCTCCCATTAATTTTTCCATTGCAGTAAGGACAGTAGAAATTGTTTAATTTTTTAAAGAATCATACGCGTCTATAATAGTTTCGCAATTTAATACTATTTATTGTTGCCAAGAAAATATTGTGATGGCGCTCTGCCATCTGTAAAGCACATGTGCTCCTGGTCAGGATATGATTTCTTTATTTAAAATTAGTTCATGTATTTAATAAAAAGAAGAGAAATCATATTTCTGAGTTAGTATATAGTTAGTTATAAATGAAGATGGTAATTTCTGAGATGTGTGTGTTTACTGAATTCTTTTAACGTTCAACTATTTTGGCATTCATCCAGTATACCCTACATGGCTGACCTACTTTCGACAGATGGATGGGTTCCTTCTTCATCCTTTCCTGGAATTACACTGGGCAGATCTCAATCCCGATATACATGCTAAAAGGTACAACTTCCTTGAGTTTTGTCCATGAGTGTATACACACTTGGTTATCTCGTGTATCTTCAATAAAGGTCACTGTAATATCTTTCAGAGTTATTGTCTCAATCCCAATATACATACTAAAAGGTACAACTTCCTTAAGTTTTATCCATGAGTGTATAGACACTTGGTTATCTCGTATATCTTCAATAAAGGTCACTTTAATATCTTTCAGAGTTATTGTCTCAATCCCGAAATACATGCTAAAAGGTACAACTTCCTCAAGTTTTGTCCATGAGTGTATACACACTTGGTTATCTCGTGTGTCTACAATAAAGGTCACTGTGATATCTTTCAGAGTTATTGTCTCAATCCCGATATACATGCTAAAAGGTACAACTTCCTTAAGTTTTGTCCATGAGTGTATACACACTTGGTTATCTCGTGTGTCTTCAATAAAGGTCACTGTGATATCTTTCAGAGTTATTGTCTCAATCCCGATATACATGCTAAAAGGTTCAACTTCCTTAAGTTTTGTCCATGAGTGTATAAACACTTGGTTATCTCGTGTGTCTTCAATAAAGGTCACTGTAATATATTTCAGAGTTATTGTCTCAATCCCGAAATACATGCTAAAAGGTACAACTTCCTCAAGTTTTGTCCATGAGTGTATACACACTTGGTTATCTCGTGTGTCTACAATAAAGGTCACTGTGATATCTTTCAGAGTTATTGTCTCAATCCCGATATACATGCTAAAAGGTACAACTTCCTTAAGTTTTGTCCATGAGTGTATACACACTTGGTTATCTCGTGTGTCTTCAATAAAGGTCACTGTAATATCTTTCAGAGTTATTGTCTCAATCCTGATATACATGCTAAAAGGTACAACTTCCTTAAGTTTTGCCCATGAGTGTATACACACTTGGTTATCTCGTGTATCTTCAATAAAGGTCACTGTAATATCTTTCAGAGTTATTGTCTCAATCCCGAAATACATGCTAAAAGGTACAACTTCCTCAAGTTTTGTCCATGAGTGTATACACACTTGGTTATCTCGTGTGTCTACAATAAAGGTCACTGTGATATCTTTCAGAGTTATTGTCTCAATCCCGATATACATGCTAAAAGGTTCAACTTCCTTAAGTTTTGTCCATGAGTGTATAAACACTTGGTTATCTCGTGTGTCTTCAATAAAGGTCACTGTAATATATTTCAGAGTTATTGTCTCAATCCCGAAATACATGCTAAAAGGTACAACTTCCTCAAGTTTTGTCCATGAGTGTATACACACTTGGTTATCTCGTGTGTCTACAATAAAGGTCACTGTGATATCTTTCAGAGTTATTGTCTCAATCCCGATATTCATGCTAAAAGGTACAACTTCCTTAAGTTTTGTCCATGAGTGTATACACACTTGGTTATCTCGTGTGTCTTCAATAAAGGTCACTGTAATATCTTTCAGAGTTATTGTCTCAATCCTGATATACATGCTAAAAGGTACAACTTCCTTAAGTTTTGTCCATGAGTGCATACACACTTGGTTATCTCATGTGTCTTCAATAAAGGTCACTGTAATATATTTCAGAGTTATTGTCTCAATCCCGATATACATGCTGAAAGGTACAACTTCCTTAAGTTTTGTCTATGAGTGTATACACACTTGGTTATCTCGTGTGTCTTCAATAAAGGTCACTGTAATATCTTTCAGAGTTATTGTCTCAATCCTGATATACATGCTAAAAGGTACAACTTCCTTAAGTGTTGTCCATGAGTGTATACACACTTGGTTATCTCATGTGTCTTCAATAAAGGTCACTGTAATTTCTTTCAGAGTTATTGTCTCAATCCCGATATACATGCTAAAAGGTACAACTTCCTTAAGTTTTGTCCATGAGTGTATACACACTTGGTTATCTCGTGTGTCTTCAATAAAGGTCACTGTAATTTCTTTCAGAGTTATTGTCTCAATCCCGATATACATGCTAAAAGGTACAACTTCCTTAAGTTTTGTCCATGAGTGTATACACACTTGGTTTTCTCGTGTGTCTTCAATAAAGGTCACTGTAATTTCTTTCAGAGTTATTGTCTCAATCCCGATATACATGCTAAAAGGTACAACTTCCTTAAGTTTTGTCCATGAGTGTATACACACTTTGGCTCGGTAACTAGGTGTTGTCCTTTATAGAGAGGTAGTTCTACTGTATATATATTATAAATGATGAGGGAAAATTATATAATGGCTGCTAGACAAATATAGTCAGTGGTCAAAAATAATATAACAAAAATAATAGATTTATTCTAATATATATATAACATTCAAGATTTAAAAAATACAATGTTAAAATGCAGCATTTCTTACCTTACCTATTGAACATAAAGGAAAAGGTAAAAGACTTCGATTTACAATGAGAAATGATGTAATTATAGAAATAGGTGGGGTAAAATTAGGCCTAGAAATATTACTTTATGTGAATTTTGACCCAATTTTTCTTTTTCGTCTGTCAGTAATTACAAGGTTCGATGATGATCCTGTAAGCGGCAGAAATGGCTTCGTCACAGAAGGTGTTAGAAAAAAAAATGAGGCCATTGTCATCTCGGGTAATAGAAGTCAGACGAAAAAAAGAAAAAAGATAGGGTCGGCGTCTGCCACGATTACCGTGACTCTATTTTATCTTCTGCTTCGAATTCAACGCCATTTTGTTTTGGTTATTTTTGATTGAGAGAGCCAACAATCCGAAACGCGTACGTGGTTAGCTTTTCTTGATTATTCAAGAATGGGTATTTGTTCAATTCTGGAATGTTCAATAATCAACGAATAGTTGATATTTGTTCCGATAGATGGCGCAAGCCATCAGTAACTTTCAGTTGCACGATAAGTAGATGTCTCATTCTTTTTCTTTATTTCTTATTAGGTAACACAATCCGATCAATGTAGATTTCCATTAGGATTTCGAAAGCTGTCTTTTAAAATATATTGACTATTGACCGAAAATGTATAACAAAACCTAGTTTTGAATTTTCAATTTTTTAAACTTTTCTTTCTACTACTTCTTGCAATCAACACCAACAAGATTTAAAACAGGCCATCTCAAGCCATTGAAGATAGTATATAACAACAAAATCTACCCCATTTGCCCAAAATGTAACTTGGCACCTGCAGCTTTAGAACACGGCTTGTATTAGATGTACTAAACAGGACCTTTGGGAGAGGCTGCTGCTTTTCATAAAACAGCTGGAGGAGCATGAACTCGTGGAATTGGTGTAATATTTGTACAAGAGGATAAAAAACAACAACAACACGGTCTATAAACAGCTGGAGGAGCATGAACTCATGGATTTGTGTAATATTTACACAAAGGGATAAGAAACAACAACAACACTGTCTATAAACAGCTGGAGAAGCATGGACTCATGGAATTGGTGTAATCTCTACACAAGGGGATAAGAAACAACAACAACACTGTCTATAAACAGCTGGAGGAGCATGGACTCATGGAATTGGTGTAATCTTTACACAAGGGGATAAGAAACAACAACAACACTGTCTATAAACAGCTGGAGGAGCATGAACTCATGGAATTGGTGTAATCTCTACACAAGGGGATAAGAAACAACAACAACACTGTCTATAAACAGCTGGAGGAGCATGGACTCATGGAATTGGTGTAATCTCTACACAAGGGGATAAGAAACAACAACAACACTGTCTATAAACAGCTGGAGGAGCATGAACTCATGGAATTGGTGTAATCTTTACACAAGGGGATAAGAAACAACAACAACACTGTCTATAAACAGCTGGAGGAGCATGAACTCATGGAATTGGTGTAATCTTTACACAAGGGGATAAGAAACAACAACAACACTGTCTATAAACAGCTGGAGGAGCATGGACTCATGGAATTGGTGTAATCTTTACACAAGGGGATAAGAAACAACAACAACACTGTCTATAAACAGCTGGAGGAGCATGAACTCATGGAATTGTTGTAATCTTTACACAAGGGGATAAGAAACAACAACAACACTGTCTATAAACAGCTGGAGGAGCATGAACTCATGGAATTGGTGTAATCTCTACACAAGGGGATAAGAAACAACAACAACACTGTCTATAAACAGCTGGAGGAGCATGGACTCATGGAATTGGTGTAATCTTTACACAAGGGGATAAGAAACAACAACAACACTGTCTATAAAAAGCTGGAGGAGCATGAACTCATGGAATTGGTGTAATCTCTACACAAGGGGATAAGAAACAACAACAACACTGTCTATAAACAGCTGGAGGAGCATGGACTCATGGAATCCGTGTGATATTTACACAAGGGGATAAGAAACAACAACAACACTGTCTATAAACAGCTGGAGGAGCATGGACTCATGGAATTGGTGTAATCTCTACACAAGGGGATAAGAAACAACAACAACACTGTCTATAAAAAGCTGGAGGAGCATGGACTCATGGAATTGGTGTAATCTTTACACAAGGGGATAAGAAACAACAACACTGTCTATAAACAGCTGGAGGAGCATGAACTCATGGAATTGGTGTAATCTTTACACAAGGGGATAAGAAACAACAACAACACTGTCTATAAACAGCTGGAGGAGCATGAACTCAAGGAATTGGTGTAATCTTTACACAAGGGGATAAGAAACAACAACAACACTGTCTATAAACAGCTGGAGGAGCATGAACTCATGGAATTGGTGTAATCTTTACACAAGGGGATAAGAAACAACAACACTGTCTATAAACAGCTGGAGGAGCATGAACTCATGGAATTGTTGTAATCTTTACACAAGGGGATAAGAAACAACAACAACACTGTCTATAAACAGCTGGAGGAGCATGGACTCATGGAATCCGTGTGATATTTACACAAGGGGGTAAGAAACAACAACAACACTGTCTATAAACAGCTGGAGGAGCATGGACTCATGGAATCCGTGTGATATTTACACAAGGGGGTAAGAAACAACAACAACACTGTCTATAAACAGCTGGAGGAGCATGGACTCATGGAATTGGTGTAATCTTTACACAAGGGGATAAGAAACAACAACAACACTGTCTATAAACAGCTGGAGGAGCATGGACTCATGGAATTGGTGTAATCTTTACACAAGGGGATAAGTAACAACTGTCTATAAACAACTGGAGGAGCATGTACTCATGGAATTGGTATAATCTTTACACAAGGGAATAAGAAACAACAACACTGTCTATAAACAGCTGAAGAAGACATGCCAGAATCAAGACAAGACCGTACAATATGTAAAGTTGGGGAAGAAGACATGCCAGAATCAAGGCTGCACAGAACAATGGAACCGGAAGTGATGGCCGTTATTTGGCGGCAAGGTCATGGCGGCTGGAATCCGCCGCAGACGACCATATTGCCGTCATCGCGCGTTACATCGTCTGCTATCCAAAACCATATTTGCTTATCTACTTTTCAATTACCATCTTTTTTACATAAACATTTTCCTAAATAATATACCAATTACATTTCGATATATAACAATTCTTCGGCAAATTTATGTTATATTCTGACTAAAATTCAGCCTTTTCCACTCCACCAGCTTTAAACATCTGTTAATTCGACCGATACCTCCTCTCGTAGGTTGTTATGTCCCTGTACTGATGAGGGACTGAAACTACGGTATACATGTTGTTGGCTTCAACCCCAGTTTTGCCAAAAAAAAAAAAAAAGTCAAACTGTATACCATAGTTTCGGGCTATGTCCCTTATCAGTAAATCGGATGTTTCAATTTTATAGAATCCATAAATACGGTCGAATTTACCAGATGTTGGAGTTGGTGAAGTGACAAGAACCGATTTTCAGATTATAATACAACGCAAAGTTGAAGTATTCACACTCATGGACAAAACTTAAGGAAGTTGTACCTTTTAGCATGTATATCGGGATTGAGACAATAACTCTGAAAGACATTACAGTGACCTTTATTGAAGACACACGAGATAACCAAGTGTGTATACACTCATGGACAAAACTTAAGGAAGTTGTACCTTTTAGCATGTATATCGGGATTGAGACAATAACTCTGAAAGATATTACAGTGACCCTTATTGAAGACCCACGAGATAACCAAGTGTGTATACACTCATGGACAGAACTTAAGGAAGTTGTACCTTTTAGCATGTATATCGGGATTGAGACAATAACTCTGAAAGATATTACAGTGACCTTTATTGAAGACACACGAGATAACCAAGTGTGTATACACTCATGGACAAAACTTAAAGAAGTTGTACCTTTTAGCATGTATATCGGGATTGAGACAATAACTCTGAAAGATATTACAGTGACCTTTATTGAAGACACACGAGATAACCAAGCGTGTATACACTCATGGACAAAACTTAAGGAAGTTGTACCTTTTAGCATGTATATCGGGATTGAGACAATAACTCTGAAAGATATTACAGTGACCTTTATTGAAGACACACGAGATAACCAAGTGTGTATACACTCATGGACAAAACTTAAAGAAGTTGTACCTTTCAGCATGTATATCGGGATTGAGACAATAACTCTGAAAGATATTACAGTGACCTTTATTGAAGACACACGAGATAACCAAGTGTGTATACACTCATGGACAAAATTTTAAGGAAGTTGTACCTTTTAGCATGTATATCGGGATTGAGACAATAACTCTGAAAGATATTACAGTGACCTTTATTGAAGACACACGAGATAACCAAGTGTGTATACACTCATGGACAATACTTAAGGAAGTTGTAACTTTCAGCATGTATATCGGGATTGAGACAATAACTCTGAAAGATATTACAGTAACCTTTATTGAAGACACACGAGATAACTAAGTGTGTATACACTCATGGACAAACCTTAAGGAAGTTGTAACTTTCAGCATGTATATCGGGATTGAGACAATAACTCTGAAATATATTACAGTAACCTTTATTGAAGACACGCGAGATAACCAAGTGTGTATACACTCATGGACAAACCTTAAGGCAGTTGTACCTTTTAGCATGTATATCGGGATTGAGACAATAACTCTGAAAGATATTACAGTGACCTTTATTGAAGACACACGAGATAACCAAGTGTGTATAAACTGATGGACAAAACTTAAGGAAGTTGTACCTTTTAGCATGTATATCGGGATTGAGACAATAACTCCTGAAAGATATTACAGTGACCTTTGTTGAAGACACACGAGATAACCAAGTGTGTATACACTCATGGACAAAACTTAAGGAAGTTATACCTTTTAGCTTGTATATCGGGATTGAGACAATAACTCTGAAAGATATTACAGTGACCTTTTTTGAAGACACACGAGATAACCAAGTGTGTATACACTCATGGACAAAACTTAAGGAAGTTGTACCTTTTGGCATGTATATCGGGATTGAGACAATAACTCTGAAAGATATTACAGTGACCTTTATTGAAGACACACAAGATAACCAAGTGTGTATACACTCATGGACAAAACTTAAGGAAGTTGTACCTTTTGGCATGTATATCGGGATTGAGACAATAACTCTGAAAGATATTACAGTGACCTTTATTGAAGACACACGAGATAACCAAGTGTGTATACACTCATGGACAAAACTTAAGGAAGTTGTAACTTTTAGCATGTATATCGGGATTGAGACAATAACTCTGAAGATATTACAGTGACCTTTATTGAAGACACACGAGATAACCAAGTGTAAACAAAATTGAGTCTGACTCCAAGACTTTAACTCTTTCTTTAACTATTCACCAAGACAGTGTAGTTGTCGTGTCCAATGAAGAGCCTCAGATGTCTCCATACATCTCTATCACAGAAGTCGTAATGTTCTTGGGTGTGTAAAGCTGCTGTTCTGGGTCCATGTCAATTTTCTGCAAGATTGCGGCCATTGCTGGACATGACAATATGTAGGTAGGTGTTAGTTCCACACCAGGACAGTTGTTACATGTCCTGTAGGTTTTTTTGCCATCTGGATGTATTAACATTCCCTTATAGTGCTTCATTCTGAGTCTTGTTATAATTTTTGTAATTCTTTTCTCAAAGTTTATTTCGCATATTTGATATTTTCTAACTTTTATTTAATTATCTTGTGTTTAGCCAAAGCATCAGCGTCAAATATTAAAATTTGTTCTTTTTTTTTTCTCAACTTTCTGTCTTCCTTTGCCAATTCATCCGCCATTTCATTACCTCCGATCCCAACATGGGCAGGAAACCATTGTAGAATGCAGTTCTTCTCTAATGGTTCCATTAAAACAATTCATTATTTTTATAACTCCTCCTTTGCCGGTCCCAAGCCGGATGAAAAAAGGAGGAGGGGGAGCAGTAACAAGCTCACTAAAAAACCTGGGCTCAGCTGGCCATGCTGATAGTACACTGTAAGGGCTCCAGGGATACAGGATGAACAGCGTTTGTACTCCATGTTAGGAGCGGTTGCACATGGTGTCTGTTCCTCATGTCACCATTTCTTTTGGAGCTAAGTCAATGACCTGCTACTGATTAGTGCTCCCAGTCTTAATGACAAAGGCAGACGCATTCTACTTCACCCAGTGTGGAGATAAGAAAGAAGAAGATAATGTTTATTTTACTAATTCAAAACGTAAATATGTTGATAAGGTATAAAGTCACATAGCATATTGGCATGTTCTATAACGAGATTTAATACAAATCAATCTCTATAGTGCACAGTACTGAGAGAGATTCAGCACTTCCAGTAATTACATGCTGCGGAAGTTGACTCAGAAATTCAATGAATAATTTTCTTTCCCGCAGGACATCTACCATCCCTCTGTTTCAATTATTCATTGCTATGGGCGTCGTTACATCTCTCACAGTAACTGACTCATCAGTACCTATACATCCAATATGGTCTATTACATATAGATTGAATATTTCACAAATTGTATATGTCATAATATTCGGAAATATATAAATAAAATGGCCAATGTGGGAGTACAAGGGAAGATAGCCAGGTTAAACCCCCTTGGTAAACAAGTATCATGACTTCATTCTCCCCTAGGGGACTTATCTTACAAAAATCGGCTTAAAAGCGGCTAGACGGGATGATCAAAGTGCAGTTCTCACCGAGGTGGTCTCGACGCCAGTTGTTCTAGGGGTTGTTCTTCTATCTTTCCTTCCCGATCTATTTCCTCACGGGGCCTCTGTCTTCTGTGTGTCCTTACCACCCATCACTCAACCACCACGAGTGCTTCTAACCAACATGCTACACTGCAGTCAATCCAACAGCATAATCTACATTACTACATATTTTAATTGGTTTGTTGATGTCTTGTCCATGGAGCAGATCGGTCCATGCATCCTGATCACAATACCGGCCAACTGAGGTATCTTGCCTATGGATCAGATCGGCCCATGCACCCTGATCACAATACCGGCCAACTGAGGTGTCTTGTCTATAGAGAAGATCAGATTGGTCCATGCAACCTGATTACAATACCGCCAACTGAGGTGTCTTGTCGATGTATCAGATCAGTACGGTCCGTGTACCCTGATCACAATACCGGCCAACTGAGATGTCATGTCTATGGATCAGATCAGTCCATGCACCCTGATCACAATACCGGCAAAACTGAGGTGTCTTGTCCATGGAGCAGATCGGTCCATGCACCCTGATCACAATACCGGCAAAACTGAGGTATCTTGTCTATGGAGCAGATCGGTCCATGCACCCTGTTTCCAATACCGGCCAACTGAGGTGTCTTGTCTATGGATCAGATCGGTCCATGCACCCTGATCACAATACCTGCAAAACTGAGGTGTCTTGTCTATGGAGCAGATCAGATCGGTCCATGCATCCTGATCACAATACCGGCCAACTGAGGTATCTGGTCTATGTATCAGAGAAGATCGGTCCAAGCACCCTGATCACAATACCGGCCAACTGAGGTGTCTTGTCCATGGAGTAGATCAGATCGGTCCGTGCACCCTGATCAGAATACCGGCTAACTGAGGTGTCTTGTCTATGTGTCAGATCAGATCGGTCCATGCATCCTGATCACAATACCTGCCAACTGAGGTGTCTTGTCCATGGAGCAGATCGGTTCACGCACCCTGATCACCATACCGGCCAACCGAGGTGTCCGTATAGATGTCCCTGTTCTGGATTGATGTCTGCCATATAGAGAGCTGGCCGGGTATATATGGTCCGGAGTGAGTTGGGTGTTGTAACAGCAGTTCCTGTAGTCATGTCTGGGTTTATCTTCATTCCTTTAAAATATCCTATTCTGGATTGATGTCTGCCGTATAGAGGGCTGGCCGGGTATATATGGTCCGGAGTGAGTTGGGTGTTGCAACAGCAGTTCCTGTAGTCATGTCTGGGTTAATATTCATTCCTTTAAAATGTCCTGTTCTGGATTGATGTCTGTGTAGAGGGCTGGCCGGGTATATATGGTCCGGAGTGAGTTGGGTGTTGTAACAGCAGTTCCTGTAGTCATGTCTGGATTTATCTTCATTCCTTTAAAATATCCTGTTCTGGATTGATGTCTGCCATATAGAGGGCTGGCCGGGTATATATGGTCCGGAGTGAGTTGGGTGTTGTAACAGCAGTTCCTGTAGTCATGTCTGGGTTTATCTTCATTCCTTTAAAATGTCCAGTTCTGGATTGATATCTGCCATATAGAGGGCTGGCCGGGTATATATGGTCCGGAGTGAGTTGGGTGTTGTAACAGCAGTTCCTGTAGTCATGTCTGGGTTTATCTTCAATCCTTTAAAATGTCCTGTTCTGAATTGATGTCTGCCATATAGAGGGCTGGCCGGGTATATATGGTCCGGAGTGAGTTGGGTGTTGTAACAGCAGTTCCTGTAGTCATGTCTGGGTTTATCTTCATTCCTTTAAAATGTCCTGTTCTGGATTGATGTCTGCCATATAGAGAACTGGCCGGGTATATATGGTCCGGAGTGAGTAGGGTGTTGTAACAGCAGTTCCTGTAGTCATGTCTGGGTTTATCTTTATTCCTTTAAAATATCCTGTTCTGGATTGATATCTGCCATATAGAGGGCTGGCCGGGTATATATGGTCCGGATTGAGTTGGTTGTTGTAAAAGCAGTTCCTGTAGTCATGTCTGGGTTAATCTTCATTCCTTTAAAATATCCTGTTCTGGATTGATGTCTGCCATATAGAGGGCTGGCCGGGTATATATGGTCCGGAGTGAGTTGGGTGTTGTAACAGCAGTTCCTGTAGTCATGTCTGGGTTTATCTTCATTCCTTTAAAATGTCCTGTTCTGGATTGATGTCTGCCATATAGAGGGCTGGCCGGGTATATATGGTCCGGAGTGAGTTGGGTGTTGTAACAGCAGTTCCTGTAGTCATGTCTGGGTTTATCTTCATTCCTTTAAAATGTCCTGTTCTGGATTGATGTCTGCCATATAGAGGGATGGCCGGGTATATATGGTCCGGAGTGAGTTGGGTGTTGTAACAGCAGTTCCTGTAGTCATGTCTGGATTTATCTTCATTCCTTTAAAATGTCCTTTTCTGGATTGATGTCTGCCATATAGAGAACTGGCCGGGTATATATGGTCCGGAGTGAGTTGGGTGTTGTAACAGCAGTTCCTGTAGTCATGTCTGGGTTTATCTTCATTCCTTTAAAATGTCCTGTTCTGGATTGATGTCTGCCATATAGAGGGATGGCCGGGTATATATGGTCCGGAGTGAGTTGGGTGTTGTAACAGCAGTTCCTGTAGTCATGTCTGGGTTTATCTTCATTCCTTTAAAATGTCCTGTTCTGGATTGATGTCTGCCATATAGAGGGCTGGCCGGGTATATATGGTCCGGAGTGAGTTGGGTGTTGTAACAGCAGTTCCTGTAGTCATGTCTGGGTTTATCTTCATTCCTTTAAAATGTCCTGTTCTGGATTGATGTCTGCCATATAGAGGGATGGCCGGGTATATATGGTCCGGAGTGAGTTGGGTGTTGTAACAGCAGTTCCTGTAGTCATGTCTGGATTTATCTTCATTCCTTTAAAATGTCCTTTTCTGGATTGATGTCTGCCATATAGAGAACTGGCCGGGTATATATGGTCCGGAGTGAGTTGGGTGTTGTAACAGCAGTTCCTGTAGTCATGTCTGGGTTTATCTTCATTCCTTTAAAATGTCCAGTTCTGGATTGATGTCTGCCATATAGAGGGATGGCCGGGTATATATGGTCCGGAGTGAGTTGGGTGTTGTAACAGCAGTTCCTGTAGTCATGTCTGGGTTTATCTCCATTCCTTTAAAATGTCCTGTTCTGGATTGATGTCTGTGTAGAGGGCTGGCCGGGTATATATGGTCCGGAGTGAGTTGGGTGTTGTAACAGCAGTTCCTGTAGTCATGTCTGGGTTTATCTTCATTCCTTTAAAATGTCCTGTTCTGGATTGATGTCTGCCATATAGAGAACTGGCCGGGTATATATGGTCCGGAGTGAGTTGGGTGTTGTAACAGTAGTTCCTGTAGTCATGTCTGGGTTTATCTTCATTCCTTTAAAATGTCCTGTTCTGGATTGATGTCTGCCATATAGAGGGCTGTATATATGGTCCGGAGTGAGTTGGGTGTTGTAACAGCAGTTCCTGTAGTCATGTCTGGGTTTATCTTCATTCCTTTAAAATGTCCTGTTCTGGATTGATGACTGCCATATAGAGAACTGGCCGGGTATATATGGTCCGGAGTGAGTTGGGTGTTGTAACAGCAGTTCCTGTAGTCATGTCTGGGTTTATCTTCATTCCTTTAAAATGTCCTGTTCTGGATTGATGTCTGCCATATAGAGGGCTGGCCGGGTATATATGGTCCGGAGTGAGTTGGGTGTTGTAACAGCAGTTCCTGTAGTCATGTCTGGGTTTATCTTCATTCCTTTAAAATGTCCTGTTCTGGATTGATGTCTGCCATATAGAGAACTGACCGGGTATATATGGTCCGGAGTGAGTTGGGTGTTGTAACAGCAGTTCCTGTAGTCATGTCTGGGTTTATCTTCATTCCTTTAAAATATCCTGTTCTGGATTGATGTCTGCCATATAGAGGGCTGGCCGGGTATATATGGTCCGGAGTGAGTTGGGTGTTGTAACAGCAGTTCCTGTAGTCATGTCTGGGTTTATCTTCATTCCTTTAAAATATCCTGTTCTGGATTGATGTCTGCCATATAGAGGGCTGGCCGGGTATATATGGTCCGGAGTGAGTTGGGTGTTGTAACAGCAGTTCCTGTAGTCATGTCTGGATTTATCTTCATTCCTTTAAAATATCCTGTTCTGGATTGATGTCTGCCATATAGAGGGCTGGCCGGGTATATATGGTCCGGAGTGAGTTGGGTGTTGTAACAGCAGTTCCTGTAGTCATGTCTGGATTTATCTTCATTCCTTTAAAATATCCTGTTCTGGATTGATGTCTGCCATATAGAGGGCTGGCCGGGTATATATGGTCCGGAGTGAGTTGGGTGTTGTAACAGCAGTTCCTGTAGTCATGTCTGGATTTATCTTCATTCCTTTAAAATATCCTGTTCTGGATTGATGTCTGCCATATAGAGGGCTGGCCGGGTATATATGGTCCGGAGTGAGTTGGGTGTTGTAACAGCAGTTCCTGTAGTCATGTCTGGGTTTATCTTCATTCCTTTAAAATATCCTGTTCTGGATTGATGTCTGCCATATAGAGGGCTGGCCGGGTATATATGGTCCGGAGTGAGTTGGGTGTTGTAACAGCAGTTCCTGTAGTCATGTCTGGATTTATCTTCATTCCTTTAAAATATCCTGTTCTGGATTGATGTCTGCCATATAGAGGGCTGGCCGGGTATATATGGTCCGGAGTGAGTTGGTTGTTGTAACAGCAGTTCCTGTAGTCATGTCTGGGTTTATCTTCATTCCTTTAAAATGTCCAGTTCTGGATTGATATCTGCCATATAGAGGGCTGGCCGGGTATATATGGTCCGGAGTGAGTTGGGTGTTATAACAGCAGTTCCTGTAGTCATGTCTGGGTTTATCTTCATTCCTTTAAAATATCCTGTTCTGGATTGATGTCTGCCATATAGAGGGCTGGCCGGGTATATATGGTCCGGAGTGAGTTGGTTGTTGTAACAGCAGTTCCTGTAGTCATGTCTGAATTTATCTTCATTCCTTTAAAATATCCTGTTCTGGATTGATGTCTGCCATATAGAGGGCTGGCCGGGTATATATGGTCCGGAGTGAGTTGGGTGTTGTAACAGCAGTTCCTGTAGCCATGTCTGGGTTAATCTTCATTTCTTTAAAATATCCTGTTCTGGATTGATGTCTGCCATATAGAGGGCTGGCCGGGTATATATGGTCCGGAGTGAGTTGGGTGTTGTAACAGCAGTTCCTGTAGCCATGTCTGGGTTAATCTTCATTTCTTTAAAATATCCTGTTCTGGATTGATGTCTGCCATATAGAGGGCTGGCCGGGTATATATGGTCCGGAGTGAGTTGGTTGTTGTAACAGCAGTTCCTGTAGCCATGTCTGGGTTTATCTTCATTTCTTTAAAATATCCTGTTCTGGATTGATGTCTGCCATATAGAGGGCTGGCCGGGTATATATGGTCCGGAGTGAGTTGGGTAATGTAACAGCAGTTCCTGTAGTCATGTCTGGGTTAATCTTCATTCCTTTAAAATATCCTGTTCTGGATTGATGTCTGCCATATAGAGGGCTGGCCGGGTATATATGGTCCGGAGTGAGTTGGGTAATGTAACAGCAGTTCCTGTAGCCATGTCTGGGTTAATCTTCATTTCTTTAAAATATCCTGTTCTGGATTGATGTCTGCCATATAGAGGGCTGGCCGGGTATATATGGTCCGGAGTGAGTTGGGTAATGTAACAGCAGTTCCTGTAGTCATGTCTGGGTTAATCTTCATTCCTTTAAAATATCCTGGTCTGGATTGATGTCTGTGTAGAGGGCTGGCCGGGTATATATGGTCCGGAGTGAGTTGTGTGTTGTAACAGCAGATCCTGTAGTCATGTCTGGGTTTATCTTCATTCCTTTAAAATGTCCTGTTCTGGATTGATGTCTGCCATATAGAGGGCTGGCCGGGTATATATGGTCCGGAGTGAGTTGGGTAATGTAACAGCAGTTCCTGTAGTCATGTCTGGGTTAATCTTCATTCCTTTAAAATATCCTGGTCTGGATTGATGTCTGTGTAGAGGGCTGGCCGGGTATATATGGTCCGGAGTGAGTTGGGTGTTGTAACAGCAGTTCCTGTAGTCATGTCTGGGTTTATCTTCATTCCTTTAAAATGTCCAGTTCTGGATTGATGTCTGCCATATAGAGGGCTGGCCGGGTATATATGGTCCGGAGTGAGTTGGGTGTTGTAACAGCAGTTCCTGTAGTCATGTCTGGATTTATCTTCATTCCTTTAAAATATCCTGTTCTGGATTGATGTCTGCCATATAGAGGGCTGGCCGGGTATATATGGTCCGGAGTGAGTTGGGTGTTGTAACAGCAGTTCCTGTAGTCATGTCTGGGTTTATCTTCATTCCTTTAAAATGTCCAGTTCTGGATTGATATCTGCCATATAGAGGGCTGGCCGGGTATATATGGTCCGGAGTGAGTTGGTTGTTGTAACAGCAGTTCCTGTAGTCATGTCTGGGTTAATCTTCATTCCTTTAAAATATCCTGTTCTGGATTGATGTCTGCCATATAGAGGGCTGGCCGGGTATATATGGTCCGGAGTGAGTTGGGTGTTGTAACAGCAGTTCCTGTAGTCATGTCTGGGTTTATCTTCATTCCTTTAAAATGTCCTGTTCTGGATTGATGTCTGCCATATAGAGGGCTGGCCGGGTATATATGGTCCGGAGTGAGTTGGGTGTTGTAACAGCAGTTCCTGTAGTCATGTCTGGGTTTATCTTCATTCCTTTAAAATGTCCTGTTCTGGATTGATGTCTGCCATATAGAGGGATGGCCGGGTATATATGGTCCGGAGTGAGTTGGGTGTTGTAACAGCAGTTCCTGTAGTCATGTCTGGATTTATCTTCATTCCTTTAAAATGTCCTTTTCTGGATTGATGTCTGCCATATAGAGAACTGGCCGGGTATATATGGTCCGGAGTGAGTTGGGTGTTGTAACAGCAGTTCCTGTAGTCATGTCTGGGTTTATCTTCATTCCTTTAAAATGTCCAGTTCTGGATTGATGTCTGCCATATAGAGGGATGGCCGGGTATATATGGTCCGGAGTGAGTTGGGTGTTGTAACAGCAGTTCCTGTAGTCATGTCTGGGTTTATCTCCATTCCTTTAAAATGTCCTGTTCTGGATTGATGTCTGTGTAGAGGGCTGGCCGGGTATATATGGTCCGGAGTGAGTTGGGTGTTGTAACAGCAGTTCCTGTAGTCATGTCTGGGTTTATCTTCATTCCTTTAAAATGTCCTGTTCTGGATTGATGTCTGCCATATAGAGAACTGGCCGGGTATATATGGTCCGGAGTGAGTTGGGTGTTGTAACAGTAGTTCCTGTAGTCATGTCTGGGTTTATCTTCATTCCTTTAAAATGTCCTGTTCTGGATTGATGTCTGCCATATAGAGGGCTGTATATATGGTCCGGAGTGAGTTGGGTGTTGTAACAGCAGTTCCTGTAGTCATGTCTGGGTTTATCTTCATTCCTTTAAAATGTCCTGTTCTGGATTGATGACTGCCATATAGAGAACTGGCCGGGTATATATGGTCCGGAGTGAGTTGGGTGTTGTAACAGCAGTTCCTGTAGTCATGTCTGGGTTTATCTTCATTCCTTTAAAATGTCCTGTTCTGGATTGATGTCTGCCATATAGAGGGCTGGCCGGGTATATATGGTCCGGAGTGAGTTGGGTGTTGTAACAGCAGTTCCTGTAGTCATGTCTGGGTTTATCTTCATTCCTTTAAAATGTCCTGTTCTGGATTGATGTCTGCCATATAGAGAACTGACCGGGTATATATGGTCCGGAGTGAGTTGGGTGTTGTAACAGCAGTTCCTGTAGTCATGTCTGGGTTTATCTTCATTCCTTTAAAATATCCTGTTCTGGATTGATGTCTGCCATATAGAGGGCTGGCCGGGTATATATGGTCCGGAGTGAGTTGGTTGTTGTAACAGCAGTTCCTGTAGTCATGTCTGGGTTTATCTTCATTCCTTTAAAATATCCTGTTCTGGATTGATGTCTGCCATATAGAGGGCTGGCCGGGTATATATGGTCCGGAGTGAGTTGGGTGTTATAACAGCAGTTCCTGTAGTCATGTCTGGGTTTATCTTCATTCCTTTAAAATGTCCTGTTCTGGATTGATGTCTGCCATATAGAGGGTGGCCGGGTATATATGGTCCGGAGTGAGTTGGGTGTTGTAACAGCAGTTCCTGTAGTCATGTCTGGGTTTATCTTCATTCCTTTAAAATGTCCTGTTCTGGATTGATGTCTGCCATATAGAGGGCTGGCCGGGTATATATGGTCCGGAGTGAGTTGGGTAATGTAACAGCAGTTCCTGTAGTCATGTCTGGGTTAATCTTCATTCCTTTAAAATATCCTGGTCTGGATTGATGTCTGTGTAGAGGGCTGGCCGGGTATATATGGTCCGGAGTGAGTTGGGTGTTTTAACAGCAGTTCCTGTAGTCATGTCTGGGTTTATCTTCATTCCTTTAAAATGTCCTGTTCTGGATTGATGTCTGCCATATAGAGGGCTGGCCGGGTATATATGGTCCGGAGTGAGTTGGGTAATGTAACAGCAGTTCCTGTAGTCATGTCTGGGTTAATCTTCATTCCTTTAAAATATCCTGGTCTGGATTGATGTCTGTGTAGAGGGCTGGCCGGGTATATATGGTCCGGAGTGAGTTGGGTGTTGTAACAGCAGTTCCTGTAGTCATGTCTGGGTTTATCTTCATTCCTTTAAAATGTCCAGTTCTGGATTGATGTCTGCCATATAGAGGGCTGGCCGGGTATATATGGTCCGGAGTGAGTTGGGTGTTGTAACAGCAGTTCCTGTAGTCATGTCTGGGTTTATCTCCATTCCTTTAAAATGTACTGTTCTGGATTGATGTCTGTGTAGAGGGCTGGCCGGGTATATATGGTCCGGAGTGAGTTGGGTGTTGTAACAGCAGTTCCTGTAGTCATGTCTGTGTTTATCTTCATTCCTTTAAAATGTCCTGTTCTGGATTGATGTCTGCCATATAGAGAACTGGCCGGGTATATATGGTCCGGAGTGAGTTGGGTGTTGTAACAGCAGTTCCTGTAGTCATGTCTGGGTTTATCTTCATTCCTTTAAAATGTCCTGTTCTGGATTGATGTCTGCCATATAGAGAACTGGCCGGGTATATATGGTCCGGAGTGAGTTGGGTGTTGTAACAGCAGTTCCTGTAGTTATGTCTGGGTTTATCTTCATTCCTTTAAAATGTCCTGTTCTGGATTGATGTCTGCCATATAGAGAACTGGCCGGGTATATATGGTCCGGAGTGAGTTGGGTGTTGTAACAGCAGTTCCTGTAGTCATGTCTGGGTTTATCTTCATTCCTTTAAAATGTCCTGTTCTGGATTGATGTCTGCCATATAGAGAACTGGCCGGGTATATATGGTCCGGAGTGAGTTGGGTGTTGTAACAGCAGTTCCTGTAGTCATGTCTGGGTTTATCTTCATTCCTTTAAAATATCCTGTTCTGGATTGATATCTGCCATATAGAGGGCTGGCCGGGTATATATGGTCCGGAGTAAGTTGGGTGTTGTAACAACAGTTCCTGGAGTCATGTCTGGGTTTATCTTCATTCCTTTAAAATGTCCAGTTCTGGATTGATATCTGCCATATAGAGGGCTGGCCGGGTATATATGGTCCGGAGTGAGTTGGGTGTTGTAACAGCAGTTCCTGTAGTCATGTCTGGGTTTATCTTCATTCCTTTAAAATGTCCTGTTCTGGATTGATGTCTGCCATATAGAGAACTGGCCGGGTATATATGGTCCGGAGTGAGTTGGGTGTTGTAACAGCAGTTCCTGTAGTCATGTCTGGGTTTATCTTCATTCCTTTAAAATATCCTGTTCTGGATTGATATCTGCCATATAGAGGGCTGGCCGGGTATATATGGTCCGGAGTAAGTTGGGTGTTGTAACAGCAGTTCCTGTAGTCATGTCTGGGTTTATCTTCATTCCTTTAAAATGTCCAGTTCTGGATTGATATCTGCCATATAGAGGGCTGGCCGGGTATATATGGTCCGGAGTGAGTTGGGTGTTGTAACAGCAGTTCCTGTAGTCATGTCTGGGTTTATCTTCATTCCTTTAAAATGTCCTGTTCTGGATTGATGTCTGCCATATAGAGAACTGGCCGGGTATATATGGTCCGGAGTGAGTTGGGTGTTGTAACAGCAGTTCCTGTAGTCATGTCTGGGTTTATCTTCATTCCTTTAAAATGTCCTGTTCTGGATTGATGTCTGCCATATAGAGGGCTGGCCGGGTATATATGGTCCGGAGTGAGTTGGGTGTTGTAACAGCAGTTCCTGTAGTCATGTCTGGATTTATCTTCATTCCTTTAAAATGTCCTTTTCTGGATTGATGTCTGCCATATAGAGAACTGGCCGGGTATATATGGTCCGGAGTGAGATGGGTGTTGTAACAGCAGTTCCTGTAGTCATGTCTGGGTTCATCTCCATTCCTTTAAAATGTCCTGTTCTGGATTGATGTCTGTGTAGAGGGCTGGCCGGGTATATATGGTCCGGAGTGAGTTGGGTGTTGTAAAAGCAGTTCCTGTAGTCATGTCTGGGTTTATCTTCATTCCTATAAAATGTCCTGTTCTGGATTGATGTCTGCCATATAGAGAACTGGCCGGGTATATATGGTCCGGAGTGAGTTGGGTGTTGTAACAGCAGTTCCTGTAGTCATGTCTGGGTTTATCTTCATTCCTTTACAATTTCCTGTTCTGGATTGATGTCTGCCATATAGAGGGCTGGCCGGGTATATATGGTCCGGAGTGAGTTGGGTGTTGTAACAGAAGTTCCTGTAGGATCTAGTCATGTCTGGGTTTATCTTCATTCCTTTAAAATGTCCTGTTCTGGATTGATGTCTGCCATATAGAGAACTGGCCTGGTATATATGGTCCGGAACGAGTTAGGTGTTGATTAATTAAATAATTAAGAAGGTTTCTTTTAATGAGTTTCTTTTTATTTTATTAATTAAGTCTCAAGTTTTCAGTCATCTCTGCCAAACTATAGTTTGATATCAGGAGACGTTTTATTCGTTTATATAGGTTCTCCTGTAGACAGACAATTTAAACAATTATATTGATTCTTCTAATCAAATTTTACAAAGGTGGAAAAAAATTATAATAAAATAGTAAATAAAGGGTAGATAAAGTGTAGGGGAATATATATATATATAGTTGTGTACAAATGTCTTCAGCAAGGAAGGCTTCCCCACCTTGAGAGAGTTCTCCTCCAGACAAGGTCTTCACTCCTCAGTTCCACACCGAGGAAGTACTTATAGATGTGGGTCTTGGCAGACGCCAGGATTGTGTCATCGTCTAGGCCATGCCTGTTCTCCTGTAGGAGGAGACAGAGATACCTGAAATCTTGAGACTGATTTAATAAATTAAAAAGTAACTTATCTCCAGAAACCTTCTTAATTATTTAATTAATGTTAATGAGATTCAAATAAATTTATGTGACAACTTGTCGATGGAAAATTTGCCTAGAGGAAACTAACCTAAAAAAGTATATAGGTCACCTCTCCCGTCAAAATAGACGTTAAAACTAGACGCCATCTATTGAACTGTATCAAATCCTCCAAAAAAGACCTCTGTGAAAACCCCAGGACTATAATAGAAAAGCTGAGACAATGGAACCTAATGGAGATTGTTTAAACGACTTGAGGAATAAGAAACAACAACAACAGACGCCATCTATTGACCGTCGCCGCAACTAGCGGCCTCAGGTCGGTGACAAAGCCACAACACCAACTTTGGTAAACTGAGAAGCGTCCACCTAGAGACCATGGTTTCTGGCTAATGGCCCTCGTCAGTCTAGGGCGGACTTCAATCACAAAGATTTGACTTTAACTTACCTAACTAAACACCTCTTTGACAGATTGTGAAGATTCCATTAGATCCCGTGTGAATCTCATGGAATAAAGTCCGTTCTGTACTTACGAGGGCCATTAGCCAGAAACCATGGTCTCTAGGTGGACACTTCTCAGTTTACCAAAGCTGGTGTTGTGGCTTTGTCACCGACCTGAGGTCGCTAGCTTGTGGCGATGGTCAATAGATGGCGTCTAGTTTTGATATCTATTTTGACGGGAGAGGTAACCTAGACTTTTTTAACACAAGGGTAGACGCTAAAGAACAGGCGAATAAAGGATAGAAGAAAAACAAATAAAGATCGATAATAGAATAACAGACGAACAAAAAAAAAAGATATAAAACATGAAGAATCAAAGAAAAGAGAACAAATGTATTTGTTGTTGTTGTGTCCAATGAAGAGTCTCAGATGTCTCCATACATCTCTATCACAGCAGCAGCAATGTCCACTATCTTGGGTATGTGAAGCTGCTGTTCTGGGTCCATGTCAATTTTCTGCAAGGCTGCGGCCATTGCTGGATATGAGAATATGTGAGTAGGTGTTAGTTCCACACCAGGACAATTGTTACATGTCCTATAGGTTCTTGTGCCAAGAGATAAAATCAAGGACAATAAGGGATATATCTACAAGGTCAAAAGAAGGGTAAAATATTAACAATTATACTATACACGATTAAAGAATAGTGCAATATGAATAAGCATATAAACAAACCAATATGCAAATACAAATATAAGGAATATATGCAATAGAAAGAAATGGAAATGCGGTAAGGAAGAGGGAAATGTGTAAAAAGGTTGGCGATGGATTTATCGATTTGTCTAACGGCCCTGACCTTCCATTCCCTAGTTGGGCTGGGATGGAGGAATTCGCTCTGTGCATCAGACGATTCTCCAGCTATAGATGACAAAGTTCATTCTTCCTTGTTCCATTCTTGGTTACAACGATATTCTTGAAACATCATATACAGAATGACGTTATCTTATCCTTCTTTCTTTTATATACTCAATTATTTCTCTATATTAAAGATAATTCTGCCAGTGAATCTGTTTTATTGTCTCGATGTTTCGACAAAAATATTTTGTTCTTGTCAGGAACGAACAAAAATGAAAACATTTGGCAAAGCGTTAAAACTTATAGAAAAATTGTAACGCTTTGCCAAATTTTTTTAATTTTTGTTCACTCCTGACGAGGACAAAAGATTTTTGTTGAAACGTCGAGAAAATAAAAATGATTTACTGACTGAAGTATCTTTAATTTTAGAAATTGTGAATGTCGGCCATGCAGCCTCTATCTTTACGGTACTCAATTATATTATGGTATCATGCTTGTAGAGCTTGTTGATGGTGTCTGTGCTGGGGATGGGTCTCTTCTTCTTTCTTATCTCCACTCAACACTCATATCAGGGTATCAAGTCTGTAGAGCTTGTTGATGGTGTCTGTGCTGGGGATGGGTCTCTTCTTCTTTCTTATCTCCACTCAACACTCATATCAGGGTATCAAGTCTGTAGAGCTTGTTGATGGCGTCTGTGCTGGGGATGAGTCTCTTCTTCTTTCGTATCTCCACTCAACAATCATAGCAGGGTATCAAGTCTGTAGAGCCTTTATTAGTGTCTTCTTCTTTCTTATCTCTACTCAATCATATTAGAGTATCAAGTCTGTAGAGCTTGTTGATGGTGTCTTCTTTCTTATCTCCTTTCAACAATCATATCAGGGCATCAAGTCTGTAGAGCTTGTTGATGGTGTCTGTGCTGGGAATGAGTCTCTTCTTCTTTCTTATCTCCACTCAACAATCATATCAGGGTATCAGGTCTGTAGAGCTTGTTGATGGTGTCTGTGCTGGGAATGAGTCTCTTCTTCTTTCTTATCTCCACTCAACAATCATATCAGGGTATCAGGTCTGTAGAGCTTGTTGATGGTGTCTGTGCTGGGAATGAGTCTCTTCTTCTTTCTTATCTCCACTCAACAACCATATCAGGGTATCAAGCTTGTAGAGCTTGTTGATGGTGCTGTGCTGGGGATGAGTCTCTTCTTCTTTCTTATCTCCACTCAATAATCATATCAGGGTATAAAGTCTGTAGAGCTTGTTGATGGTGTCTGTGCTGGGGATGGGTCTCTTCTTCTTTCTTATCTCCACTCAACAACCATATCAGGGTATCAAGTCTGTAGAGCTTGTTGAGGTGTCTGTGCTGGGGATGGGTCTCTTCTTCTTTCTTATCTCCACTCAACACTCATATCAGGGTATCAAGTCTGTAGAGCTTGTTGATGGTGTCTGTGCTGGGGATGGGTCTCTTCTTCTTTCTTATCTCCACTCAACAATCATATCAGGGTATCAAGTCTGTAGAGCCTTTGTTAGTGTCTTCTTCTTTCTTATCTCCTTTCAACAATCATATCAGGGCATCAAGTCTGTAGAGCTTGTTGATGGCGTCTGTGCTGGGGATGAGTCTCTTCTTCTTTCGTATCTCCACTCAACAATCATATCAGGGTATCAAGTCTGTAGAGCCTTTATTAGTGTCTTCTTCTTTCTTATCTCTACTCAATCATATTAGAGTATCAAGTCTGTAGAGCTTGTTGATGGTGTCTTCTTTCTTATCTCCTTTCAACAATCATATCAGGGCATCAAGTCTGTAGAGCTTGTTGATGGTGTCTGTGCTGGGAATGAGTCTCTTCTTCTTTCTTATCTCCACTCAACAATCATATCAGGGTATCAGGTCTGTAGAGCTTGTTGATGGCGTCTGTGCTGGGGATGAGTCTCTTCTTCTTTCGTATCTCCACTCAACAATCATATCAGGGTATCAAGTCTGTAGAGCCTTTGATAGTGTCTTCTTCTTTCTTATCTCTACTCAATCATATTAGAGTATCAAGTCTGTAGAGCTTGTTGATGGTGTCTTCTTTCTTATCTCCTTTCAACAATCATATCAGGGCATCAAGTCTGTAGAGCTTGTTGATGGTGTCTGTGCTGGGAATGAGTCTCTTCTTCTTTCTTATCTCCACTCAACAATCATATCAGGGTATCAGGTCTGTAGAGCTTGTTGATGGTGTCTGTGCTGGGAATGAGTCTCTTCTTCTTTCTTATCTCCACTCAGCAATCATATCAGGGTATCAAGTCTGTAGAGCTTGTTGATGGTGTCTGTGCTGAGGATGGGTCTCTTCTTCTTTCTTATCTCCACTCAACAACCATATCAAGGTATCAAGTTTGTAGAGCTTGTTGATGGTGTCTGTGCTGGGGATGAGTCTCTTCTTCTTTCTTATCTCCACTCAACAACCATATCAGGGTATCAAGCTTGTAGAGCTTGTTGATGGTGCTGTGCTGGGGATGAGTCTCTTCTTCTTTCTTATTTCCACTCAACAATCATATCAGGGTATCAAGTCTGTAGAGCTAGTTGATGGTGTCTGTGCTGGGAATGAGTCTCCTCTTCTTTCTTATTTCCACTCAACAATCATATCAGGGTATCAAGTCTGTAGAGCTAGTTGATGGTGTCTGTGCTGAGGATGTGTCTCTTCTTCTTTCTTATCTCCACTCAACAATCGTATCAGGGTATCAAGCTTGTAGAGTTTGTTGATAGTGTCTTCTTCTTTCTTATCTCTACTCAATCATATCAGGGTATCAAGCCTTTAGAGATTTTTGATAGTGTATTCTTCTTTTTATCTCCACTCAACAATCATATCAGGGTATCAAGTCTGTGGAACATGTTGATGGTGTCTGTGCTGGGAAAGAGTAGAGCTCATCAATGGATGATCCAATACAGTCAATGGTGTAGTTTGGGGTAGTTGCAGGTTGAGATTTGTACTTATAGAATGTTTTTTTTTTTTTTTTTTTACTATAAGAATGATGATATAAAACATTTAATCGAAAAGTAGTTTAACTATTATAATTAAAAATAACTACTCTTTATTATTACTATGATATAAAAAATATTATCTGATCAAAGTGTTTCTAATCATTATAACTGTTCCTATACTAAGGGTAAAAAAAGACTTCTCTTTATCGTGAAACTGAAAGTTACTGATGGCTTGCGCCATCTATCGGAATAAATATCAACTATTCATTGATTTTTAATTATTCAAAAATTGACCAAATATCCTTTCAACAGCCCGAAACGCGTACATGGTTAGCTTTTCTTGATTAATAAAGAAAGAATAGGTATTTGGCCAAATCTGGAATAATTATATATCAATGAATAGTTTATATTTATTCCGATAGATGGCGCAAGCCATCAGTAACTTTCAGTTATACGATAAGGCGATGCCTTTTTTATTACTTCAAACTCTTGTTTACTTGATTTTTTCCTCTTCCTTCCTCTTAGTTGTTTAAATTCTTATTATATTGAACTATTTTTTTTATTATTATTACAGAAGCACGAAGCCTATCAGACGACAATTGTGCTATATTAGAATTATTTACATATATATCTTTAATTATTTACATGATGAATTAGTAGTGATTTATAAATTTATGTACAAATAGCTCTAAACTTACTAAAGTGTTCATAAGATTGAGTATATACAGAAAGATGGCATTATGTTAAAGTAAACAATTTGGTTAGTCAGAGGACAAGCCAACAAAAGATGGTGTTTCAACATCTAGACAGCATGTTGGATCATTTATAACTCTCAAGTCAAAGACAAAACTTGGATCCTTTGCCTGTGAAGAACAGTGTATTTATCAGGGGTAATGAAGCTTGGTACATCTCTCAGAAAAAAAAGTCTTGAACGTAGGATTAGTTTGAGAAAGATAAAATCTAAATTTTATATTGATATATATTCTTCTTTCTTATCTCCACTCAATCATATTAGGGTATCAAGTTTGTAAAGTTGACAACCATCATGATTGGGTGAAGTAGAATGCGTCTACCTTTGTCATTAAGACTGGGAGAACTACTCAGTAGCAGGCCACTGACTTAGCTCCAAAAGAAATGGCCGCCTCTGACATGAGGAACAGACACCATGTACAGCCACTCCTAACATGGAGTACAAACGCTGCTCATCCTGTATCCCTGGAGTCCTTACAGGGTACTATCAGCATGGCCAGCTGAGCCCAGGTTTTTTAGTGAGCTTGTTACTGCTCCCCCTCCTCTTTTTTCATACGGGCTTGGGACCGGGAAAGGCGGAGTTACATTGAAATATAATTTATTCAATTCATTTGAAAGAGGTTTATTTAGTGCTTGGTCTGTTAGAGAATTCTTCATATTGTATCTAATTAGTGATTACAACTCTGAACACTCGGATTTTCCTGGAAAATCTCTTGAAGATTTCTTGAAAAAAGCCATGGTCCACCTGTGCTGTGTGAGCAGAAGAGCTTAAATTGACTTGTTCCGTTATATGTATGTTCCATATGTAAATACCTGTTTTTTTTCCTCTTTTCGCTCTCCACTTCTTCCATCCATATTTCCATTTTTTTTCTCTTATTTTCCATAGGATTATTCAAATAATAATCTGTACTTATGTATATATTTACCATGTGTGTATAATCTTTCTCCATTTTTACCCCTTTGTATATATCCCACTTTCATAGGTTTTCCGTCTTGTAACCCCAAGGAGAATCCTCTGTAAGACCTGTATGTCTTAATAAAGGTTTTTGTGTGTGTGTTGTGTGTGTGTATCTAATTAGTGATAATTCAAGTTAGTCGATCCATGATAAATTGAAATGTTTCTTTGGTCATTTGAGTTTCAAATTATCGAGATTTAACTGTATTAGGTAAAATGTTTGTATGACAACAGCTTTTAAATATTTGACCCTGACCGTAATAAACAACAAGTCATTACCTTCAATTTTCCAATACCAGTTGATTGTGTTCGTCTGTATAGAATATTAATTTTATAATTTGTTTGTTTGTCAAACATTAACTTTATAATTAACCTTTTTGTCAAATAATTTTCAAATTTAATAGTGTGCGCAAAGTGTGTATGTGAAAATTATTATATATATTATCAGTGAATAATTAATAAAAATAGATATACACTCGTTGACAAAGTTTAGAAATGTGGAAAAGTCTTTAATGTCGGTTGTCTATTTGTTTTTAAGGAGATTTGGTTGCTCACAATTAGTTATCTCGTGTGTCTTCAATAAAGGTCACTGTAATATCTTTCAGAGTTATTGTCTCAATCCCGATATACATGCTAGAAGGTACAACTTCCTTAAGTTGTGTCCATGAGTGTATATCACCAGCAATTTCATTTAAAAAAGCAATAGAATATTAGAATCGCTAAATGGTGGGGGCAAAACATTCATGTTACACATATTTTCTAAATCTTAAAAATGATCCTCATAAATATCAAAATGTGTTCTATTAAACATATAAAATATATTTCTTATATTTCAATACATACGTGTATAAAATACTATTCTATAAAATAAAGTAATTTAAATAAAATAATTGCATAGATAAAAATTAATATGCAATGAATTTATAAAAAATAATAAATTATTTTTGACCAATAACCATAATTGTTATTATTTACATTATAAAAGGTTGCAGACGATATTTATAAATAATTCGAAAATGACCTCTTTCGTGACCAGTTGACGCATGCGTGGTAGATTCATTTCCGCGATTTTTTCTTATTGATTTCCACCCTACCATATTTAGCTAGGATTATGTCATTCTTCTAGCTTCTGTGTGACATCACGTGACTTGTTACTGTCATCTGCTTTTTTTTTTTTTAGGCATCGTTATCATTGTGTTTTAGAAATAATTGTTTTTAATTTACGATTGAAGAGTTGGAGCATATAAAATATATTTATTGGATTTTATATTTAGCACAACATTATAAAAGTAAGAAATGATTATATGCAAAAGAATATATATATATATATATATAATACATAAGGTTATTTAAAAATTAAAGATCATCCTTTATTCTTCACGTCAAAATATTCTTCATTTTTCTTAATGATTTTTATTGATGTTCCTTTTTTCATAGACATTATACCTTCAATATGAAAATAAATATGTAAGAGATTAATTTATAAAGTTTTTATTATCATTATTAATTAAAAAGGCATATATTGGATCAAAATATCATTTATTTTACCAATATTTCAGTTGGTTGAACGCCAACCTTTATCAAGGTATTATAACATATTAATGTGTGTCAACAACAAACTCAGCGCCACATTGGTGATATAAATGATATTTTGATCCAATAGAGGCCTTTTTAATTAAAGATTTATTTATTGATTGCTCTATTTAAAAAAAAATATATATATATCCATAGAGACAAAGGTCGCCTCTCTAGTCAAAATAGACGTCAAAACTAGACGCCATCTATTGACCGTCGCCGCAAACTAGCGGCCTCAGGTCGGTGACAAAGCCACAACACCAGCTTTGGTAAACTGAGAAGTGTCCACCTAGAGACCATGGTTTCTGGCTAATGGCCCTCGTCAGTCTAGGACAGACTTTATTCCATGAGATCCACACGGGATCTAATGGAATCTTGACAATCTGCCAAAGAGGTGTTTAGCTGGCAAAGTGGCTGGGCCAAATCTATGGGTAAAATAATGAAAATTTTGCCGGGAGGATATTGATCTAAAGAGACAAAGGTCGCCTCTCCCGTCAAAATAGACGTCAAAACTAGACGCCATCTATTGACCGTCGCCACAAACTAGCGGCCTCGGGTCGGTGACAAAGCTACAAAACCAGCTTTGGTAAACTGAAAAGCTGGTGTTGTGGCTTTGTCACCGACCCGAGGCCGCTAGTTTGCGGTGACGGTCAATAGATGGCGTCTAGTTTTGACGTCTATTTTGACGGGAGAGGCGACCTTTGTCTCTTTAGATCAATATCCTCTCGGCAAAATTTCCTTCTATATATATATATATGAAAAAACAATAGAAAAAAATAAAAGATAAGTGGGTCAGGTTTTGATATTAAAAATAAAGAAGGCATCTCCTGACCACGAGCACATGTGCTTTTTAGATGGCAGAGCGCCATCTAGTAGAGCAAAAATAAACTAAACGTTTATTTAGCTTGCTCCGTGATATTTCTTTATTTCTCGGGAAGCCATTGGGACCAAAAAATCTTTTTGGTCGCAGTGGTTACAGCCTACTCCACGCTGACGAGCGCCAACAGCACGAAACGCGTTCGTGGATGGCTTTTCGTGATTTATCAAGAAATTGGGTTGGCCAAATATCACGGAGCAAGCTAAATAAACGTTTAGTTTATTTTTGCTCTACTAGATGGCGCTCTGCCATCTAAAGGGCACATGTGCTCGTGGTCAGGAGATGCCTTATTTATTTTTAATATATATACACAGTGTGGCAAATAATTTTTAAGAATGGGTTTGTAAAATAAAACAGAAACAAGCTAATTCAATTTCTACTATTTTTTTATTCAAAATAATCCCCTCCGGATTCAATACATATGTTACAACGATTTAATAAGGAATTAAATGCCACTTGCAGGCCACTTTGAGGAATCGCCTCCAAAGTGCTCGTCGCAGCTCTCTGGATGGTCGGGATATCATAAAAAAAACAACCTTTTAACTTCAATTTTATTTTTGGGAATAAATAAAAGTCACATGGTGCTAAATCAGGCGAGTACGGAGGATGATTCAACACACAGACGTTATTTTTGGCCAAAAAGCGACGAACAATGGGTGAGGAGTGACTCGGTGCATTATCATGCAGCAAACACCAACTGTCTTCATCGCGATATTCAGGACGAATGCGACGAATTCTGGCAATCAAACGTTTCAAAACGTTTAAATAATACTCTCCAGTAATGGTTTGTCCAGCGGGAACAAATTCTTTGTGGATAATGCCTCTACTATCGAAAAAGGTAATCAGCATTGTTTTGATTTTTGATGGCACTTTTCGCGTTTTTTGGCTTGTGGAGAGTTTTTTGACTTCCATTCGGCACTTTGGCGCTTTGTCTTTGGGTCATACTGAAAACACCATGTTTCATCACCCATAACAATTGATTTCAGGAAGTTTGAATCATTTTCATGGGCCGAAATGATGTTCCTGCAATGTGCAATTCTCAATGATTTCTGCTCGCCCGTTAAAGTGTGTGGAACAAATTTAGCACAGACTTTAGTTTTACCCAAATCTTCATGCAGAATGGTTCGAATCGTTTCTTTGTTGATGTGTAAAACCTCTGCCATCATTCTCAGGGATGCACTGCGATTGTTTGCAAAAAATTCTCGCACTTTTTCTATACTTTCTGGTGTCTTCGAAGAACTTGGTCGTCCAGTATGCTTATCATCTTCTAGCGTATTTCTTCCATCCGAAAAACGTTTGTGCCAAATGAAAACATTTGATTTACTCAAATATAACGTACCATAAACTTGCTTCATCAAAATATATGTTTCCGATGCACTTTTACCAAGTTTTGCATTAAATTTAATGACCGCTCTCTGTTCCAACTCAGAATTCCGACGAACAAAATTTTTTACTTTTCATAAATCGCCTGTATGGTTTTAAAGAGTTAACCAAAATGGCTGAAACAAAGCCACGCGCTAGTTAAGGCTTCGAATATATATACGCATGCGCAATTTCCTAACTGGCTCTGCTATTGGCTTTTATCTAGCGCGAGTCTTAAAAATTATTTGCCACACTGTGTATATTGGAAATTTTAATTTTTATATATCTTTTTATTATGGGGGTTTTATAAATAATTGAAGAATTAGTGTGAAAATTCATAGAATTTATCAAGATGGTGTGAAAAGAATATGTGTCATTTCATTTGGTGATCAATTAAAGCAATTACTAAAGATATTTGTTACAAAATGATCTTTATTGAAATTACACGAGATAACTAAAGTGTAAATAACCTCTGTCTCCTTCAAAAAGAGAATTGACGACCGATGACATCAAAGACTTTTCGCTTCCTTAAGCTATGTCCATGAGTGTAAATTAAGTTCCCCTATATACCTCAACAAAGAATTCCTCTTTAAAAAAATCGAGTAATATGTGGTAGATGTTTTAAAGAAAAAGCCTTAGCCTTTTTAAATCAAATTAATTATTTTTTTATTTAAAATCCAAACTGATAAATTAAAATGATGGCTAATATTTACATCTACCAGCAACGAACTAACTATGTATATCTATATCACTTCTATATTTTCAGGTCACAGAGTTTTATCAAAAATATACAAATTATTATTCATTTTAAAATAAAACATCGTGAAGTATTATTATTTTACATATTCATTATTTAATAAAATTATAGTTTTATAAACACTTTTAAAATATTTCATATTTTTAATTATAAACATGTTTAAAATAGTCAAAATGAAGAGTACGACTATAAATATAACAATAGAAAATCTCAATACAATATTTATAGAGCAATATGATAGATAAAACTGGCGAAACTGCCGGAGGGTTCACTACTGATGAGCCAGTCCTATCTAATAATTTTCATCACAAATAAAATAGTAACAAATTATTTTATTTATTAAAAAAATCGTCATTAATAGATTCTAATTTCATTTTTAAATGTGCTTTAATATAGAAAAACTTTTTTTTTTGCTTATCCCTAGTACACGTGGAACAGGACATGATATTTATGGTGGGTAGAAGTTGGCGACTGCTTTTACTGTAAGTGCACCACCTATCTACACATGTGAAAAGCAGTTCGACTTTGAATTTACAAATGTACCAGAGCCCCGTTTGGTTACTTGTACTCGCTGGTGGGGTTGGAATTTTGCAAGAATCGAGGGCAATTGGAGCATTTTTTTCAGTCAGAAAAAAAAAAAGAAGCCCAATGCGGGATTCTAACCCGGGTTATAGCGGTCAAAAACTAACGTTTTATACCACCCTCCACTTAACATCATAGAAAAACATTTACATTGTTAACGTTAGGATAAAAAAAGAATTTGAAGATATATAAAAACAAGCCACGTAACTTAACAATTTGAATTCTGATTATACGATTTTTTTTGCAGACATCTGCTTTGTTCAATTGTGTGTTAATGTGAACCCCATTGGTATGCACCGGAAATCGTCTGTTGTAAGATTTTCGTCTCTTTTGTACTTCCGGCTTATGACCTCGCACATCAATTAGCTTAAACTTATTTACATATATAGTGTCAGAGAAATATGCAACTTAATTATGGAAATATCGTTTGGTATGAAATAAATACATTCTTTCATTGGTTTATTTAAAATTCCTGTCTATGAAACTAATGAACCTGTCTATAGCTCCCCCTCTTGGGACTCACCAACATAGGGTGCTATAGACAGGTCACTTTTAATATAAATCACATCGTACTACAGTTAAACCCGTCTATAGCTCCCCCTCTTGGGACTCACCAACATAGGGTGCTATAGAGAGGGGGTGCTATAAACAGGTCACTTTTAATATAAATCACATCGTACTACAGTTAAGCCTGTCTATAGCGCCCCCTCTTGGGATTCACCAAAATAGGGTACTATAGAGAGGGGGTGCTATAGACAGGTTACTTTTAATGTAAATCACATCGTACTACAGTTAAACCTGTCTATAGCGCCCCCCCTCTTGGGACTCACCAAAATAGGGTGCTATAGAGAGGGGGTGCTATAGACAGGTTACTTTTAATGTAAATCGCATCGTACTACAGTTAAACCTGTCTATAGCGCCCCCTCTTGGGACTCGCCAAAATAGGGTGCTATAGAGAGGGGGTGCTATAAACAGGTCACTTTTAATGTAAATCACATCGTACTACAGTTAAACCTGTCTATAGCGCCCCCTCTTGGGACTCACCAAAATAGGGTGCTATAGAGAGGGGGTGCTATAGACAGGTCACTTTTAATGTAAATCGCATCGTACTACAGTTAAACCTGTCTATAGCACCCCCTCTTGGGACTCACCAAAAAAGGGTGCTATAGAGAGGGGGTGCTATAGACAGGTCACTTTTAATGTAAATCTCATCGTACTACAGTTAAACCTGTCTATAGCGCCACCTCTTGGGACTCACCAAAATAGGGTGCTATAGAGAGGGGGTGCTATAGACAGGTCACTTTTAATGTAAATCACATCGTACTACAGTTAAACCTGTCTATAGCGCCACCTCTTGGGACTCGCCAAAATAGGGTGCTATAGAGAGGGGGTGCTATAAACAGGTCACTTTTAATGTAAATCACATCGTACTACAGTTAAACCTGTCTATAGCACCCCCTCTTGGGACTCACCAAAAAAGGGTGCTATAGAGAGGGGGTGCTATAAACAGGTCACTTTTAATGTAAATCACATCGTACTACAGTTAAACCTGTCTATAGCGCCCCCTTTTGGGACTCACCAAAAAAGGGTGCTATAGAGAGGGGGTGCTATAAACAGGTCACTTTTAATGTAAATCACATCGTACTACAGTTAAACCTGTCTATAGCGCCACCTCTTGACTCACCAAAAAGGGTGCTATAGAGAGGGGGTGCTATAAACAGGTCACTTTTAATGTAATCGCATCGTACTACAGTTAAACCTGTCTATAGCGCCCCCTCTTGGGACTCACCAAAATAGGGTGCTATAGAGAGGGGGTGCTATAGACAGGTCACTTTTAATGTAAATCGCATCGTACTACAGTTAAACCTGTCTATAGCGCCCCCTCTTGGGACTCACCAAAATAGGGTGCTATAGAGAGGGGGTGCTATAGACAGGTCACTTTTAATGTAAATCACATCGTACTACAGTTAAACCTGTCTATAGCGCCCCCTCTTGGGACTCACCAACATAGGGTGCTATAGAGAGGGGGTGCTATAGACAGGTCACTTTTAATGTAAATCACATCGTACTACAGTTAAACCTGTCTATAGCGCCCCCTCCCCCCCTTGGGACTCACCAAAATAGGGTGCTATAGAGAGGGGGTGCTATAGACAGGTCACTTTTAAAGTAAATCGCATCGTACTACAGTTAAACCTGTCTATAGCGCCCCCTCTTGGGACTCGCCTAAATAGGATGCTATAGAGAGGGGGTACTATAGACAGGTCACTTTTAATGTAAATCGCATCGTACTACAGTTAAACCTGTCTATAGCGCCCCCCTCTTGGGACTCACCTAAATAGGATGCTATAGAGAGGGGGTGCTTTAGACAGGTTTAACTGTATATATATTTTATTTGATACATTGTAAATAACATTGTTGATTACTGGTACTATTACTGTTATTCCTGTATGTATCCTACATTTCTGTGCTTGGAGAATCTGTATAAGACTGAAAGGTCTTAATAAAGCTTTTTGTTGTTTTTGATTACTGGAACTCTATTACTGTTATTCCTGTATGTACCCTACATTTCTGTGCTTGGAGAATCTGTATAAGACTGAAAGGTCTTAATAAAGCTTTTTGTTGTTGTTGATTACTGGTACTATTACTGTTATTCCTGTATGTACCCTACATTTCTGTGCTTGGAGAATCTGTATAAGACTGAAATGTCTTAATAAAGCTTTTTGTTGTTGTTGATTACTGGTACTATTACTGTTATTCCTGTATGTACCCTACCTTTCTGTGCTTGGAGAATCTGTATAAGACTGAAAGGTCTTAATAAAGGTTTTTGTTGTTGATGATTACTGGAACTATTACTGATATTCCTGTATGTACCCTACATTTCTGTGCTTGGAGAATCTGTATAAGACTAAAAGGTCTTAATAAAGCTTTTTGTTGTTGTTGATTACTGGTACTATTACTGTTATTCCTGTATGTACCCTACATTACTGTGCTTGGTCTTAATAAAGTTTTTTTTTTTGTTATTTTTGTTGTTATATAAAACAAAAATGAAAAGAATACATTCAAAATACAGCTTAATAAATAATAAAATTTTATGATTCCAAGGGAAAATTCTTATAATAGAATTGAAAGTGTGTTTTGAACGTGTTAAAAGAAGAGATATATGAATAATCTATGATATTAAAAAATAATCAAATTTGACCATCGTGCAGTTAACAGCTGGTCAACACCTGAATCATCTGGCGGCCACCTTGGAATGGGATAATTGATGAGGTTTTCATGAGTCTTGATGAAGTAACATCTGATGTCTGGTAATCATGGCTCGCAGCTTATTCTGTATACACTCATGGACAATACTTAAGGAAGTTGTACCTTTTAGCATGTATATCGGGATTGAGACAATAACTCTGAAAGATATTACAGTGACCTTTATTGAAGACACACGAGATAACCAAGTGTGTATACACTCATGAACAAAACTTAAGGAAGTTGTACCTTTTAGCATGTATATCGGGATTGAGACAATAACTCTGAAAGATATTACAGTGACCTTTATTGAAGACACACGAGATAACCAAGTGTGTATACACTCATGGACAATACTTAAGGAAGTTGTACCTTTTAGCATGTATATCGGGATTGAGACAATAACTCTGAAATATATTACAGTGACCTTTATTGAAGACACACGAGATAACCAAGTGTGTATACACTCATGGACAATACTTAAAGAAGTTGTACCTTTTAGCATGTATATCGGGATTGAGACAATAACTCTGAAATATATTACAGTGACCTTTATTGAAGACACACGAGATAACCAAGTGTGTATACACTCATGGACAAAACTTAAGGAAGTTGTACCTTTTAGCATGTATATCGGGATTGAGACAATAACTCTGAAAGATATTACAGTGAACTTTATTGAAGACACACGAGATAACCAAGTGTGTATACACTCATGGACAAAACTTAAGGAAGTTGTACCTTTTAGCATGTATATCGGGATTGAGACTATAACTCTGAAAGATATTACAGTGACCTTTATTGAAGACACACGAGATAACCAAGTGTGTATACACTCATGGACAAAACTTAATGAAGTTGTACCTTTTAGCATGTATATCGGGATTGAGACAATAACTCTGAAAGATAATACAGTGACCTTTATTGAAGACACGAGAGATAACCAAGTGTATATACACTCAAGGACAAAACTTAAGGAAGTTGTACCTTTTAGCATGTATATCGGGATTGAGACAATAACTCTGAAAGATATTACAGTAACCTTTATTGAAGACACGCAAATATGATATTGTACTGGGATAAGGTGCATATTTTATGAAAAAGAAAAAGGCATCTCCTTATCGTGTAACTGTAAGTTGCTGATAGCTGGCGCCATCTATCAGAATCTTGAAATCACGAATCATGAAAAAAAGCAGAAGAGAGAGTCTACATAATGCATAAATCATATGAGGAAAAGAGTAGGGCAAAGTTTCACCTCAAGGCAAAACTTTCTTCAAGACTTCTTCCGTCATATTCTAAGATTTTAGAAGGATTTATCATCATCATATCTTTAGGGCCACTTGAGAGCTTTTTTTCTGTCGTCTGCTATAGTAGGGGAAAGTCAAGGCCAGGGGGGGGTCGTTAAAGCGGCAGGTCGTAAATCAGACGATACGTGTCGAATCGTTGGTGAAATATTATCGTCTCGTTGCTTAATGGTTGGAACATATCATCGCCATTTTGTTTTTTGCTTTCAGTGTAGAATTCTTTGTGTAAATGGTTGTCATTTATTACTTTTAATGTTTGGTCATTCTTGTTTCTTTTAACGTAAGTGAAAACTATGAAACGGAATACAGTAGAACAACCTCCATGAGAGGACATTCCCGCTAGAGGACACCTCTCTACAAAGGACAGTTTCCATCACCAATACAGTAGAACAACCTCCATGAGAGGACATTCCCGCTAGAGGACACCTCTCTACAAAGGACAGTTTCCATCACCAATACAGTAGGACAACCTCCATGAGAGGACACTCCCGCTAGAGGACATCTCTCTACAAAGGACAGTTTCCATCATCAATACAGTTTAAAAACCTCCATGAGAGGACACTCCCGCTAGAGGACACCTCTCTACAAAGGACAGTTTCCATCACCAATACAGTAGGACAACCTCCATGAGAGGACACTCCCGCTAGAGGACACCTCTCTACAAAGGACAGTTTCCATCACCAATACAGTAGAACAACCTCATGAGAGGACACTCCCGCTAGAGGACACTTCTCTACAAAGGACAGTTTCCATCACCAATACAGTAGAACTACCTCCATGAGAGGACACTCCCGCTAGAGGACACCTCTCCACAAAGGACAGTTTCCATCACCAATACAGTAGGACAACCTCCATGAGAGGACACTCCCGCTAGAGGATACTTCTCTACATAAGACAGCTTGCATCATCAATACAGTAGAACAACCTCCATGAGAGGACACTTCCTCTAGAGGACACCTCTCTACAAAGGACAGTTTCCATCACCAATACAGTAGAACAACCTCCATGAGAGTACACTCCCGCTAGAGGACATCTCTCTACAAAGGACAGTTTCCATCACCAATACAGTAGAACAACCTTTATTAGAGGACACTCCCGCTAGAGGACATCTCTCTATAAAGGACAGTTTCCATCACCAATACAGTAGAATAACCTTTATTAGAGGACACTCCCGCTAGAGGACACCCACAAAGGACAGTTTCTATCACCAAAAAACCATGTTTACTATTTAGCAACTCTCCGGTAAGAGGATACCTCTCCCTAAAGGACACTTTGGCTCTACAATTAGGTGTTGTCCTTTATAGAGAGGTAGTTCTACTGTATTTATTTTAAATCTATTGCTCACTTTTATCAAATGTTGTAGATAAAATACGGCGTCATATTGTTAATACAATATATTGCTACGTTGTTGCTTGACAAAAGAACAACTTCCGTGGGTATATAGAATCTTTAGGACTATATTTAAGTCTAATCAAAAATATAATATATATATATTTAAAAAAGATGCATATATTGGATTTATAATTATTTTACTGTTCCAATATTTCGAGGGGCAACTCGCCTCTCTTTATCGAGGATGTTTTTGTTTTTCACTAGAACATGCGCGCGCGCGGCGCACACCACTCTCGCTCTACAAGGCCAATGAAAGAATTGTATCTTTGATTTAACTATTGTATTCAGTTTATATACAGCAAATAATTATATTTAACATTATATATTATTATTTTATCTATGAAAGATATAGAGATTTATATACAACAGTGTAATTGTAAAAAATAGTGTGTTTACATATTAATTCTAAATTTAAAAATATTGAAATATTTATATATAAATATATATATATATATCGGTGGATGAGAGAGAGAGAGGGTAACACGCTCGATTCCCGACAGTCATGAACCGGGATTGAATCCCGCGTTAAAATTTGTTTAATATGTGAATAACCTTCACATATTATTTATTGTTTCAATTATCATGAACTAGGTTGCTCTTGCTGAGCGGTACCTATTGATGTGATTTAAACCATCAAAAATATAATTACAGAAGATTCCAAAAATAAAACAACAATAAAGAAAACAGCAGTTACAAACTCACCAACTGCATCACAGTGAAGGAAAGCAGGAGCAAAACAGGAGACAGAAGTTATAGAACCTTCTACGAGAATCTTCGTAGAATCTTCCAGGAAGTACACCGGCGGTAAGCAGCAGTCCGACCTCTTGAGACAGTAGCGTTTGCTTAGGAGCACACCACGTAGCTTCAAGGTCAGCGTATCACTGAAAAAACAAGTGTTGAATCTCAGCCTTGTGTGTGTGTGTTCTAGCTACAATAAAAATAAACTCATTTTGACCATAAAAATTCTAATTTACAATTGTAACTTGTACAAAAATACAAGTACACTTGTACAATTTTGACACAAAACATTATAAAGAAATGACAATACATCCAGATGGCACAAGAACCTATAGGACATGTAACAACTGTCCTGGTGTGGAACTAACACCTACCTACATATTGTCATGTCCAGCAATTGCCGCAGCCTTGCAGAAAATTGACATGGACCAAGATCTGCAACTTTACATACCCAAGATAGTGGACATTGGGACTGCTGTGATAGAGATGTATGGAGACATCTGAGTATCTTCATTGGACACGACAACAACAGAAAATTGACCCAGAACAGCAGCTTTACACACCCAAGAACATTACGACTGCTGTGATAGAGATGTATGGAGACATCTGAGTATCTTCATTGGACACGACAACAACAGAAAATTGACACAGAACAGCAGCTTTACACACCCAAGAACATAGCGACTGCTGTGATAGAGATGTATGGAGACATCTGAGGCTCTTCATTGGACACGACAACAACAACAACAACAGCAAAATACCTTTTTGACCTTGTTTAACACTTCCCAAGTTCAAACAAGTAAACTTCCCTCCTTCCAACAAGGAAGTATTTTACTCTCTGCTAGAACGAGGAAATACTTGAATTTGTTGAACACTTTCACTTTAGCTTGTCCTTCCTTGTGTAGAATTGGGTGTTTGGTGGTTGAATATTCTCACCTCAGATCTTGTCATCGGTCTATTATCTTCCCTTATATACACTCATGTGTGGACAAAACTTAAGGAAGTTGTACCTTTTAGCATGTATATCGGGATTGAGACAATAACTCTGAAAGATATGACAGTGACCTTTATTGAAGACACACGAGATAACCAAGTGTGTATACACTCATGGACAAAACTTAAGGAAGTTGTACCTTTTAGCATGTATATCGGGATTGAGATAATAACTCTGAAAGATATTACAGTGACCTTTATTGAAGAAAAACGAGATAACCAAGTGTGTATACACTCATGGACAAAACTTAAGGAAGTTGTACCTTTAAGCATGTATATCGGGATTGAGACGATAACTCTGAAAGATATTACAGTGACCTTTATTGAAGACACACGAGATAACCAAGTGTGTATACACTCATGGACAAAACTTAAGGAAGTTGTACCTTTTAGCATGTATATCGGGATTGAGACAATAACTCTGAAAGATATGACAGTGACCTTTATTGAAGACACACGAGATAACCAAGTGTGTATACACTCATGGACAGTACTTAAGGTAGTTGTACCTTTTAGCATGTATATCGGGATTGAGATAATAACTCTGAAAGATATTACAGTGACCTTTATTGAAGAAAAACGAGATAACCAAATGTGTATACACTCATGGACAAAACTTAAGGAAGTTGTACCTTTTAGCATGTATATCGGGATTGAGACAATAAATCTGAAAGATATTGCAGTGACCTTTATTGAAGACACACGAGATAACCAAATGTGTATACACTCATGGACAAAACTTAAGGAAGTTGTACCTTTTAGCATGTATATCGGGATTGAGACAATAACTCTGAAAGATATTACAGTGACCTTTATTGAAGAAAAACGAGATAACCAAATGTGTATACACTCATGGACAAAATTAAGGAAGTTGTACCTTTTAGCATGTATATCGGGATTGGGAAAATAACTCTGAAAGATATTACAGTGGCCTTTATTGAAGACACACGAGATAACCAAGTGTGTATACACTCATGGACAAAACTTAAGTAAGTTGTACCTTTAAGCATGTATATCGGGATTGGGACAATAACTCTGAAAGATATTACAGTGGCCTTTATTGAAGACACGTGATAACCATGTATGAACAACCTCTGTCTACCTTTAAAAAAGTGACGCACGTCGACATCAAAGACTTTCTACTTCCTTAAGTTTTGTCCATGAGTGTATTTAAAGGAAATTTACAATTAGGAAGTTAACATAGTACTGTAAAAGAACCTTCCTAAAGACCGAAAGAGATATCCATAAAGGAGTTGTAAGGATGTCGCCCGGTGTACAGATAGAGAGAGCAAGCCAGCCGTGTTCCAGACGATTGTATGAAGCAGACGCCGTAACCATGGTAACTATGGCGCCATACAACACACACGACGCCATAGTAACAATGGGAGTTGTCGCACCCAGTCGTCTGACAGCTGCCAAAAACTCGTTGGTTTTACCCGGGCGCGAACCCGTGCTTTCATTGAAACACCCATTCACACACCTCAACATTTTATAAATTGCATTGCCATCTATCGTTAAAATTTGTAACAAATAAATTTACTATTATCGAAATTCGAAACTATTTTAAACGCGTAAGATTATTTTTGAAATTAAACAATTTCTACTGCACTTATTGCAATGGAAAAATTAAAGGGAGGGCCTGGCTCATCAGTGGTGAACCCTAGATGGCGCGCTAGTGCATCATATTATAAATTTACTGCAATGTGTTTTATTTTCAATAATAATATCAAATATTATCTCTACAGACCTTACTGTAACAAATTAATTTACTGGAAATGTGTTTCTTTTTTTAAATAATATCATCAAATATTATCTCTACAGCCCATACTGCAATAAGTTATTGAATGAGAGGGCTTGGCTCATCAGTAGTGAATCCTCTCTATGGTTTCGCCAGTTTAATCTACCATACTGCTGTTATATTGTATTTTACGATTTTCCTTTTATAGTGATACTGATGCTAGACTCTTGGAATGGGTATTTTAGATGTACTATGGACATAAGCTTTGAGGATAGCAGAATTACATATATTTATAATTTTTTTAAAAAGAATCCTACGCGTCTATAATAGTTTCGAATTTTCATAACAGATGGCGCGCTAATGTATCATAAATTTATTGATTGTTATAAATATCATAAACTAGGTTGTTCTTTTTAAGCGTTACCTAATTTAGTGATTTTGGGGCAAGGATACTCAAGGAAGATTCAATGGACTAGTGGTTAAAACCTTCGATTCCCGACAGCCATGAATCGGGATCGAATCCTGTATTGTACACCTTTTTTTCTATAAAAAAAAACATGTTCATATATTTCTGGGTCAATTTTCTGTTGTTGTCGTGTCCAATGAAGAGCCTCAGATGTCCCCATACATCTCTATCACAGCAGTCGTGATGTTCTTGGGTGTGTAAAGCTGCTGTTCTGGGTCAATTTTCTGTTGTTGTTGTGTCCAATGAAGAACCTCAGATGTCTCCATACATCTCTATCACAGCAGTCGTAATGTTCTTGGGTGTGTAAAGCTGCTGTTCTGGGTCAATTTTCTGTTGTTGTGTCCAATGAAGAGCCTCAGATGTCTCCATACATCTCTATCACAGCAGTCGCTATGTTCTTGGGTGTGTAAAGCTGCGGTTCTGGGTCAATTTTCTGTTGTTGTTGTTGTGTCCAATGAAGAGCCTCAGATGTCTCCATACATCTCTATCACAGCAGTCGTAATGTTCTTGGGTGTGTAAAGCTGCTGTTCTGGGTCAATTTTCTGTTGTTGTCGTGTCCAATGAAGAGCCTCAGATGTATCCATACATCTCTATCACAGCAGTCGTAATGTTCTTGGCTGTGTAAAGCTGCTGTTCTGGGTCAATTTTCTGTTGTTGTCGTGTCCAATGAAGAACCTCAGATGTCCCCATACATCTCTATCACAGCAGTCGCAATGTTCTTGGGTGTGTAAAGGTGCTGTTCTGGGTCAATTTTCTGTTGTTGTCGTGTCCAATGAAGAACCTCAGATGTCCCCATACATCTCTATCACAGCAGTCGCAATGTTCTTGGGTGTGTAAAGGTGCTGTTCTGGGTCAATTTTCTGTTGTTGTCGTGTCCAATGAAGAACCTCAGATGTCCCCATACATCTCTATCACAGCAGTCGCAATGTTCTTGGGTGTGTAAAGGTGCTGTTCTGGGTCAATTTTCTGTTGTTGTTGTGTCCAATGAAGAACCTCAGATGTCTCCATACATCTCTATCACAGCAGTCGTAATGTTCTTGGGTGTGTAAAGCTGCTGTTCTGGGTCAATTTTCTGTTGATGTGTCCAATGAAGAGCCTCAGATGTCTCCATACATCTCTATCACAGCAGTCGCTATGTTCTTGGGTGTGTAAAGCTGCGGTTCTGGGTCAATTTTCTGTTGTTGTTGTTGTGTCCAATGAAGAGCCTCAGATGTCTCCATACATCTCTATCACAGCAGTCGTAATGTTCTTGGGTGTGTAAAGCTGCTGTTCTGGGTCAATTTTCTGTTGTTGTCGTGTCCAATGAAGAGCCTCAGATGTATCCATACATCTCTATCACAGCAGTCGTAATGTTCTTGGCTGTGTAAAGCTGCTGTTCTGGGTCAATTTTCTGTTGTTGTCGTGTCCAATGAAGAACCTCAGATGTCCCCATACATCTCTATCACAGCAGTCGCAATGTTCTTGGGTGTGTAAAGGTGCTGTTCTGGGTCAATTTTCTGTTGTTGTCGTGTCCAATGAAGAACCTCAGATGTCCCCATACATCTCTATCACAGCAGTCGCAATGTTCTTGGGTGTGTAAAGGTGCTGTTCTGGGTCAATTTTCTGTTGTTGTCGTGTCCAATGAAGAACCTCAGATGTCCCCATACATCTCTATCACAGCAGTCCCAATGTTCTTGGGTGTGTAAAGGTGCTGTTCTGGGTCAATTTTCTGTTGTTGTCGTGTCCAATGAAGAACCTCAGATGTCTCCATACATCTCTATCACAGCAGTCGCAATGTTCTTGGGTGTGTAAAGGTGCTGTTCTGGGTCAATTTTCTGTTGTTGTCGTGTCCAATGAAAAGCCTCAGATATTGCCATACATCTCTATCACAGCAGTCGTAATGTTCTTGGGTGTGTAAAGCTGCTGTTCTGGGTCAATTTTCTGTTGTTGTCGTGTCCAATGAAGAGCCTCAGATGTCTCCATACATCTCTATCACAGCAGTCGTAATGTTCTTGGGTGTGTAAAGCTGCTGTTCTGGGTCAATTTTCTGTTGTTGTCGTGTCCAATGAAAAGCCTCAGATATTGCCATACATCTCTATCACAGCAGTCGTAATGTTCTTGGGTGTGTAAAGCTGCTGTTCTGGGTCAATTTTCTGTTGTTGTCGTGTCCAATGAAGAGCCTCAGATGTCTCCATACATCTCTATCACAGCAGTCGTAATGTTCTTGGGTGTAATAAAATAACAACAAGCTTTGTTGCTTTTTTTGAGCGGTACCTAATAAAGTTATTTTTTATTGTCTATGGGGAATATTCAAGATAAAATTCGTCATAAGCTAGCCATTTTCATGTTAGTATTGTTAGAGAAGACTGTTGTTAACGACACAGGAAGAGTATCTTCTGCTACAATATGAAGCAGACGCCTACGCAACGTGTGGGAGATGGTTCCATAAACATGGCGGAAGGTCAAAGACTAACTAGGTCGTCTGTCTACCAGCCCTCTTCTTCATCAAGCTCACTATTGGTGCATCTCTTCCTTAACTCCAACTTGTATATGTGTCAAAATACAGTACAAATGTATAATATTGTACTGGAATAAGTTGCATAAATAATGAAAAAGGCATCTCCTTATTGTGTAACTGAAAGTTACTGATGGCTTGCGCCATCTATCGGAATAAATCGTAGTTAGCCTTTCTTGATTAAACAAGAATGGGTATTTGGCCAATTCTGGAATAACTGAAAATTCAACGAGAATAGTTGATATTAATTCCGATAGATGGCGCAAGCCATTAGCAACTTCCAGTTGCACGATAAGGAGATGCCTTTTCCATAATTTATACACCTTATCACATCAATATCACATTTGTACTATTTTTTCACAATAATCATATTGTTTGATCAAACTTTTTGAAATCCAGTATCTGTAAAAATGTCTGGAGTCAACAATATTGCTAATATACTAATTGAATTAGATATGGAGAGAGAGAATACAATCGGTGACTGACGCAATAAATAACAATGTTAATAAAAGGAAGTATATAATAAATGAAAAAATCAAACGATATCTTAATTACTGTAAATAACCAAAATAAAATCCAATTAGAGATTTCAAATTAATGGTTGTTAGATAGATATACAATGGATGGTTGTGCCTATACCGAGATTTAACAAACTAATATTGAAGTTTTAAGGAACCATATAAAATACTATAAATGAATGATAATACATCCAGATGGCACAAGAACCTACAGGACATGTAACAACTGTCCTGGTGTGGAACTAACACCTACCTACATATTCTCATGTCCAGCAATGGCCGCAGCCTTGCAGAAAATTGACATGGGCCCAGAACAGTAGCTTTACACATCCAAGAACATTGCGACTGCTGTGATAGAGATGTATGGAGACATCTGAGGCTCTTCATTGGACACAACAACAACAGAAAATTAACATGGGCCCAGAACAGCAGCTTTTACACACCCAACAACATTACGACTACTGTGATAGAGATGTATGGAGACATCTGAGGCTCTTGATTGGACACGACAACAACAGAAAATTGACCCAGAACAGCAGCTTTTACACACCCAAGAACATAGCGACTGCTGTGATAGAGATGTATGGAGACATCTGAGGCTCTTCATTGGACACGACAACAACAGAAAATTGACATGGGCCCAGAACAGTAGCTTTACACACCCAAGAACATTGTGACTGCTGTGATAGAGATGTATGGAGACATCTGAGGCTCTTCATTGGACACAACAACAACAGAAAATTGACCCAGAACAGCAGCTTTACACACCCAAGAACATTGCGACTGCTGTGATAGAGATGTATGGAGACATCTGAGGCTCTTCATTGGACACGATAACAACAGAAAATTGACCCAGAACAGCAGCTTTACATTCCCAAGAACATTACGACTGCTGTGATAGAGATGTATGGAGACATCTGAGGCTCTTCATTGGACACAACAACACCAACATAACAGACGACCTGAGCAATCAAAGACTTCCCACTTACTTAAGTTTTTCTCTACGAGTGTATACCAAAAGAAGCACCTCTCCCTTTAAATAAGCATATAACGTTGCATTATATTTATAACTCTAGTAAAAATACACTTTACTGTTGATGATAAAGAAAGAGAGAACACAAGTTTTGGCGAATTCTATATTTCTATGAAGATACTAAAAATACACTGACTTTTGAATACGTCTTTTTGATATGCTTCTGATAAATTTGTACACACAACGACTGAACGGAGGATGAAAAATATTGGGAGGGCTTGAGGTGAACCTCCCAACATTTATTCACCACTGATGGGCCAAGAGACCCTCCCAAAATACTTTATCTTTCATTCAGTGGTTTCATAGAAATCTATTTGTATGAGTTGACCACACTCATGGACATAACTTAAGGAAGTTGTACCTTTTAGCATATATATCGGAATTGAGACAATAACTCTGAAAGATATTACAGTGACCTTTATTGAAGACACACGAGATAACCAAGTGTATATACACTCATGGACAGAACTTAAGGAAGTTGTACCTTTTAGCATGTATATCGGGATTGAGACAATAACTCTGAAAGATATTACAGTGACCTTTATTGAAGACACACGAGATAACCAAGTGTGTATACACTCATGGACAAAACTTAAGGAAGTTGTACCTTTTAGCATGTATATCGGGATTGAGACAATAACTCTGAAAGATATTACAGTGACTTTTATTGAAGACACACGAGATAACCAAGTGTGTATACACTCATAGACCAAACTTAAGGAAGTTGTACCTTTTAGCATGTATATCGGAATTGAGACAATAACTCTGAAAGATATTACAGTGACCTTTATTGAAGACACACGAGATAACCAAGTGTGTATACACTCATGGACAAAACTTAAGGAAGTTGTACCTTTTAGCATGTATATCGGGATTGAGACAATAACTCTGAAAGATATCACAGTGACCTTTATTGAAGACACACGAGATAACCTAGTGTGTATACACTCATGGACAAAACTTAAGGAAGTTGTACCTTTTAGCATGTATATCGGGATTGAGACAATAACTCTGAAAGATATTACAGTGACCTTTATTGAAGACACACGAGATAACCAAGTGTGTATACACTCATGGACAAAACTTAAGGAAGTTGTACCTTTTAGCATGTATATCGGGATTGAGACAATAACTCTGAAAGATATCACAGTGACCTTTATTGAAGACACACGAGATAACCTAGTGTGTATACACTCATGGACAAAACTTAAGGAAGTTGTACCTTTTAGCATGTATATCGGGATTGAGACAATAACTCTGAAAGATATTACAGTGACCTTTATTGAAGACACACGAGATAACCAAGTGTGTATACACTCATGGACAAAACTTAAGGAAGTTGTACCTTTTAGCATGTATATCGGGATTGAGACAATAATTCTGAAAGATATTACAATGACCTTTATTGAATACACACGAGATAAACAAGTACGAACAACCTCTGTCTCCTTAAAAAAAACAGACGGTCGGCAATATCAAAGACTTTCCACTTCCATTTGTCGATGAGTGTATTTGAAGAACATAAGTCTATTGCAGTAATTTCTGACTAAATATAAAACAGCTGTTACTGTGAACAGATGTTATTGACATTGGGAAAGGAAGTAAGCTATTTTTATGAAATCAGCAAATGTTGATATTGCTTGAGTAATTTCAATTAAACAATTATATATATTAATAAAAGACAATTCGCTTAGGGAAAAATTTTCTTTTATACATAACGGCAATACAAGGTGTCTGGCTCAACAGCCCTTCGACAGCTATAACTACGCTACTGAAGTTTTTCGAATCTAATCCATATATCAAAATTCGAAACTATTTTAAAGTCGTAAGATTCTTTTTGAAATTAAACAATTTCTACTGCCCTTACTGCAATGGAAAAATTAATGGGGGGGCCTGGCTCATCAGTGGTGAACCCTCCCAGCGGTTTCGCCAGTTTAATCTACCATACCGCTGTTATATTGTATTTTTGGAACTTCCTTTTATAGTGATACTGATGCTTGACTCTTTGAATGAGTATTTTAGATGAACTATGGACATAAGCTATGAGGACAGCAGAATTACATATAATTATAAATTGTTTAATTTCAAAAAGAATCTTACGACTTTAAAATAGTTTCGAATTTTGATAACAGATGGCGCGCTATTGCATCATAATCCATATATATATATACAAAGAAGCAGGAAATATAAGACAGATATGCAAAAAACTGATTTTCATAGTACAGTTAAAAATAAATTATTTGTTAATTTTATTGAGATTATGTGATTACAGTAAATTACAAATTAAGAAGCCGGAGATTATTGTTTAGGTTGGAGATTCCTGAATTATACTATGATATATGTCGGGCAAATCTATGGATCTATTGATTCTTATGAGTTTTTTAGTGAGTATAGCTTTGAGTACTAGGCGCTGGTGTTTTCTCTTTTTATCCTTATAATGGGTTGAGGGTTCACTTATGTTGAATGAATGGCCTGTGATATGCTGGTATACAAGAGAACGGGGATCCTTTCTTTTTACTGATCTTTCGTGTTCAGCCATATATTGCTATAGCCTTTTAGAAAAACAATCATTTTTTTTTATATTAAGTCTATTAAGCAAATGAAGAAAATCTGATAATTAATTTAAATGCATTTTACATGTACATGCACTACATATCCATCCAAGGTGTGGTGATAAATGTGTTGTGCATCCTGAATCAATACACCATGATTGTATCTCACCATTACTATCTGTGTTGGGATTTTGATCTGTTGGGATTTCATCCCTGTCGGGATTTTGGTCTGTTGGCATTTCGTCCCTGTCGGGATTTTGGGCTGTTGGGATTTCGTCCCTGTCGGGATTTTGGTCTGTTGGGAATTTGTCCCTGTCGAGATTTTGTTCTGTTGGGATTTTGGTCTGTCGGGATTTTGATCTGTTGGGATTTCGTCCCTGTCGGGATTTTGATCTGTTGGGATATCGTCCCTGTCGGGATTTTGATCTGTTGGGATATCGTCCCTGTCGGGATTTTGATCTGTTGGGATATCGTCCCTGTCGGGATTTTGGTCTATTTGGATTTTGTCCCTGTCGGGATTTTGGTCTGTTGGGATTTCATCCCTGTCGGTATTTTGGTCTGTTGGGATTTCGTTCCTGTCGGGATTTTGATCCAGACCGTATGTTTACAAATACCCATTGATTATGTACTGCTTTAGACTTTCTCTTTCTCCCTATATAATTATATAATCTTATATTTATGTGTATTTAATCTTAGGTGAAAAAACGATGAAATAAACTATGAAACTATCTGTGGATACATCTCTTCCTTCATCTATATAGCTATTGAATGCTAGTTCCTTAGGTGTGCTTCATATTTGGTTTGTACGATTTCTAAAATTGATTTTATGATGATTCGTACTTGATTTTGCCTTTCTATTTCTTTGTTGTTCTTGAGATCGATTATTTCTAAACCAACAATATTTGACCACATGTCCCTTTTTGCCACAAATAAAGCATTCTTTCTGTCTGTCTGGATGATAACCCCTTCTATCTCTACTTCTGTAGGCCTGTTCTTGTTCCTCCGTGTGAATTTCATTCATTTAATAATTTAATCTGTTTTCTTCCTCCTTGAGAGACTGTTGTATTTCTTCGAGGGTTATATCTCGTCGGGATCTAAGTACAATTGCTATTCTCTCTAATTTTGGATGGATGCCTCGAACAATATGGTAGGTTAGCTCTCTTTGGGATATTTGGTGTCCGAGCGATGAGCTCTTTGCTCCAATATTTTAGTTAAATATTGATCTACCGATTCGCTATGATTCATTTTAATATATTTGAGTTCGAGTCCTACATCTATAATTTTATCTTCTCGAGATTTCCCGTATAGATCCTTTTTAGGTCATCCCATACCTTTTTTGCCTTAGTTACATCTAAAAACATTCCAGCTTGTTCGTCTGTCGTTATAATTATACCAAAGGCTTCATCATTCTTTTCGTTATATGCATCCAATAAATATTTATCTTTAATATCAGGCTCGGGATCAGAAATCACACATTTAAATAACTTCTTTGCACGTAGAAGTGCCCCGACCTTTAATGCCCATATTGGGTAATTTGTACCATTTAATGGTTCTATTCTAGCCACCGGCAATGAGAAAGAATCTGCCATTTTTTCTATAAGTTGGTAAAATTTTAATTTTGCAAAGCTAGTCTTCTTCTTTTTTATCTCCAAACTGGGTAAAGTAGAATGCATCTGCCTTTGTCATTAAGACTGGGAGCACTACTCAGTGGCAAGTCTCTGACTTAGCTCCAAAAGAAATGGCCGCCTCTGACATGAGGAAAAGACACCATGTGCAGCCGCTCCTAACATGGAGTACAAACACTGCTCATCCTGTATCCCTGGAGTCCTTACAGGGTACTATCAGCATAGCCAGCTGAACCCAGGTTTTTTAGTGAGCTTGTTACTGCTCCCTCTCCTCCTTTTTCATCCGGGCTTGAAACCGGCAAAGGCGGAGTTTCAAAGCTAGTACTAAGTATTAATTAGAATTATATTTTTTTACTTACAATTTGAAGATTAGATTTTCTTTTATTTAATTTTTCAAATAATCACGCTCTGCAGCCATTAGTTGGATCGTTTTTGAAAACAACTCTCAGATTTATAAAATTAAACTTTAAACATTTTTAGATATAGAGAGAGTTAATTACATCGTATTTAAGGCAACAATCATCTAATTTACATACATCGTTCTAACCAGATTCAACTTGTTTAAAACAGACGACAAAAGAAAAATAAACAAATTAAATAATAAATTATAATATTAAAAAAATAGTACAAATGTGATATTGTGCTGGGATAAGGTGCATAAATTATGAAAAAGGCATCTCCTTATCGTGCAACTGAAAGTTGCTGATGACTTGCGCCATCTATCGGAATAAATATAAACTATTCTCGTTGATTTTTAATTAGTCCAGAATTGGCCAAATACCCATTTTTGATTAATCAAGAAAAGCTAACCACGGACGCATTTCTGGCTGTTGGCCCTCATCTCAAGCCATCAGCAACTTTCAGTTGCACGATAAGGAGATGCCTTTTTCATAATAAAGGGTAAATTCCTATTTTTTTACAAGCTTTCACACTCAAAGAATATTCATTTTCTTACTTCAACATCTTATAAATTAAATTGGAAATAAGTAATCAGAAGAAAGAATGCAAAATTTTAATTAAATTAATCCCATGTATCAAATTAGGGTGCAAAAAAATAGGCTTCTGGAAATTTCAAGAGAAAGGACGTTTTTCTTTATTTATTCACTTGAATCAGGTAAAATTTCATATAATTTGGCCTTATTATGCCCTCTACTCGAGGATCCTGTATTGCCTATGGCACCAAAGGTTTATAGCTGAATCAATGGTACTGGTTATCTCATTGACTTTTCATCCAGGAGGTCTTCAACAACATCCAGTACAAATAAACTCCTTCTTCTTTCTTATCTCCACTCAATCATATTAAGGTATCAAGCTTGTAAAGTTGACAACCATCATGATTGGGTGAAATAGATGCGTCTGCCTTTGTCATTAAGACTGGGAACACTACTCAGTAGCAGGCCACTGACTTAGCTCCAATATGAAATGCCGCCTCTGACATGAAGACCAGACATCATGTACAGCCACTTCTAACATGGAGTACCAACGCTGCTCATCCTGTATCCCTGGAGTCCTTACAGGGTACTATCAGCATGGCCAGCTGAGCCCAGGTTTTTTAGTGAGCTTGTTACTGCTCCCCCTCCTCCTTTTTCATCCGGACTTGGGACCGGCAAAAGCGGAGTTATAAAACTTCTTTTGTGACCGAAATGTCTCAATGTTTTAAAGAACTATGAATTCCAGCAAAGCTACCTCTATCTTCAATATCATTCAGTGAAATAAAACTTCTTTTCTGAACGAAGTCTCAAGTGTTTTTAAGAACTATGAAAGCCGTCAAAGGAAACTCTTTCTTCAACATCATTTAGTGAAAATAAAACCTTTTCTATGACCAAAGTGTCTCTTATTTTCCAAGAACTATGAATGTCATCAAAGCTACCTCTATCTGCAATTACACACAGTACAAAAAAAAACCTCCTTTTTTGGCTGAAATGTCTCTTTATTTTTAAGAACAATGAATGTCATTTAGAGGTAACTTCTATCTTAACATCATTTAGTGAAAATAAAACGTAATTCTATGACCAAAGTTTCTCTTATTTTCCAAGAAAAACGAATGCAAGCAAAGCTACCTCTATATTCAATATCATTCAGTGAAATAAAACTTCTTTTCTGAACGAAGTCTAAAGTGTTTTTAAGAACTATGAAAGCCGTCAAAGGAAACTCTGTCTTCAACATCATTTAGTGAAAATAAAAACTTTTCTATAACCAAAGTGTCTCTTATATTCCAAGAAATATGAATTCTAGCAAAGCTACCTCTATCTTCAATTTCATCCAGTGAAATAAAACTTCTTTTCTGAACGAAATCTCAAGTGTTTTTAAGAACTATGAATTTCAGCAACGGAAACTCTGTCTTCAACATCATTTAGTGAAAATAAAACCTTTTCTATGACCAAAGTGTCTCTTATTTCCCAAGAACTATGAATTCCAGCAAAGCTACCTCTATCTTCTAAATAACCCTGTACAAATAAAACTCCTTTTCTGAACGAAATGTCTAGTTTTTTTAAAGAACTACGGAAGCCGTCAAAGGAAACTCTTCAACATCATAGAGTACAAATAAGTCTTCTTTTGAGGCCGAAGTGTCTACAACTTTTTTTTAAGAACAACGAATTCTAGTCAAGCTACCTCTATTACTCTCTCTTCACTATCATTCAGTGAGAATGAAACCTTTTCTGACCGAAACAATGTTTCTTCGTTGTTGGGGATGCCTCCACTAATATATATAATTGTATATCAGGATTGAGACAATAACTCTGAAAGATATCACAGTGACCTTTATTGAAGACACACGAGATAACCAAGTGTGTATACACTCATGGACAGAACTTAAAGAAGTTGTACCTTTTAGCATGTATATTGGGATTGAGACAATAACTTTGAAAGATATTACAGTGACCTTTATTGAAGACACACGAGATAACCAAGTGTGTATATACTCATGGACAGAACTTAAAGAAGTTGTACCTTTTAGCATGTATATCGGGATTGAGACAATAACTCTGAAAGATATTACAGTGACCTTTATTGAATACACACGAGATAACCAAGTGTGTATACACTCATGGATAAAACTTAAGGAAGTTGTACCTTTTAGCATGTATATCGGGATTGAGACAATAACTCTGAAAGATATTACAGTAACCTTTATTGAAGACACACGAGATAACCAAGTGTGTATACACTCATGGATAAAACTTAAGGAAGTTGTACCTTTTAGCATGTATATCGGAATTGAGACAATAACTCTGAAAGATATTACAGTAACCTTTATTGAATACACACGAGATAACCAAGTGTGTATACACTCATGGACAAAACTTAAGGAAGTTGTACCTTTTAGCATGTATATCGGGATTGAGACAATAACTCTGAAATATATTACAGTAACCTTTATTGAAGACACACGAGATAACCAAGTGTGTATACACTCATGGACAAAACTTAAGGAAGTTGTACCTTTTAGCATGTATATCGGGATTGAGACAATAACTCTGAAATATATTACAGTAACCTTTATTGAAGACACACGAGATAACCAAGTGTGTATACACTCATGGACAAAACTTAAGGAAGTTGTACCTTTTAGCATGTATATCGGGATTGAGACAATAACTCTGAAATATATTACAGTAACCTTTATTGAAGACACACGAGATAACCAAGTGTGTATACACTCATGGACAAAACTTAAGGAAGTTGTACCTTTTAGCATGTATATCGGGATTGAGACAATAACTCTGAAATATATTACAGTAACCTTTATTGAAGACACACGAGATAACCAAGTGTGTATACACTCATGGACAAAACTTAAGGAAGTTGTACCTTTTAGCATGTATATCGGGATTGAGACAATAACTCTGAAAGATATTACAGTGACCTTTATTGAAGACATACGAGATAACCAAGTGTGTATACACTCATGTACAAAACTTAAGGAAGTTGTACCTTTTAGCATGTATATCGGGATTAAGAAAATAACTCTGAAAGATATTACAGTGACCTTTATTGAAGACATACGAGATAACCAAGTGTGTATACACTCATGTACAAAACTTAAGGAAGTTGTACCTTTTAGCATGTATATCGGGATTGAGACAATAACTCTGAAAGATATTACAGTGACCTTTATTGAAGACATACGAGATAACCAAGTGTGTATACACTCATGTACAAAACTTAAGGAAGTTGTACCTTTTAGCATGTATATCGGGATTGAGACAATAACTCTGAAAGATATTACAGTGACCTTTATTGAAGACATACGAGATAACCAAGTGGGAACAATCTCTGTCTCTCTAAAAAAACAGACTGGCGAAATAAAAAAATATGAAACTTCTTTAGTTATTTATTTAAATGACGTGATACATGTAAGAAGATGACCTATTCAATATGGAATTCCACTCCATGTTTGGAGGTCGTTTTGAGTCAGCCTTTTGATGATTCTTCCTGTTTCACAGACTTCGGTGAATTTATGGAATTTCCCTTCGATATTTTTATGGTACTTGAATTTCTAAATTTAATTCACTAATACAGTAGAACCTCCCTTTAGCAGACAACCCGCTAGAGGACACCTCTCCACAAAGAAGAGTTTTCATTTGCAAAATTACCATTTTTACTATTTAGCCACTCTCCAGTAAGAGAACACTTCTCCCTAAAGGACACTTTGGCTCTGTAACTAGGTATTTTCCTTTACAGTGAGGTAGTTCTACTGTAGCTACTCTCCCTAAAGGACACTTTGACTCTGTAACTAGGTGTTGTTCTTTACAGAGAGGTAGTTCTACTGTAGCTGCACTCCCTAAAGGACACTTTGGCTCTGTAACTAGGTGTTGTTCTTTACATAGAGGTAGTTCTACTGTAGCTACTCTCCCTAAAGGACACTTTGACTCTGTAACTAGGTGTTGTTCTTTACAGAGAGGTAGTTCTACTGTAGCTGCACTCCCTAAAGGACACTTTGGCTCTGTAACTAGGTATTTTCCTTTACAGTGAGGTAGTTCTACTGTAGCTGCTCTCCCTAAAGAACACTTTGACTCTGTAACTAGGCATTTTCCTTTACATAGAGGTAGTTCTACTGTAGCTGCTCTCCCTAAAGAACACTTTGGCTCTGTAACTAGGTATTTTCCTTTACAGAGAGGTAGTTCTACTGTAGCTACTCTCCCTAAAGGACACTTTGGCTCTGTGACTAGGTGTTTTCATTTACAGAGAGGTAGTTCTACTGTAGCTGCTCTCCCTAAAGGACACTTTGGCTCTGTAACTAGGCATTTTCCTTTACATAGAGGTAGTTCTACTGTAGCTGCTCTTCTAAAGGACACTTTGGCTCTGTAACTAGGTGTTTTCCTTTACAGAAAGGTAGTTCTACTCTAGATGCTCTCCCTAAAGGACACTTTGGCTCTGTAACTAGGTGTTTTCCTTTACAGAGAGGTAGTTCTACGGTAGCTGCTCTCCCTAAAGAACACTTTGACTCTGTAACTAGGTGTTTTCCTTTACATAGAGGTAGTTCTACTATAGCTGCTCTCTCTAAAAGACACTTTGGCTCTGTAACTGGGTCTTTTCTTTACAGAGAGGTAGTTCTACTGTAGCTGCTCTCCCTAAAGAACACTTTGACTCTGTAACTAGGTGTTTTCCTTTACAGAGAGGTAGTTCTACTGTAGCTGCTCTCCCTAAAGAACACTTTGACTCAGTAACTAGGTGGTTTCCTTTACAGAGAGGTAGTTCTACTGTAGCTTCTCTCTCTAAAAGACGCTTTGGCTCTGTAACTAGGTGTTGTCCTTTACAGAGAGGTAGTTCTACTGTAGCTGCTCTCCCTAAAGAACACTTTGACTCTGTAACTAGGTGTTTTCCTTTACAGAGAAGTAGTTCTACTGTAGCTGCTCTCTCTATAAGACACTTTGGCTCTGTAACTAGGTGTTTTCCTTTACAGAGAGGTAGTTCTACTGTAGCTGCTCTCCATAAAGAACAATTTGACTCTCTAACTAGGTGTTTTCCTTTACAGAGCGGTAGTTCTACTGTAGCTGCTCTCCCTAAAGAACACTTTGACTCTGTAACTAGGTTTTTTCCTTTACAGAGAGGTAGTTATACTGTAGCTACTCTCCCTAAAGAACACTTTGACTCTGTAACTAGGTGTTGTCCTTTACAGAGAGATAGTTCTACTGTAGCTGCTCTACCTAAAGGACACTTTGGTTCTGTAACTAGGTGTTGTCCTTTACAGAGAGGTAGTTCTACTGTAGCTGCTCTCTCTAAAGGACACTATGGCTCTGTAACTAGGTGTTTTCCTTTACAGAGAGGTAGTTCTACTGTAGCTGCTCTCCCTAAAGAACACTTTGACTCTGTAACTAGGTTTTTTCCTTTACAGAGAGGTAGTTCTACTGTGTAGCTTCTCTCTCTAAATGACACTTTGGCTCTGTAACTAGGTATTGTCCTTTACAGAGAGGTAGTTCTACTGTAGCTGCTCTCCCTAAAGGACACTTTATCTCTGTAACTAGGTGTTTTCCTTTACAGAGAGGTAGTTCTACTGTAGCTGCTCTCCCTAAAGAACACTTTGACTCTGTAACTAGATGTTTTCCTTTACAGAGAGGTAGTTCTACTGTAGCTGCTCTCCCTAAAGGACACTTTGGCTCTGTAACTAGGTGTTGTCCTTTACAGAGAGGTAGTTCTACTGTAGCTGCTCTCTCTAAAGGACACTATGGCTCTGTAACTAGGTGTTTTCCTTTACAGAGAGGTAGTTATACTGTAGCTGCTCTCTCTAAAGGACACTATGGCTCTGTAACTAGGTTTTTTCCTTTACATAGAGGTAGTTCTACTGTAGCTGCTCTCTCTAAAGGACACTTTGGCTCTGTAACTAGGTATTGTCCTTTACAGAGAGGTAGTTCTTCTGTAGCTGCTCTCCCTAAAGGACACTTTATCTCTGTAACTAGGTGTTTTCCTTTACAGAGAGGTAGTTCTACTGTAGCTGCTCTCCCTAAAGAACACTTTGACTCTGTAACTAGATGTTTTCCTTTACAGAGAGGTAGTTCTACTGTAGCTGCTCTCTCTAAAGGACACTTTGGCTCTGTAACTAGGTGTTTTCCTTTACAGAGAGGTAGTTCTACTGTAGCTTCTCTCTCTAAAGGACACTTTGGCTCTGTAACTAGGTGTTTTCCTTTACAGAGAGGTAGTTCTACTGTAGCTGTTCTCCCTAAAGGACACTTTGGCTCTGTAACTAGGTGTTTTCCTTTACAGAGAGGTAGTTCTACTGTAGCTTCTCTCTCTAAAGGACACTTTGGCTCTGTAACTAGGTGTTTTCCTTTACAGAGAGGTAGTTCTACTGTATATATTTGTGAAAAAATAGTACAAATGTGATATATTGTACTGGGATAGGGTTCATAATTTGAAAAAAAAAAAACCGGCATCTTCTTATTAACTATTCGTTGTTTTTTAATTATTCCTGAAGTAGTCGAAAACGAACAGTTCTTTGGTCGTTGAGGTACACCTTGCACCACGCTGATGAGGGCCAACAGCCCGAAACGTGTACGTGGTTCGCTTTTCTTGATTAATCAAGAATGGATTTTTGTCCAATTCTGGAATAAATAAAAACCAACGAATAGTTGACATTTATTCCGATAGATGGTGCAAGACATCAGAAACTTTCAGTTGCCCGATAAGGAGATGCCGTTTTTCTTTTTTTAATATATATTTGTTATGAAATCATATTTGCGAAAGAGCTTTGCTCGATGCAATACCTTGAAATTATATGTATGTACCTCTAAAGACCTATAAGCTTATGTCCATAGGTTCACTAAACACCCCTAAGCTGTCTCCCATAGTGAATACAGGGTATATAACAATCCAATACAATAGTAGAGCGGTCTGGAGATTGGTTTGGTGAAACTGCTGAGCCAAGCCCTCTCATTCAATAACTCATATCATTGCAGTAAGGTCTGTAGAGATAATATTTGATGATATTTTTAAAAAGAAACACACAATTTGTTGCAAATTATAATAAATGATATAAAAATATTTTTTGTCAGTTATTGTGTGTAATTACAACAAAAGCTTTATTAAGACCTCTCAGTCTTATACAGATTCTCCAAGCACAGAAATGTAGGGTGTATACAGGAATAACAGTAATAGTACCAGTAATCAACAACAACAAAAAGCTTTATTAAGACCTTTCAGTCTTATACAGATTCTCCAAGCACAGAAATGTAGGGTGTATACAGGAATAACAGTAATAGTACCTTAATGGTAATATGATATATATATATATATTGTGTGTGATTAAAGAAATTTATTATTTTTTTAAAGTTTTAAAAAATATATATTTTTTTAAACAAAAATGTTTCTACCCCCCCACCAAAAAAAAAATCCAAACGACGCGGTAGTTTAGAGATCGTTTGGAAGAGGTAATTTCCCGCCAATTATTTTTTAAGCAGACGTAATTAGCTCTTTATCAGAACATCAATTATATCTTCCGGCAATTACTCTTATTCCAAATTTCGTGTTAAAATAGTCTTTTTTTTTTTTAATATACATCTTTTTAAATGTTTTATTTAATTATCACACACCAACAATATATAAAATAATTAATTCTATTACCCTATTATTACAATCCCTAAATTCGCGTTCCCTCGTTTAATTTTTTTTAAGTCAATAAAAAGCAATGTTATCAACATCGTCTGTTAAAAAAAATAGCAGTGTTACCTGATTGTCTGTATCTTAATTGAAAAATGCAAATATTTAAAATTCTTTAAACGATAATTGTTCTCCCTAATATATAATAAGTAAATTATTTTAAAATATAAAAATAAAAATTTATAATTTTGGATTTAATATGTTTAATCTGAAATATCTATTTTTTTTCTGATGGTATTTTGATCAACGATTCGGGTTATTTTTTAAAATAAAACTCAAATACATATTTTTTTTATATTTCAAAAATTATTTAAAATATAGTAAATGGGTTGTGTTTTGTGTTGTCGTCGTATGTTAGCTTATATATTATAAAATAATAAAAATAATAATTCAGAGTGTTTTTATTATTATTATTTTAAACCCTATATTCTAGATAAATGTTAACAGATATGAACTCAGCTCCAAGTTTACAGGTTAAATCAAGAAAGATATATTAATAATATTTTTAATATTTATCTTATAAATATTTTTAAAATTCTTATTTTCCTACTTCTGTAAAAAATAAAATTTATTTCCGTTATAAGTAAATCAGTTTTAAAATAAATATTTAAAGTATTTTATAGATTTTTGTTAAACTTTTTAAATATGTTTAAATAACTTTAAATACACGGCCAGAAATATTTACATAAAAGAGGTCTATCAGAAACACCAAATTGTTCCTGTGGAGAAACTGAACAAACTTCACCTTATCTATGACTGTCCGAACTTTACAGAAGTGAGATTGTTCCCTGATCTAAATGTTCTCTTACATCTTTGTTTATATAAATTTTATGAACTCTGTCGATTAATATATACATGTAAATTTGTAAATATTTAATTCTAAGTTCTACTTTGTTTGTTGTTTTGTTCCAAAATCACTTTATTAGGTACCACTTGTAGGTAATCATATAATTTTATTTCTTATAATTTTAAATCAATAATTGTAAATACCAAAATAAAACACAACAGCTTAATTCTAAAAATATTATCATCAATTCTCATGTTATTGTTGTAGACGAAGAACACGCTTGTTTTCGTATAAAAACGATAATAAAATTACTAGCTAAATTTAATGTGATTTAGTAATTAATTCTTGAATTATAAATATATTGTAAAACGCCTGCAGCCGCCCCTACACCGCTCAAAAAGAACAACCTAGTTTATGATATTTACAACAATGAATAATATGTGTGATGGTTATTCAAATATTAAACAAAATGTTAACTTGGGATTCAATCCCGGTTCATGACTGTCGGGAATTGAGAGTGTTACCAACTTGTCTACCGACTTTTTTTTATTGTTTTGTTTGTTTACTCTGTAATAGGTGCAAATATTTTTCAATATCGCGTCTGGTTGATTAATAAATGTTTAAAAATATTGATTATAATATAATTACTTTATTTCCAAAGCGCTATATCCCGCAAGGGATACTTGCGCCAAACAAGGAGAAAAGTTTATTTACATAAGTTATTTACATTATTCAACGCATGAAAACATTAGAGATCCAGATTTTGTAGAAAGTTTAGAATGTATTTACAAAATAAATTGAACTTTAAATATGATTTTTTATCGGAAATCAAATCGTTAAGTTCACAAACAACTAGTTCATTCTACATTCTATAATCTTGAAATGCTGGGCAATCGATCAGTAGATGTCTTGAGGTTTGTTCCTCAATACCACAAAAGCAACTTGAATCCTCCACTGCCTTTATTCTATTTAAAAAACTTTTGAAATTTCCGTGGTTTGTATCAAATTGAGTATTATAATATCATATGGAAAAAAATACAGTTTGTTATTCTAACGTGAACTTACACTACTGGCTTTTGGCCTACTTTGTATGCAGAGTGAATTTATGATGACATATGGAGATATCTCCACCTGGCACCATGATAACAAATTCTTCGTCTGGAAGAATATCAAATGGTGCATGTACAATGGAAGTATTTCTTCCTTTATTGGTGGGCAGTGGTATAGACTGTTGAGTTTTGTATCGATAGATACGTCCAGGGTTCAAATTCAGCTTTGACCACTTTTTTTTAAGCATACGTAATTAGCTCTTTATCAGAACATCAATTTTATCTTCCGGCAATTACTCTTATTCCAAATTTCGTGTTAAAATAGTCTTTTCTTTAAATATACATCTTTTTAAATGTTTTATTTAATTATCATACACCAACAATATATAAAATAATTAATTCGATTACCCTATTATTACAATTCCTAAATTCGTTTCCTCGTTTCATTATTTTAAGTCAATAAAAGGCAATGTTATCAACATCGTCTGTCAAAAAAATAACAGTGTTACCTTCAATGACTACTTATTTTTGAAATATTTGAAACCTATCAATGAGTGTGAGTAAACAACAAGTACAAAGTATACCTATATATAAATACCTTTCTTAATTAATAAAGAAAGCCTAAATGAATATGTTTTTTGTTAGCGCGTTGAGCTACAGCTTGCACCACGCTGATGAGGACCAACAGCCCGAAACGCGTCCGTGGTTAGCTTTTCTTGATTAATCAATATGTGTGTCTTCAATAAAGGTCACTGTAATATCTTTCAGAGTTATTGTCTCAATCCCGATATACATGCTAAAAGATACAACTTACTTAAGTTCTGTCCATGATGGTGCAAGTTATCATCAACTTTCAGTTTCACGATAAGGAGATGCCTTTTTCATAATAATTATCCAGGTTTTTTTTTTTTTTTTTGAGTAGAATTGAGAGCAGCCATATTGGACAATCCCATAAATTCTATTGCGATGTTCCCAGATAAATCTATCTCGTACATTTCGGCCGTTAAGGAAGTCAGCTTTTGCGTCATTAACTTTACATAACAATGACGTGATGGAAAAAATCGATTCAAACCCCCCTTTTCTTCATTATAGCCCTACTTGGGGGACATATAGGGGAAGGGGGAGGGTAAAATATTGATCCCCTAGTGTCAATGGTGTTCCCACAGTCAAATTCTCCACAATAACGACCGCTTGATCGCAACAACGACATCTTGGTTGACACCAACCATCACCACAACTGTCACACCCAAGTCTTCACCAACAGCTAAGTAACAATAGAACCAAACGGAATTCCTACACAGTTCCATCCAAATTTTATAGTCAATCAATTTGTCACATCACACGGCCAGAAATACTTACATAAAACTATCAGAAACATCAAATTGTTCCTGCGGAGAAACTGAACAAACTTCACCTTATCTATGACTGTCCCAACTTTACAGAAGTTATACATCGATGGTCATGAAACGGGTAGTTAAGGCCAGAATTGCGTGAGACCGCGACACAATGTGAAAAAAACAGTACAAATATTGTACTGGGATATGGTGCATAAATTATTTTAAAATTATCTTTTATTGTAGCGTTGGTAGGGACATGGGTCAAATACAGAGGGTGTTCACACTTATAGGAAACAAGTTTTATTATGAAATATTAAAAATTAACACCATATTTGAAATTTTTCAAATGTTCTATTTGGAAGCCTTTTTGTTTATTTACAGAACGGCACCTGATTTTCCACGATAGCAGACACTTTCTGATCATGGTCATACTCAAAAGATCCCATTCTTCCTTTACCACTTTCCAGAGACCTTCAATTGTCCTAGGGAGTCTCTTTCCAAGTGCTCTTTTAATCATCCAAAAATGCAAAAATCCATCGGGGCTAAATCAGGAGATTTTACAGGGGTTCTGTTCTTCGGAATAGTGTTGATTCCTGTTCTTTGCCTTAGATCTTCCAAATAAGCTTGGGTTGAAGATGAGGTATGACTTGTGGCGTTATCATGGTGAAACCAGACTTTGTTGCTCTGTTTTCCATAGATAGAGGGAAAATATCATTTAAAAATATAGGTTATAAAATGTTTTGATAGTACTCCGAGTTTATTTTGGCATTTCTTTCAACTTTTCTTATTTTTAATTTTCCTTCATATGATATACCACATGCCACCATAAATCCTTTCGGGTAACTTTCGGCACATTCCTTCACCCAAATTGGCCTACATTTTTCCATCCTTTTTTGATAGTATATAGCTCTTTTTCTGTCGCAATCGGTTAAATATACCCAGGCTTCGTCATATGTAACAATAAATTTCCATCTATCAGCAGCCAAGAAATTTTCATAAAAATATCTGCTGATAGTGTGTCGCTGACGAATATGGCTCTGAAACAATTTGTGATCACAGATATAGGGTGATAATCTTTTGTCTATTTATCCGTAGGTGCTTTGAATAAAAACTTGATATTTTTGTCGTGAATAATATTATAAATACCTTTTTTTATAGAAATGTTGATACAATCTTGTTTGCATATTTTAATTATGTCCAAATAGGTAAGATTAGCTCTGGAAAGTCCTAAAATATAACCTCTTATGAAATTATTGTATTTGAAGGGCATTTTTTTTTAAATAACAAAAGATATGTATTGCGTGTTAGAATTAGCTTAAGCCTTTTCGAATTCCACGTTGTTGATTTTTTTAAAATAAAGTAATAGTTCTTTTTTTACACCGGGCGCTCGTTTCCTATAAGTGTGAACACCCTCTGTAGGTATGTGAGAAGATCACCAGACATTACCCTAGGGATGGAGAATATGGATTTGAGCAATCCCTATGGGGCATCGACTGTAAGCAAAGGAAATGGGCTGCAAACCCAAATAAACCCAATCCGAAACATTCAAGTCTCCGCCGAAATATCGGCAAAAGTTTCAGAATTGTCTGAAACCTGACAAAAGTTACTTTTACGGGTTATCACACAAAAATCAATATACTAAGGCCTACCGTAAGAGTAACTTAAACACAGAAAAACGTGTACTCAAGAGTACAACACCAACAACAAAAATGGAGTAAATAAAAAAAGCACGGTTTGTTAAATAAAATAAATACAGTACTTATCTTTTATTTACATTGTTGATAAGGAGCGGGGTTTCACAGGTATGCGAGGAGATCACCAGACAAGCACACAGAGAACGCTTTAAGCGTCTCCACTCGAACACCACTCCACGACTCCTCGCATTCCGTTTCAACCCTCTTTTATACACAAACATGGCCACATTTGTCCAATGACGTGGGAGATCACTTAACAAATAAACAACATTCTTCCCACATAACCGAGAAGATTAAAATTGCTATGTTTGTCAAATAATTTGAAAAAAAGCCCTTCTAAATTAAACAATAGCTAATATGTAAATTTTGAGCAGACGATAGACGGTAAATATTCAAATTCACGCAGCAATTGGGCTGATTTCCTAGAACAAGACGACTAAACACGGATAAATCACACAGAAAACACTTTAAGCGTCTCCACACCAAATCTCCATAAGCCAATTCTGGAATAAACAAAAATCAACGAATAGTTGATATCTATTCCGATAGATGGCGCAAGCCATCAGCAACTTTCAATTGCTCGATAAGGAGATGCCTTAATATTCTACTTGTGTATTCTCCTTAAATATTATGCATATATTTCTATATTTTTTGAAATTAGAGCAATTCATAAATGAAAATATAACAAAATATTTTTAAAACTTAATTCTATTGACGTTATGTGGCGCTGAGTTTGTTGTTGACATACATTAATATGTTATAACACCTTAATAAAGGTTGGCATTCAGCCAACTGAAATATTGGTAAAATAAATTATATTTTGATTCAATATATGTCTTTTTAATTAAAGATTTCTATAAATAGGTATACAATTTAAACAATTTTATTGATTCTTCTAATCAATTCTCCATAAGGTTCAACTATAAATAGCATTGGGACATTTCACTTTCTGTACATTCTTTGTAATAGGTACTCCTCGGTCCATTTGGATGAGGAAAGTGAAGACTAGAACGTGGCTGATTCCACACTCGTCTTTTCTGTGATATGTTAAAGAAACGTGTGGCCATTGACCGGTTGTCTTAATAAAGCTGTATGTATATTCTGTTATAACGTCGGACCTGGAGGTTGTTGTTGGGTTCTGTGCTGTCTGGAGTATATCTGTGCTTCCTTCCTGGGGTGAAACTGTATAAGACCGGTGGTCTTAATAAAGCTGTATGTGTGTATTCTGTTCTAACGTTGGACCGTTGGTAACGTTGGTTATCTCGTGTGTCTTCAATAAAGGTCGCTGTAATATCTTTCAGAGTTATTGTCTAAATCCCTATATACATGCTAAAAGGTACAACTTCCTTAAGTTTTGTCCATGAGTGTATACACACTTGGTTATTTCGTGTGTCTTCAATAAAGGTCACTGTAATATCTTTCTGAGTTATTGTCTCAATCCCGATATACATGCTAAAAGGTACAACTTCCTTAAGTACTGTCCATGAGTGTATACACAACCAGTGTCTACAAGTACTGAATCGAACTGGCTTTGGCCTCCAGGCACTAAGGAGGAATCACTGCCAAGTTCTTATTTTAACGCTGGTTTTAATTGTAAGCTTCTTAACTCAGCGAGCTAACTATAACTCATTTAAACTTGCATGATTGCTAATGTCTCGTCTCACCAACACTAATGATTCAACTACGTATGCCTTAATAACTGCTTTTATTTTCTAAAAATCAAGATTATATACATGTCTAAAATTTACATAATTTAACAATAATTACAAAAGTAAATTTCAACAATTTTGCATATGTAAGGCTGGAACATACTCCCCCCGGCCGCTGAACCCTGGTTCAGATTTGAAGGGAAGCGGAGCCAACTTCGTAATAGGTCGTAGGTAGACTCCGGTAGCAGCCCGAACTTGGGCAACTCGCACCTTCTGGTCTTGAAGAACGACAAATACTTCTCTGCAGTCTCGTGTTCTTTATCAGCTGGTCCCAATATGAACACCAGGTCCAAAGCTACAGCAGTGTATTGCCTATCTCTGTATTTGACATAGGTTGGTAGTTCAGTCCATTGTTTAGACTTCAGGTTCAACTTCCATAAATATTTCGACTCCTTCCCGGCGTGAACAAATACAGCTCTTACCCAATCCTGCACAATAGTAAAGTGATTGATATTTTTTGGATAGCCCTCTTTCTCACCAAGAATCGGAATAGTTGTATAACACCCCCAGGAATCTGTTTGAAGTCGGTAGTTATACAGATTACAGAAGTGTTGTTCCCACTGCATTCGAGGGAATAGTAAAAGTTTCTTGTTGGTATAGCAAATCTGAAGAGAGAGAAATTTCTCTTGCCAAAATATTTTGTCTGATCCAATCAGATGCCAATCTTTGTTTAGGAGATGATAGGAGAAAACCTTGTAAGTAGAGTGGTCGCGGGTCTCTGCAAGCATAAACAAGAACGCCGATGGTGCAAATGTCATTGCCAGGACCAAGAGGTCAGTTAGGGGCGACTCCCTGCTTTTCACTAGAACAGAAGCCCGACCCTCTTTAAGTTTCACTCGGACAATATTGTCGGTGCAAGTTACCTTATTCCCTCTAGAGTGTATTCTCCCTCCTACAAAGTACACCCTTTTATCGTGAGAGGCATAAACGATAGACTTGGAAATAACTATTGGAGCGAAACCATTCACTTTTCTCCAGATCCATTTTTTGTGAGGGATGTGGTATTGGCACAATACCGAGCGGACATTCGGGCCATCTAGAGATTCCACATCTTCTATGAGGAGGTAAAGATGAGTTCCGTCGCCGACAAAGACCTTCGGGTAGCTACATTGGATGGCTTTGGTAACTTCTGGCCACTCTCCATTTTCCTTCAATATGGCGCGGTGGTAGACTGGTAGCCCTTCTAAATCCTCGACTTCTTTGACCGCGGTCTGCCTCTGGAGATTCGCCATTGCCACTGTAGTAGGTGAGAGGAAACCAATTGGATCGAAAATCCTCGCAATATTGGAGAGAAGATCTCTTTTGGTAACAACTTCCTCAGGAATAGTTATATTAACTCTAAACGTATCTTGCACATGATCCCATACAATTCCTAAAATCTTGGATATGGCTCCTTTCTCCAAGTTAATTTTCCTCTCCTCGTTTATTTCCTCGACATGAGACACTATCTCGTGGCAATTTGAATTCCACTTTCTTAAGTGAAACCCTCCCTTTTTCATTAAGTCCTTTAATTGGTCTATTAGTTCTTTGGTTTCAGCAATCGTTTGAGCTCCTGTTAGCAGATCATCGACATAGAAATCATTCAAGGTCACCCTAGAAGCCTCAGGATAATTTTGGCCTTCATCTTCTGCTAACTGTTGTAATGTTCTCATTGCCAAAAATGGAGCCGAAGTTGTACCATAGGTAACAGTCAGCAGTCGATAGTCCACCACAGGCTCTTCTGGCGATGGTCTCCACAATATCCTCTGATAGTCCGCATCTTCTGGATGATGAGGCATGTAATAGCATCTGCACAATTCTCGCTTCACTTCTGCAATTGGGACCCTTTCCATATGGTTTAAGTGTTCATATTCCTTCATGAATCCCCGGTATTGGTCATATAATTTCACATTCTTACACAATTTTCCTTCCAACGAAAGGAACCTTCTTAATGCTTTTTCTCTTGATTCACCCAGAAGCGGTCGATGTTGTCTGAATGGCAATTTTACCCAATACCTTCCATGGCTATCTCTGCCATGGTTATTCGAAAATAACCTTTCACAATCTTCGTCCTGTGTACAAAGATCTGGTGACGGCACAGATTCAGTTTCCCAGAATCTTTTCATTACGAATTCTAGTTCTGGTTCAGATTGTAAACTCAGGTTACAGACTTCTGTATTACTCTCTGATGTTCCCATGTGTTTTCCTAGAAGTACCCAACCTAGTCTTGTATTAATAGCCATTGGCAATCCTTCTCCGAGAGATATAGAGCCATTCAACATAAGTTCAGTGTATATATCTGCTCCCAATATCATATCTATTGGGGCTTGTATGTAGAACTCTGGGTCTGCCAATTTGAGGCTCTTCAAAGTTGGCCAATTAGGGTCTTTTAACCTGAAGTTCGGAATTTCTGAAGTGAGCACTCCCGTGACTACTGCCTCCACCGAGAATTCCTCAGAATTATTCAGTGGACAAAATGTCACACTTACTGTCGATGAAGAATGCTGCACTGGTGTGTTTCCAACCCCTATAATCATCCGATCTGATTTCCTTTGGACAAGTCCCAATCTTTCGCAGCATCCTTTTGTTATCATGGTGACTTGGGAACCGCTGTCCAGTAGGGCTCTGCAGGTGCATAACTTTCCGAGTCCATTTTTTATCTTGATTCTAGCCGTTGCGAGTAGTACGTGGCTATCATTGCAGTTTGCCTGTTGAGTATTAGTTAAATTGATAGCACTTTCATGTTCCTTCGGAGTTGTGTTCTCCACTTGGGCCGAAGCGCCTTCCGTGCTCGGTTTATCATAATGAATCATTGTGTGGTGCTTCCCCTTGCATACTTTGCATCGTTGGTTCAGCCTACAATTCCATGAGAAATGGCCTTTCCTCAAGCAATTGAAGCACAATTTATGACCTTTTACTACATTTAATTTTTCTTTTAAAGGCATTTTGCAAAATAAGCTGCACATGTATAGTGGATGATGCTTAGATTTGCATAATATGCAAGTGTCCGATTTCTCAATTAGCATCCCGTAGCTTTGGCATTTGGGAAATCTCGATCCGGTGGTTTCTTCCCTTTTTGAACATTCCCTGACAGCACAAGACATGCCTCTCGCATGTCTGGAAATGAACGCTATGAACTTGTCATAAGATGGAAGAGTATTGTCCATTGACAGTTCCCAATCCAACCTTAGATTTTCACTCAACTTCTGCTGGAGGAAGTGCACTAAGATCACATCCACTAATTGATTCCTCTTCAATTCCAGCGTTTCTAAGTTTCTTATGGCTTCATTACAAACATCCATGAATTCATGGAGACACTTAGCCGATGGATTCTTAATTGCCCGGAGAGAAAAGATTTTTGACACCTGGGCATAAGCTAGCTCTCTCGGGTTATCATATCTTGATAACAGTGTACTCCATGCTTGGCCATAATTTTCACTTAGTAAAGGGAAACCCCTTATTAATCTGGCCGCTTCGCCTTTTACTGCTGAATTCAAATATTGTAACTTCTGTATATTAGTTAACCCTGGATGTGCATCGATGGTGGTGAGGAATAGCTCTTTGAAGTTGATCCAATTGCCCATATCTCCATCATATATCGGTAAGTCAAATTGAGGCAATTTTATATTTGCCTGAGAGCCATTTGGCTTTATGTCCGCCAGTTTGTCTTTGAGTTTTCTCTCATTTTCTATTTTTACCCTCAAGCTTCCAATCTTGTTCATTGAACCATCATATGCCTCACTTTCTTTATCTATATCAACTTCATCCAAAGAAAACAGCTCGTCGTAGAGTTTCTCAATTTTCTCTTTGATCTCCTTTAATTCTTCACCCATTATTTCTAAGCGTATTGTTTCACCCGCCTCAATAATTGAATCCACACTTTCAATAAATCCATCAATTCTCCTTATCTGACAACTTAACTTTCTTTGGAGTATCCTTTCGTCTCGAGACATTTTGCAATTGTATTCTCACTGAGTTTCTGCTTAAATTTCTTCTGTTTCAAATCCTAATCCGGCTCGAGGGACCATGAATCGAACTGGCTTTGGCCTCCAGGCACTAAGGAGGAATCACTGCCAAGTTCTTATTTTAACGCTGGTTTTAATTGTAAGCTTCTTAACTCAGCGAGCTAACTATAACTCATTTAAACTTGCATGATTGCTAATGTCTCGTCTCACCAACACTAATGATTCAACTACGTATGCCTTAATAACTGCTTTTATTTTCTAAAAATCAAGATTATATACATGTCTAAAATTTACATAATTTAACAATAATTACAAAAGTAAATTTCAACAATTTTGCATATGTAAGGCTGGAACAAGTACATAGGAACGCTACCAACAGTAGACACCAACACAGTAGGTCACAGCAGGGGACCAGTTTACGAGGCAATTAACCATAATGTACAGTAACTGTGGGAAAGAACTTCCCCCAAAAAGTCCCTCCTGCGTGAAATTGGATCCGTACGACTGCTTTCATCGTCTGCCTTTTATTTTTGTTCCACAGAGTAGAAATTATCAGCGGATAGAAACATCAGTCACAAAATTAAGTCTTGTGTATTAATTTATAATTATTAAAAAATCTTTTTTTTTTTTTTGAAAATATTATATATAATTCTACTGTCCTAAAAGCTTATGTCCATAGTGTACTTAAATACCATTTCTAAGATTCCACCCTTCAGTGTAACATATATAAACAGAATGATCCAATACAGTATTAGAGCTCTAAAGAAGCGGTCTGGTAGATTAAATTGGTGAAACTGCTGGGAGGGTTTGTAATTCTACTGTCCTAAAATCTTATGTCCATAGTTTACTTAAATACCATTTCTAAGATTCCACCCTTCAGTATAACATATATAAACAGAATGATCCAATACATTATTAGAGCTCTAAAGAAGCGGTCTGGTAGATTAAATTGGTGAAACTGCTGGGAGGGTTTGTAATTCTACTGTCCTAAAAGCTTATGTCCATTGTTTACTTAAATACCATTTCTAAGATTCCATCCTTCAGTGTAGCATATATAAACAGAATGATCCAATACATTATTAGAGCTCTAAAGAAGCGGTCTGGTAGATTAAATTGGTGAAACTGCTGGGAGGGTTTGTAATTCTACTGTCCTAAAAGCTTATGTCCATAGTTTACTTAAATACCATTTCTAAGATTCCACCCTTCAGTGTAACATATATAAACAGAATGATCCAATGCAGTATTAGAGCTCTGAGAAGCGGTCTGGTAGATTAAATTGGCGAAACCGCTGGGAGGGTTCACCACTGATGAGCCAAGCCCTCCCAATATATTTTTTCATCGCAGTAAGGGCAGTAGAGCTTCGTATTATGTATAAAAGAAACATTCGTGCTTTTAAATCCTTTCATTTTATATGTATAGATGGCGCGTTATTGTTTGTGTTAATGTATACTTTGTTACATAGCTTCTTCCTTATGGGAGCTGTGTCCCACAGCTAGAAATTATTGTAGATACTGACATGGATCTGACGTCTTTCTGCCAAGGATTCCATCGAAGTCTTGGAACTTTGTCCCTAGTACCTTTGCGTCTTTTTTCTTGCGGCGTAAAGAGCGGCTTTGTCGTCGTATCGTCTATAGGAACATCGTCATCTTGGAGGGAAGTCTTGGCTTTGACACGGCGGTGGAATCCTGGAGTCAGTCTCTGAAAATGTAGATCACAGCACCCATGAGCTCTAGGTCTCCTCGGCGATCTTCAGTTTGTCTTCCCTAATTTACCCAGCATCTCCACCAAATGTAACGTGGAAAATTAGGAAAGACAAACTTCAGAATGACACAGCAATTTATTTAAGACAAGAACAAACTATGAATGATAAACAAAGATAAACAATGAGGGAATTTACAGAGTAACAAAATATAAATATAAAAATTGATAAACTGTCAATAAAATAATAAATACTTTTTTTTAAGTTATCACGCCCTTCCGGCCTAAATATCTGTTTCATGGTTTTTCAGGATGCCCCAAAGACCAGTCTTTTTGGGTCGTTGAGGTACAGCTTGCACCACGCTGATGAGGGTCAACAGCCCGAAACGCGTCCGTGGTTAGCTTTTATTTGATAAACCAAGAATGGGGTATTTGGCCAATTCTGGAATAATTAAAAATCAACGATTAGTTGATATTTATTCCGATAGATGGCGCAAGCCATCAGCAACTTTCAGTTGCACGATAAGGAGATGTCTTTTAAAATAATTTATGCACCTTATCCCAGTACAATATCACATTGGTACTATTTTTTCACATTAAATACTTTAAATAAAAAGACATATATTGGATCAAAATATCATTTATTTTACCAATATTTCAGTTGGCTGAATGCCAACCTTTATCAAGGTATTATAACTTGTTAATGTGTGTCAACAACAAACTCAGCGCCACATAACGTCAACAGCATTAAGTTTATTGGCTTTATTTAATTCTATTGGCGTTATGTGGCGCTGAGTTTGTTGTTGACACACATTAATATGTTATATTACACCTTGATAAAGGTTGGCGTTCAGCCAACTGAAATATTGGTAAAATAAATGATATTTTGATCCAATATATGTCTTTTTAATTAAAGTATTTATTTATGGATTGCTCTATTTTCAAAATAAATACTTTGTTACGATATTTTAAATTATTACTATTATTCCGTCAGATTATGAAAGCTGTCAATCAACTTGTAAATCCACAATCAAAAGATGTATTTTCCTTACTATTTATCAATCTAATCTCAGTACAATTCCATCTTTTTATTCTTTTTCTCGAGATGTTTGATAAAAAAAAATGAAAAAGAAGAAGCTGGACTTAAGGTACCACCCGTGAAAATTCAACCTTGTCATGCACCGTGAAGCGTCAAACTTGGGAAACCGTGAAATGTTTTTTTTTTTCAAGATTCAACCTTCCATCCGAAGAACAATCGATCGATCGAAACGGTCGCATCGGGAAAAAAAAAGGATTCTTAACTTTAATTACATATTGGAAAATCACCGTTGTATATGTGAATACAGTAGAACTACCTCTCTGTAGAGGACAGCTAGTTGCAGAGTCAAAGTGTCCTTTAGGGAGATGTGTACTCTTACTGGAGAGTTTCTAAATAGTAAACATGGTAATTTTGGTGGTGAAAACTGTCCTTTGTAGAGAGGTGTCCTCTAGCGGGAGTGTGCTCTCATGGAGGTTGTTCTACTGTATTGGTGATGGAAAATGTCCTTTGTAGAGAGATGTCCTCTAGCGGGAGTGTCCTCTCATGGAGGTTGTTCTAAGGTATTGGTGATGGAAACTGTCCTTTGTAGGGAGATGTCCTCTAGCGGGAATGTCCTCTCATGGAGGTTGTTCTAATGTATTGGTGATGGAAACTGTCCTTTGTAGAGAGGTATCCTCTAGCGGGAGTGTCCTCTCATGGAGGTTGTTCTACTGTATTGGTGATGGAAACTGTCCTTTGTAGAGAGGTATCCTCTAGCGGGAGTGTCCTCTCATGGAGGTTGTTCTACTGTATTGGTGATGGAAGCTGTCCTTTGTAGAGAGGTGTCCTCTAGCGGGAGTGTCCTCTCATGGAGGTTGTTCTACTGTATTTGTGATAGCAACTGTCCTTTGTAGAGAGATGTCCTCTAGCGGGAGTGTCCTCTCATGGAGGTTGTTCTAATGTATTGGTGATGGAAACTGTCCTTTGTAGAGAGGTGTCCTCTAGCGGGAGTGTCCTCTCATGGAGGTTGTTCTACTGTATTTGTGATAGCAACTGTCCTTTGTAGAGAGATGTCCTCTAGCGGGAGTGTCCTCTCATGGAGGTTGTTCTAATGTATTGGTGATGGAAACTGTCCTTTGTAGAGAGGTGTCCACTAGCGGGAGTGTCCTATCATGGAGGTTGTTCTAATGTATTGGTGATGGAAACTGTCCTTTGTAGAGAGATGTCCTCTAGCGGGAGTGTCCTCTCATGGAGGTTGTTCTAATGTATTAGTGATGGAAACTGTCCTTTGTAGAGAGGTATCCTCTAGCGGGAGTGTCCTCTCATGGAGGCTGTACTACTGTATTGGTGATGGAAACTGTCCATTGTAGAGAGGTGTCCTCTAGCGGGAGTGTCCTCTCATGGAGGTTGTTCTACTGTATTAGTGATGGAAACTGTCCTTTGTAGAGAGGTATCCTCTAGCGGGAGTGTCCTCTCATGGAGGTTGGTCTACTGTATTGGTGATGGAAATTGTCCTTTGTAGAGAGATGTCCTCTAGCGGGAGTATCCTCTCATGGAGGTTGTTCTACTGTATTGGTGATGGAAACTGTCCTTTGTAGAGAGGTATCCTCTAGCGGGAGTGTCCTCTCATGGAGGTTGTTCTACTGTATTGGTGATGGAAGCTGTCCTTTGTAGAGAGGTGTCCTCTAGCGGGAGTGTCCTCTCATGGAGGTTGTTCTACTGTATTTGTGATAGCAACTGTCCTTTGTAGAGAGATGTCCTCTAGCGGGAGTGTCCTCTCATGGAGGTTGTTCTAATGTATTGGTGATGGAAACTGTCCTTTGTAGAGAGGTGTCCTCTAGCGGGAGTGTCCTCTCATGGAGGTTGTTCTACTGTATTTGTGATAGCAACTGTCCTTTGTAGAGAGATGTCCTCTAGCGGGAGTGTCCTCTCATGGAGGTTGTTCTAATGTATTGGTGATGGAAACTGTCCTTTGTAGAGAGGTGTCCACTAGCGGGAGTGTCCTATCATGGAGGTTGTTCTAATGTATTGGTGATGGAAACTGTCCTTTGTAGAGAGATGTCCTCTAGCGGGAGTGTCCTCTCATGGAGGTTGTTCTAATGTATTAGTGATGGAAACTGTCCTTTGTAGAGAGGTATCCTCTAGCGGGAGTGTCCTCTCATGGAGGCTGTACTACTGTATTGGTGATGGAAACTGTCCATTGTAGAGAGGTGTCCTCTAGCGGGAGTGTCCTCTCATGGAGGTTGTTCTACTGTATTAGTGATGGAAACTGTCCTTTGTAGAGAGGTATCCTCTAGCGGGAGTGTCCTCTCATGGAGGTTGGTCTACTGTATTGGTGATGGAAATTGTCCTTTGTAGAGAGATGTCCTCTAGCGGGAGTATCCTCTCATGGAGGTTGTTCTACTGTATTGGTGATGGAAACTGTCCTTTGTAGAGAGGTATCCTCTAGCGGGAGTGTCCTCTCATGGAGGTTGGTCTACTGTATTGGTGATGGAAATTGTCCTTTGTAGAGAGATGTCCTCTAGCGGGAGTATCCTCTCATGGAGGTTGTTCTACTGTATTGGTGATGGAAACTGTCCTTTGTAGAGAGGTATCCTCTAGCGGGAGTGTCCTCTCATGGAGGTTGTACTACTGTATTGGTGATGGAAATTGTCCTTTGTAGAGAGGTGTCCTCTAGCGGGAGTGTCCTCTAATGGAGGTTGTTCTACTGTATTGGTGATGGAAACTGTCCTTTGTAGAGATATGTCCTTTACCGGGAGTGTCCTCTCATGGAGATTGAGACATCGATTGTTCCCTGATCTAAATGATTTAACTCTCTTACATCTTTTTCTATATAATTTCCATGAACTCTGTCGATTAATACATGTAAATTTGTAAATATTTAATTAAAAAGACATATATTGGATCAAAATATCATTTATTTTACCAATATATCAGTTGGCATAACGCCAACCTTTATCAAGGTATTATAACATGTTAATGTATATCAACAACAATTTGATCTATTTTCAAAACATGTAAATATAAATATAAGTGTATAACGAATCAAAAGTTTTGACGAAGGAGTATCTTTTATTATATTTGTGCAAGCTTTCGAACTTTGCAGTTCTTCCACAGGCATGGATAGTACAAAAGGGGGGTAGTATTTTTGTACTATCCATGCCTGTGGAAGAACTGCAAAGTTCGAAAGCTTGCACAAATATAATAAAAGATACTACTTCGTCAATACTTTTGATTCGTTATACACTTATACCAATTGTACGGAGTTTACCTGTAGAAATATATATATATATTTAAATCTGAGTTTTAATTTGTTTGTTGTTTTGTTTGTTTTCCTCTGTAATAGACAAAAATACTTCAATATCACGCCTTATCGATAAATAAATAAAAAAAAATTGTTGACATTGCCAAATTGATTCATACACAAAAGAGGTAGTGAGGAAAGTTTTAGAACAGATGTGTAAATCGTTTTGAAAATAGAACAATCCATATATAAATCTTTAATTAAAAAGACATATATTGAATCAAAATATCATTTATTTTACCAATATTTCAGTTGGCTGAACGCCAACCTTTATCAGGGTATTATAACATATGTGTGTCAACAACAATTCTATTGATGTTATGTGGCGCTGAGTTTGTTGTTGACACACTATAAAATGTTATAATACCTTGATAAAGGTTGGCGTTCAGCCAACTGAAATATTGGTAAATAAATGATATTTGATCCAATATATGCCTTTTCAATTAAAGATGTGTTAATAAATCCCTTTTCAAACAAAGGCTCACGTACACATGGGGAATGGGAGAAAAAAAAAGTATTATTTTGTTGTTGTATGGCGAATCCATACAGGGCAATGGGACCCTAATAAAAGCCTTTTTGTTGTTATTGTTGTTAATATTGCCAAGTGTAAAAATAGGAAAGACATTTCAGGATGACATCTCTCTCTCTATCTTGAGCTTACCCGGATTTCTGGAACGTACTAAAGGATGACACAGCAATTTATTTAAGCCAAGAACAAACTATGAATGATAAACAAAAGATAAGTAATGAGGGAAGTTTACAGAATAACAAAATATAAACATATAAAAACGATACTAAAATGATGATAGAATGTTAATAAAATACTTTGCTACAATATTTTGAACTTCGTCTGCTAACTATGTAATGTAAGCAGACGATAAAGGTAAATGTTGACAGATCCTACTACATGTTCCCGTCTTCTAATTTTGGATCGTGGAAGTGGAACACCCCATCCGGTATCGTCTGATATCTATTTATTGATCTGCTGACTGTTTTCCCATCCTGGTACATAGAACACAGTCAAAAGATCAAAAACCCCAATTTTGTCTCGCTAATTTTCATTAGAATTCAAATTATCTTCGGAAAAAGAAGAATATATTGTTCTAAAAATAGATCAATTCATATATTTTAATATTTAGATAATAAAAAGGCATCTCTATATTGCCAAAGATATTCCATCGAAGTCTTGGAACTCTGTCTCTAGTACCTTTGTGTCCTTTTTCTGGCGGCGTGAAGAGTGGCTTTGTCGTCGTATCGTCTATAGAGACATCGTCATCTTGGAAAATAGTCTTGGCTTTGACACGGCGGTGGAATCCTGGAGCCAGTCTCTCAAAATGTAGATCACAGCACCCATGGCTTCAAGGTCTTCTCGGCGATCTTCAGTTTGTCTTCCCTAATTTACCCAGTATCTCCACCAAAATGCTACGTGGAAAATTAGGAAAGACACACTTCAGGATGACACAGCAATTTATTTAAGACAAGAACAAACTATGAATGATAAACAAAAGATAAGCGACGAGGGAAATTTACAGAGCAACAAAATATAAACATAAAAATAATAAAATTAATAAATACTGTGTTACAATATATATAAAAGTCAGTATTATATTATGAATATTTTGTTTTGTTGTTGAAAAAGATAGGGAAATGAAGGTGCAGTCGTAAAAATAGGAAATATAATTATTTACCCATCAAGTAGTTTTTATTTTGAATTACTTGAAGTAAATTACACATAAAATTATTTATCACATTAATATAGAATTTATAAAACGAATCCTATATTCGTGATTTAAAAAATAAGTAGGTTAACTATACATATTTACAACAATATTCAAAGTATTATCTTCTAAATCTATGGTCAAAAATAAAAGAACAGTCAATGATGAAAATAAAATACATGTTTTTAAAAAATAAAATATTTGCATTTTAGATCATATAATATATATATTGGAAATAGAGCAATCCATAAATAAATCTTTAATTAAAAGGACATATATTAGATCAAAATATCATTTATTTTACCAATATTTCAGTTGGCTGAACGCCAACCTTTATCAAGGTATTATAACATATCAATGTGTTATATATGTGTAACACATTAATATGTTATAATACCTTGAAAAGGGTTGGCGTTCATCCAACTGAAATATTGGTAAAATAAATGATATTTCGGTTTCGCCAGTTTAATCTACCATACCGCTGTTATATTGTATTTTATCGATCTTCCTTTTATAGTGATACTGATGCTAGACTCTTGGAATGGGTATTTTAGATTAACTATAGACATAAGCTTTGCGGACAGTAGAATTAGATATAATTATAAATATATGATACTAGCCGAATGACCCGGGCAACGCCCGGGGTTTACCCGATTAAATGCTTTTATTAAAATACTATTCGTTACAATTATAAATTGGCGCCGTGGATGTCATTCTTGTATAATATACACTGCGTGACATTGAAAATGGAACACCAAGAAATAGTGGCCAGAAAGTGATGAAACTCGGCAGACAGAGAGAGACAGGGACGAACAATAAGTGATCTTTATTTCAAAATGATAGTCATAATGCAAAGCGAGAACGGCGTCGGCTTAGTAGCACGTAGGACCACCGCGGACGGCGATGCACGCAGCAACACGTCTAGGTAGAGAGTCAATCAGAGTACGGATGGCGTCCTGAGGGATGGCTCTCCATTCCCTTTCAACCATTTGCCACAGTTCGTCTTCTGAACGCGGCTGTGGCAAGGCATGCAAACGGCGCCCAATGATGTCCCAGACGTGCTCGATTGGTGAGAGATCAGGAGAGTACGGTGGCCAAGGAAGCATCTGTACATCTTGCAGAGCTTGTTGGCTAATGCGAGCAGTGTGCGGTCGGGCGTTATCCTGCTGATAAAGGGCATTGGGTACCCCCTGAAGGTAGGGGAGTGTCACCGGTCGCAGCACATCATCAACGTATCGTTGGGCCGTCATAGTGCCCTGAATACGAAGTAAAGGTGACCTGGAATCATACGCAATTGCGCCCCAAACTATGATTCCACGTTGTCGCACGGTGGGGCGTTCCACAATTGCTGCCGGATTGGACCTTTCTCCACGTCGACGCCACACGCGTACACGGCGACTATCACTGGACAAGCAGAAACGCGACTCATCTGAGAACACGACCCTGTGCCATTCCGTCATCCACGTCGATCTAGCCCGGCACCATTCCAAACATTGGCGCCTATTCGGTGGGGTCAATGGCAGTCTTCTTAGCGGACGGCATGAGTGCAAACCATTAGCAACCAATCGACGGGAAATGGTTCTGGTCGAGATGGAATGATCTAGGGTGTCTTGCACATGTTGCAGGATGGCGGTACAAGTGGCTTGTGGGGCCGCCACTGCTTGTCGAAGGATACGCCGATCCACACGTGCTGACGTCACTCTGGTTGCACCGACATTCCTATAAATTGCCACATTTCCTTGTTCCAACCATCTTCTCCACAGTCGGTGCACCGTGGACGCACCAAGGTGTGTATCAGCTGCGATTTGAGGTATGGACCAACCTGCCCTTTTCAGTCCGATCACCATGCCCCTCGTAAAAGCGTCTGTCTGCTTGAACTGCCTCCGTTTACGATGACCTGGCATTCTCTGTTATTACACGTGTCTTTTGACACAAGAACAAAATTTCTACAATGATTTTCCTTGAAGAAATAACGACACGAATACTGTCCTTTCTGCAAGTTCCTTCCCTTATATCTTACTCCATGTGCGCACGAGAGCTGCGCATTTTACATCATTTGCATAACTCTGTTAGGCGCGTCTACCCTGAAATTTGCATAATTTTCTGGCCACTATTTATTGGTGTTCCATTTTCAATGTCACGCAGTGTATAAATGAATTTTAAAAATTGTAAAAAAAAAATGCATCGGCCGGGAATCGAACCCGGGGCGCCCGCCACTATAATATATAAATGAGTTTTTAGAAATTGTAAAAAAAAAATGCATCGGCCGGGAATCGAACCCGGGGCGCCCGCGTGGCAGGCGAGCATTCTACCACTGAACCAAAAGCAAACGGTGACAGAAGTGTCTCGCGCATTGGCGGCACCAAATGATGGGGGGGAGGGGGGGGGGGGGGGCAAAGGTGGCGTGATCGTAGCCGCCCAATAGGAGGGCGCCATTCCAAAAAAAAAAGCAAACCGTGACAGAGGCGACGAAGAATGACGCTCGTAACTGTATATAGAATGCTTCGAGCAATCACTCTTCCGTAAATATCAAATTGTGTCTTTTATTACAACATTTATGATGGCGCGCTAGTGAATCATAATATTACCACGTGGAAAATTAGAGAAGACCAACTTCGGGATGAGACAACAATTTATTTCAGAAAAGAACAAACTATGAATGGTTGTTAGCACGTTTTATTTGAACTTTCTTCTAGAAAGAACGAGCTGGCTCACTTCGATTCAATTCGATTTATTTCAAATAACAAAAAAGAATTACAATAAGATTTAATGCGATTTAATTGTATTTATTACATAAAAGAAAAAAGAGACCATTATTAACACAAAAGAAAAAAAAAACAACAAAAAGAATGATGATAAGTAACAATAAAATTCTATGAATATGAATTATAATTAATTAATAAAATACAATAATAATAATAATTTAAAAAACTATCAATGGTAAACAAAAGATAAGCAAAAGAGGGTAGTGTACAGAGTATAGCAAAATATAAAACATAAAAAATAATACTCTGATAATAAAATAATAAATACTTTGTTACAATATTGTATTATAAATATCATATTTGTACTATTTTTTTTCACAATAATAATTAAATACAAAAGATCCTTTTTCAAACTGGAGCTCATCTATAGCCATTGATACTCTGTATAATATTCCAACATAGTCAAGAATACCACTGTGATGCATAAATGGTTAAGTTTAAAAGCAGAAGAATACAAATACATGAGTTCAAATCCAGCATTTATGCTTTTTTGTTGATGTTGTCGTGTCCAATGCTCTTCATTGAAAAATGGGTACCGTTGCCACGTTATTCACCTTGGAAATGAACCAGAATTAAGCTTTTTTCATACATATAAAAGGAATACCAATTTATTCTTCCATTCTTCTAAAACTAAGCTAATCTTAAAGTAAGGAACAAACAAAAAGAAGGAGAATAGGTTCTTTGTAAATTTACCTTTTATATACTTGATTGTAAATCCGGTTTCTTGTATAGGATGCTTGTCTATTTATATAGGTTCCAATTATATCTTGAAAATATCAAGAATGTACGATATATTCTTCTTTCAGCTCTTTCATCCTATTCTGTTATGTCCATTGGTCGACCGCTACCATTCTGATGTTCAATTTTTCCGTTTTATGACCCATTCTTGCAAACATCGTCTGATAGATGCATCACTTCGACATAAATGTCACGATTGAACATCAAGAATGGACGATATATTTTTATTTTCAGTTCTTTTTTCCTATTCTGTTATGTCCCTTGGTTAACCGCTACCATTCTGATGTTCAATTTTTCCGTTTTTGACCCATTCTTGACAATATTGTCTGATAGATGCATTACTTTGACATAAATGTCACGATTGAACATCAAGAATGGACGATATATTCTTCTTTCAGCTCTTTTTTCCTATTCTGTTATGTCCATTGGTTGATCGCTACCATTCTGATATTCAATTTTTCCGTTTTTGATCCATTCTTGGCAATATCATCTGATAGAAGCATCACTTCGACATAAATGTCACGATTGAACATCAAGAATGGACGATATATTTTTCTTTCAGCTCTTTTTCTCATACTGCTATGTCCATTGGTTAACCGCTACCATTCTGATGTTGCATTCTTCTGTTTTTGATCCATTCTTGCCTTATCGTCTGATAGATGCATCACTTCGACATGTCACGTGAGTAGTCGATTTGACCCAAATTATGTCTTGATAACATCAAGAATGGACGATATATTCTTCTTTTCAGCTCTTTTTTCCTATTCTGTTATGTCCATTGGTTAACCGCTACCATTCTGATGTTGTATTCTTCCGTTTTTGATCCATTCTTGGCAGTATCGTCTGATAGAAGCATCACTTCGACATAAATGTCACGATTGAACATCAAGAATTGACGATATATTCTTCTTTCAGCTCTTTCATCCTATTCTGTTATGTCCATTGGTTAACCGCTACCATTCTGATGTTGTATTCTTCCGTTTTTGATCCATTCTTGCCAACATCGTCTGATAACCGCATACTTCGACATAAATGTCACATTATTAGTCGATTTGACCCAAATTATGTCTTGAAAACATCAAGAATGGACGATATATTCTTCTTTTCAGCTTTTTCATCCTATTCTGTTATGTCCATTGGTTGACCGCTACCATTCTGATGTTGTATTCTTCCGTTTTTGATCCATTCTTGGCAATATTGTCTGATAGATGCATTACTTCGACATAGATGTCACGTGATTAGTCGATTTGACCAATCAGCTTCTTTCGATCCAATAGTACGAGCTCTTTATAACTCTGACATATTGTCGCAAAGTATTAATTATTTTAATAACAGAGTATTATTTTTGATGTTTATACTTTGATACTCTGTAAATTTCCCTCATTGCTTATCTTTTGTTTATCATTCATAGTTTGTTCTTGCCTGAAATATATTGTTGTCTCATCCCGAAGTTGGTCTTCCCTAATTTTCTACGTGGCAATATGTCCGTAATGAACACAAATCTTTCAGTAATGCATTTATACAGTAGAAATAAGGCTTACTGAACAAAAATTAACGGATTTTTTTTTAATCAGCATATGCCTTGCTGAATATTGAATTTAGAATATTCGTTCTGGATGCTCAGTTCAGATACGCTAGAGCTCTTGATTTGCATAAATCGGTAACTAAATTTGCATATTATTTGCATAATCATTTGCATATTTGGTCGAAACGTCTTTGTATACGTATTGCGACGAAGATTCTAAAAAATATTTATTTATTTTATTTTAGCAAAGTAACAAAAATAACTCTTCAACATTCAAGGAAAGCAAACAAAACTAAAGACATAAGTTCCAAATAAGTATATTAGGTGCTACCGGTCAAAAAGAACACAACCTAGAACATAATATTTACTGTGGGGAATGTACAGGGTTTGTTCATTTACAATTTATATTATTGGGTTCTTGTTTTTGAGAAGGTTTTGAGAGACAAAAAGACACAAGGTTCAGGTTCAAAATAACTTTATTAGGTGCCGCTCAAAAAGGGCAACCTAGATCATCATATTTACAATATACTGAGGGGGGTGTACAGGGTTTGTTCATTTACAATTTATATTGATATCGTTGGGTCCTTGGGGATATTGTTCTTGAGAAGGTTTTTTCCTGGCTTGTTTGATATTCAAGGTGGGTTTGTTTTTCCTTTTTTTTTTTCCACTTTTCGTCATTCTGGCTTAATTGATGGAGAATTTGTCTAGGTTTTAAATTTCTTATTTTCCTTTTTCCGCATTTGTAGTTTGTGGCTTCCTTGAAGGTGAGGTTTTCTAATTATTCGGATTTTTCGTAAAAAGACACAAAAAAAAGTAATTATCTATATTTACAAATTTTGTATATTTATACAATTAATACATATTTACATATATTTGAAAATAAAACTGTCGCAGTATTTTCATATACACCCATACCTCGCTTTGGGTCGGGGTTACGTTCCAAAAAAAACCGACGCAAAGTGAAAATAAAATTTTGATGGCATGGCGCAATCAAAAACAAAGGTGGTGCCATAATTTAGGGAAAAAAATAAAATACAAAAAATTAAAGACTCGAATCCAAAACGACGCAACTTCGAAAATCTAACGACGCACAGTGAAAATCAGTAAAAATTAAACAGCGACGCAACTTTAAAAAAAAAAACGCAAAACGAAACGACGCAAAGCGAGGTATTGGTGTATTGTAAAACGACATTTGAAAAATGATTGAAGTTTTTTTATAGAATAAAACCATTGAAAAGACATTGTACACTAATGATTATTACAAAGCAATAACGCACCATCTATATATAACAAATAAAAACATTAAGACGCGAATGTTTCTTTTCAGAAATAAATCAAACTTCTACTGTCCTTACTGCTATGAAAAAATATATTGGGAGGGCTTGGCTCATCAGTGGAGAACTCTCCCAGCGGTTTCACCAATTTAATCTACCAGACCGCTTCTTTAGATCTCTAATACTGTATTGGAACATTCTATTTATATATGTTACACTGAAGGGTGGAATCTTAGAAATGGTATTTAAGTAAACTATGGACATAAGCTTTTAGGACAGTAGAATTACAAACCCTCCCAGCGGTTTCACCAATTTAATCTACCAGACCGCTTCTTTAGATCTCTAATACTGTATTGGAACATTCTATTTATATATGTTACACTAAAGGGTGGAATCTTAGAAATGGTATTTAAGTAAACTATAGACATAAGCTTTTAGGACAGTAGAATTACAAACCCTCCCAGCGGTTTCACCAATTTAATCTACCAGACCGCTTCTTTAGAGTTCTAATACTGTATTGGATCATTCTGTTTATATATGTTACACTGAAGGATGGAATCTTAGAAATGGTATTTAAGTAAACTATGGACATAAGCTTTTAGGACAGTAGAATTACAAACCCTCCTAGCGGTTTCACCAATTTTTTTTTTTTAATCTACCAGACCGCTTCTTTAACGCTCTAATACTGTATTGGATCATTCTGCTTTTAGAGGGTCGGTGGAAGGATGATCTAAACCTTTGGTTTTCAACCACTACGACCCTGGTTCGATTCCCGCATTGGACATTTTTTTCTGGTTAAAAAAAAATTCTCCAATGGCTCTTGATTCTTGGAAAAGTCCAACACGCCAACGAGTGCAAGTAACCTAAAGGGGTACTGGTACATTTGTAAGTGCAAAGTCGAACTGCTTTTCACATGTGTAGACATGGGGTGTACTAGCAGTAAAAGCTGTCGCCTATTTCTACCCACAATGATTATCATGGCCTGTACCACGTGTACTAGGGATAAGAAAAATAAAGTCTGTTCTTATATGCTATACTAAGGAATATAATGCGGCTTATGATTGTAAAACGACATTTGAAAAGTATCCCGCATGTGTTTCTTTTGAACGAAAAATCGAAATTTATTTTAAGGAGAAATAACAACTGTTTTTATCCTTAGGGATGAAGTATGAAAGGATGAATTGTGAAGAGTAATGATAAACGGAAAAATAAAAGTGTCCAGGGATTATTTTTCCGTTCATCATTACTCTTCACAATTCATCCTTTCATACTTCATCCCTAAGGTTAGAAATAATCGTTATTTCTCCTTAAAATGAATTTAGATTTTTCTTTCAAAAGAAACGCATGCGGGATAATTTTCAAATGTCGTTCTACACTAATGATTATGCTGAATTTGAAAATTTTTGATAGCAATTTTGTATAAATATGTTAATTTGAGATTCGTTATATTAAAAAAAAGAGAGAGAGGAACTTTTCTGTTATCGTTTTTTTGGACGATTTCACACAGGCCGCTAGAAAACAATGCAATTGTGTGTGTCTGACGTCTCTAATCTCAAGACAAATGAACCGGTTGGACCTAAGGGTCATTCTGGCCATGACCCCTGGCAGCACAATGGGAATATAAAGGTATCCTTTCTCTACCCATAGTCCTTACGGCTAATCTTGTCTTTCTCCATAGTCCGTAAGGCTTGATATCATTCGAAAAGGCTTCAAAATAGTCAAATATATGTCATAATATATGGAAATATATAAATGGCCTGTGTGGGAGTACAAGGGAAGATAGCCGGGTTAAACCCCTTTGGTAAACAAATGTCTTCATTCTCCCCTAGAGTATTTATCTTACTCAAATCGGTTTAAAAGCGGCTGGTTGTGATGATCAGTGGACAGTTCTCACCGAGGTGGTCTCGACACCAGTTGTTCCCAGGGTGGACCTCGGACCTTCTCTATTTCCTCCCTGATCTATTTCCTCACGGGGCCTCTGGATCCTGTGTGTCCTTACCACCCATCACTCAACCACCACGACTGCTTCTAATCAACATGCTACACTGCATTCATCCAACAGCATAAACTACATTACTACATATAAAATTAAAGAATTTAAAAGCACGAATGTTTCTTTTATACATAAAACTTCTACTGTCCTTACTGCGATGAAAAATATATTGGGAGGGCTTTGTTCATCAGTGGTGAACCCTCCCAGCGGTTTCACCAATTCAAACTACCAGACCGCTACTCGGAGCTCTAATACTGTATTGGACGATTCTGCTTATTTGAATGTAATTCTACTGTCCTAAAAGCTTATGTCCATAGTTTACTTAAATACCATTTCTAAGATTCCACCCTTCAGTGTAACATATATAAACAGAATGATCCAATACAGTATTAGAGCTCTAAAGAAGCGGTCTGGTAGATTAAATTGGCAAAACCGCTGGGAGGGTTTGTAATTCTACTGTCCTAAAAGCTTATGTCCATAGTTTACTTAAATACCATTTCTAAGATTCCACCCTTCAGTGTAACATATATAAACAGAATGATCCAATACAGTATTAGAGCTCTAAGAAGCGGTCTGGTGGATTAAATTGGCAAAACCGCTGGGAGGGTTTGTAATTCTACTGTCCTAAAAGCTTATGTCCATAGTTTACTTAAATACCATTTCTAAGATTCCACCCTTCAGTGTAGCATATATAAACAGAATGATCCAATACAGTATTAGAACTCTAAAGAAGCGGTCTGGTAGATTGAATTGGCAAAACCGCTGGGAGGGTTCACCACTGATGAGCCAAGCCCTCCCAATATATTTTTTTTCATCGCAGTAAGGACAGTAGAAGTTTGTATTATGTATAAAAGAAACATTCGTGCTTTTAAATCCTTTCATTTTATATGTATAGATGGCGCGTTCTTGCTTTGTGTTAAAATATCACAACATATATTTGGTTAACGGAATAAATGGAAGAAAACACTGTTAAACCACTTCTGAATCAAATACAGCTGAGATAACTATATGAACAGAATATCTGATCAAATTACCGAATATTTGTCCATATAGTCAACAAAAGATGAACTTGTCTTGAATAACGCTATTATTATTATCCCTAGTACACATAGTACAGGTCATGATAATCCTGGTGGGTAGTTAGCGACTGCCTTCACTGTAAGTACACCACATGTCTACATATGGTACAGACCATGATAATCATGGTGGGTAGTTAGTGACTGCCTTCACTGTAAGTACACCACATGTCTACATATGGTACAGACCATGATAATCATGGTGGGTAGTTAGCGACTGCTTTTACTGTAAGTACACCACATATCTACATATGGTACAGACCATGATAATCATGGTGGGTAGTTAGCGACTGCTTTTACTGTAAGTACACCACATATCTACATATGGTACAGACCATGATAATCATGGTGGGTAAATAGCGACTGCTTTTACTGTAAGTACACCACATGTCTACACATGGTACAGACCATGATAATCATGGTGGGTAAATAGCGACTGCTTTTACTGTAAGTACACCACATGTCTACACTCGGCCGTGCGGCCACGCGTCGCGCGAGCTCCCGAGTTTTTCGCCTCTGGCGAGCGGAATAACGTCGCGGATGGCGACTAATTTGGCACGGGCTGATAGCCCGTCAAAAGCCGAGCAAAAGCCTGCAAGGCACGGCTCACTAGCACATCCATGTGCAGAATTATCCGCAAATCAAGATTTGCAGAACGAAATCCCAATAGTTTTGAGAAAAAAGCAAAACTATGTAAATCCGCCCGCCGGCAGCCAGGATGCAAATTTTGCCGCGCCGGTCGACCTTGCGGCTGTTCCAACTTCCAACGCCGCTGCTCAAGTCCGGAGAAACTGGGCTGACATCACAGAAGAGGTGAATCCTGGAGCTGAGGAAGGATTTACCCTCGTCCAGGGTAGGAAGAGGCGCCGTGGCTCGGCAAATTCGCCTACGGCTGCTGCACCATCCTCCAATGCTGGAGGTTCCAGGACCATTCGCCGACCTCAACCATCGGCGCGATCGGTGCCCCGGGCACAGGAGATCCCGACAACCAGGACCCATATCACAGAGGCCCGGGCGAGGCAGGCGTCCTCCTCCGAGGAGCACTGTGTCTACCTGGAACACGGCCCCGAGCTACAGCCCTTCCACTACCTGAGGGCGCTGGACAGGCTGCTTGGAGGTACCGCCGGAATAATCCAGATCTCCAAGGTAAACGGCCACCAACTCCTGGGACTGGCCAACAGGGGCCTCGCCGAGCGCCTCATAAACAACGGCCTTGAGGTTGAGGGCACTCTCCTCAGAGCGTTTCCTTTCCGTAAAAGAGCGGAAAGGATAACGGTGAGCAACCTCCCCTTCTTCGTGGAGGACTCAGCCATCATCAACGCCCTTAGGCCCTTTGGGCGCATCACATCCATCGCGCCCAAAATGATGAAGGCCGGCCCGTACACCTACACCGACGGCCGCCGCGAGGCGTTCATCGTCCTTCACGAAGGAATGACAACCGAGAGGCTCCCCACCCGCCTCAACATCACCATCAAAGGCGAGGCCTGGCCCGCTTATCTCTCCACCGGCATCAAGTGTTCCAGATGCCACGGTCAGGGGCACCGCAGGGCCAACTGCCCCCTGGTTGCAGGGCTGGCCAACAACACCAGAACGGCCCCACCGACCACTCCTGCTGGCGTCCCACCACCGACCACCCCTGCACCGCCTCAGCGGTCAGCAGCCCAGCTTCCTGCGCCGACACCCTCCAATCCAGCCATGGAGGTTTGCAGCGCTCCTCCCGTGGCCCGAGCTGCGCTCCACTCATCCGCACCTCGGCCATCTCCACCAGCGGCCCCAGCCTTTCCTATGGAGGAGACGCCTCCTGCCCCTCCACCAGTAACCCCTGCTCCGTCCCTGCGAACACCTGGGAGTCGTGAGCCTGCGGCCCAAACACCGGACGTGGAGATGCCCATCGTGGAGGAGACCTTTGCGTCCTCCACGTCATCGGCAAAAAACGCAACGAGAGTCGACCTCGATGCGTTCATCGAGGGGCACCCCAGCGTGTCCTTCGCTAATACGGACGCCCTTGGTCTTGGGCGGGAGGAGGTCCTGGACCTCCTCTCCTCGAGGACCAAGGCGCAGAGGAAGGGACCCCTCCTGTCACCTCCGCAGTGCGACGCCCTCGTCGGCCTGATCGGGCAAATCCTGGACCTAAGACCTGGAGCAGCCAGCAACTTGTACAAAGTCCTCGGACAAGTCAAGGCTGAACTCAGGACAACACCAACAGAGCCTCCAACACCCCCACTGCCTGCGCCTCGGCCTTCTGGACCAACGCCACCTACTCCCCACAGCGAAGAACTGATGCCTGCTGTGATGACACCTCCGCCGCCTGCCCTGGAGGATGATCCGGACATGATCCAATGGCAGATGTCACTATCTCTGTATCAGATCTTCAAGAAAGAACCCGACTTGGGGCCTACGTCCAAATCGGGAATTGACCAATCAGAACTCACGGATGCGACCCTTAACCCCAGGGACAGGGAGGAACTCATCGAGCAACTTTTGCCCAGGCAAAGGAACATTCTGGCTCAGATCCTTGACGCTCTCTTGGAGCGCGCTCTGGACTTGGATCCTTTTCTTCGCGGGAAGCTTTCTGAGCTCAGGGCCTCCTTGCCTCCCTAACCCAGACCCTCTTTGAGGGCACCCCCTGTTGTTTTGTTGCTGTAAATACTTTTATTGCTTAACTCTCCGGAGTGTTCTTAATTGACTAAGAGGTCAATAAACTAATTTTAATTGTCAAAAAAAAAAATTGTCACATGTCTACATATGGTACAGACCATGATAATCATGGTGGGTAGTTAGCGACTGCTTTTACTGTAAGTACACCACATATCTACATATGGTACAGACCATGATAATCATGGTGGGTAGTTAGCGACTGCTTTTACTGTAAGTACACCACATATCTACATATGGTACAGACCATGATAATCATGGTGGGTAAATAGCGACTGCTTTTACTGTAAGTACACCACATGTCTACACATGGTACAGACCATGATAATCATGGTGGGTAAATAGCGACTGCTTTTACTGTAAGTACACCACATGTCTACACTCGGCCGTGCGGCCACGCGTCGCGCGAGCTCCCGAGTTTTTCGCCTCTGGCGAGCGGAATAACGTCGCGGATGGCGACTAATTTGGCACGGGCTGATAGCCCGTCAAAAGCCGAGCAAAAGCCTGCAAGGCACGGCTCACTAGCACATCCATGTGCAGAATTATCCGCAAATCAAGATTTGCAGAACGAAATCCCAATAGTTTTGAGAAAAAAGCAAAACTATGTAAATCCGCCCGCCGGCAGCCAGGATGCAAATTTTGCCGCGCCGGTCGACCTTGCGGCTGTTCCAACTTCCAACGCCGCTGCTCAAGTCCGGAGAAACTGGGCTGACATCACAGAAGAGGTGAATCCTGGAGCTGAGGAAGGATTTACCCTCGTCCAGGGTAGGAAGAGGCGCCGTGGCTCGGCAAATTCGCCTACGGCTGCTGCACCATCCTCCAATGCTGGAGGTTCCAGGACCATTCGCCGACCTCAACCATCGGCGCGATCGGTGCCCCGGGCACAGGAGATCCCGACAACCAGGACCCATATCACAGAGGCCCGGGCGAGGCAGGCGTCCTCCTCCGAGGAGCACTGTGTCTACCTGGAACACGGCCCCGAGCTACAGCCCTTCCACTACCTGAGGGCGCTGGACAGGCTGCTTGGAGGTACCGCCGGAATAATCCAGATCTCCAAGGTAAACGGCCACCAACTCCTGGGACTGGCCAACAGGGGCCTCGCCGAGCGCCTCATAAACAACGGCCTTGAGGTTGAGGGCACTCTCCTCAGAGCGTTTCCTTTCCGTAAAAGAGCGGAAAGGATAACGGTGAGCAACCTCCCCTTCTTCGTGGAGGACTCAGCCATCATCAACGCCCTTAGGCCCTTTGGGCGCATCACATCCATCGCGCCCAAAATGATGAAGGCCGGCCCGTACACCTACACCGACGGCCGCCGCGAGGCGTTCATCGTCCTTCACGAAGGAATGACAACCGAGAGGCTCCCCACCCGCCTCAACATCACCATCAAAGGCGAGGCCTGGCCCGCTTATCTCTCCACCGGCATCAAGTGTTCCAGATGCCACGGTCAGGGGCACCGCAGGGCCAACTGCCCCCTGGTTGCAGGGCTGGCCAACAACACCAGAACGGCCCCACCGACCACTCCTGCTGGCGTCCCACCACCGACCACCCCTGCACCGCCTCAGCGGTCAGCAGCCCAGCTTCCTGCGCCGACACCCTCCAATCCAGCCATGGAGGTTTGCAGCGCTCCTCCCGTGGCCCGAGCTGCGCTCCACTCATCCGCACCTCGGCCATCTCCACCAGCGGCCCCAGCCTTTCCTATGGAGGAGACGCCTCCTGCCCCTCCACCAGTGACCCCTGCTCCGTCCCTGCGAACACCTGGGAGTCGTGAGCCTGCGGCCCAAACACAGGACGTGGAGATGCCCATCGTGGAGGAGACCTTTGCGTCCTCCACGTCATCGGCAAAAAACGCAACGAGAGTCGACCTCGATGCGTTCATCGAGGGGCACCCCAGCGTGTCCTTCGCTAAGACGGACGCCCTTGGTCTTGGGCGGGAGGAGGTCCTGGACCTCCTCTCCTCGAGGACCAAGGCGCAGAGGAAGGGACCCCTCCTGTCACCTACGCAGTGCGACGCCCTCGTCGGCCTGATCGGGCAAATCCTGGACCTAAGACCCGGAGCAGCCAGCAACTTGTACAAAGTCCTCGGACAAGTCAAGGCTGAACTCAGGACAACACCAGCAGAGCCTCCAACACCCCCACTGCCTGCGCCTCGGCCTTCTGGACCAACGCCACCTACTCCCCACAGCGAAGAACTGATGCCTGCTGTGATGACACCTCCGCCGCCTGCCCTGGAGGATGATCCGGACATGACCCAATGGCAGATGTCACTATCTCTGTTTCAGATCTTCATGAAAGAACCCGACTTGGGGCCTACGTCCAAATCGGGAATCGACCAATCAGAACTCACGGATGCGACCCTTAACCCCAGGGATAGGGAGGAACTCATCGAGCAACTTCTGCCCAGGCAAAGGAACATTCTGGCTCAGATCCTTGACGCTATCTTGGAGCGCGCTCTGGACTTGGATCCTTTTCTTCGCGGGAAGCTTTCTGAGCTCAGGGCCTCCTTGCCTCCCTAACCCAGACCCTCTTTGAGGGCACCCCCTGTTGCTTTGTTGCTGTAAATACTTTTTCTGCTTAACTCTCCGGAGTGTTCTTGATTGACTGAGAGGTCAATAAAGTAATTTTAATTGTCACATGTCTACATATGGTACAGACCATGATAATCATGGTGGGTAGTTAGCGACTGCTTTTACTGTAAGTACACCACATATCTACATATGGTACAGACCATGATAATCATGGTGGGTAGTTAGCGACTGCTTTTACTGTAAGTACACCACATATCTACATATGGTACAGACCATGATAATCATGGTGGGTAAATAGCGACTGCTTTTACTGTAAGTACACCACATGTCTACACATGGTACAGACCATGATAATCATGGTGGGTAAATAGCGACTGCTTTTACTGTAAGTACACCACATGTCTACACTCGGCCGTGCGGCCGCGCGTCGCGCGAGCTCCTGAGTTTTTCGCCTCTGGCGAGAGAAAAATGTCGCGGACAGCGACAAATTTAGTATGGGCGGATAGCCCATTCAACGCCGAACAAAGGCCTGGTAGGCACGGCCAAAAAGCTCATCCCTGTGCGGAGAAATCTGCAAATCTCGATTTGCAGAACAAATCTTCTATCAATATCAGAAAAACTAACAAGTATGCAAATTCGCCGGCTGGCGGTAAAGATGCAAATTCTGCAACGTCGGCTGACTTTGCGATTAAGTCGCCTTTTAACGGCGTTATCGAGGCCCAAAGAGACTGGGCAAATTCTTCAGAGGATGTGAATCCTGCATCTGAGGACGGCTTCACGGTCGTCCAAGGCAAAAAGAGACGCCGCGGCTCGGCGGAATCGCCTGAAGCAGCCGCACATTCCAGCAACGCCCGACGCTCTGGAACCAATCACCGTCAACGAACATCGACGGAAAGAGTGTCTCGGGCACAAGAAATCAAGACCACGAGAACATACATCGTGGAGGCCAGGGCGCGGCAGGCGTCTTCTACTGAGGAGCATTGTCTCTATATTGAGCACTGCCCTGAACTCGAGCCTTACCATTATCTCAAGGCGATCGATGAAATGGTCGGAGGGACCAGTGACGTCGTCCAGATCGCGAAAGTGAATGGACACTTGCTGTTGGGACTTTCCAACAAGACCCTGGCGATGCGCCTGATCAATGAAGGGCTCGAGGTTGAGGGCATGTCCCTCAAGACCTTCCCCTTCTACAGAAGAGCGGCAAGAATAACCATAGGCAACCTCCCCTTCTTTGTGAAGGATGCTTCCGTCATCGACGCCCTTTTACCCTATGGGCGGGTCACTTCCATCGTCCCCAAACAGCTAAAAGCTGGTAAATACGTCTACACCGACGGCCGCCGAGAGGCCTTTATTGTCCCACATGACGGCATGACCATCGAGTCCATTCCTGCCCGCATCGATATAAAAATAAAAGGCGAGGCCTGGCCTATGTACCTGACCTCCGGGATCAGGTGCTCTAGATGCCGTGGCCAGGGACACAGAAGAGCTAACTGTCCCTTGCTCACTGGGCAGTTCACCGGCCCCAGACGGGCTTCACCATCCTCCACTACCAATGTCCCTCAAGTGACCGCGCCTGAGCTGCCTCAACAGGCATCAGCCGCGTCTCCTGCGCCACCGCCTCCAGATCCAGCCATGGAGGTTTCCGGCGTTCCTCCTGCGGCTTCAGCTGCGTCTCTTCAGCCTGCTGTGCCTGGACAACCTCCACCGGCGTCCATGGTTCTACCTAAGGATACTTCTACTCCTGCACCAGCGCCCCCGCCCCATCTCGGGAGAAGCCGAGCAATGGCCCCACGGCCCACACTGCGCCTCAGCCTGCTAAGCCGGTGCCGCCCGCTCCCCATAAAAAGAAGTCAACTCCAGCCAGGACTACACCTCCGCTTCCACTGCCTGACCCGATGGAGGAGGAGGATCTGATGCCGGAGGTTGGTATAATATTTAGAAAAATGATCTTTGATCCCGGCGCTTTGCCCTTCTTAGAATCAGGGCTTCAACTAGATGACATCATGCCTGCGGTCTTATACTGCGAAGACAGAGAGTAACTCCTCGAACGACTTTCGCCTGAGGATAAGAGTGTTCTCGCGGGCTTCCTTGATGTTGTTCTCGAGTATACTCGGAACAACCATCCCACTGTTCACAAGGAAATTTACGGGCTCAAGGTGGACTTGTCCTCCTGATGAGGCCAGACGTCCCCTCGGTGAGGGTTCCGCCAAGTGTGAATTCCCACTTCCTATCAAGAAGACTGTAAATATTTCTTAACTCTTGATGGAGTGTAATTATTGACTAGAATGTCAATAAAGTCTGTTTTAATTGTCACATGTCTACACATTTGTAAAGCATTTTGACCTTTGCACTTACAAAGGTGTAAGAGCCTTACTGGTGTGGTTTGACTTTTTCAAGAATCGGAGGCCATTAATTAGAAAAAAAGGTTCCCAATGCGGGATTCGATCGCGGGGCGTAGCAGTCAGACACCAAATGTTTAGATCACCCTTCCACCGACCACTCTCTACAAAAGACAGTTTTCAGCACAAAATAATAATTTTTTAAAACTATTTAACAACTCTCCAGTAAGAGGACACCTCTCCCTAAAGGACACTTTGCTTCAGAAATTAAGTATTGTCCTTTACAGGGAGGTAGTTATACTGTATTATTCAAAACACTGTAAATCTTTATTTTGTTATGTTTACACCTTGACCGACCCCCCTGATTGACAATAACAACGGGAAACACATATCACAAACATGCATTTAACTTTATGGTACAAAAACTCTACAAAGGCATTTTTTTTAAAAATAGAGATAGGTTTAAAAAAGGATTTCAATTTCTAGGAAAGTGTAAGTGATGTCTGAGTATCCCATTTCGTTTAGAGTTACGACCTCAATTGGAAAAATGCTGAGGTCATCTCTTGGGGCCTTGTAGGAAGGATTGTTAAACTTCCTAATATGGCCGTTGTCCTATATAATATTTCTTGAGGATAGAGCAGGGCTCAGGAGAGAAGCTTCAGAGTGAATATAGTAGTACAACCTCCATGAGAGGACACTCCCGCTAGAGGACACCTCTCTACAAAGGAGAGTTTCCATCACCAATACAGTAGGACAACCTCCATGAAAGGACACTCCTGACAAAGGACACCTCTCTACAAAGGACAGTTTCCATCACCAATACAGTAGAACAACCTCCACGAGAGGATGCTCCCGCTAGAGGACACCTCTCTACAAAGGACAGAGTTCTTCACCAATATAGTAGAACAACCTCCATGAGATTACACCTCTCTACAAAGGACAGTTTCCATCACCAATAAACTCAGGAAGGAAGGAAGGAAGTTCTGGGTGACGTAACACCCGTGATCTTGCCCAAGTCACCACTTGATGCCAGGTCACGGAGCTGACTCCGCTATCCTTCCCAACGTCACCTCCTTCTGTCCTGTCTGTCCCTTCGTGTCCTTGTATTGTCCCTGTATTATTATATACTACATTAAATAATCATTGAACGCAGAGTGAGCCCCGGGAGTAGAAAGGAACCACTGTAAATATCTTTATTTACGGGGCTGTTAACCAAAATAGATGATTTTTGAGCCCAATGAACGCATAAAGCGGAATATATATAAAGCACTATATACATTGTACTGTTGGAGGGGATAGGGATGGGTAGCCAGGGGATCATCTCCAGGTGAGGCCAGGAGAGCCGGGATGTTTCAGTGGGACAGGGTCCGCGGAGTTCAGGGGGAGACAGGTCCAATAGTATTGAGCCCAGAGGTGACCGTGGAGAGATAGTGCAAGGAACCACTCTTCAATATATTAAATAATCAGTGAACGTAGATTGAGCTTCGGGAGTAGAAAGGAACAGCACTTTTGAATATTAAATAATCAGTGAACGTAGATTGAGCTCCGGGAGTAGAAAGGAACAACTCTTCAATATATTAAATAATCAGTGAACGTAGATTGAGCTCCTGGAGTAGAAAGGAACAACTCTTCAATATATTAAATATTCAGTGAACGCAGATTGAGATCCTGGAGTAGAAAGGAACAACTCATCAATATATTAAATAATCAGTGAACGCATATTGAGCTCCGGGAGTAGAAAGGAACCACTCTTCAATATATTAAATATTCAGTGAACGCAGATTGAGCTCCGGGAGTAGATAGGAACAACTCTTCAATATATTAAATATTCAGTGAACGCAGATTGAGCTCCGGAAGTAGAAAGGAACCACTCTTCAATATATTAAATAATCAGTGAACGCAGATTGAGCTCCGGTGAAAAAAGGAACAACCAGATTGAGGTCGGGGGGAAAAAAGGAAAAACCCTTCGATATATTAAATAATCAGTGAGCGTGGAGTGAGCTCCGGGAGTAGAAAGGAACAACCCCGAGGAGGAAGCAGACATCCAATGGCCTTGACCCCACATGGAAGTGGGGGGGGGTGTCTCCCCTAACGTCACGGTTGGCTTCCCCTTCAACCCAACCGGCTTGGCACCCACGATCTGGCTTCGTTCCCGCGGTACCTTGAATGGATCCATTCGTGCCGCAGACGAACCTCTGGTATAGGTACTATATTGATAACTTTCTGTTCGATACAACGTCACATGTCCATATATAACCTACTGAAGGTTTATAACAGTCAGTTGTGACCAGAATAGACTGTTTATTGTCTGCTTGATTGAGTAGTTAAGGTCGCTAGAACAGCTTGTCTACCTTCTGTCTAACCAATAGACTTGATGGATTGAGGATGACCTCTTTGGTTGAACCTTTTAGCATGTATATCGGGATTGAGACAATAACTCTGAAAGATATTACAGTAACTTTTATTCAAGATACACGAGATAACCAAGTGTGTATACACTCATGGACAAAACTTAAGGAAGCTGTACCTTTTAGCATGTATATCGGGATTGAGACAATAACTCTGAAAGATATTACAGTGATCTTTATTGAAGACACACGAGATAACCAAGTTCTTTCTTACTTTCCTCTTATTTGATACATTGTAAATAACATTGTTGATTACTGGTACTATTACTGTTATCCCTGTATGTACCCTACATTTCTGTGCTTGGAGAATCTGTATAAAACTGAAAGGTCTTAATAAAGTTTTTTGTTGTTGTTGATTACTGGTACTATTACTGTTATCCCTGTATGTACCCTACATTTCTGTGCTTGGAGAATCTGTATAAGACTGAAAGGTCTTAATAAAGTTTTTGTTGTTGTTGATTACTGGTACCATTACTGTTATTCCTGTATGTATCCTGCATTTCTTGTTTGGAGAATCTGTATAAGACTGAAAGGTCTTAATAAAGCTTTTTTTTTATTGTTGATTACTGGTACTATTACTGTTATTCCTGTATGTACCCTACATTTCTGTGCTTGAAGAATCTGTATAAGACTGAAAGGTCTTAATAAAGCTTTTTGTTGTTGTTGATTACTGGTACTATTACTGTTATTCCTGTATGTACCCTACATTTCTGTGCATGGAGAATCTGTATAAGACTGAAAGGTCTTAATAAAGCTTTTTGTTGTTGTTGATTACTGGTACTATTACTGTTATTCCTGTATGTACCCTACATTTCTGTTCTTGGAGAATCTGTATAAGACTGAAAGGTCTTAATAAAGCTTTTTGTTGTTGATTACTGGTACTATTACTGTTATTCCTGTATGTTCCCTACATTTCTGTGCTTGGAGAATCTGTATAAGACTGAAAGGTCTTAATAAAGTTTTTGTTGTTGTTGATTACTGGTACTATTACTGTTATTCCTGTATGTATCCTGCATTTCTTGTTTGGAGAATCTGTATAAGACTGAAAGGTCTTAATAAAGCTTTTTTTTATTGTTGATTACTGGTACTATTACTGTTATTCCTGTATGTACCCTAAATTTCTGTGCTTGAAGAATCTGTATAAGACTGAAAGGTCTTAATAAAGCTTTTTGTTGTTGTTGATTACTGGTACTATTACTGTTATTCCTGTATGTACCCTACATTTCTGTGCATGGAGAATCTGTATAAGACTGAAAGGTCTTAATAAAGCTTTTTGTTGTTGTTGATTACTGGTCCATTACTGTTATTCCTGTATGTACCCTACAGTTCTGTACTTGGAGAATCTGTATAAGACTAAATGGTCTTAATAGAGCTTTTTGTTGTTGTTTTATTGTTGTATATACATTCGAGCAGACTCCCCCAACGTCAAAGAATCCTCCTTCAGATAACCAGGAGGTTATCTTCCCTTACTTCAAATCTCAGGAACAACTTGTGGATGGACATTGACACAAGAATGACTGTCATTCATCCTTTGCTTTAAGAACCAGTAGTTCTGTAGGTTGAGTGTCAGTTGGAAGATGTTGAATATCTCAAATTCGGAGAATAAGTTAACAGTTCTTGTTAATGGCAGAAAAGATTGACAAAAGTTCCTATTACGGGATAACACACAAGTTGCAATATACTAGGGACTAGAGTAATAGTAACTTAACACACAGAAAAGCGTACACTCAAGAGTACAACAATAAAAAGGAAGTAAATTGAAAACTAACGATTTGTTATGTAAAAACAAAACAGTACTTTTATTGTAGCGTTGGTAGGGATCGGACCGGGGTCACACAGGTATGGGAGGAGATCACCAGACACGGAAAAATCACACAGAGTACACTTTAAACGTCTCCACACAATAATCCACCACACTGGCCTTTCGCAATACCATAGCCCCCTCTTATATACAAACATGGTCACATTCGTCCAATGAGAATGCTTGAGAGAACACTTTAAACGTCTCCACACAATAATCCACCACACTGGCCTTTCGCAATACCATAGCCCCCTCTTATATACAAACATGGCCACATTCGTCCAATGAGAATGATTGAGAGAACACTTTAAACTTCTCCACACAATAATCCACCACACTGGTCTCTCGTGATACCATAGCTCCCTCTTATATATACAAACATGGCCACATTCGTCCATTGAGAATGCTTGAGAGAACACTTTAAACGTCTCCACACAATAATCCACCACACTGGACTCTCGCAATACCATAGCCCCCTCTTATATACAAACATGGCCACATTCGTCCATTGAGAATGCTTGAGAGAACACTTTAAACGTCTCCACACAATATTCCACCTCACTGGACTCTCGCAATACCATAGCCCCCTCTTATATATACAAACATGGCCACATTTGTCCAATGAGAATGATTGAGAGAACACTTTAAACGTCTCCACACAATAATCCACCACACTGGACTCTCGCAATACCATAGCCCCCTCTTATATACAAACATGGCCACATTCGTCCATTGAGAATGATTGAGAGAACACTTTAAACGTCTCCACACAATAATCAACCACACTGGACTCTCGCAATACCATAGCCCCCTCTTATATACAAACATGGCCACATTCGTCCAATGAGAATGCTTGAGAGAACACTTTAAACGTCTCCACACAATAATCAACCACACTGGACTCTCGCAATACCATAGCCCCCTCTTATATACAAACATGGCCACATTCGTCCAATGAGAATGCTTGAGAGAACACTTTAAACGTCTCCACACAATATTCCACCTCACTGGTCTCTCGCAATACCATAGCCCCCTCTTATATATACAAACATGGCCACATTCGTCCAATGAGAATGCTTGAGAGAACACTTTAAACGTCTCCACACAATAATCCACCACACTGGACTCTCGCAATACCATAGCTCCCTCTTATATACAAACATGGCCACATTCGTCCAATGAGAATGCTTGAGAGAACACTTTAAACGTCTCCACACAATAATCCACCACACTGGACTCTCACAATACCATAGCCCCCTCTTATATACAAACATGGCCACATTCGTCCAATGAGAATGGTTGAGAGAAAACTTTAAACGTCTCCACACAATAATCAACCACACTGGACTCTCGCAATACCATAGCCCCCTCTTATATACAAACATGGCCACATTTGTCCAATGAAAATGCTTGAGAGAACACTTTAAACGTCTCCACACAATAATCCACCACACTGGACTCTCGCAATACCATAACCCCCTCTTATATACAAACATGGCCACATTCGTCCAATGAGAATGGTTGAGAGAACACTTTAAACGTCTCCACACAATAATCCACCACACTGGACTCTCACAATACCATAGCCCCCTCTTATATACAAACATGGCCACATTCGTCCAATGAGAATACTTGAGAGAACACTTTAAACGTCTCCACACAATAATCCACCACACTGGACTCTCGCAATACCATAGCCCCCTCTTATATACAAACATGGCCACATTTGTCCAATGACGTGAGAGATTGGTTCACTAACAAACGAAAACAACATTTTTCCCACTAAAAACTGAGTTAAAAGTACAAATATTCGTCAATATAATATATAATGTTTATAGCCATGATGGCAGGTGGCGTTACATTTGATCTTCTTGTCTGTTGGAATAGCTTCATACCATCTTACTGAGTCCCCGTTACTCCTCTATTACTCATCTTTTCAAATAATACGTGAATATATGCAAATATTGTATGGCACTGAGTTTTTTTTTTTACACACATTATTGAAAAATAGAAACTATTTTAGACGCGCAAAATTCTTTTTGAAATTAAATAATTTCGACTGCCCTTACTGCAATGGAAAAAAAATAATAGGAAGGCCTGGCTCATCACTGGTAAACCCTCCCAGCGGTTTCGCCAGTTTAATCTACCATACCGCTGTTATATTGCATTTTTCGGTGTTCCTTTTATAGTGATACTGATGTTAGACTCTTGGAATGGGTATTTTAGATGAACAATGGACATAAGCCTTGAGGACAGTAGAATTACAGTATCACTATAAAAGGAAGATCGAAAAATGCAATATAACAGTGGTAGGGTAGATTAAACTGGCGAAACCGCTGGGAAGGTTCACCACTGATGAGCCAGGCCCTCCTATTAAATTTTCCATTGCAATAAGGGCAGTAGAAATTGTTTGATTTCAAAAAGAATCTTATGCGTTTAAAATAGTTTCGAATTTTCATAACAGATGGCGCGTTAGTGCATCATAACACACATTAATATAAAACAATATAATGCGGCTTATGATTGTAGAACGACATTTGAAAATTATACCGCAAAAGTTTCTTTTTGAACGAAAAATCGAAATTAATTTTAAAGAGAAATAACGATTATTTCTATCCTTAAGGATGAAGTATGAAAGGATGAATTGTGAGAAGAATAATGATGAACGGAAAATGGTGATTCCTATTAATATAAATCACGATTTTTCATTCTGTAAAAAAGAAACATTTGTGATGGACATGACATCTGCCTGGTAAGCAGAAAACTGTGGGTTCGATTCCCATCCCTGGACGCTTTATTTTTCCGTTTATCATTACTTTTCATAATTCAACCTTTCATACTTCATCCTTAAGGTTAGAAATAGTCGTTATTTCTCCTTAAAATAAATTTCTATTTTTCGTTCAAAAAGAAACATTTGCGGTAAAATTGTCAAACTTCCTTTTACACATTAATATGTTATAATATCTTGATAAAGGTTGGCGTTCAGCAAACTGAAATATTGGTAAAATAAATGATATTTTGATGCCTTTTCAATTAAATATGCAAATATAAGAGATAAAATTACAAAACACGAATGTTTTTTTTTCAAAACCAAATCAAATAAACTTTATATTATAAAAACGTGAAGTCGAAGAGTATCTTTTGAGTTTTAATTGAATAAAAAGCGTGAATTATATAAACTATAAAATAATAAAATAACTTAATAAAATTAATCTTAAATTCTACACAAAATTGAAAAAAAAAACGAAATAAATCAAAAATAAAAATAAAAAAATGGACTAGCTGGATATTGAACCAAGTACCTCTTGAATGCTAAGCGAGAGCTCTACCATCTGAGCTATACCCCTTCGTGGCGAGCGCTCCCTTTACTGGGTTTTCAAGGTCGTAATCTTAGGTCACGTATGATTGGCTAGCAAAGTTGGCATCTTATTGGTCACTTTTCTTTTATGTAACTAGTCGTCGCTCTATTGATAGAGCATTTATTATTTAATTGCTTTTTTTGTCTTTTTTTCTTTATTTATGATTCACATGGTAATCCTTGTGCCATTCCATTTGGGTAGTCGATAGATTCCTTTAACAATAAAAAATAAATAAATATAAAAAACAGACGAGCTTTACAAAAAAAAATTAACTTGAGTTTTTACTTGAAACTTTACTAACAAAAGAGTGTGTATACACTCATGGACAAAACTTAAGGAAGTTGTATATTTTAAAATGTATATTTTGTATATTTTTAAAATTTGTATATTATTATATTTTTATATTTTATTTAAAAGGAAACGTTCTAATTTACATGTATGTGAATTCCACTGTTATATATGCAAATAAGAAGTGATTTATGCTTAAATTACGAAACTTTCTTTAGTTTTGTCTATGAGTGCATAGTTTTCTTATAATCTTAAATTTTCTTATGGATATTGGAGGTAAGATTCTCAGTTTTTTTTTTTTTTTTTTAGCATACGATCAATAATTGTATTTTTTCACGCTAGGCCTACTCTAGGTTTGTGAAAACAGCTTGCATACCTACATTCTATCATAATCAATTATTGTTGAAAATTGTTGCATTATATTATTTGTCAGTGGTTTTTATTATTGTTGACTTAGCTCTAATATGAAATGCTGACATGAGGAACAGACACCATGTCAGCCAACATGGAGTACATCCTGTATCCCCTTTGTCATTAAGACTGGGAGCACTACTCAGTAGCAGGCCACTGACTTAGCTCCAATATGTAATGGTGACATGAGGAACAGACACCATGTACAGCCAACATGGAGTACATCCTGTATCCCTTTTGTCATTAAGACTGGGAGCACTACTCAGTAGCAGGCCACTGACTTAGCTCCAATATGAAATGGTGACATGAGGAGCAGACACCATGTACAGCCAACATGGAGTACATCCTGTATCCCCTTTGTCATCAAGACTGGGAGCACTACTCAGTAGCAGGCCACTGACTTAGCTCCAATATGAAATGGTGACATGAGGAACAGCTACCATGTACAGCCAACATGGAGTACATCCTGTATCCCCTTTGTCATCAAGACTGGGAGCACTACTCAGTAGCAGGCCACTGACTTAGCTCCAATATGAAATGGTGACATGAAGAACAGACACCATGTACAGCCAACATGGAGTACATCCTGTATCCCCTTTGTCATCAAGACTGGGAGCACTACTCAGTAGCAGGCCACTGACTTAGCTCCAATATGAAATGGTGACATGAAGAACAGACACCATGTACAGCCAACATGGAGTACATCCTGTATCCCCTTTGTCATCAAGACTGGGAGCACTACTCAGTAGCAGGCCACTGACTTAGCTCCAATATGAAATGGTGACATGAAGAACAGACACCATGTACAGCCAACATGGAGTACATCCTGTATCCCCTTTGTCATTAAGACTGGGAGCACTACTCAGTAGCAGGCCACTGACTTAGCTCCAATATGTAATGGTGACATGAGGAACAGCCACCATGTACAGCCAACATGGAGTACATCCTGTATCCCCTTTGTCATTAAGACTGGGAACACTACTCAGTAGCAGGCCACTGACTTAGCTCCAATATGAAATGGTGACATGAGGAACAGACACCATGTACAGCCAACATGGAGTACATCCTGTATCCCCTTTGTCATTAAGACTGGGAGCACTAATCAGTAGCAGGCCACTGACTTAGCTCCAATATGAAATGGTGACATGAAGAACAGACACCATGTACAGCCAACATGGAGTACATCCTGTATCCCCTTTGTCATTAAGACTGGGAGCACTACTCAGTAGCAGGCCACTGACTTAGCTCCAATATGTAATGGTGACATGAGGAACAGCCACCATGTACAGCCAACATGGAGTACATCCTGTATCCCCTTTGTCATTAAGACTGGGAACACTACTCAGTAGCAGGCCACTGACTTAGCTCCAATATGAAATGGTGACATGAGGAACAGACACCATGTACAGCCAACATGGAGTACATCCTGTATCCCCTTTGTCATTAAGACTGGGAGCACTAATCAGTAGCAGGCCACTGACTTAGCTCCAATATGAAATGGTGACATGAGGAACAGCCACCATGTACAGCCAACATAGAGTACATCCTGTATCCCCTTTGTCATTAAGACTGGGAGCACTACTCAGTAGCAGGCCACTGACTTAGCTCCAATATGAAATGGTGACATGAGGAACAGCCACCATGTACAGCCAACGTGGAGTACATCCTGTATCCCCTTTGTCATTAAGACTGGGAGCACTGCTCAGTAGCAGGCCACTGACTTAGCTCCAATATGTAATGGTGACATGAGGAACAGACACCATGTACAGCCAACATGGAGTACATCCTGTATCCCTGGAGACCTTACAGGGTACTATCAGCATGACCAGCTGAGCCCAGGTTTTTTACCGAGCTTGTTATCGCTCCTCCTCCTCCTTTTTCACCCGGGCTTGGGACCGGTAAAGTCAAAGTTACATATATTACAGAAAATTTGTGTCATTGACTCTTATTTCTCATCATATTAGTCAAACCAAATAGAAAGCCTTCATCTTGTGTCACATTCTTATCTTTCCTATATTCTACACCCCTTCGAAAATATGACAGTGAACATTGTGATAAGAGATTATACAATTTGTAATATTTACTGATGAAATGTGTCTATAACAGAATGCACACATACAGCTTTATTATGACCACCAGTCTTATACAGATTCACCACAGGAAGGAAGCATAGATGGAGCTCCTGTACTCCAGGCAGCACAGAACCCAACAACAGCCTCCAGGTCCGACGTTATAACAGAATACACATACAGCTTTATTAAGACCACCGGTCTTATACAGATTCACCACAGCAAGGAAGCATAGATGGAGCTCCTATACTCCAGGTAGCACAGAACCCAACAACAGCCTCCAGGTCCGACGTTATAACAGAATACACACATACAGCTTTAATAGGACCACCGGTCTTATACAGATTCACCACAGGAAGGAAGCATAGATAGAGCTCCTATACCCCAGGCAGCACAGAACCCAACAACAGCCTCCAGGTCCGACGTTATAACAGAATACACACATACATCTTTAATAGGACCACCGGTCTTATACAGATTCACCACAGGAAGGAAGCATAGATAGAGCTCCTTTACTCCAGGCAGCACAGAACCCAACAACAGCCTTCAGGTCCGACGTTATAACAGAATACACATACAGCTTTATTAAGACCACCGGTTTTATACAGATTCACCGCAGGAAGGAAGCATAGATAGAGCTCCTATACTCCAGGCAGCACAGAACCCAACAACAGCCTCCAGGTCCGACGTTATAACAGAATACACACATACAGCTTTAATAGGACCACCGGTCTTATACAGATTCACCACAGGAAGGAAGCATAGATGGAGCTCCTATACTCCAGGCTGCACAGAATCCAACAACAGCCTCCAGGTCCGACGTTATAACAGAATACACACATACAGCTTTATTAAGACCACCAGTCTTATACAGATTCACCACAGGAAGGAAGCATAGATATACTCCAGGCAGCTAAGAACCCAACAACAATCTCCAGGTCCGAATGAGTCTATAACAAGAATATTCCACGTGGCATTCAGCCTATAATGTTTGAGCCGCAAAAGTACAGGTATCGAAAGCTAATATTATCTTAGTTCGTACTGAGTAGTATCTAAGTTCAAACATAATTATTTGATTTGTTTACTTTTTTTGGCCATATCAACCACTATTCCCCATTGTTTAGAAAATGTTTAGAAAATTTTGGCATGTCTTCACATCCTGAACTCAAACAGCTGCTGCCTATCAAATCGATCATTATATTAGAAAATTCACATTGCTTACTCACGATGTCAATGCACAGAAAATCTGAATTGACTCTCAACTACGCTATCATCAAGGAAACGCAAAAAAACTCATAGACCAATGGAAAACATAAGTCATTCAAGGTTATAAGATCTTATATTCACATGACATCCTGAACTATAACACCTATCAAATCTATTATTATGTTAGAAAACTACTTGCTTTCTCACGATGTCAATGCACACGAAATAGGGATTGATTCTCAACTACGTTATCTTCAATGAAACTCAAAAACTCATACTCTAATGGAAAACATAAGAATGTATCTGTCATTCAAGGTTATAAGATCTGATATTTACATGCCAACCTTATCTGTAACAGCTCTTGGCCATCAAACGATCATTATGTTAGGAAACTTCCTTGCTTACTCACGATGGGAATGTACAGGAAATCTGGATTGATTCTCATAGACCAATGGAAAACATAAGGATATCCAGAGTTGTCTTCTATCTAAAAGGTCTATATATCCAAATCAATCAAGCTGAAGAAACCAACCAATAGCGACAATGTACAAAACAATCATCCAATCAGGAAGGGTCAGGATGTCCATGTCAAGTTAGTCTGCCAAACTTAAAGATTTCGCCAAGAAAGAAAGAAAAAAGAATGAGGAAAGTTTGCAACAGAGCCAAACAACTCCACTCGCCAAAACGGAGGGTTTGAACAGGCTCCAAGGATTTCCCGTTACCCAGAACTTGGCTCATATCACTTTAATAACGGCCTGGCTGAATTTTGTGGTGTTTTCTAACCACGAAGGTAGATTTCAGATTTCATTGAATATTTCAACTATAATTTAATGATAAATCTAAAAGATGGTCCAAGGCACAATACGGAACAAATCCCAAAATGACACAAGTAGTTTAAATCACAAAAGATAATTAATTCAGGTGGCTTGAAGATGCTTCGAGGAAAAATTCAGAACAAATCCCGGGATCAAGATGTATCATGGTACAATTCAGAACTAATCCATGGAACAAGAGGATGCATCAAGATAAAATTCGGAACAATTCACGGGATCAAGAAGATGTACCAAAGCACAATTCGGAACAAATCCATGGAACAAGAGGATGTAACAAAGCACAATTCGGAACAAATCCATTGAACAAGAGGATATAACAAGGCACAATTCAGAACAAATCCACGGAACAAGAGGATATATCAAGGCACAATTCAGGACAAATCCATTGAACAAGAGGATATAACAAGGCACAATTCAGAACAAATCCACGGAACAAGAGGATGTATCAGGGCACAATTCAGAACAAATCCATTGAACAAGAGGATGTAACAAGGAACAATTCGGAACAAGAGGATGTATCAAGGCACAATTCGGAACAAATCCACGGAACAAGAAGATGTATCAAGGCACAATTCGGAACAAATCCACGGAACAAGAAGATGTACCAAAGCACAATTCAGAGCAAATCCACGGAACAAGAAGATGTATCAAGGTACAATTCAAAACAAATCCACGGAACAAGAAGATGTATCAAAGTACAATTCAGAACAAATCCACGGAACAAAAAGATGTATCAAGGCACAATTCAGAACAAATCCATGGAACAAGAAGATGTATCAAAGTACAATTCAGAACAAATCCATGGAACAAGAAGATGTAACAAGGCACAATTCAGAACAAATCCACGGAACAAGAATATGAATCAAAGTACAATTCAGAACAAATCCATGGAACAAGAAGATGTATCAAAGTACAATTCATAACAAATCCACGGAACAAGAAGATGTATCAAAGTACAATTCAGAACAAATCCATGGAACAAGAAGATGTATCAAAGTACAATTCAGAAAAAATCCACGGAACAAGAAGATGTAACAAGGCACAATTCGGAACAAATCCATGGAACAAGAAGATGTAACAAGGCACAATTCGGAACAAATTCATGGAACAAGAAGATGTAACAAGGCACAATTCGGAACAAATCCATGGAACAAGAAGATGTAACAAGGCACAATTCGGAAAAATCCATGGAACAAGAGGATGAACCAAAGCACAATTCGGAAAAAATCCATGGAACAAGAGGATGAACCAAAGCCCAATTCGGAAAAAATCCATGGAACAAGAGGATGAACCAAAGCACAATTCGGAAAAAATCCATGGAACAAGAGGATGAACCAAAGCACAATTCGGAAAAAATCCATGGAACAAGAGGATGAACCAAAGCACAATTCGGAAAAAATCCATGGAACAAGAGGATGAACCAAAGCACAATTCGGAAAAAAATCCATGGAACAAGAATTTATATCAAGATACAATTCAGAACTAATCTCGGCAAATCTCAATGGTAATATATTCCATGTAATTCTACTGTCCTAAAAGCTTATGTCGATAGTTTACTTAAATACCATTTCTAAGATTCCACCCTTCAGTGTAACATATATAAACAGAATGATCCAATACAGTATTAGATCTCTAAAGAAGCGGTCTGGTAGATCAAAAATTGGTGAAACCAGGATTCACCACTGATAGTCCAAGCTCTCCCAATATATGTTTTATCGTAGTAAGGATAGTAGAATTTGATTTATTTATGAAAAGAAACATTCGCGTCTTAAAGTCTTCATTTGTAATAGTACAAAATTGGACTTTGCTTAAAATATCGTACTATTCGTGAGCTTGGTGTTGTAAGTCCAGCCTTGACACTGCGGTAGTCCTGTAACTTATCTGGTCTAGATACTTATCAAATCATTACTGCGGATAAGACTTCGGTATGCTTCCTATCTTAGAAGATATCACGTCGACTGGGCAAATACGTCAGCCAAGTGGGACATGCTCCAAAATGTTATCCTTGCTTAGCTTAGAAACACAGAAAATTCAAAAAAATAGATACAACAAAAATTATTATTATGGACACACGTCCCATACAGGATTTTCCCAGATGGGTAAACAGAAGTAAAAACATAGCAATTATCTACAACTACAACAAAAAGCCTTTATTAAGGACACTCGTCCCATAAAGGATTCTTACAAATGTGGAAAGAGAAGTAAACATAACAGTATCTACAACAAACAACAACAACAAGCCTTTATTAAGGACACTCGTCCCACACAGGATTCTCCCAGATACAGAAGTAAACATAACAGTTATCCACAACAAACAACAACAACAAGCCTTTATTAAGGACACACGTCCCATACAGGATTCTCCCAGATACAGAAGTAAACATAGCAGTTATCTACAACAAACAACAACAACAAGCCTATATTAAGGACACACGTCCCATACAGGATTCTCCCAGATACAGAAGTAAACATAACAGTTATCTACTACAAACAACAACAAGCCTTTATTAAGGACACTCGTCCCATACAGGATTCTCCCAGATACAGAAGTAAACATAACAGTTATCTACAACAAACAACAACAACAAAGCCTTTATTAAGGACACTCGTCCCATACAGGATTCTCCCAGATACAGAAGTAAACATAACAGTTATCTACAACAAACAACAACAACAAGCCTTTATTAAGGACACTCGTCCCATACAGGATTCTCCCAGATACAGAAGTAAACATAGCAGTTATCTACAACAAACAACAACAACAAGCCTTTATTAAGGACACTCGTCCCATACAGGATTCTCCCAGATACAGAAGTAAACATAACAGTTATCTACAACAAACAACAACAAAGCCTTTATTAAGGACACTCGTCCCATACAGAATTCTCCCAGATACAGAAGTAAACATAACAGTTATCTACAACAAACAACAACAAGCCTTTATTAAGGACACACGTCCCATACAGGATTCTCCCAGATACAGAAGTAAACATAACAGTTATCTACAACAAACAACAACAACAAGCCTTTATTAAGGACACTCGTCCCATACAGAATTCTCCCAGATACAGAAGTAAACATAACAGTTATCTACAACAAACAACAACAAAGCCTTTATTAAGGACACACGTCCCATACAGGATTCTCCCAGATACAGAAGTAAACATAGCAGTTATCTACAACAAACAACAACAACAAGCCTTTATTAAGGACACTCGTCCCATACAGGATTCTCCCAGATACAGAAGTAAACATAACAGTTATCTACAACAAACAACAACAAAGCCTTTATTAAGGACACTCGTCCCATACAGAATTCTCCCAGATACAGAAGTAAACATAACAGTTATCTACAACAAACAACAACAAGCCTTTATTAAGGACACACGTCCCATACAGAATTCTCCCAGATACAGAAGTAAACAAAACAGTTATCTACAACAAACAACAACAACAAGCCTTTATTAAGGACACACGTCCCATACAGAATTCTCCCAGATACAGAAGTAAACAAAACAGTTATCTACAACAAACAACAACAACAAGCCTTTATTAAGGACACACGTCCCATACAGGATTCTCCCAGATACAGAAGTAAACATAACAGTTATCTACAACAAACAACAACAACAAGCCTTTATTAAGGACACTCGTCCCATACAGGATTCTCCCAGATACAGAAGTAAACAAAACAGTTATCTACAACAAACAACAACAACAAGCCTTTATTAAAGACACACGTCCCATACAGGATTCTCCCAGATACAGAAGTAAACATAAGAGTTATCTACAACAAACAACAACAACAAAGTCTTTATTAAGGACACTCGTCCCATACAGGATTCTCCCAGATACAGAAGTAAACATAACATTTATCTACAGCAAACAACAACAACAAGCCTTTATTAAGGACACTCATCCCATACAGGATTCTCCTAGATACAGAAGTAAACATAACAGTTATCTACAACAAACAACAACAACAAGCCTTCATTAAGGACACTCGTCCCATACAGGATTCTCCCAGATACAGAAGTAAACATAACAGTTATCTACAACAAACAACAACAACAAGCCTTTATTAAGGACACTCGTCCCATACAGGATTCTCCCAGATACAGAAGTAAACATAAGAGTTATCTACAACAAACAACAACAAGCCTTTATTAAGGACACTCGTCCCATACAGGATTCTCCCAGATACAGAAGTAAATATAGCAGTTATCTACAACAAACAACAACAACAAGCCTTTATTAAGGGCACACGTCCCATACAGGATTCTCCCAGATACAGAAGTAAACATAACAGTTATCTACAACAAACAACAAACAACAACAACAAGCCTTTATTAAGGACACACGTCCCATACAGGATTCTTCAAGCCTTGCGAAGAGTTATTTTCCATAGAGTGGGGCAGGTCGATGTGAAGGCTGGTGTTACCCACCTCAAGACCAAGATGGTACTTGTAGATGGTAGCATTCACTACACTTATGATCTTCATTGCCTCGGGATGGAGACCGACACCGACCAGCCAAACCTGCAGATCTAGTATCACTTCGCAAGAAGTAAACACCTCCCAGAGAGAGAGATTGAAACTGATTTATTACAATGTTCATATAAGATTATATAAGGTTAAATATAGAATAAATATAAATATGAATAAATAAGGTTATATAATGGTAAATTTATGAATAAATAGATATAAATATAAATAAATTGATAAAAATACATATATATAAATATTTGTTTATAAAGGGCACATCTTGGATTCAATAAATAATCTTTTTATTTCCGATATTTCGATGGGCTAAATGACCATCTTTTTCTAGGATCTCATCCTTTTTCGCGGCAAGCCGCGCGTTACACTTGAGACACGGGCGTCTCACAATCTCTCAGGCGAAAATCATCCTATGAGATCCTAGAAAAAGATGGTCGTTTAGCCCATCGAAATATCGGAAATAAAAAGATTATTTATTGAATCCAAGATGTGCCCTTTATAAACAAATATAACAATATGGATTGCTCTATTTTCAGATATATAAATATATATAGAAGTCGTCATTGGTGGCGCCCACCGCGGGAAAGACTCCACCACCGATGGACTGCGAGAGTTCACAGAGTGGGCAGGTCGATGTGATCGCTGGTGTTACCCAACTCCCAGAGAGAGAGAGAGAGTTTGAGATTTTAACTTATTCTTCTTCTTTCTTATCTCCACACTGGGTGAAGTAGAATGCGTCTGCCTTTGTCATTAAGACTGGGAGCACTACTCAGTAGCAGGCCACTGACTTAGCTCCAATATGAAATGGTGACATGAGGAACAGACACCATGTACAGCCGCTCCTAACATGGAGTACAAACGCTGCTCATCCTGTATCCCTGGAGTCCTTACAGGGTACTATCAGCATGGCCAGCTGAACCTTGGTTGTTTAGTGAGCTTGTTACTGCTCCCCTTCCTCCTTTTTCATCCGGGCTTGGGACCGGCAATAGGCGGAGTTTCAGATTGAAACTGATTTATTACAATGTTCATATAAGATATGATTGATAAATATATGAATAAATAGATATAAATATGTGACAAAAATAATAGAAAAAAAAATACAACTCCACGCTGACGAGCGCCAACAGCGCGAAATGCATTCCTGGATGGCTTTTCTTGATTTATCAACAAAATGGGTTGGCCAAATATCAGGGAACAGGTTAAATCAATGTTTAGTTGATTTCTGTTCCACTAGATGGCGCTCTCTGCCTTCTGAAAAGCACTGGGGTCCTGGTCAGGATATGCTTTCTTTATTTTTAGATATAAATATCAATAACGCGCCATCTATACATATAAAATGAAAGGATTTAAAAGCACGAATGTTTCTTTTATACATAATACAAACTTCTACTGCCCTTACTGCGATGAAAAAATATATTGGGATAGCTTGGTTCATCAGTGGTGAACCTCCCAGCGCCATTGCTCGAAGCAAATATTTGAATGTAATTCTACTGTTCTATAAGCTTATGTCCATAGTTTTCTTGAAAACCATTTCTAAGATTCCATCCTTCAGTGCTGCGTATATAAACAGAATGATCCAATACAGTATTAGAGCTCTGAGAAGCGGTCTGGTGGATTAAATTGGCGAAACCGCTGGGAGGGTTCACCACCGATGAGCCAAGCCCTCCCAATATATTTTTTCATCGCAGTAAGGGCAGTAGAAGTTTGTATTATGTATAAAAGAAACATTCATGCTTTTAAATCCTTTCATTTTATGGATATAAATATAAAAAATAATTGATAAAATATACATATCAATGTAAGGTTATTCATTTTTGTTAAACAAGCCTTTTATAAATGACCTATTTTACCACACTTGAAGCATTTTGATATTTACATACTTTCGGCAAATGGTTGCCCTTTCAACGAATGCAAACTAATTTGTTTACACTTTTTATAAATCTATTTGATTTTATTTGGCTTAAACTTAGACAATTCAAATTTATTTAATATATAAGAATATCTAAAGAGACAAAGGTCGCCTCTCCCGTCAAAATAGAAGTCAAAACTAGACTGACGAGGGCCATTAGCCCGAAACCATGGTCTCTAGGTGGACGCTTTTCAGTTTACCAAAGCTGGTGTTGAGGCTTTGTCACCGACCCGAGACCGCTAGTTTGTGGTGACGGTCAATAGATGGCGTTTAGTTTTGACGTCTATTTTGACGGGAAAGGCGACCTTTGTCTCTTTATAAGAATATATATAAAAGGTCTTCATTAGTGGCGCCCAACGCGGGTCATAAAGAGAGAAAGTGTATGTGCTAAACAAATAGTACCGTAAAAAAACCAACAATCTGTCATTAGAACTAGGCTAGATCCGTAGATCAGTTTAATAAAGGTCGTATGACCAATTAGGCGACCAAACGACGCGTTATATTTTGACCAAACGAGAAAGAAATATGGAGCAGACGAAAACTCACCTTGTTATCTCACAGGACATCTCCTTCTTATTTCCTTTCTTTATAACCTTTCCTTCAGACATCATTCAGTCGACCAAGGCTGTTTGGAGAAATAACCTTCCTGGTTGTGTTAACCCCATATGACACTTTTTTCATTCTTCTAATCAAAAAGAATTGATGTTGATAAAAAAAAGGCCCTTGTATTCTTACAATTTATTTCTTCTCTCCTCAATGAGAATATATTTGTAATAAAATAGAATAATTTTAAAAATTACTTTGAAAATTATTTTTAAAATTTGATTTGTTAATAAAATGATAATTTATATATACATATATATATACCCATTTCTTGATTTCTCGGGAAGCCATTGGGTCCAAAAATCTTTTTGGTCGCAATGGTTACAGCCTTCTCCACGCTGACGAGCGCCAACAGCGCGAAACGCGTTCGTGGATGGCTTTTCTTGATTTATCAAGAAATTGGGTTGGCCGAATATCACGGAGCAAGCTAAATAAACATTTAGTTTATTTTTGCTCCACTAGATGGCGCTCTGCCATCTAAAAAGCACATGTGCTCGTGGTCAGGAGATGCCTTCTTTATTTTTTATACATATATTTATATTTTTTTAAAAAAGGGCATATCCTGACCGCACACATGATTATTTTAGCGGTTAGGATATGCCTTTTTTTTAATATCATCAATATATTTATAAAACAATACTTAAAATTATACCGCATAAGTTTTATAATCACACGCCGCAGTCCTTTATAATGTACTAGACGAATGGCCCGGGCAACGCCCGGGGTTTACCCGAGTGCGAATATATTTTAAAAACGTTGACTTGGGTGAAGAGTGTTTTTTGTTGCATCATGCTGTGACTCACACGATGACCCAAGGTCAACAGGGGTGGCGCAGCAAGCTTTAGCCTATCACCGTCTGGCGGCGCTGCTTGCGAGTTATATCTATAATTCTGCAAATAACTCTAAGGATATTCAAGATATTCAAGAAATTATTTTTCGAAAACCTTTCCGGGGATATACCTAATAATATCCCAGAATTTCATGGCGATTGGATGTATGGTTTTTGAATAACAGGGTTGTCTAGAGGGGGGCAGGGAGGACACGTGTTCCCTGTCAGCCAATGAGCGCGCAATCTATCCGTGAGCTTCAGACAAACAGACAGAATAAGGCAAATATATAAGTAGATTATAAGTTACTTTAAGTATTATTTACGAACGGAGAAATAACGTCCAGGGTAGCCTAGTGGACATGGCACCTGCCCGGTAAGCAGAAGGTTGTGGGTTCGATTCCCGCCCCTGGACACTTTTATTTTTCCCATTCGCCATTACTCTTCATATTTTCACCCTCTCATACTTCATTCAAAAAGTTAGAAATAGTAAATATTTCTCTTTAAAATAAATATTGATTTTTCATAGAAAAAAAACTTATGCGGTATAATTTTAAGTATTGTTTTATAATCACACGCCGCAGTCCTTTATAATGTATCAATATATTTATTTAAATTTTCAATATTTCGACGAGGCTGTTCGCTTATCTTCTTTTAGGAAAAAATTCAAACTCCTTGAAAATTAAATATAAGAGTATCAGAACATAAGCGAAATATCGATAATCAAGACAGTAGATCTTTAGTATACCAACATATAAGAGAAACAGGCCATTCCTTCTCCCTATCAGAACCAAAGACCCATTACTCCAACATCCCCAATAGACTACAGAGACTTATCATAGAATCCATCATATCAAGAAAGCACAATAGCATTAACAGAAGAATAGACATTCCGGAAATTTATAACATTATATTCCCTGAACCCACCCCATAACCCCCAAGTGAAGATATCGCCTTGGAATAACAAAACTCGAAAGTACGCGCAACAGAAGCCCGTGTTGATTCTGCATTGAAACAAATGTAAACAACCAAAGTACTTTATTTAATTTTAAATCTTATTTTATTGGCGTTTTAATAATGTAAAATTGTTTCTCCCGTAGAAGGGCTTACTTGCCCGAAAGCTCGAGATATTTTTTAAATAAAAAATATGTTTAAAAGACTATTTTCCCTGGAGGCTTAATGCTTTTATTTTTATAAAAGAATTCTATATTTCTTCGGTAAAAAATAAATAATTACAGAAGTACTAATCGAATTAGTAAAGATCTCGTTAAAGATTTGTGAAGCAGAAGATACCTTCATTGATCTTCTGCGTCAATATTGTCGAACGAATTCGTCTGCTCGCTATAAAAAATGGCGCAATTAATTAAACGACGTTCTAGGCTGTTGTTATATTGCCAACAATATTGTCTTCATTGGCACCATGTAACTCTTAATCAATTTTTATATAGGTTTTTAACTTTTAATTAGACATTTTAAATTTATATTTAGACACTTCCATTTTTATTTAGACATATTCAATTTTAATTTAGACATTTTTCATTTTAATTTAGACATCTTTCATTTTTATTTAGATATTTTCAATTTTAATTTAGACATTTTTGATTTTAATTTAGACACATGGACTTTTCTATAAATCAGTGTCGGGCAACCGGTGTGCCGCGAAGAATTCTAGGTGTGCCGCGAACATTTTTGTAGGTATTTAGAACTTTTGGTTAAATTTAAAAATAATGTTTCAAAAAATATTTTTTATAATTTTTATTCAATTTTAATAATTTTTTTCAAAAATTTTCATATAAAAAATGAAATTAAAAAAAAGCAAATTTCATTTTATATAAAACTTATTTTGGTATTATAATTACAACAGTTTGCCTAATTTTATATTTCATATAACGTATGTACATAATCTTGACGTACATAACTGGCACGTGCCATTATTAAAAAATAAAAATGCAAATAGGTACGTACCTATTTAAAATCATAAGTTAAAAAAAAACAATCCGCGAAAACAACTTTATTTAATAAAGTTGAATACATACTGCGGGAAAATACCTAATTTTTAAAATAATATGTCCAAACTTAACCGTCATTTACAATCTTTGTCACAGCTGTTTATTAATAGAGACTCAAAGCTACAAAGCTTAAAAAAAAGAAAACAAAAAAAATATATAAATTTATATAAAAAATTTATTCGGAGTTTTCGTCAAAGTATTGCTGTAGTAATTCTTCTTTTTTTTTTTTGCATGTTGTAAAACACACACACATTCACACAATAAGTTTTGTACACCGTAAAATCTGTTGGTTAAAAAAGGAAAAAAATATTTTTGTTACGAAATTCTCACTCACTTTTAACTCAAGGTAACTTTATTTAAACATTTTATTATCATATTTGTGTGTTTTTTCTAAATTCTCTCAAAACTAGATGGAGAGATTTCTAATTAGAGAAGGTGCCAGTGATAAACAAAATCAAAACGAAAATAAAGAAGATAAGAAAATAGTAAAATCAACTGGAAATAAGAGGAAATACGTTAAAGATTATCTCAAATATGGATTTATACCATCTGTTAATGATCCATCACTGCCGTTTTGCTTAATTTGCCAAAAAACCCTCAGCAACGAAACAATGGTGCCAAGTAAACTACTTCGACATATTGAGACAAATCATCGGGAACAGATGAACAATCCAATAAGCTACTTTGAAAATATACGATCAAGTTTTCAAAAGCAATCAAAAAAATTCAAGAAATTTATGACCACCTCAGATGAAGCTCAAACAGCTAGTTACATGATAGCTCAACTCATCGCTCGAAAGAAGAAAGCTCACGCGGAAGCAGAGGAAATTATCTTGCCTGCTTTAAAAATTGTGGCTGGATGTATGTTAACGAATGATGCTATGGAGAAGGTTACGAAAATTCCACTATCATCAAAAACTATTGCGAGAAGAATTGAAGATATGTCAGACGATATTGAGTTGCAAATAAAACAATCTTTTAATGATTCATCAACAAAATGGGCTATACAGCTTGATGAAACCACAGATATTAGTAATAAAGCTCAATTGCTGGCATTTTTGAGGTTCGTCGATACAGGAAAAATTGTGAATAACTACTTTTTTTGTTAAGAATTAAAACAAAGAACGACTGGTGCGGACATTTTTGAATTAGTTGATGAAAATGTTATGAAGTATAACTTGAGATGGGAAAATTGTGTTAGCGTCTGTACGGATGGAGCTCCAGCTATGAAAGGTTCAAGAAAGGGATTGATAGCACATGTCATAAAAAAAATCCAAATATCAAATTTGTTCACTGTATGATTCATAGAGAAATGTTAGTGTCAAAGTCGGTTCCTCCCATCCTTGTCACAACTCTAGATGAAGTTGTCAAAGTAGTCAATTACATCAAATCAAATGCTCTTCGATCGAGAATTTTTTCAACATTTTGTGAAGCAATGGATTCCGATTATAAAAATTTATTGTTTCATACTGAAGTCAGATGGTTGTCGAAAGGCAAAGTTTTAAATCGATTTATTTCAATGAAAAATGAAATAATGGCATTCATTGATAACGAAGAGATTAATTTTCCTTTCATGATGAGTGATGTTTGGTGGTTACGAGTTTCATTTTTGGGTGATATTTTCGACAAATTAAACAGCCTTAATTTAAATTTGCAAGGTGCTCAGGAGAACATTATCACTATCTCCACCAAGTTGAAAGCGTTTAAGGAAAAACTCAGTTTATGGAATTTAAACATTGCTAAAGAAAACTTTGCATCTTTTCCGATGGTTCAAGAGAATCCATCAAAATCTATTATCAAAAAAGAAGTCGAAGAAACTTTGACATTACTATCCGCTTCTTTTGATAAATATTTTCCTTACTTGGACGTTGAAAAGATGGAATGGGTAGTTAACCCATTTATGCACTGTGAAATTCAACATCTGGAAGAAGAAATGCAAGAAAACTTAATTGATTTAAAAAACGATTTAGTTTTCAAAAGACTATTCACTGAAAAGGAGCTATCTGAGTTTTGGTTGTGCTTGACTCCAAATTTCCTAAACTTAGTAATGCGGCCATCGAATCATTGTTGCCATTTGGAAGTTCCTACCTGTGTGAGCAAGGTTTTTCAACACTCACAGAAATGAAGTCTAAGAAGCGCGAAAGACTTCAAATGATAGATGAGGAGATGCGCGTTTGTCTTTCACAAGTAGATCCCCGTATTGATTTGATATGCTCTCAAAAACAATCGCAATGCTCGCATTGATTATGTTAATTTAATATTGAAAATTAATAGAATGTGATATATATGTTTAAATTTTTACTAGTATTTATTGTTGTATTTTAATTACCTACGAGGAAATTTATAGTGAGAACCACAGGTGCGCCGCGAAAAAAAGAAATTAAGCTTAGTGCGCCGCAACTCGAAAAAGGTTGCCCGACACTGGTTTAAGGAAAAACTCAGTTTATGGAATTTAAACATTGCTAAAGAAAACTTTGCATCTTTTCCGATGGTTCAAGAGAATCCATCAAAATCTATTATCAAAAAAGAAGTCGAAGAAACTTTGACATTACTATCCGCTTCTTTTGATAAATATTTTCCTTACTTGGACGTTGAAAAGATGGAATGGGTAGTTAACCCATTTATGCACTGTGAAATTCAACATCTGGAAGAAGAAATGCAAGAAAACTTAATTGATTTAAAAAACGATTTAGTTTTCAAAAGACTATTCACTGAAAAGGAGCTATCTGAGTTTTGGTTGTGCTTAAACTCCAAATTTCCTAAACTTAGTAATGCGGCCATCGAATCATTGTTGCCATTTGGAAGTTCCTACCTGTGTGAGCAAGGTTTTTCAACACTCACAGAAATGAAGTCTAAGAAGCGCGAAAGACTTCAAATGATAGATGAGGAGATGCGCGTTTGTCTTTCACAAGTAGATCCCCGTATTGATTTGATATGCTCTCAAAAACAATCGCAATGCTCGCATTGATTATGTTAATTTAATATTGAAAATTAATAGAATGTGATATATATGTTTAAATTTTTACTAGTATTTATTGTTGTATTTTAATTACCTACGAGGAAATTTATAGTGAGAACCACAGGTGCGCCGCGAAAAAAAGAAATTAAGCTTAGTGCGCCGCAACTCGAAAAAGGTTGCCCGACACTGGTTTAAGGAAAAACTCAGTTTATGGAATTTAAACATTGCTAAAGAAAACTTTGCATCTTTTCCGATGGTTCAAGAGAATCCATCAAAATCTATTATCAAAAAAGAAGTCGAAGAAACTTTGACATTACTATCCGCTTCTTTTGATAAATATTTTCCTTACTTGGACGTTGAAAAGATGGAATGGGTAGTTAACCCATTTATGCACTGTGAAATTCAACATCTGGAAGAAGAAATGCAAGAAAACTTAATTGATTTAAAAAACGATTTAGTTTTCAAAAGACTATTCACTGAAAAGGAGCTATCTGAGTTTTGGTTGTGCTTAAACTCCAAATTTCCTAAACTTAGTAATGCGGCCATCGAATCATTGTTGCCATTTGGAAGTTCCTACCTGTGTGAGCAAGGTTTTTCAACACTCACAGAAATGAAGTCTAAGAAGCGCGAAAGACTTCAAATGATAGATGAGGAGATGCGCGTTTGTCTTTCACAAGTAGATCCCCGTATTGATTTGATATGCTCTCAAAAACAATCGCAATGCTCGCATTGATTATGTTAATTTAATATTGAAAATTAATAGAATGTGATATATATGTTTAAATTTTTACTAGTATTTATTGTTGTATTTTAATTACCTACGAGGAAATTTATAGTGAGAACCACAGGTGCGCCGCGAAAAAAAGAAATTAAGCTTAGTGCGCTGCAACTCGAAAAAGGTTGCCCGACCTTTCTATAAATAGTCAATGTGTCTAAATTAAAATGGAAAATGTCTAAATTAAAATGAAAAATGTCTAAATATAAATTTTAAATGTCTAATTAAAAGTTAAAAACCTATATATAAAAAAGGGTGTACCTGTATCTATTATTTAAAAAAAAAACTTTTTTTCTCAAAATATTTCGAGATTGCTCCCTCTTTATCAATTTATTGTACAATATACTTAATTTACGAATTCTAGTAGATCACATAAAAACAACTATGTTAATGGTCAAAAAATAATAAATGATAACAAAAGAATTTTTAAAATTAAAAGGATAAAAATTAGATATGAAAATTAAAGGCTTTTGCGTGGTAATTTGCATCTCTGCCTATATATATATATGTCGTAGCAATGCTACTTAACCGATGATTTCCCTTTACCAGTCAAACGATGTATAGCTCAATCGAGAATACTATTTACAGTCTTAAAAAAAACACGTTCTGACGTTTGAGGCCAAAAACTTAATATGTACACTGTGTGACAAGGAAATTACTGAAGAACTCCCCCATTACCTGCTTAATTGTACAGCCCTTGATGCAGAGAGGAAGGCCCTATATCAACAAATTAAATGTACCAACATTTTACCCTACGTATTGCTTTCAAAAATATCAGCAAACAAATCTAAGGCAATAGCATACTATACATTTTTAGATCATCATTATGTAAGGACCAGTCAACAAGTGAATGACTAAAAATATTTTCAGAGTTTCTTTAATTAAAAATATAAAATATTATAAAAGAAACTCTGCAAATATTTGTATATTTATTTAAATTCTATCATTTTTATTATAATCATTTCTTAAAATTCAAAACTATTATAGAAGCGTATGATTCTTTTAAAATAAAACAATCTCCACTGCCCTTACTACAATGGAAAAATTAATGGGAGGGCCTGGCTCATCAGTGGTGAACCCTCCCAGCGGTTTTGCCAGTTTAATCTACCATACCGCTGTTATATTGCATTTTTGGAACTTCCTTTTATAGTGATACTGATGCTAGACTCTTGGAATGGGTATTTTAGATGGACTATGGACATAAGCTTTGAGGACAGTAGAATTACATATAATTATAAATATATAATGCATCATAATATAATCATTTCTCATTAAAAAAAGATATCATTGAGAATGGAAATATTTTCCAAAATCTTTTATAATAATTGAATGCTCTATTTAAAGTTCAAGATATATTAATAACTTTCAAAGTTTTCTAATTTAATTATTTCATAAAATTAGAACACAGATAGAGATCCAAATTAATTAAAGATATAGAAGCAGACGATTGGAGTAGATTTACCGCCTAAACAGATGTGGTTGGAGATAATTTTTTCATTCCAACTTTTTTGTCTTTATTTAAACTTGCAGAAAATATTTTAGAAAGAAAATATAGGTGTGTTATTAATGTTAATCAAACGTGTTTTAGTGTGGCTATTTTTCAGTTTTTTTATTTAATGTTGATAGGTTTATATTTCTAAAAGGCAGATCTATTTTTATCAATGATTTGTTATGAAATTAATATAAATTACTATAAATATAATATAAATTAAATAAACGAACAAAAAATATATTATATTACATATATTTATATCTCTTTATAAATATTTTCAAAATGTCTTTCCATTTACATATATACTTTTTTTTTATTTTATAAAGGACATTTTGAATTTATTAAAAGGAAATTTTCGATTTCATTAAGGACTTTTTGATTTTAAAAATTATTTTTATTTATATTGGATTTTCTTATCGAAACATTCCAATTTATTAATAACTTTTATATCTATTTTATTTTATAAAACTAATTTACACTCTTAAAGCTATCATATAATTTCGCTTTAAAATCATCGTACTTTAAGTCTAAGAGAGTTTCAGGAAAAAAAAAATATATAATAGAATAAAAATTACTAAATAGAAAGATTTAAATAAGAAAAACTCATCTAAATATATATATGTTGAAAATGTTAATATTTAACTTTAAAATATTGTTATATAATTTCATTTTGGTATTTTTTTTTTAAATATAAAATGTCATAATTTATTATATATATTAAAATATATTAAATATAGGTTTTAACTTTTAATTAGATAATTTTACTTTATATTTAGACTTTTTTTTTCATTTTAATTTAGATACTTTCATTTTTATTTATACATTTTCAATTTTAATTTAGACATTTTCATTTTTATTTAGACATTTTCATTTTAATTTAGATATTTTTCATTTTAATTTAGACACTTGGACTTTTCTATAAAAAGTCCAAGTGTCTAAATTAAAATGAAAAATATCTGATTTGAAATGAAAAATGTCTAAATATAAATTAAAATTGTCTAATTAAAAGTTAAAAACCTATATATTAAAAGCGTTTTATTTTAAACGTTGAAATGTCTATATTAAACTTTTTAAATAAAATTGTTAAGCTTCAAAATTTTGTTATTAAATATTCAAATATTTTATTTTAAACTTTGAAACCATAAAATGTTACATCATTAAACTTTAAATCGTTATCCTAAATCGTTACATACCAATTTTTAAAAAATCAGTTGTAAATATCCACGCTGGCGCGTATGTTTTGTAAATATTTATTTTAAGATATAGTCGATGTTTTATTAAGCCCGTTGAAGAGCGATTATCACTTGAAAGCTAGCGTTTTGTAATAAAAAGAAACTCATTGTGAGAAAATATTTTGTAATTTTAAAACGAGTATTTATCTCATATAAATAAATGGAAAAAAATGGCCCCCATTCTCATCACAATTTTCTCCCTCTCAACTTCTATTTTAAAATAAGATCGCCTTGTGAAAAAAAAAAGTGGAAAAAATCGGGCTCAAAATAACCCACTACACAACGGTGTTATTTAGGTATTGCATAAGGCCACTTCACTTACCCTTATCTACTTTTTAATCGTCTGTTTTGTTTTTCTTATTCGAAATATGAAAACATTTAATTTCTTTTGCTATAGAAATATTATACTTATAATATTTTCCCCAATATTTTATATTTTAAAAATACAGTCGAACTTGGATAATTCGAACCCCAAGGGACCATAAAAAAATTCGAATTATCCAAAAATTCGAATAAAAGATGTTTTGAATAAAGGCTTAAGGCTTCTAGGGACCAAGAAAATATTCGAATTAAAGAGGTTTTCGAATTAAAGAAGTTCGAATTATCCAAGTTCTACTGTATATATTTCACAATTTTTGTTTTGAAATATTTTCCTTAAATAATATTTTAAAATAAAATTATTGTCGAACAATTTAAAATTTTAACTGTAGCGACTATCTATTATAGATAAACTAGACGGGTGACCCGGGCTTCGCCCCGGGATTGACCCGTGTGCATATCTATCCGAGTGATATATATTTAGATAAGATTTATTTTTATAATTGTTTGTTATTAGCATTATCTATTTGTTTGCATCAGCATAATTTAATCTAATCTTTGATAGAGGGCGCTGTTCGTGAGCTAAGTAGAATAATTTGAATATATAGTTTTAATAATTGCTTTATATATATTTTTTAAAATAGCCTATCGTCTTCCCCGTATTTTTTACCTATGTATGGAAATTTTGTTTTGAATTAGTGAACTACTGCGAATTTGTATACCGGACATACAAACAAACAAACATACAAACATTGATTTTTTTATATATATAGATATATATATTTTTTAAATCTCAAGTATTTGATTTTAAAATATTTTAATTTAAATAAATACGGATAGAATGTTTTTTTTTTAAATATAACATATTTAATCTCTTAAAGATTTCTTAAAAAATACATGGCCCACCTGTGCTGTGTGAGAGCTTAAATTGTCTTGTTCCATATGTAAATACCTGTTTTCTTTCCTCTTTTCGCTCTCCACTTCTCCCATCCATATTTCCAAAAAATTTTTTTTCTTTTTTTGATTTTTTTTATTCTTCTTATTTTTTTATTCTTTCTTATAATCTGTATATATTTACCAAATGTATATAATCTTTCTCCATTTTTTATTTCCCACTTTCATAGGTTTCTCCGTTTTGTAACCCCAAGGAGAATCCTCTGTAAGACCTGTGTGTCTTAATAAAGGCTTTTGTGTGTGTGTAAAAAATATATATATATATATATAACATATTTTATAAGAGATAATTTTAATACAAATTTTAAAAAAATCTAAAACACGAAGAAATATTTTTAATCTATAAAAAAAACGAATATAGAGTTAAAAATTCCACTGTTGCTACCTCTACACAGGCTTGATAAAGTATCAATTCAATCTGACACTTCTGTCGAAAACGTCGTCTGGTATTATATTCCAGGAAAATGCCGCCATAATTAGTAGGTTTGTGTTTTCGTTTCGGCCTGGCAACCTTGTATAGAGGACTCTTTTAAAATTACGGACATAATTTTATTGTCACAAAAGCATACTTTTTTGTTTTGTTTTTTTGTAATTTATATATATATATTTTTTTGATATATAATTATTATTTTTTTCTCCTAATTATTCGTATGTGTGTTGTTTTCATGAAAGCATGTATATCGGGATTGAGGCAATAACTCTGAAAGATATTACAGTGACCTTTATTGAAGACACACGAGATAACCAAGTGTGTATACACTCATGGACAAAACTTAAGGAAGTTGTACCTTTTAGCATGTATATCGAGATTGAGACAATAACTCTGAAAGATATTACAGTGACCTTTATTGAAGACACACGAGATAACCAAGTGTGTATACACTCATGGACAAAACTTAAGGAAGTTGTACCTTTTAGCATGTATATCGGGATTGAGACAATAACTCTGAAAGATATTACAGTGACCTTTATTGAAGACACACGAGATAACCAAGTGTGTATACACTCATGGACAAAACTTAAGGAAGTTGTACCTTTTAGCATGTATATCGAGATTGAGACAATAACTCTGAAAGATATTACAGTGACCTTTATTGAAGACACACGAGATAACCAAGTGTGTATACACTCATGGACAAAACTTAAGGAAGTTGTACCTTTTAGCATATATATCAGGATTGAGACAATAACTGTGAAAGATATTACAGTGACCTTTATTGAAGACACACGAGATAACCAAGTGTGTATACACTCATGGACAAAACTTAAGGAAATTGTATCTTTTAGCATGTATATCGGGATTGAGACAATAACTCTGAAAGATATTACAGTGACCTTTATTGAAGACACGAGATAACCAAGTGTGTATACACTCATGGACAAAACTTAAGGAAGTTGTATCTTTTAGCATGTATATCGGGATTGAGACAATAACTCTGAAAGATATTACAGTGACCTTTATTGAAGACACGAGATAACCAAGTGTGTATACACGCATGGACAAAACTTAAGGGAGTTGTACCTTTTAGCATGTATATCGGGATTTAGACAATATCTCTGAAAGATATTACAGTGACCTTTATTGAAGACACACGAGATAACCAAGTGTGTATACACTCATGGACAAAACTTAAGGAAGTTGTACCTTTTAGCATGTATATCGGGATTGAGACAATAACTCTGAAAGATATTACAGTGACCTTTATTGAAGTCACAAGATAACCAAGTGTGTATATACTCATGGATAAAACTTAAGGAAGTTATACTTATTTGTACCCAAAAGCAGACAATCAGTAACCTCAAAGATTTTCCACTTCCTTAAGTTTTGTCCATGCGTGTACATTTCTGTCCATCATGAATAAATATGTATTATATGTACTATTATGGAATATAAACATTTTCCTTTTCGTCTGCGTTTGAGATCACTACAGGGTGACCAATCGATTAATTAAGAATTAGCAACATGTAGCTGAACTGTTTACATTGTTTATATATTCATAGATTTGCATAGCCACCGCACAAAGGATAATATGCAAAATTGTCAAACGGTTTTTATTTTAAGAAAATTACATCTCCTGATCGTGCGCTTGAAAGTTGCTGATTACTTACGCCATCTATCGGAATGAATATCAACTATTCGTTGATTTTTAATTATTCTCTATAATATTAGCCAAATACCAATTTCTTTATTAATCAAGAAAAGCTAACCACGTACGCGTTTCGGACTGTTGGTCTTCGTCAGCGTGGTGCAAGCTGTACCTCAACGACTAAAAAATCTGGTAAAATCGACTAAATGACACTCTTCGAATTGAAATAGTAAAATAAAATGGAGATTGAAGAGGATTGTCTTGTACGAATTTTATTAACAAGCTTTCGGACGTATGTGTCCTTCTTCAAGCTTTACAATGACTAAACCACCTCACCGTAAAGCCTGTAGAAGGACTCATGCATCCGAAAGCTTGTTAATAAAGTTTGTACAAGACACTCCTCTTCAATCTCCATTTTATTTTGCTAAAAAAGCTGGTCTTTGAGGCTTCCTAAAAAAAATCAAGGAATAGGTATTTAAGGCGAAAATTATGTAAGAACACCAAACTATTAGAAAAGAAACAGTATATCGCTTTTCTATTGCCAATATGTAAAAAAGTTATTTATAAAAAAAGTTAATCTCTCATTTTTATATATCGTCTGAAAAAGATCGATCTGAAATTATCGTTTGGTAGTTTTTAAAAAGGTCGTCTGCACTAAAATTTTTCTATTTTCTTCTGCTGCCAAGGGATGGCGACGAGCCAAATACTGATCGATGATTGGCTCGCTTACTTGTTTGAGGAATGATTCGTCTGCTAGCTTTTACAGGATCGTTTGGTCAATTTTCAAACACTTATTTATTATATATTTAAGATATAAATAACATTGGATAGAATTCGTTTTATACTCTGCTTTAGTGTGATATATTTTATTTAGCATCTCTTACATTTATAGGAATATTTTCGAGGTTCACAGATATTTCCAAGTTTTACATCTTTTCCAGAGAAATATTCAAATCTTTCATAGATTCATAGATTCACCATGTTCACATCTTTTCCAACTCCGCCTTTGCCGGTCCCAAGCCCGGATGAAAAAGAAGGAGGGGCAGCAGTAACAAGCTCACTAAACAACCTGGGCTCAGCTGGCCATGCTGATAGTACCCTGTAAGGACTCTAGGGATACAGGATGAGCAGCGTTTGTACTCCATGTTAGGAGTGGCTGTACATGGTGTCTGTTCCTCATGTCACCATTTCTTTTGGAGCTAAGTCAGTGGCCTGCTACTGAGTATAGTGCTCCCAGTCTTAATGACAAAGGGGATACAGGATGTACTCCATGTTGGCTGTACATGGTGTCTGTTCCTCATGTCACCATTTCATATTGGAGCTAAGTCAGTGGCCTGCTACTGAGTAGTGTTCCCAGTCTTAATGACAAAGGGGATACAGGATGTACTCCATGTTGGCTGTACATGGTGTCTGTTCCTCATGTCACCATTTCATATTGGAGCTAAGTCAGTGGCCTGCTACTGAGTAGTGCTCCCAGTCTTAATGACAAAGGGGATACTGGATGTACTCCATGTTGGCTGTACATGGTGTCTGTTCCTCATGTCACCATTTCATATTGGAGCTAAGTCAGTGGCCTGTTACTGAGTAGTGCTCCCAGTCTTAATGACAAAGGGGATACAGGATGTACTCCATGTTGGCTGTACATGGTGTCTGTTCCTCATGTCACCATTTCATATTGGAGCTAAGTCAGTGGCCTGTTACTGAGTAGTGCTCCCAGTCTTAATGACAAAGGGGATACAGGATGTACTCCATGTTGGCTGTACATGGTGTCTGTTCCTCATGTCACCATTTCATATTGGAGCTAAGTCAGTGGCCTGCTACTGAGTAGTGTTCCCAGTCTTAATGACAAAGGGGATACAGGATGTACTCCATGTTGGCTGTACATGGTGTCTGTTCCTCATGTCACCATTTCATATTGGAGCTAAGTCAGTGGCCTGCTACTGAGTAGTGCTCCCAGTCTTAATGACAAAGGGGATACTGGATGTACTCCATGTTGGCTGTACATGGTGTCTGTTCCTCATGTCACCATTTCATATTGGAGCTAAGTCAGTGGCCTGTTACTGAGTAGTGCTCCCAGTCTTAATGACAAAGGGGATACAGGATGTACTCCATGTTGGCTGTACATGGTGTCTGTTCCTCATGTCACCATTTCATATTGGAGCTAAGTCAGTGGCCTGTTACTGAGTAGTGCTCCCAGTCTTAATGACAAAGGGGATACAGGATGTACTCCATGTTGGCTGTACATGGTGTCTGTTCCTCATGTCACCATTTCATATTGGAGCTAAGTCAGTGGCCTGCTACTGAGTAGTGCTCCCAGTCTTAATGACAAAGGTAGACGCATTCTACTTTACCCAGTGTGGAGATAAGAAAGAAGAAGAAGAAAGACATATTTTCCAGATAGATATTCAAATCTTTCCTAGATTCATAGATTCTCCAGTTTTAAAATTTTTTCCAAATATATTAATATCTTTCCTATATTTAACATTTTGAAGACTACTTACTATCAAACCTCCCTTTGAAAATTAAACGATTTATAGCCCGCCAAAGGATTATATGGCTATTTTTCCCCGAGGATATCATGGGAATTTGGAACAGCGACCCTTTAAATTGCTACTTCTGCAATGCTGTCATCCAAGGCAATTTGGTCCATTATCTATTCCATTGCCCATTCCTACAGGAAAAGAGACTGGAAATTCACGAAATTTCGGGGCTAACTCAATATAATGAACAATATCTATATAAAATTTTACTACTCTCCTGCTGGATAAAACATTTGTTTATAAATATTTAAAATTTTTCAAGGCGATAGATAAAATGAGGGAATCAACTCCACAGACAACAGCTGACCCTCCCCTCCCTCCTCACTCATGTACATATATAACCTTTTATCCCCTTGTAAGACAATAGTGTCTTAATTAAGGTTTTTGTTGTTGCATATTTAACATCTTTCTTTTCAGTTCAGAATTCGTAAGCTCTTAATTTACATATTTCCCTATATTCATATATCTTTCTTTCCCAAATTCACATCCAAATTCCCCTTTCAATACATCCACATCCACAATTAATAAGTTACTTTAGAACATAACTCATTGTAAATAACTCAACTTGATCAACTTTCTCTCTCCACGATACATTACAGATAACTTCATCAACTTCCATCATTGCTTAACATACTGTAAATAACTACCTTGTGGTTTCTTCTATCTGTTTATGTCTTATTTGTTTAATGTATATGTTTATTGTTGTTGTTGTTGTTATTGTGTCCAATGAAGACCCTCAGTTGTCTCCGTACATCTCTATCACAGCAGTCGTAATGTTCTTGGGTGTGTAAAGCTGATGTTCTGGGTCAATTTTCTGTTGTTGTGTCCAATGAAGAGCCTCAGATGTCTCCATACATCTCTATCACAGCAGCATAAATATCCACTATCTTGGGTGTGTAAAGATGCTGTACGGGGTCAATTTTCTGCAAGGCTGCGGCCATTGCTGGACATGAGAATATGTGAGTAGGTGTTAGTTCCACACCAGGACAGTTATGTGTTTATTTAATGTTCTTAATTGTTTATTTTCTTTTTGATAATTCTGTTATCTCTCTCTACTACAATTATTGTTTCACGAGAAATTATCGGATATAACGTGCTTTGTTTACAACTGGTAAATACATCTATATCTGTACCCATTAGACCCGTTGGACAGGGATGCCCTTGCCATCATCGCCGCGGCGAAATACAAGATCTACGGCTTCTTTGTAGTGGTGGAGATGGAAGATGTCGAGCTGACAATGTCTAGTACATCCCTCCGCAGGTGGTGGAGGTCCCCTATCTGATTCTAAATTTTATTTTCCCTCAATCTCTGTAAGTTACAGAGGTTGAATAAAAGTTGTTGTTGTTGTCTACCCATTAGAATCTCACAAAAGAAGGTCAAGAGATACCACAACAATGAAATAAAAATATCAGATCTCAAGGGAAAAAGTATCTTTTCAAAAACTTTTTAATCTCCAGCTTTCGAGCACAAAGAATCTTTTACGGTAGAAAACATGGAATACCATGTTTTCTACTTAAGAAGAGCGTTTGTGTTCGAACGCTAGAGATTAAAAAGCTTTTTTGAAAAGATACTTTTCTTTGCATGCCTTGTTTTTATTCAATAAATATACAAAGGAATGTTTTATTGAATATAGATTATTTGCGGAAGATCTTTGCTCGATGCAATACTTTGTAATTATACACTGCGTGACATTGAAAATGGAACACCAAGAAATAGTGGCCAGAAAATTATGCAAATTTCAGGGTAGACGCGCCTAACCGAGTTATGCAAATGATGTAAAATGCGCAGCTCTCGTGGGAACATGGAGTAAGATATAAGGGAAGGAACTTGCAGAAAGGACAGTATTCGTGTCGTTATTTCTTCAAGGAAATTCATTGTAGAAATTTTGTTCTTGTGTCAAAAGACACGTGTAATAACAGAGAATGCCAGGTCATCGTAAACGGAGGCAGTTCAAGCAGACAGACGCTTTTACGAGGGGCATGGTGATCGGACTGAAAAGGGCAGGTTGGTCCATACGTCAAATCGCAGCTGATACACACCTTGGTGCGTCCACGGTGCACCGACTGTGGAGAAGATGGTTGGGACAAGGAAATGTGGCAATTTATAGGAATGTCGGTGCAACCAGAGTGACGTCAGCACGTGTGGATCGGCGTATTCTTCGACAAGCAGTGGCGGCCCCACAAGCCACTTGTACCGCCATCCTGCAACATGTGCAAGACACCCTAGATCATTCCATCTCGACCAGAACCATTTCCCGTCGATTGGTTGCTAATGGCTTGCACTCATGCCGTCCGCTAAGAAGACTGCCTTTGACCCCACCGAATAGGCGCCAACGTTTGGAATGGTGCCGGGCTAGATCGACGTCGATGACGGAATGGCACAGGGTCGTGTTCTCAGATGAGTCGCGTTTCTGCTTGTCCAGTGATAGTCGCCGTGTACGCGTGTGGCGTCGACGTGGAGAAAGGTCCAATCCGGCAACAATTGTGGAACGCCCCACCGTGCGACAACGTGGAATCATGGTTTGGGGCGCAATCGCGTATGATTCCAGGTCACATTTACTTCGTATTCAGGGCACTATGACGGCTCAACGATACGTTGATGATGTGCTGCGACTGGTGACACTCCCCTACCTTCAGGGGGTACCCAATGCCCTTTATCAGCAGGATAACGCCCGACCTCACACTGCTCGCATTAGCCAACAAGCTCTGCAAGATGTACAGATGCTTCCCTGGCCACCGTACTCTCCTGATCTCTCACCAATCGAGCACGTCTGGGACATCATTGGACGCCTTTTGCATGCCTTGCCACAGCCGCGTTCAGAAGACGAACTGTGGCAAATGGTTGAGAGGGAATGGAGAGCCATCCCTCAGGACGCCATCCGTACTCTGATTGACTCTCTACCTAGACGTGTTGCTGCGTGCATCGCCGTCCGCGGTGGTCCCACTTGCTACTAAGCCGACGCCGTTCTCGCTCTGTATTATGACTATAATTTTGAAATAAAGATCACTTATTGTTCGTCCCTGTCTCTTTCTGTCTGCCGAGTTTCATCACTTTCTGGCCACTATTTCTTGGTGTTCCATTTTCAATGTCACGCAGTGTATGTATGTACCTCTACAGACCTATTAAGCTTATGTCCATAGTTCACTAAACACCCCTAAGCTGTCTTCCATAGTAAATACAGGGTATATAACAAAACCATTCAAATACAATAGTAGAGCGGTCTGGAGATTAGCCATGTTTATCATTGCTTGTACCATGTGTAGACATGTAATGTACTTACAGTAAAAGCAGTCGACTACTTCTACCCACCATGATTATCATGGCCTGTACCATGTGTGGACCTATGGTGTACTTACAGTAAAAGCAGTCGCTAACTACCTAACATGATTATCAACTCCGCCTTTGCCGGTCCTAAGCCCAGATGAAAAAGGAGGAGGGGGAGCAGTAACAAGCTCGCTAAAAACCTGGGCTCAGCTGGCCATGCTGATAGTACCCTGTAAGGTCTCCAGGGATACAGGATGAGCAGCGTTTGTACTACATGTTAGGAGCGGTTACACATGGCGTCTGTTCCTCATGTCACCATTTCATATTGGAGCTAAGTCAGTGGCCTGCTACTGTGTAGTACTCCCAGTCTTAATGACAAAGGCAGACACATTCTACTTCACCCAGTCATGATGGTTGTCAAGCTTTACAAGCTTGATACTCTAATATGATTGAGTGGAGATAAGAAAGAAGAAGAATTATCATGGCCTGTACCACATTAACTAGGGATAAGCAAAAAAAAAAAGATTCAAAGAAGAGAAATGGTCCAGATGTAAATTTTCTGAAGAGAATGTATGAAGGATTCATCAGGAAGTGGACCGACTCGAGGTTGGCAAGGAAGATGGTTGAGTCATAGGTCAGTTTGGGTCAAGGCGACCTTTCTTACATCTTGTACAGACACTCACAGCCATGCCATACAAGAGAACCAAGGTAACATACTAAAAGGTACAACTTCCTTAAGTTATGTCCATGAGTGTATACACACTTAGTTATCTCGTATGTCTTCAATAAAGGTCACTGTAATATCTTTCAGAGTTATTGTCTCAATCCTGATATACATGCTAAAAAGTACAACTCTCTTAAGTTTTGTCCATGAGTGTATGCACACTTGGTTATCTCGTGTGTCTTCAATAAAGCTCACTGTAATATCTTTCAGAGTTATTGTCTCAATCCCAATATACATGCTATTAATTTTTGTCCATGAGTGTATACACACTTGGTTATCTCGTGTGTCTTCAATAAAGCTCACTGTAATATCTTTCAGAGTTATTGTCTCAATCCCGATATACATGCTATTAAGTTTTGTCCATGTGTGTATACACACTTGGTTATCTCGTGTGTCTTCAATAAAGGCCACTCTAATATCTTTCAGAGTTATTGTCACAATCCCGATATACATGCTAAAAGGTACAGCTTCCTTAAGTTTTGTCCATGAATGTATACACACTTGGTTATCTCGTGTGTCTTCAATAAAGCTCACTGTAATATCTTTCAGAGTTATTGTCTCAATCCCGATATACATGCTATTAAGTTTTGTCCATGTGTGTATACACACTTGGTTATCTCGTGTGTCTTCAATAAAGGTCACTGTAATATCTTTCAGAGTTATTGTCTCAATCCCGATATACATGCTGAAAGGTACAACTTCCTTAAGTTTTGTCCATGAGTGTATACACACTTGGTTATCTCGTGTGTCTTCAATAAAGGTCACTGTAATATCTTTCAGAGTTATTGTCTCAATCCCGATATACATGCTAAAAGGTACAACTTCCTTAAGTTTTGTCCATGAGTGTATACACACTTGGTTATCTCATGTGTCTTCAATAAAGGTCACTGTAATATCTTTCAGAGTTATTGTCTCAATCCCGATATACATGCTAAAAGGTACAACTTCCTTAAGTTTTGTCCATGAGTGTATACACACTTGGTTATCTCATGTGTCTTCAATAAAGGTCACTGTAATATCTTTCAGAGTTATTGTCTCAATCCCGATATACATGCTAAAAGGTACAACTTCCTTAAGTTTTGTCTATGAGTGTATACACACTTGGTTATCTCGTGTGTCTTTAATAAAGGTCACTGTAATATCTTTCAGAGTTATTGTCTCAATCCCGATATACATGCTAAAAGGTACAACTTCCTTAAGTTTTGTCCATGAGTGTGAAGATCCAGGCAAACACAGCCAATGGGGGATTGACATGGCAGGGGTGCCAGACGTGTGTGGGCGCGGCATGTCTAAATATAACATCTTGCACCACCGCCATCATCCAGGCAGCCGATCCTTCCTCGAAACCTGACGTCACTTCCATTCACTTTCTTCTCGTCTGATACCAATCAATTCTGATTGGCTCCCAATTTGCACGTTTTAATCAAGATATATTCAAATCAGAGATCTTTATCTATTACTTTATCATATATTACATTGAATAGATTCATAATTACATATATACCCACAATTTAATATACAAAAACAACAACAAAAACCTTTATTAAGACCTTTTAGTCTTATACAGATTCTCAAAGCACAGAAATGTAGGGTACATACAGGAATAACAGTAATAGTACCAGTAATCAACAACAACAAAAAGCTTTATTAATACCTTTTAGTCTTATACAGATTCTCCAATCACAGAAATGTAGGGTACATACAGGAATAACAGTAATAATACCAGTAATCAACAACAACAACAAAAAGCTTTATTAAGACCTTTTAGTCTTATACAGATTCTCCAATCACAGAAATGTAGGGTACATACAAGAATAACAGTAATAGTACCCGTAATTAACAACAACAAAAAGCTTTATTAAGACCTTTTAGTCTTATACAGATTCTCCAATCACAGAAATGTAGGATACATACAGGAATAACAGTAATAGTACCAGTAATCAAAAACAACAAAAAGCTTTATTAAGACCTTTTAGTCTTATACAGATTCTCCAAGCACACAGAAATGTAGGATACATACAGGAATAACAGTAATAGTACCAGTAATCAAAAACAACAAAAAGCTTTATTAAGACCTTTTAGTCTTATACAGATTCTCCAAGCACACAGAAATGTAGGGTACATACAGGAATAACAGTAATAGTGCCAGTAATCAACAACAACAAAAAGCTTTATTAAGACCTTTCAGTCTTATACAGATTCTCCAATCACAGAAATGTAGGATACATACAAGAATAACAGTAATAGTACCAGTAATCAACAACAACAAAAAGCTTTATTAAGACCTTTCAGTCTTATACAGATTCTCTAAGCACAGAAATGTAGGGTACATACAGGAATAACAGTAATAGTACCAGTAATCAACAACAACAAAAAGCTTTATTAAGACCTTTCAGTCTTATACAGATTCTCCAAGCACAGAAATGTAGGGTACATACAGGAATAAACAGTAATAGTACCAGTAATCAACAACAACAAAAAGCTTTATTAAGGCCTTTCAGTCTTATACAGATTCTCCAAGCCCAGAAATGTAGGGTACATACAGGAATAACCGTAATAGTATGTGTTGTATATGTTATAAATGGCCATTATAAAACATAAATACAAAATAATAAAACCGAAATTCCCAATCTATAGTCAAATCATTCTTACACGCAAAAATGAATGAAATTTTTGAGAACACTAATGAAATTTTCAGAAGCTTTTTCGTATTTGGAATTCCAAGATTTTTCCGTCCAAATTTTTATAATATCCAATTCATCACAGATCATGGCAATTTTGGGAAATTTTTGGCAACTATCGGCGCCGTGAAGGAACCAGGATGCTTCTGCGGAGGTGAAATTCAAGACGCGAGACATCTACTTCTGGAGTGCCCAATTTTCCGGGATTTTAGGGAAAATAGATTTGGTCGTATTGGACAGCTTGATGAATTTGTAGACAAAAAAGAAAAGTATAAAAATTTTGATCAATTTTGTAAATACATATATAACTTTCTCTTGAATTGAAAAAAGAGAAGGAATCTTGTTGTTTTTCTCTTTGGACAATTTTCTTTAGTTAATTTATGTAAAATAATGAATTGAACAGGATTGTATATAGCCGAATTGCTGTAATGCATTGAAAGGTATTGACGCAAATATCCCTGAGTTTGGGATATCGCGTTTCATGATGTTAATAAAGTTAATTTTTAATAAAGTAAATATGCAAATATACAAATTAAATATGTATATATTCTAACTAAAAAACAATATTCGAAACTATTTTAAACGCGTAATATTCTTTTTTTGAAGTTAAACAATTTCCACTGCCTTTACTACAATGGAAAAATTAATGGGAGGGGCTGGCTCATCAGTGGTGAAAACTCCCAGCAGTTTCGCTAGTTTAATCTACCATATCGCTGTTATATTGCATTTTTTTGGAACTTCCTTTACGCTGGGAGGGTTAACCACTGATGAACCAGGCCCTCCCATTAATTTTTCCATTGCAGTAAGGGCAGTAGAAATTGTTTAATTTCAAAGAGAATCATACGCGTTTAAAATAGTTTCGAATTTTGATAACAGATGGCGCGCTAGTGCATCATATTAAAAAACAATATGTAAAAATGTTCCAATTAATATATATATGTGTGTATATAGATTTGTAATAGTTTGGTATCAGACGGTGTTTTATTCATTTATTTAAGTTCTCCTATAGAAAGGCATAGAGGCTTGAGACTATTTGAACTTGAAAGACACACGAGATAACCAAGTGTGAACAAAATTGCCTCTGTCTCTTTCAAAAAAAAAAAATAGACGACCAGCGATATTAAAGACTTTCAACTTCCTTAAGTTTTATCCAAGAGTGTACTATAATAAAAGTCTTCATATTTTTTAAAGATATTTTAAAATCATAGAGTTTATTGGTCACATTTCCCTATATCCTGCATATAAACGTAAAATTACTTTTGTCTTCATTCAATAGATTGTAATTTAAAATCAAACGATATTTTCAAAAGAATTTTTAATCGTCTGATTTATTTTCAACCAATCAAATTCAACCTTTTATTAAACAACAGACGCCATTTAAAATTACAAAAGGAAAGAGTTAACGCTGAAAGAACCAGGAAAATATCAACAAAACAAAAACCTTTTCAACGCTGTCTTTTCTCGTAAACGTCACTTCATTGAGAGGAACTTCTTTTTCCTTTTTTTTTTTTTTTTTTTCACAGAAGGTAAATTATCCTGGCCAATTATGTCTTTATGACTTCCTTGTAGGTAGGCGGCAAACTGTGGTGGGGCTTTACTTGCTCTGGATCAATCGTGGACAATACTTAAGGAAGTTGTACCTTTTAGCATGTATATCGGGATTGAGACAATAACTCTGAAAGATATTACAGTGACCTTTATTGAAGACACACGAGATAACCAAGTGCGAGCAAAATTGCCTCTGTCTTCTTAAAAAAAAAAAAAAAACATACGACCAGCAACCCAAAATCCGCGACATTGTAAAAATAAAAATAATAAATATCTAAGGAAATTCCAGCATTTGAGTCAATAATTTTTCTGTTTCGGGATTTTGATCATGTCGAGAATTTGGTCTGTCGAAATTTTGGTCTGTCTGGATTTTCGTCTGTCTGGATTTCGGTTTTCAGGATTTTGGTCTGTCTGTATTTCGCTTTTCAGGATTTTAGCTGTTTAGGATTTTGGTCTGTCTGCATTTCGTTTTACGGGATTTTAGCTGTTTGGATTTTGGTCGTTCAGAATTTTGGTCTGTCGAGATTTCAGTTTTCAGGATTTTGTCTGTCTTGATTTTGGTTTTCAGGATTTTGTCTGTCTGTATTTCGCTTTTCAGGATTTTAGCTGTTTAGAATTTTGGTCTTCAGGATTTGGGTCTGTCTGCATTTTGTTTAACGGGATTTTAACTGTTTGGATTTTGGTCGTTCAGAATTTTGGTCTGTCGAGATTTCACTTTTCAGGATTTTGTCTGTCTTGATTTTGGTTTTCAGGATTTTGTCTGTCTTGATTTTGGTTTTCAGGATTTTGGTCTGTCTGGATTTTGTTTTTCGGAATTATAGCTACTGGGATTTTGGTCCGTCAGAATTTTGGCTATCAAGAAATCGGTTTTCAGGATTTTGGTCTGTCTGGATTTTGTTTTTCGGGATTTTAGGCTGTTGGGATTTTGGTCTGTCAGAATTTCGGCTATTGAAATTTCGCTTTTCAGGATTTTGGTTTACGGGATTTTGTCTGTCTTGATTTTGGTTTACGGGATTTTAGCTGTTTAGGATTTTGGTTTTCAGGATTTTGTCTGTCTGCATTTTGGTTTACGGGATTTTAGCTGTTTGGATTTTGGTCTTTCAGAATTTTGGTCTGTCGAGATTTCAGTTTTCAGGATTTGTCTGTCTTGATTTTGGTTTTCAGGAATTTGTCTGTCTTGATTTTGGTTTTCGGGATTTTAGCTGTTGGGATTTCTGTTTTCTGTTAATTGATCCCGAGCGCGCGCGCGCGCACGCGCGCCCTTGACAAGCCATCCCATATTTCACCACACCCTATCCAAACAGTAAAACAGGAGCCGTTCACAATCAGCAGCTGACTTCCTCCGTATTCCAGGAAAAGAAGAAAAGGAAGCGGCTCGTCCATTGATTACTCAGAATATTTCTTGCAGAAGACTTCCTCTTACATCTTCTGTTAAACCTCGGCGCCATCTTGTAACATAACTACTGTAAACACTACCTCAATCAACACCTTCATCGCGTGTAATAACTTTATCTACAATCATAAATATAGAGGCTGCCTGTCCAGCATTCATATTTCTTAGAATTAAAGATACTTCTGTCAGTAAATCTTTTTTCAATATTCTTCATAGAGAGTATTTCATGAGTTAACCCTTTAAGCGCCGAGGTAACGATCCATCGTTACCCTATAACGTCACCAGGAGCGCCGGGGTACCGATCTATCGTTACTTCCTTGTAGGGCCCCTCGTGGGGGAGGGGGTGGTGGCTGGCTATTTTTATCACCTCCCTTCTCACTTCTGGGCTTGTCTCTACACGTTAGCTGTGTTTTTATCTCCTTTGTCTTGCGATTTCCTTTTTTTATTTTTAATTTTTTAAAAATGGCTTCCGGTTCAGAATGCTCTGCATTTTCTGAGGACACTGAAGTTTATTCTTTGTCTTCTGAGTTTGAAGAAAGTGTTGAAGACACTTTTGAAGATGAATTTTCTGATGAAGAAGTGGATGAAAACCAGCCAAGTCCTTGGGTAAGAGTTTATACTCCATTTTCCACATCTAAAACGTTGACTTTTGGAGAGGTTTGTGGCCCACAGCACCTTCCCCCCTCTATTATCCGGCCTATTGAATACTTTTTGTTATTCATAACAATTAATTTGATGAAGGAAATTGTGGCTTTTACCAATAAATGTGCCCAAACTTTATTGGCAAGCAATAGGGACAAATTGCCTCTATTTTCTAGGAAGCTGGCCTGGAAGGACACTACCTTGGATGAGATGATGGCCTTTATTGGAGTCATCTTCAATATGGGCAATGTGAAGAAGAACCAAATCAGGGACTATTGGAGCAAGAATGAACTTTTAGAGACGCCCTGGTTTGGTAAAGTTATGTCTAGAGGAAGATTTGAGTTGCTCTACAGCTGCTTTTCTCTGATTGATGACTCCAACCTGGTTCCAAGTTCTCATCCTGATTACAACCCAACTGCAAGATTTGAGAAGCTCATAGAGCATGTGAACAACAAGTTTATATATTATTATAAGCCTACTCAAAATCTTACAGTTGATGAGAGCTTGGTGTGCCTAAAAAACCGAACTCGTCTTAGACAATATATGCCCCAAAAGCACCATGGTCGATTTGGAGTCAAACTGTGGATGCTTTGTGAATCTAAAACTGGCTATTGTCTGAGAATGAAGCCATATAAAGGGAAATTATCTCCAATTATCAAGTCCCTTTCCTATGATGTTCCAATGAATCTGCTCCAGGAATCCAGTTTACTTGGAAAAGGTTATCATTTGATAACTGACAACTTTTTCACCAGCATCAACCTAGCCAAGGACTTACTGGACAGTCATACTTATTTGACTGGTACTATAAGAACTAATAGGAAAGGACTTCCTAAAACCTTAAAAAGTGCAAAATTAGGTGTTGATGAATCCCTTTATATGGTAAATAATAATCTACTGGCCCTGGCTTACAAAGAAAAGAAGAGCAAACCTCCAGTGAAGTTTCTCTCAACATTTTGTGATGCTTCTTCTGGCAAAAAGAAGGTGTCAGACCAAAGAGACTACCCACAGATGAAAATATGCTATGATAGCTACATGGGAGGGGTAGATCTCAATGATCAAATGTTGTATACATATATGGATGAAAGAAAAGGAAGAAAATTTTATAGAAAGGTGATCCTCAACATCTTCCACAGGGCTTTCCTAAACTCCTTCATCCTATATGAACAGCATACCAAAGACAACCCCAAGCTTTCTAGAAGGGCTTTTAACTATTCAGTAATAAATGAATTAGTTAAAAATCACTTGAAACCTCCAGTACTGCCTTCAACAAGCCAGGAAGTACTCGAAAAACTTCCAGAAAAGAGAGAGAGTAGATGTGTGGAGTGTACAAAAGAAGGCCTGAAGCGGAGGTCTAGAACCATATGTTCAAAGTGCAAGAGAGGCTTGCATCCAGTCTGTGCTTTTAAACACAAGTGTTAGCTTTGTAAATAGCCTTGTATATATCTAAAATTCCTTTTTATATTTGTAAAACCTTATTTTGAAAAATTCAAGTCGATTATTCAATTAATTATAATTAACCCCCAATTAAAAAATTAAATACTCACTCCAGTATAATAAAATCAGAGTGTTGTGTTGAGAGAGGAGTCTGGATTATATTACACTTTACAGAACACTTCTATCTATCATATTTATTTATTTATAACATTTTTTACTTAACAACTACTTGATCATCAGTTTAGGCTTAATTAGTGTGGTCCTGATAGTGATAGTTAGCATTCGGGCCCTAGAGCTTAAAGGGTTAAATACTTTTTTTTTTTACTCGTATTTTAGATGTGGTACAAAATTTTAAATATCACGTGAAAATGCCATTTCAGCTTTAGAATAAATTTTAACGCTTTGCCAAATTTTTTCATTTTTATTTGTTCTTGACGAAGACAAAAGATTTTTGTTGAAACGTCAAGATGATTGAAAAAGATTTATTTGCCGAAGTATTTTCAAATTTAAGAACTATGAATGTACAATATTGTAAAGTAATTAATTAGACAAGTAAAACTTATCAATATGAAAGAATCAAATAGTTATTTATTGAGTCTTCTGAACAAAATCTCAAAAAAAAAAAGATATCAAATTTAATTTACAAAAGAGAGAGATATTTATAACCCAGGGAGCACAGAACACCAACTACCCGGGGAGTCACCAGTATGGACTGGTGTTGAGTACTTTTACTCGTGTTTTGATTGCTGAGTTTAACCAGTTGACCAGGAATACTGAGGTTGTACAGCTAGAGAGAGATATTTATAACCCAGGGAGCACAGAACACCAACTACCCGGGGAGTCACCAGTATGGACTGGTGTTGAGTACTTTTACTCGTGTTTTGATTGCTGAGTTTAACCAGTTGACCAGGAATACTGAGGTTGTACAGCTAGAGAGAGATATTTATAACCCAGGGAGCACAGAACACCAACTACCCGGGGAGTCACCAGTATGGACTGGTGTTGAGTACTTTTACTCGTGTTTTGATTGCTGAGTTTAACCAGTTGACCAGGAAGTTCCATGCTGAGGTTGTACAGCTAGAGAGAGAGATATTTATAACCCAGGGAGCACAGAACACCAACTACCCGGGGAGTCACCAGTATGGACTGGTGTTGAGTACTTTTACTCGTGTTTTGATTGCTGAGTTTAACCAGTTGACCAGGAAGTTCCCTGCTGAGGTTGTACAGCTAGAGAGAGAGATATTTATAACCCAGGGAGCACAGAACACCAACTACCCGGGGAGTCACCAGTATGGACTAGTGTTGAGTACTTTTACTTGTGTTTTGATTGCTGAGTTGAACCAGTTGACCAGGAAGTTCCATGCTGAGGTTGTACAGCTAGAGAGAGATATTTATAACCCAGGGAGCACAGAACACCAACTACCCGGGGAGTCACTAGTATGTACTAGTGTTGAGTACTTTTACTCGTGTTTTGATTGCTGAGTTGAACCAGTTGACCAGGAATGCTGAGGTTGTACAGCTAGAGAGAGAGATATTTATAACCCAGGGAGCACAGAACACCAACTACCCGGGGAGTCACCAATATGGACTGGTGTTGAGTACTTTTACTCGTGTTTTGATTGCTGAGTTGAACCAGTTGACCAGGAAGTTCCATGCTGAGGTTGTACAGCTAGAGAGAGATATTTATAACCCAGGGAGCACAGAACACCAACTACCCGGGGAGTCACCAATATGGACTGGTGTTGAGTACTTTTACTCGTGTTTTGATTGCTGAGTTGAACCAGTTGACCAGGAAGTTCCATGCTGAGGTTGTACAGCTAGAGAGAGATATTTATAACCCAGGGAGCACAGAACACCAACTACCTGGGGAGTCACCAGTATGGACTGGTGTTGAGTACTTTTACTCGTGTTTTGATTGCTGAGTTGAACCAGTTGACCAGGAATACTGAGGTTGTACAGCTAGAGAGAGATATTTATAACCCAGGGAGCACAGAACACCAACTACCTGGGGAGTCACCAGTATGGACTAGTGTTGAGTACTTTTACTAGTGTTTTGATTGCTGTGTTGAACCAGTTGACCAGGAAGTTCCATGCTGAGGTTGTACAGCTAGAGAGAGAGAGAGATATTTATAACCCAGGGAGCACAGAACACCAACTACCCGGGGAGTCACTAGTATGTACTAGTGTTGAGTACTTTTACTCGTGTTTTGATTGCTGAGTTGAACCAGTTGACCAGGAAGTTCCATGCTGAGGTTGTACAGCTAGAGAGAGATATTTATAACCCAGGGAGCACAGAACACCAACTACCCGGGGAGTCACCAGTATGGACTGGTGTTGAGTACCTTTACTCGTGTTTTGATTGCTGAGTTGAACCAGTTGACCAGGAAGTTCCATGCTGAGGTTGTACAGCTAGAGAGAGATATTTATAACCCAGGGAGCACAGAACACCAACTACCCGGGGAGTCACTAGTATGTACTAGTGTTGAGTACTTTTACTCGTGTTTTGATTGCTGAGTTGAACCAGTTGACCAGGAAGTTCCACGCTAAGGTTGTACAGCTAGAGAGAGATATTTATAACCCAGGGAGCACAGAACACCAACTACCCGGGGAGTCACCAGTATGGACTAGTGTTGAGTACTTTTACTCGTGTTTTGATTGCTGAGTTGAACCAGTTGACCAGGAAGTTCCAAGCTGAGGTTGTACAGCTAGAGAGAGAGATATTTATAACCCAGGGAGCACAGAACACCAACTACCCGGGGAGTCACCAGTATGGACTAGTGTTGAGTACTTTTACTCGTGTTTTGATTGCTGAGTTGAACCAGTTGACCAGGAAGTTCCATGCTGAGGTTGTACAGCTAGAGAGAGATATTTATAACCCAGGGAGCACAGAACACCAACTACCCGGGGAGTCACTAGTATGTACTAGTGTTGAGTACTTTTACTCGTGTTTTGATTGCTGAGTTGAACCAGTTGACCAGGAAGTTCCACGCTAAGGTTGTACAGCTAGAGAGAGAGATATTTATAACCCAGGGAGCACAGAACACCAACTACCCGGGGAGTCACCAGTATGGACTGGTGTTGAGTACCTTTACTCGTGTTTTGATTGCTGAGTTGAACCAGTTGACCAGGAAGTTCCATGCTGAGGTTGTACAGCTAGAGAGAGAGAGATATTTATAACCCAGGGAACACAGAACACCAACTACCCGGGGAGTCACCAGTATGGACTAGTGTTGAGTACTTTTACTCGTGTTTTGATTGCTGAGTTGAACCAGTTGACCAGGAACGCTAAGGTTGAGTCTGGTGGCCATATATTGAGGTGGGTCAGTCCAAGCAGCTGTTTGTATCCTATGTCTCAGGAATGCTGGACAGCTGAAGAGAAGATGATCAACTGTCTGTGGCTCTTCTGAACAGTGGATACAGGTATATTTAGGGATGTATTTACAAAAACAAAGAGACACAAATTTATATGTTTCTGAAAATCATTATTAAGAGTAACAGATCATTATAAACAATTAATTCAGTGATAAATAAATAATTTGTTATATTTATAACAATAATAATGACCTATTATTTAATGATAAAATAATGAAAATAGAGTCAATAGAAAATTAAACTAATTTATCGATGTTTTGATTTATTTAAATAAACACTTTTATCTCTATATATACACTCAAGGACAACACTTAAGGAAGTGGAAAGTGTTTGATGTCTGTTTTTGTTGAGGGAGACAGGAGTTGTTCACACTTGGTTATCTCGTGTGTCTTCAATAAAGGTCACTGAAATATCTTTCAGAGTTATTGTCTCAATCCCGATATACATGCTAAAAGGTACAACTTCCTTAAGTTTTGTCCATGAGTGTATACACACTTGGTTATCTCGTGTGTCTTCAATAAAGGTCACTGTAATATATTTCAGAGTTATTGTCTCAATCCCGATATACATGCTAAAAGGTACAACCTCCTTAAGTTTTGTCCATGAGTGTATACACACTTGGTTATCTCGTGTGTCTTCAATAAAGGTCACTGTAATATCTTTCAGAGTTATTGTCTCAATCCCGAGATACATTCTAAAAGGTACAACTTTTTAAGTTTTGTCTATGAGTGTATACACACTTGGTTATCTCGTGTGTCTTCAATAAAGGTCACTGAAATATCTTTCAGAGTTATTGTCTCAATCCCGATATACATGCTAAAAGGTACAACTTCCTTAAGTTTTGTCCATGAGTGTATACACACTTGGTTATCTCGTGTGTCTTCAATAAAGGTCACTGTAATATATTTCAGAGTTATTGTCTCAATCCCGATATACATGCTAAAAGGTACAACCTCCTTAAGTTTTGTCCATGAGTGTATACACACTTGGTTATCTCGTGTGTCTTCAATAAAGGTCACTGTAATATCTTTCAGAGTTATTGTCTCAATCCCGAGATACATGCTAAAAGGTACAACTTCCTTAAGTTTTGTCCATGAGTATATACACACTTGGTTATCTCGTGTGTCTTCAATAAAGGTCACTGTAATATCTTTCAGAGTTATTGTCTCAATCCCGATATACATGCTAAAAGTTACAACTTCCTTAAGTTTTGTCCATGAGTTTATACACACTTGGTTATCTCGTGTGTCTTCAATAAAGGTCACTGCAATATCTTTCAGAGTTATTGTCTCAATCCCGATATACATGTTAAAAGATACAACTTCCTTAAGTTTTAGCTATGAGTGTAAATTATAAAAGCCGTTATGTAAATATATAACATATATAGGACCTAAATGACTGTTGTTATTGTGCTTATGCAAATTTGTTATGTGAAAGACGATCCTCTCTCGTCTGAATCTAGGGAGGAATCTCAGGTGAAGTCTAGAACAGCTTATCTGTGGATAAGATAGGTGGCTGTCGTTGGTGACACTATCTGAAGTTGAAGGAAAAATTGCGATTAAAACCTTCGGCGTTCTTTTTTTTTTCTGTTAGCTAGCCTATGATGTATGAGTGTTGCATACTTCGCTACCTATGTCTTCTGGAAGTATGTAAATATACACTTATGGACAAAACCTAAGGAAGTTGTACCTTTTAGCATGTATGTAGGGATTGAAACAATAAATCGAAAGATATTACAGTGACCTTTATTCACGACACACGAAATAACCAAGTGTAAATAAAATTGCCTCTGTCGATTCAAAGTAAAAAAAAAAAACAGACGACCAGCGACATCAAAGACTTTACACTTTCTTAAGTTTTGTCCATTAGTGTATAACAAACATAATGGTTTGTAACTAGATAAGCGATGTAATAGACTCTAGTGTAAACATGCCTGTCAATAATAAACCATAAAACTGAAGCTTCTGTCCAAAACATTCCCTAAAGCCTATGGAGGATTTTCTAAATTTTTATTTACTGAGCAGACGATAAAAAACGATTTCCCGCCTAAACGGCCTTTAACGACCGCTGGTCACGTGATCCCAGCAGGCGAACAGGAGTGCCATTAAGCGGTTTCGACCCATGTACCTGAATGTAAGCTGGGCTTTAGCGAAATTAGGTCAGCTTTCCTGTACTCCATTTACAGCCAGTTACTGAGGTAATCTACTATACAGAAATTTGCATATTTATTTTTAATAATGGTATCATTTGGATTATACACTCATGGTAAAACTTAAGGAAGTGGAAAGTTTTTTATTTCGTCGGTCGTCTGTTTTTTTAAAGGAGACGGAGGTTGTTCACACTTGGTTATCTCGTGTGTCTTCAATAAAGGTCACTGTAATATCTTTCAGAGTTATTGTCTCAATCCCGATATACATGCTAAAAGGTACAACTTCCTTAAGTTTTGTCCATGAGTGTATACACACTTGGTTATCTCGTGTGTCTTCAATAAAGGTCACTGTAATATCTTTCGGAGTTATTGTCTCAATCCCGATATACATGCTAAAAGGTACAACTTCCTTAAGTTTTGTCCATGAGTGTATACACACTTGGTTATCTCGTGTGTCTTCAATAAAGGTCACTGTAATATCTTTCGGAGTTATTGTCTCAATCCCGATATACATGCTAAAAGGTACAACTTCCTTAAGTTTTGTCCATGAGTGTATACACACTTGGTTATCTCGTGTGTCTTCAATAAAGGTCACTGTAATATCTTTCGGAGTTATTGTCTCAATCCCGATATACATGCTAAAAGGTACAACTTCCTTAAGTTTTGTCCCTGAGTGTATACATACTTGGTTATCTCGTTTGTCTTCAATAAAGGTCACTGTAATATCTTTCAGAGTTATTGTCTCAATCCCGATATACATGCTAAAAGTTACAACTTCCTTTAGTTTTGTCCATGAATGTATACACACTTGGTTATCTCGTGTGTCTTCAATAAAGGTCACTGTAATATCTTTCAGAGTTATTGTCTCAATCCCGATATACATGCTAAAAGTTACAACTTCCTTAAGTTTTGTCCATGAATGTATACACACTTGGTTATCTCGTGTGTCTTCAATAAAGGTCACTGTAATATCTTTCAGAGTTATTGTCTCAATCCCGATATACATGCTAAAAGTTACAACTTCCTTAAGTTTTGTCCATGAATGTATACACACTTGGTTATCTCGTGTGTCTTCAATAAAGGTCACTGTAATATCTTTCAGAGTTATTGTCTCAATCCCGATATACATGCTAAAAGGTACAACTTCCTTAAGTTTTGTCCATTAGTGTATACACACTTGGTTATCTCGTATGTCTTCAAAAAAGGTCACTGTAATATCTTTCAGAGTTATTGTCTCAATCCCGATATACATGCTAAAAGGTACAACTTCCTTAAGTTTTGTCCATAAACAAGAGGGTGGCTAGAGAGCGAGCCCACCTAGATGTAAGCACATGTAAAGCTATCCACCAGTTTCCCAACTTTCTAAGAATCCATTGTTCTCTCAACACCGGAAGTCGTGATCGTCTGGGTTTGTGTTAAGGATTTATGTTTCGTCTGTTTTTTGTCTTCCTGCGCGTGTACACGCTGTCACGTGTTGCCTTGGACACTTAACTGCACATAATATTCGTGACTTCTATTTGAAAATATGTGATATTCAATGCTATATATCTTTGAAAATATGAAACTAGACTCATGGACAAAACTTAAGGAAGTTGTACCTTTTAGCATGTATATCGGGATTGAAATAATAACTCTGAAAGATATTACAGTGACCTTTATTGAAGACACACGAGATAACCAAGTGTGTATACACTCATGGACAAAACTTGAGGAAGTTGTACCTTTTAGCATGTATATCGGGATTGAAATAATAACTCTGAAAGATATTACAGTGACCTTTATTGAAGACACACGAGATAACCAAGTGTGTATACACTCATGGACAAAACTTAAGGAAGTTGTACCTTTTAGCATGTATATCGGGATTGAGACAATAACTCTGAAAGATATTACAGTGACCTTTATTGAAGATACACGAGATAACCAAGTGTGTATACACTCATGGACAAAACTTAAGGAAGTTGTTAAAATTTTACACAAAATAAATTTACTGGCAATGCGTTTCTTTTTTAAATCTCTACAGACCTTACTGCAATGATATGATTTAATGAATGAGAGGGCTTGGCTCATCAGTAGTGAACCCTCTCAGCGGTTTCGCCAAATTAATCTCTAGACCGCTCTACTATTGTATTGGACTGGTTTTGTTATATACCCTGCATTTTCTATGGAAGGCAGCTAAATGGTGTTTAGTGAACTATGGACATAAGCTTATAGGTCTGTAGAGGTACATACATATAAATTTCAAGGTATTGCATCGAGCAAAGCTCTTCCGCGCAAAACATGTTTTCATAACCATTATATATTGGCGAAACCGCTGAGAGGGTTCACTACTGAAGAGCCAAGCCCTCTCATTCATTAAATCATATCATTGCAGTAAGGTCTGTAGAGATTTAAAAAAGAAACGCATTGCCAGTAAATTTATTTTGTGTAAAATTTTAACGATAGAGGGCAATAAAATTTAATTTACTAATATATAATGGTTATGAAAACATGTTTTGCGCGGAAGAGCTTTGCTCGATGCAATACCTTGAAATTTATATGTATGTACCTCTACAGACCTATAAGCTTATGTCCATAGTTCACTAAACACCATTTAGCTGCCTTCCATAGAAAATGCAGGGTATATAACAAAACCAGTCCAATACAATAGTAGAGCGGTCTAGAGATTAATTTGGCGAAACCGCTGAGAGGGTTCACTACTGATGAGCCAAGCCCTCTCATTCATTAAATCATATCATTGCAGTAAGGTCTGTAGAGATTTAAAAAAGAAACGCATTGCCAGTAAATTTATTTTGTGTAAAATTTTAACGATAGAGGGCAATAAAATTTAATTTACTAATATATAATGGTTATGAAAACATGTTTTGCGCGGAAGAGCTTTGCTCGATGCAATACCTTGAAATTTATATGTATGTACCTCTACAGACCTATAAGCTTATGTCCATAGTTCACTAAACACCATTTAGCTGCCTTCCATAGAAAATGCAGGGTATATAACAAAACCAGTCCAATACAATAGTAGAGCGGTCTAGAGATTAATTTGGCGAAACCGCTGAGAGGGTTCACTACTGATGAGCCAAGCCCTCTCATTCATTAAATCATATCATTGCAGTAAGGTCTGTAGAGATTTAAAAAAGAAACGCATTGCCAGTAAATTTATTTTGTGTAAAATTTTAACGATAGAGGGCAATAAAATTTAATTTACTAATATATAATGGTTATGAAAACATGTTTTGCGCGGAAGAGCTTTGCTCGATGCAATACCTTGAAATTTATATGTATGTACCTCTACAGACCTATAAGCTTATGTCCTTAGTTCACTAAACACCATTTAGCTGCCTTCCATAGAAAATGCAGGGTATATAACAAAACCAGTCCAATACAATAGTAGAGCGGTCTAGAGATTAATTTGGCGAAACCGCTGAGAGGGTTCACTACTGATGAGCCAAGCCCTCTCATTCATTAAATCATATCATTGCAGTAAGGTCTGTAGAGATTTAAAAAAGAAACGCATTGCCAGTAAATTTATTTTGTGTAAAATTTTAACGATAGAGGGCAATAAAATTTAATTCATTAAGGAAGTTGTACCTTTTAGCATGTATATCGAGATTGATACAATAACTCTGAAAGATATTACAGTGACCTTTATTGAAGACACACGAGATAACCAAGTGTGTATACACTCATGGACAAAACTTAAGGAAGTTGTACCTTTTAGCATGTATATCGGGATTGAGACAATAACTCTGAAAGATATTTGTTTTGCTATTCTTTTTTCCTTGAATCAACCGTCTTGTTTTCTTCTATTCCAGAAGATGTAAAGGCCTTTCAATTATTTTACCAATCTTATCCTTTTAAGATCTTTTTTTTTCCGCCAATTTCTTTCCTTTTCCTTGAATCAATGACTTCAGATTTCTTGTTTTATTCAACTTCTTCAGTGATCTCTCTCTCAATCCATTACTGGATGATAGCTTTCCAATAATTTTACATTATTTTATCCTTTTATTCTATTTTTCCACCAATTTCTTCATTCTTTTATGAAAAATAGTATCTTCTTCATTTCAATTTGCATTGTTATTCTTTTTCTCTTGAATTAACCATCTTATTTTCTTCTTCTTCTTCGTAATAATGCCACGTGGAAAATTAGAAAAGACCAACTTCAGGATAACGCAGCAATTTTATTTCAGGCAAGAACAAACTATGAATGATAAACAAAAGATAAGCAATGAGGGAAATTTACAGAGTAGCAAATTATAAACATAAAAATGACCACTCTGTTAATAAAAATAATAAAACTAATAAATACTTTGTTATAATGTCATTAATATATTCCTGGAGATATGAAGTCCTTTCAATAATTTTACATTCTTTTATCCATTTACGCTCTTTTTTCCAACAATTTCTTCATTTATATATATAAAAATAGAATCTTCCTTATTTTAATTTGAATCGTTCCTCTTTTTTTATGAAACCAAACGACTTCAGCCATGTTTGTTCAAACCTAATTTAAGCGGTATGAGGTTAAAACAGGATTCTCAATAAGGAAGTTTTTTTATATTTGACCATTTCATGTTGACCAAGGGTTCAGTTTACACTCTTCCATCTATTCATCCCATCAGGAAGTACATACACTAAGGTAAAACTTCCATAATTCAACTATGTGTGTGGGAAAGGGATGTTATTTCTTAACACGTGTATGTTTTTTACAAGCTTCCCTATATGCACTAGGTGTAAAACCGAAGAGGCCACTCCCCAACATATACTAAATTGTATTGGAAAGGACAAAGGATCCCTGTACAGAGAACCAAGAAGAGTTCTTGAACTTCTTTATGAGCACGACCTCCAAGATCTTGTCTAATTTAGACTAATAAAAGGATAAGTAAAAAAAAAATACATTGTTTTATGTGCTGTTAAATTTGTTAATAACTTCTTTTTAAATTTATTTTTCCTTAATTAGAATTAATATATTAGATTTTAAAGTGAATTGGTTTTATTAATATAACTTATTTGGTTTGTTATCAATATTACAACCTTTTTAATTTATTCAGTGAGTCGTTGTCAAGCTTTCTAAAGAAAAACAAAAATAATATTGTTTGATTTATAAAGATATATTTGACTAATGTATAACTTATGTATATATACACTCATGGACAAAACTTAAGGAAGTTGAGAGTCATTCCGCCGGATGTCTGTTTTTTTTTTTAAGGAGACAGATGTTGTTCACAATTGGTTATCTCGTGTATCTTCAATAAAGGTCACTGTAATATCTTTCAGAGTTATTGTCTCAATCCCGATATACATGCTAAAAGGTACAATTTCCTTAAGTTGTGTCCATGAGTGTATACACACTTGGTTATCTCGTGTGTCTACAATAAAGTTCACTGTAATATCTTTCAGAGTTATTGTCTCAATCCCGATATACATGATAAAAGGTACAACTTCCTTAAGTTTTGTCCATGAGTGTATATATATATGTGTCAAGATACCATGTAGCTTACTGTAAAATTCCAAGACACTTCACCTAAAGAGCTTTTCCTAATAAATACCTTGATGCTCAAATACCTCAAGATAGAGAAAGAAAGAAAAAAGAAGCAGAAGAGAGTTTCGACCTTTGATCGATAATCAATCCATAGAAATGTTCTCAGATTGATTTTTTCTGGCTCATAGAGTAATTTGGTCTTTTTTCTTTTCTGTGATTTAAACGTTCAGAGAAATTATCTCTTTTACTCATCATTTTTATCTTTCAATTACGTTTAATGTCTTTATCTAATTTTTAGTTTTATATATAATATAATATAATATATATATATTATTAAAAAAAAGTTGAGAGTTTCTGCTTGATATTTGATCATGTTGAGGATTATTGTAATGGTGGTGCAGTCGTGGTTGAATAATAATTCTGAAAGAATAATATTGAATATCAGAGATCCATTTATTTGAGCTAAGGGATATGCATAAAAAAAAAACAATTTGATAATATAATATTTCAGTGTATATTTGCCTTATACTATGAAAGGGATAATACTGTCACTCTTAGTACTCGTGGTATGCAACAATAAATATGCAAATTTACTCAAGGTAACGCACTATGCAAAAAACTCAGTACGAAGGGATAATGATGGACAATGTGGCCTAAATATAAACTTACCATCTGGGAATATATCTGGTAACCAAAAAAGACTGCTATGTATCATTCTGGCTCTATTATTTATCTCAGGCATTGAACAAAACCCAGGCCCCCCAACCAAAAAGCAAACTACATTGACTGCGCCAGTACACTCAGGAGAGAGAGAATCAATAGATGGCGAGCTAAAAATGCTAATCTTAAACATGGCGGCGGAAATAAAGAGTCTAGGAGAGAGAATTGACATCAGACTTACCAAAATAGAGACTCGAATGGACGATTGGGATAAGCGATTCTGCAATATAGAGGAGAAACTAACTAAATGTATAGAGTCTCAACAGGCTACCGAAAAACTGGCTTCATGTAATTCGTTAAAGGTAAATGAACTGGAGGCTAGAGTCGAATTTTTTGAGACGAGACTGCGTGAGCCCAATCTAATGTTCTATGGTATTGAGAGGGAGGGTGACGAAAATCAGGCAGATTGTAACTTAAAGATTCAAAACATAATTAGAGATAAAATGGAAATCGGAGATGATTTAAAAATAACAAAATGTCACCGACTTTCACGCGGATCCAATGCACCAGTTCTTGTTGTGGTGCCTGATTATGCTGATAGAGCAAAAATATTTAAAAATGCCTACAAACTCAGAGATACTAAAATTTCGATAAGTAAAGATTATAGTAAAAATGTTAGAGAGCAACGGCGCATCCTAATTGCAAAAAGGAAAGAATTGGGTGAAAGGGGAATAAAATCGAAGTTGAGAGATAACAAGCTTTTTTGTAAATGATAAAGTCTGTAAAGTGATGAATGGCCAAGTTGTTGATAGCACAGGAGTTGCTATATAGCAAAAACCTTGTAGAAACAATTGTGTAAATAGAAGAAATACGACATCAAAATCACAAATTAATTCTCCGTCCCATAATCAAATAACGGAAAGTTACTACGACATAAATACATGTAAATATGATTCTCAAGACGATGACAATGCAAATTTTTCTGAAAATTCGCGAGACATCGCGGAAAAAATAATATGTTGGAATATAAATGGTTTCTATAGGATTCTTTCGATATTTCCACTCCTCGAGCACATAAAGAACTACGAAATTTTTGCTCTACTTGAAACATGGTGCCTGAACAGGACTAACATAACACTAAAAGATTATCAAATTATCGAATTACCTGCCACCAAAGAATCTGGAAGGGGAAGAGGGTCAGGGGGTATAATTGTCGGTTTTAGGGAAGGCGGGAAATATAGAGTAGAGAGTTCGGAAAAGGATGGCACTTGGTTATCTATTTTCTTATCAACAAACACAAGAGCCCCCCAACATGTTATCTGTTTAATATTTGTATACCTTCCTCCAAACCAAATACAGCTGCATAACTTAGATAAACTGTTTACATACATTCAAAAGCAAATAGCAGATGGAAAAGAAATTATTTTACTTGGAGATTTAAACATCAGAACTGGGAAGTTGGGAGGACTACACAATCCACTTAATTTCCAGCTCCCTCTAACATCGGAAAGAAGGGCCAAAGATCATATAATATCATCTCTGTCTGATAAACTTCTTGATTTCCTGGAAGATAATTCTTTGACAATAGTTAATGGAAGATCTAGAGGTGATAAAGATGGAGATTTACATACATATCTGAAAGAGGCTCTTCAACTATTGACTATTGCATACTCTCACAGGGTTCACTACAAATTTTACTGGACTTCAAAGTCGATGACCAACTGTACTCTGACCACCACCCTTTGGTTTTAACGATAAAAGGCCAAAACTTCAAAAAAAAAACCAAACGGGAAGATTATAACATTACGAGATATAGATGGTCAGCCGATGGACTCGCAATGTTTAAAATGAAACTGGAAGAATTGCGGGGAAAAAAACATACCAGCCTCCGATGACCTTGTATACACTTTCAATCAGCGAATTTTGGAAGCAATGTCATCTGCAAAAATAACCTACTCAATTAAGGGCGGCCCCAGGAAATCTAAGCCGTGGTTCGATAAGGACTGCTATGATATGAATAAACTGGCAAAAGAAAGTCTGAAGAAATATCGTAAAACAAATAGATTGGAAGACAGAGAATGTTATGCTTCTTCCAGAAAGAAATATCTCGCTTTATTGGATCTAAAAAGGAAAGGCTTTGATAATGAAAAACAGGAAATACTCAGAAATGCTAAAGACTCAAAGACCTTCTGGAAAACTATTGCGCTCTACAAAAGCACATCTATAATCCAAGGAGAAATATCTATACAGGACTGGCTGAACTTTTACCGCGAACTAATGACTACAGAGAAAAATTTGAGAATTTGTAATTTACATAATGTGATTTCTCAGAACGATCCTATATTGGACTCAGAGATAACCAATGCAGACATATACAAGGAGATAGCTGGTTTGAGGAGTAACAAGGCATGCGGGCCCGATGGCATCCCCAATGAAGTATTAAAAACACTCCCTGATTCGTACATACTGCTGTTGAAACAACTCTACAATAGTGTTATGACGACTGGAAAATACCCAGCAATTTGGACTAATTCCACTATACACCCAATCTTTAAAAATGGTTATAAGAACAGCCCCTCCAACTACCGAGGTATTGCACTGATTAGCAATGTATCAAAGCTTTTCACATCAATCCTAAGATCACGACTGGAGGAATGGGTCGAAGGAAGAAGGGTTATACCCGAAAACCAAGCGGGATTTAGAAAAGGAAGATCATGTATTGACCACATATTTACACTAACTACTTTAATCCAACTATCATTAAGAAAAAAGAGGGGAAAACTATATGTCTTTTTTGTCGATCTAAGGAAGGCATTTGATACTGTACCTCACTCAATACTTTGGAAAAACTTTACAACCTAGGCATAAGTTACCAATTCATAAGTACGATCAGAAGTTACTACGAACAAGCAACTATAGCTATCAGATGGAAGGGATCATTTACGGAAAGTATTAAGATAAACTCGGGAGTCCTCCAGGGAGAACCACTTTCCCCACTGCTATTTATATTATTTATCACGGACTTAATCGAAATTTATAATAACTCAGACCAGCCGAGTGTAAATTTGCCAGAATTTGGAGATATCCATTTATTGCTGTACGCCGACGACATAGCAATTATAGGTGAGTCCAGGATGAACCTCCAAAAGAAGATCAAAATACTGAAAGAATATCTCGATGAGAACTTAATGACACTAAATGAGTCCAAGTCAAAGATTATGGTGTTCCGCAATGGAGGTAAACCCTCAAATAAGGATAGATGGTTCTGGAATGATAAACCCATAACAATAACTTCAAGATATACATACTTGGGATTCCCTCTGACACCAACAATAACAACTACTCACCCGGCAAATTACTTTAAAGGAAAAGCACTTACAGCAATTAAAGCCACACACCCAATATTAATAAAATCAAAAGCAAAGTCAATAAATTTATCAATCAAACTCTTTGATACAATAGTGAGAGCTGTCCTGATGTATGCCGCTCCATTGTGGGCAACAGAGCATAAAGACTTACTGGACAATATACAAGACATATTTATCCGTAGGTTCCTGAATCTGCCCAGATACACTCCAGGTTACCTAATCAGATTAGAAACCGGTCGTATCTCATTGAGTGTAACAGCCTTAAAATTAACCCTGAAGTATTGGCTGCGGGTGTTGAATATGAGCAGTGACAGTTTGCCACGTATATGTTTTAATAGAACACGAGAACTGTCTAATGCTTCGGGCACACCCATCGGTTTCATTAAAAAGCTCACCAATCTGCTTAACAATAATGGATCCCCTGCACTTGTTTCCTGTGATGACCCTGAAACGCTGAGGAGCGCGATTACAGGGCTCTTAAAAACAGCGGCAGACCAATCTATACAAAACGACCTTACAAGAATGGATAAATCTAAGCTATACTCTCACTACAAAGACATTCACATATCTTTCATGACGGAGGGATACCTTTTAGGGGATTTTCCTTTCCCGGTTGTAAGACTACTCGCACAAGTTAGAATACTTTCAAGTTTTTTTAGAGAAAACCACACCAAGATGCTCTGCGGTGAGGACCCGACTTGTACCTTCTGTAATTCAAAACTAAAAAATGAAATCACTCACTATATTTTTGATTGCTCTGCTCTGAAAGAAGAAAGAAGAACCCTTATGCTCAAAACTGGGCAACTCTGTGCTTCACTTCCATCAATAATTGACAATATGACCCAGAATAAGTATATTGCTACGGCGTTTTATGGTTTCCACAAGTCCATATCTCAGAAGAAGGCCAAGTGATACTCACTCCTCACTTTCTTACTGCTACTCTTTTTGTGTTGATTTCTTGCTTCCCTCTTTCTTATTATTTTTTTTCTTCCTTTTCTTGTTTTTTTTTCTTTCTCTTTTTACTCTGTATATATCGTTATTTCCTTTGTCTCACTGCTTTGTTCTTATGCATACCTCTGGTGAATCCTGTATAGGGTCAGTGACCCTAAATAAAGGCTTTTTGTTGTTGTTTGTAATTAATAAAAAATGATAAAATATAATAAATGTATAATAATAAGTTTTGGGAATCTGTTTCTTTTCATATATACAGTCTAAATTGAATTATTCGAAACCCAAGGGATCAAAAAAAAAATCGAATTATCTGAAAATTCGAATTAAAAACGGAAATTCTATTTATAGGAAATTCTAGAGACCAAGATGAATTTTGGAATTAGAAACGTTCTTCTATATTATCAAATATCTTTACACAGGTATTACTGTAATGATAGAAGTTATTGAATGAGAGGGCTTGGCTCATCAGTGGTGAACCCTCCCAGCGGTTTCACCAATTTAATCTACCAGACCGCTTCTTTAGAGCTCTAATACTGTATTGGATCGTTCTGTTTATATATTTTACACTGAAGGGTGGAATCTTAGAAATGGTATTTAAGTAAACTATGGACATAAGCTTTTAGGACAGTAGAATTACAAACCCTCCCAGCAGTTTCACCAATTTAATCTACCAGACCGCTTCTTTAGAGATCTAATACTGTATTGGATCATTCTGTTTATATATGTTACACTGAAGGGTGGAATCTTAGAAATGGTATTTAAGTAAACTATGGACATAAGCTTTTAGGACAGTAGAATTACAAACCCTCCCAGCGGTTTCACCAATTTAATCTACCAGACTGCTTCTTTAGAGCTCTAATACTGTATTGGATCATTCTGTTTATATATGTTACACTGAAGGGTGGAATCTTAGAAATGGTATTTAAGTAAACTATGGACATAAGCTTTTAGGACAGTAGAATTACAAACCCTCCCAGCGGTTTCACCAATTTAATCTACCAGACCGCTTCTTTAGAGCTCTAATACTGTATTGGATCATTCTGTTTATATATGTTACACTGAAGGATGGAATCTTAGAAATGGCATTTAAGTAAACTATGGACATAAGCTTTTAGGACAGAAGATTTACAAACCCTCCCAGCAGTTTCACCAATTTAATCTACCAGACCGCTTCTTTAGAGCTCTAATACTGTATTGGATCATTCTGTTTATATATGTTACACTGAAGGGTGGAATCTTAGAAATGGTATTTAAGTAAACTAGGACATAAGCTTTTAAGACAGTAGAATTGCATTTAAATATTTTTGTATTTTTCTTCGCTTATAAGGTAATAATAAATTATTTGACTGCTTAAAAGATTATGTTTGACCTTAAAAAAAAAAAATAATAACGCCAAGTTAACATTACAAAAGACAAAAGATTTTTGTCGAAAATTTGAGAAAAACAAACTTTTTCTTGAATTTTATTTAATAAAAAAGAATATAGAACGAGGTTTGACAATTTTACCGCAAATGTTTCTTTTGAACGAAAAATCGTAATTTTATTTTAAGGAGAAATAACGATAATTTCTATCCTTAGGGATGAAGTATGAAAGGATGAATTGTGAAGTGTAATGATGAACGGAAAAATAAAAGTATCCCTATGATATTGCCACGTGGAAAATTAGGGAAGACAAACTTCAGGATGACACAGCAATTTATTTCAGGCAAGAACAAACTATGAATGATAAAAAAAAGATAAGCAATGAGGGAAGTTTACAGAGTAACAAAATATAAACATAAGAAATGATACTCTGTTAATAAAATAATAAATACTTCGTTACAATATACAGTGTACTCCGCTTATAACAAAGTCGGTTATAGCGAAATTCCGCATATAGCGAATGAAATTGTCTGCACGAAAGAAAAGAAGGGCTTAAACCATTAAAAGAACTCTGGATATTGCGAAGTCGGATATAAAGAATTTTCGCTTATAACGAAGTGATTTGCATGTATAAATTTTTATTTTATCCGTTTATAACGAAGTTTTCTCATTTACCATTATAATTGACTAATATATTATGCATAATATATATCAAATTACAACGTGTGAATGACACAAATTTAATGATACACAACAAATAAGTTAATAATATACAATTTTAAAATATGCAAACATATTATAAGTATTTTTTTTACATTATTTAAACAAAATTAAATTGTTTAATAAACGCTTATATTTTATTAACGTTTACCATGGCAGGAGAACGAAAACAAACAAGAAACTCACTATCTCTGTCAGTCAAGCTGCAAATCCTAAAAGAGATTGAAGTGGAGAAGAAGAAAAAGACAGATGTTGCCCAGAAACATAATATCCCACAGTCGTCGCTCAGCACCATAATAAAGAACTCTGAGAAGATCCACCAACAAGCTCTGCATGCGGGAGAAAGCAGTCGGAAACGAGCACGTGGATCTACATATGCTGATGTTGATTTCGATTCTTATGCTGACGCTGACAATGACGTCGTTACAAATGCCATGTTATCCGATGTAGAAATTGTCGAGAGCATTCTTCAAGCAAAAGAAGAAGAAGAAACGGACCAAGTTGATGAAGAAGTAGACCCAATTGTCCACATTCCGCATCCAAAAGAGGTCTTGGAGAGCATTCAAACTCTGCGATTGTTTCTTCAATGTCAGGATGAGTCCAAGTCTCTTCATAGGCATCTGTCAGACTTGGACAACATCGAAAAGAGTGTTCAGCACTTGTTACTGACTTCTAAATGTCAAAAGAAAATCACAAACTACTTCTCCAAAAACACCTGATGAGGTTGTTATTGATCTTTGTGTTGCTCTTTTGAGTTGAATAGTAAATAAAATTATTGGTACAAAACATTTTTTTTTCCAACTGCGGATATAACATACTTCGGATATAACAAAGTGATTGTCATGGATAATGCGACTTCGTTATAAGCGGAGTACACTGTATCATAAAAAGAATACACTATCTTTATCTTTAATTTTATTATTATATTTATTAATATCAGCAAATATATCTAAGACAATAGCTTACTATACATTTTTTAGATCATCATTATGTAAGGACCAGTCAACAAGTGAATGACTTTGAGATGAAGGGTAAAGCCAGTTCAATTTCTATGTCTTCTTCTTCGTTCTTATCTCCACACTGGGTGAAGTAGAATGCGTCTGCCTTTGTCATTAAGACTGGGAGCACTACTCAGTGGCAGGCCACTGACTTAGCTTCAAAAGAAATGGCCGCCTCTGACATGAGGAACAGACACCATGTACAGCCGCTCCTAACATGGAGTACAAACGCTGCTCATCCTGTATCCCTGGAGTCCTTACAGGGTACTATCAGCATGGCCAGCTGAGCCCAGGTTTTTTAGTGAGCTTGTTACTGCTCCCCCTCCTCCTTTTTTATCCGGGCTTGGGACCGGCAAGGGCGCAGTTCAATTTCTATGTAAATAACACAATTATTACCTTACCCAATTGGGAGAATCTGTATGGGGCAAGTCCCTAATAAAGGCTTTTGTGTGTAAGTGTGTGTAATTATTATATTTATTACCTTTTTACATAGTCAATTCTACTGACTCCAAGTGTGAATGACAATATGCAAATACAGATATGTAATTAAAATTCGAAATTATTTTGAAGGCGTAAGATTCTTTTTGAAATTAAACAATTTCTACTACCCTTACTGCAATGATAAAATTTATTGGAGGGCCTGGCTCATCAGTGGTGAACCCTCCCAGCGGTTTCGCCAGTTTAATCTACCATACCGCTGTTATATTGCATTTTTAAAACTATTTGTGGAAGAGCGATTGCTCGAAGCATTTTATATATTTATAATTGTATGTAATTCTGCTGTCCTCAAAGCTTATTATGTCCATAGTTCATCTAAAATACCCATTCCAAGAGTCTACCAACAGTAACACTATAAGAGGAAATTCCAAAAATGCAATATAACAGCGGTATGGTAGATTAAACTGGCGAAACCGCTGGGAGGGTTCACCACTGATGAGCCAGGCCCTCCCATTAATTTTTCCATTGCAGTAAGGGCAGTAGAAATTGTTTAATTTCAAAAAGAAACTTACCCCTTTAAAATAGTTTCGAATTTTGATAACAGATGGCGCGCTAGTGCATCATATTATAAATACAGATATGTAATTAACTATTATCCAGATAATCTATCACCCATTATGTAATACACGACATAAACAATGACAACGCTGCACGCAAGTTGATCTTTTGGTGTTATTAACTGTCGATATGTTCTAATGACATCTTGTTACAACTTGGTGACATCAAATAGAATGTCGAGGTAGCTTCCAAAAAATAGCAAAAGATTCGAAAAATTTGAATTTTTTCATATTGTAATGTAGAAAATTAGGTAAAGACAGGGGGGTGGGTGGAAGGATGGTCTAAAACGTTGGTTTTCGACCGCTACGACCCGGGTTCGATTCCCGCATTTGACACTTTTTATCTGTTTAAAAAAAATGCTCCAATGGCCCCCAATTCTTGTAAAAGTCCAACCCCACCAGCGAGTGCAAGTAACCAAACAGGGCTCTGGCACATTTGTAAGTGCAAAGTCGAACTGCTTTTCACATGTGTAGACATGTGGTGTACTTACAGTAAAAACAGTCGCTAACTACCCACCATGATTATCATGACCTGTACCATGTGTAGACATGTGGTGTACTTACAGTAAAAACAGTCGCTAACTACCCACCATGATTATCATGACCTGTACCATGTATAGACATGTGGTGTACTTACAGTAAAAACAGTCGCTAACTACCCACCATGATTATCATGACCTGTACCAAGTGTAGACATATGGTGTACTTACAGTAAAAGCAGTCGCTAACTACCCACCATGATTATCATGGCCTGTACCAAGTGTAGACATGTGGTATACTTACAGTAAAAACAGTCGCTAACTACCCACCATGATTATCATGGCCTGTACCACGTGTAGACATGTGGTGTACTTACAGTAAAAACAGTCGCTAACTACCCACCATGATTATCATGGTCTGTACCATGTGTAGACATGTGGTATACTTACAGTAAAAACAGTCGCTAACTACCCACCATGATTATCATGACCTGTACCAAGTGTAGACATGTGGTATACTTACAGTAAAAACAGTCGCTAACTACCCACCATGATTATCATGACCTGTACCAAGTGTAGACATGTGGTATACTTACAGTAAAAACAGTCGCTAACTACCCACCATGATTATCATGACCTGTACCAAGTGTAGACATGTGGTGTACTTACAGTAAAAACAGTCGCTAACTACCCACCATGATTATCATGACCTGTACCAAGTGTAGACATGTGGTGTACTTACAGTAAAAACAGTCGCTAACTACCCACCATGATTATCATGACCTGTACCATGTGTAGACATGTGGTGTACTTACAGTAAAAACAGTCGCTAACTACCCACCATGATTGTCATGGCCTGTACCATGTAGAACCTGGCTGTTTTGTACTTGTTATTAAAGTTTACATTTAAACTTTATATATTTTATTCAATGAAGATCAAAATTACATAACCATCACAATTAATTATATATTATAACTACATAACATTAAGCCATCTGTGAAAAAAATAGTACAAATGTGATATTGTACTGGGATAAGGTGCATAAATTATGAAAAAAAGACATCTCCTTATTGTGTAACTGAAAGTTGCTGATGGCTTGCGCCATCTATCGGAATAAATATCAACTATTATCGTTGATTTTTAATTATTTCAAAATTGGTTAAATACCCATTGCATTGGGCAGAGTTGTGGCCGAAGCCACAACAGCGGAAGCAGACGCGGGCGCGGATGGACTCCTCGAAGTTGAGGATTATTCCATCCACCACGATTCTCCCGCGAACGCCCGGGGCTCTAAAAGTCTTGATGTCCACCTCGATGAAGGCGGTGCAGGTCCCGTTTCTGGGTGCCGAACGGTGCGCCACGCGCACCACTTTGCCCCCAGGAAGTTTACTAACAGCTGCGGTTCCCAGGAAGGTCTCCTCAATTGTGGAGTTGGATGTTTCCTCATCCACTTTGAAGAGGCAGATTCGTGGCAGGATCTCCTTCTGCTGACGGACCTTCATTCCATTTAACTTGCTGGCTAGGGAGGTAGACACCTCAGGGATGGTCTCAGGATTACTGGAGTGGAGGACCAGCTTCCCCTTGGTGCGCAGGGAGGCCCAAACGCCTTGGGGGAGAGTGTGAGCAGCGCGGACAGCTTTAAGCATCTTCCTTGGGTCAGCCTGAGGGTCATCAGAGATGACCACTGTGTGGGCCGCCGATTTTTCTCCATGGAGGACCACTTGGGCGGCCGCAGGCTTGGAGACGCGGGAAGGCGCAGGTTTCGTAGGACCTTTCAGGTTTGTCCTTTTTGCAGGCGGGTTGGGAGCCTCAGGCTGCTTCCTTTTGGTTGGAGCAGGGGCAGGCAAGGTGGAGGCAGGCTTCTTGGCAGGGATGGCAGCAGGAGCAGGAGTGGCGGGTTTGATGGAGTCAGTCTGGGAGCTGGTTTCCTTGCAGGAAGGAGCAGGGCAGGTTTGGGTGCTGTGACAGGCAGTCTGGGGCCTGTTAGCCTCCTTAACTTCGTCCAGCTCCGCGAAGGAATGGAGGGTGCCTGAGAGGTTCCGTACCTCAGCAGTGAGGGCCTTAATCAGTTCAGACCGCCTGGCGATGAAATGGACGAGGTCCTCATGCAGAGTCATAAGGGCGGGATGGCCAATGGCATGCAGGATGTCATTGTTGCGTTGGATCACCATTTCGTCCTCCCTCTCCATGTCGTCGAGGTTCACGATGAGCCTCGTGGCATTCTTCTTCTTCTTCTTGGCAGGGTTCATGGCAAGAACAGGAGAGCAAAGATGTGACCAGGTAGAGAGCTATATATATATATTTTTTTTTTCTTAATTAAGTCATCAATTTATAGTTTGTTTGGTCACCAGTCAAATATTTTTATTTTCACAGACTATGAGATTAATTTATAAATGAAATATTATACAAAACAATTAAACAATATTATTATGGCGAAGAAATAATTTATTGTTTAATTTAATATTATTCAATGAAAATATCCAACAGATTATAAAAATATATGAAGAGACAAAGGTCACCTCTCCCGTCAAAATAGACGTCAAAACTAGACGCCATCTATTGACCGTCGTCGCAACTAGCGGCCTCGGGTCGGTGACAAAGCCACAACATCAGCTTTGGTAAACTGAGAAGTGTCCACCTAGACACCTACCCACCTAGTTTTGAAGTCTATTTTGACGGGAGAGGCGACCTTTGTCTCTTTAGATCAATATCCTCCGGGAAAATTTCCATCTATAAAAATATAGGATCTCATGGAATAAAGTCCGCCCTAGACTGACGAGGGCCATTAGCCAGAAACCATGGTCTCTAGGTGGACACTTCTCAGTTTACCAAAGCTGGTGTTGTGGCTTTGTTACCGACCTGAGGCCGCTAGTTTGCGGCGATGATCAATAGATGGTGTCTGGTTTTAGACGTCTATTTTGACAGGAGAGGCGACCCTTGTATCTTTATATTACTCTTAAGAATAAACGTATCATTTCTTGTTTGTTCAAGATTCTCTAGCTGTAGATAGTTGGGTTGATTTGTTAATAATTGTCGACTGGTTATGATTACGTTATCAATAAATACTTTCACATCTTCAGATAAGGGGGTCGGTGGAAGGCTGGATAAACCGTTTGGTTTTCGACCACTACGACCCGGGTTCGATTCCCGCTTTGGACACTTTTTTTCTGTTAAAAAAAAAATGCTCCAATGGCCCCCGATTCTTGCAAAAGTCCAACCCCACCAGCGAGTGCAAGTAACCAAACGGGGCTCTGGCACATTTGTAAGTGCAAAGTCGAACTGCTTTTCACATGTGTAGACATGTGGTGCGCTTACAGTAAAAGCAGTCGCTAACAACCCACCATGATTATCATGGCTTTGAGATAAGAAAGAAGATATCTTCAGATATACAAAGACTTGATTTCTATGCTACATTACACATCACTGACTTCGTGGTTTTCCTGACCAAATTTAACCAGGGTATTGATACGAAAGGAAGATGTCCTATCAGACGACAGCAAACAGAAGATTGTGTTGGATTGAGGACAGCAGAAGTCCGAATGTCTATCACAGACAGTGTTTGGGGACATTCAAACAATGTCTACCTACATCTCACCTGTCTATTGCTTCACACGTCTAACTTCAAAGACATAAATAGAAATATTTTATCCAAAAGAGAAGATTACCAACTTATCAAATCTTCACGATAACACAAAATTCCATCTTACTTGAATAATTACGTTGTATAACTTCAATTACTGTTTATATTCAATAAATAAGCATTATATTATAAAAAATATATATTTAGTTTTATTAACAGAGTATTATTTTGTATTTTTATATTTTGCTATACTCTGTACACTTCCCTCTTTTGCTTATCTTTTGTTTATCACTCATAGTTTGTTCTTGTCTTAAATAAATTGCTGTCTCATCCTGAAGTTTTTGTCTTCCCTAATTTTCCACGTGGCATTTTGGTGGAGATGCTGGGTAGATTAGGAAAGAAAGACTGAAGATTACCGAAAAGACCTTGAAGCCATGGGGGCTGTGATCGACATTTTCAGAGACTGACTCCAGGATTCCACCGCCGTGTCAAAACCAAGACTTCCCTCCAAGATAACGATGTCCCTATAGACGATACGACGACAAAGCCGCTCTTCACGCCGCAATAGAAAAGATGCCAAGGAACTAAGGACAAAGTTCCAAGACTTCGATGGAATCCTTGGCAGAAACACGTCAGATCCATGTCAGTATCTACAATAATTGCTAGCTGTGGGTCACAGCTCCCATAGGGAAGAAGCTATGTAGCAAAGTATTCATTTAAAATGAAAGAATTTAAAACACGAATGTTTCTTGTATACACAATACAAACTTCTACTGTCCTTACTGCGTTGAAAAAATATATTGGGAGGGCTTGGCTCTCATCAGTGGCCCTCCCAATATGTTTTTTCAACGCAGTAAGGGCAGTAGAAGTTTGTATTATGTATAAAAGAAACATTCGTGCTTTTAAATCCTTTCATTTTATATGTATAGATGGCGCGTTATTGCTTTGTATTAAATTATTCATTATTTTATTAACAGAGTATTATTTTTTATGTTTATATTTTACTATACTCTGTACACTCCCCTCTTTTGTTTATCATTCATAGTTTGTTCATGCCTTAAATAAATTGTTGTCTCATTCTGAAGTTTTTGTCTTCCCTAATTTTCCACGTGGCAATATTATGATGCATTAATTCTAGAAATATGATATTTGTCAAATTGCATTGTAATCAGGTGTGAGCATATATACCAAATACCCATTATGTTACAAAATAGGGAATGGTAGAATACCATTGTTGGAAGAAGAGACTAAATCAATGTTGAAAGAGACTTTTAATATACTTACTTACACAAAGTACCCTTAGAAATCTGAAATGTATACTTGCTCACACCTGATGACAATGCAATTTGACAAAATATCATATTTCTAGGTGGTAATATACTTACAAAGCACCCTAGAAGTCTGAAATTTGGTCTACTTGCTTACACCTAATGAGAATGCAATTTGACAAAATATCAGATTTCTAGGTGGTAATATACTTACAAAGCACCCCTAGAAGTCTGAAATTTGGTATACTTGCTTACACCTGATGACAATGTTATTTGACAAAATATCATATTTCTAGGTGGTAATATACTTACAAAGCACCCCTAGAAGTCTGAAATTTGGTATACTTGCTTACACCTGATGACAATGTTATTTGACAAAATATCATATTTCTAGGTGGTAATATACTTACAAAGCACCCCTAGAAGTCTGAAATTTGGTATACTTGCTTACACCTGATGACAATGTTATTTGACAAAATATCATATTTCTGGCTTATCGGGGTGGTCTCAGCAAAGAATTTATTTTAAATAAATAAATAAAAAAACTCATTGTGTCTACGCTTGGTGGTCTACCCATTTCTTTATTTCAACACACAAAACGCGATATCCCGGCTAGGGAATAATTGCGTCGATTTACATTTTTTTTTTTAACAGAAACAGTTATAAACATATTATACAAGAAAAAGTAATCAAAAATAAAAAGAGAAACAATAATATATATTAGGAACCTGAACCTTTCAGGGGGGTTAGAAAGATAATCATGAATATATTTACAAAAATAGTTAGATACACCTATCCCCCGATTTACACGGTAGATATGTTCCTGAGAAAAACGTGTAAATCGAAAATTAAAAATTTTCGCGAAATTTTTATGCGAAGAAATACAGACACAGTGTGCGTGTGCAGCAAGTCCGCACATATGCTCGGGATTCCTCGTGAGATGTATACACAGCGCATGTGTTCAATCACAGTAGCATTTAGTAGAGTGCGATAAAAACAAAAACAAAAAACATTTTGGAAAAGCGTGTAAAATCGAAAACGTGTAAAACAAGTACCGTGTAAATAGGGGGATAGGTGTATGTGATAATTCTCTCTGCTATTTACAAATTGATATAGATCTACAACATTGTCTGTTGTCTAGCGGTGAAGAAGAGTGGGCATTCCAGCAGTAGGTGTCTCGAGTCCTGGATTTCCTTGCCCATTCTAACATAAATATAGGATATTATTGGGAATTAGGTTAGTACACCTATCCCCCGATTTACACGGTACTTGTTTTGCACGTTTTCGCTTTTACACGGTTTTCCAAATAATTTTTTTATTTTGTTTTTATCGCACTATAATAAATGCTACTGTGATTGAACACATGCGCTGTGTACACATCTCACGAGGAATCCCGAGCTTATGTGCGGACTTGCTGCACACGCACACTGTGTCTGTATTTCTTAGCATAAAAATTTCGCGAAAAATTTTAATTTTCGATTTACACGTTTTTCTCAGGAACGTATCTACCGTGTAAATCGGGGGATTGGTGTATGCTTATATTTCATATTAATTTTTTTTTATTATTATCGACTTAATTACATATAGCACAATCATCTGGTGTAAGCAATTGTTCTAAAAAGTCTCATTTGGTCAAAAGCACTCAGTGATAGGTTGAACTTGTGCAAGAATTAGGGACCAAGGAAGTTGTTTATTGAAAAAAAAAACTTCCTGGAGGGGATTGATCCCTGTCAGAGGTAAGCGAAAATTCTCTCTCATCATTATACTCGGGGGCTCAACCTTTGCCGGTCCCAAACCCGGATAAAAAAGGAGGAGGGGGAGCAGTAACAAGCTCGGTAAATATCCTGGGCTCAGTTGGTCATGCTGATAGTACCCGGCAAGGGCTCCAGGGATACAGGATGTACTCCATGTTGGCTGTACATGGTGTCTGTTCCTCATGTCACCATTTCATATTGGAGCTAAGTCAGTGACCTGCTACTGAGTAATGCTCCCAGTCTTAATGACAAAGGGGATACAGGATGTACTCCATGTTGGCTGTACATGGGGTCTGTTCCTCATGTCACCATTACATATTGGAGCTAAGTCAGTGGCCTGCTACTGAGTAATGCTCCCAGTCTTAATGACAAAGGGGATACAGGATGTACTCCATGTTGGCTGTACATGGGGTCTGTTCCTCATGTCACCATTACATATTGGAGCTAAGTCAGTGGCCTGCTACTGAGTAATGCTCCCAGTCTTAATGACAATGGGGATACAGGATGTACTCCATGTTGGCTGTACATGGTGTCTGTTCCTCATGTCACCATGTCATATTGGAGCTAAGTCAGTGGTCTGCTACTGAGTAGTGCTCCCAGTCTTAATGACAAAACAGACACATTCTACTTCACCCAATCTCATTATGGATGTACAATCTCCTTTGATGAGCTCTACTCATCCCCAGCACAGACACCATCAACAAGCTCTACAGACTTGATAGCCTGATATTATTGTTGAATGGAGATAAGAAAAAAGAAAAAGGTTATACTCAGAAAAGCAAAAAAAAAATGCCCAACGTGGGGCTCGAACCCACGTCATTCCCAGCACAGATACCATCAACGAGCTCTACAGACTTGATACCCTGATATTATTAAGTGGATAAGAAAAAAAAAAAGGTTATACTCAGAAAAAATAAAAAAAAAAAAAACGCCCAACGTGGGGCTCGAACCCACGACCCTGAGATTAAGAGTCTCATGCTCTACCGACTGAGCTAGCCGGGCATATCTAGCAAGCGTATAATAATGACAATAAAATACACAATCGTTAATGTTCATTTACAATTACAACCTGTGGTTTGAACAAATCACTTATCTTCCTGGTGGGCTAATCGAAGGTATATGACGTCAAACATCGTTACCACGTGTTCACTTTCTAGAAAACTCGATTTTTGGTACATGAATATTATTCTTCCGCAACTCCATGTTGTATTCTAGCCTGAACATCAGCCCTTGTCACTTCACCAGTTGTGGTGGTGTCTTGTCCATGGAGCCGATCGGTCCATGCACCCTGATCACAATACCGGCGAATTGAGGTGTCCGTATGGATGTCCTGTTCTAGATTGTTGTCTGCCATATATAGGGCAGCAAGCTCGCTTTGAGTGGTGGTGGTGTCTTGTCCATGGGAGCAGATCGGTCCATGCACCCTGATCACAATACCAGTTAACAAAGGTGCCTTGTCCATATGTAGTCCTCTTCTGGATTGATATCTGCCATATAGGCATATCGGTCCATGCACCCTGATCACAATACCGGCCAACTGAGGTGTCTGTATGGATGTCCTGTTCTGGATTGATGTCTGCCATATAGAGGGCTGTAAGGATGGCTGGGCAACTGTATATATAGTCCGGAGTGAGTTGGGTGTTGTAACATTTCTCTTCACTTCACCAGTTTGGTAAATTGGACCTCCTGTCGTAGTATGTTATGTCCCTGTACTGATGAGGGACTGAAACTACGGTATACATATTGTTGGCTGTATTTGTCTATACTGGTGTTGTGGCTTATTCTTTATTATTACAATGCATCGTTCTAATGTATATTTAAAGGGAGAGGTTAAAAACAAACGGTTTAAAACACACAGATCCCTTTAAAAAAAGGAATTAACATAAAGAACGACATGAAAATAACACATTTTCATTCCTGTTAATGGCCAGAAATTCTTGAAAACTCACATAAATAAACACTCATAGACAAACAACATAGTTGTCAAAATACGAAATTATTATAGACGCGTGTGATTCTTTTTAAAATAAAATAATTTATATTGCCCTTACTGTAATGGAAAAATTAATGGGAGGGCCTGGCTCATCAGTGGTGAACCCTCACAGCGATTTCACCAGTTTAATCTACCATACCGCTGTTATATTGCATTTTTGTAACTTCCTTTCATAGTGATACTGATGCTAGACTCTTGGAATAGATATTTTAGATGAACTATGAACATAAGCTTTGAGGACAGTAAAATTACATATAATTATAAATATATAAAACTCCGCCTTTGCCGGTCCCAAACCCGGATGAAAAAGGAGGAAGGGAAGCAGTAACAAGCTCACTAAAAAACCTGGGTTCAGCTGGCCCGGCTGATAGTACCCTGTAAGGTCTCCTGATCCAGGGATACAGGATTAGCAGCGTTTGTACTCCATTGTTAGGAGCGGCTGTACATGGTGTCTGTTCCTCATGTCACCATTTCTTTTGGAGCTAAGTCAGTGGCCTGCTACTGAGTAGTGTTCGCAGTCTTAATGACAAAGGCAGACGCATTCTACTTCACCCAGTGTGGAGATAGAAAGAAGAAGATAAATATATAATATGCTTCAAGCAATCGCTCTTCCATAGTTGAACATAGTTGAAATGGCCGAAAATATAGATGGAAATTTTTCCAGGGTGGATATTGATTTATAAAAAAAAAAAAAACGGTCACCTCTCTCGTCAAAATAGACGTCAAAATTAGACGCCATCTATTTACAATCAAGAAAAAAATAGTGTTGATTATTAATAAACATAATAATGATAATTTTCACATTGTGTCGCGGTCTCATACAATTTTGGCCTTAACTACCCGTTTCATGATTTTTCAGGATGCCTTGAATGACCAGTTTTTTGGTCGTTGAGGTACAGCTTGCAGAACGCTGATGAGGGCCAACAGCCCGAAACGTGTCCGTGGTTAGCTTTTTCTTGATTAATCAAGAATGGGTATTTGGCCAATTCTGAAATAATTAAAAATCGGTGAATAGTTGATATTTATTCCGATAGATGGCGCAAGCCATCAAAAACTTTCAGTTGCACGATAAAGAGTTGGCTCTTTTATAAATAATAATGATATTGTTGTATATATATTAATTAATTGTTACCACAGAGTTTTTGTAAGCTCACAGGTAAATAGGCGCTAACCGAAAAAAAAAGTTTGTTCATTTTAATATTAGTTTCCCTTTTATATTTTGTCCTCTCTCTTGTAAATCAATAAATATAATGTTTAATTAATAATTATTGGAATCAGTTTCATTAAATATTCTAAGCAAAATCAACAAAATTTCTATCGTCTGTTTTAAAAGCTTTCCACAGAAGCGGTAACAAACTTGGCACAGATACTTTCTGGGTTTCTAGAGGAGCTGATGTTGAGGGCTAAAAATAACTCCTTTGATATTCTTGGCCAGAAGATTGTGGTATTTCCTGTTCTCTCGACTGTGATATGCAAATTTATTTGTATATTCTTAATATATTTGAATATTTAATTTAATACTTAATTTATTTGTATTCTTTTTTTTTTTTTTTTTGCTATCCCTAGTACACATGGTACAGACCATGATAATCATGATGGGTAGAAGTAGACGACTGCTTTTACTGTAAGCGCACCACATGTCTACATATATGAAAAGCAGTTCGACTTTGCACTTGCAAATGTGCCAGAGCCCCATTTGGTTACTTGCACTCGCTGGTGGGGTTGGACTTTTGCAAGAATCAGGGGCCTTTGGAGCATTTTTTTTTTTTATCAGAAAAAAGTGCCCAATGTGGGAATCGAACCCAGGTCTTAGCGGTCAAAAACCAACGGTTTAGACCATCCTTCCACCAACCCCCTTTGTATTCTTAATATATTTGAATGGGGGTCGGTGAAAGGCTGGTATAAACCGTTGGTTTTCGACCGCTACGACCTGGGTTTGATTATTGCATTGGTCACTTTTTATTGATTTAAAAAAAAATGCTCCAATTGCCCCTTATTCTTGCAGCGAGTGAAAGTAACCAAACGGGGCTCTGGCATATTTATTTGTAAGTGCAAAGTCGAACTGCTTTTCACATGTGTAGACATGTGGTGCACTTACAGTAAAAGCAGTCGCTAACTACCCACCATGATTATAATGGCCTGTACCATATGTAGACATGGGGTGTGCTTACAGTAAAAGCAGTCGCTAACTACCCACCATGATTATAATAGATTTTACCACGTGTACTAGAGATAATAATTAACAAAAAAATCCTGTTTAAAGCAGAAATTCTCTAAAAGCTTGTGTGTGTGTGTGAATAAACAAAAAAAAACAACAATGTAAACTTTACGATTTTTTACTCCTTTTGATATAACACTGGAGTTTAAACTAACCCCCTATTGTTATCTTTGATCAATTGTCCCATTGTTATTCTATGGGTCTTCAAAATAATGGTGTCGACCTTAGAAAGAATATGGTTTTATGGGTTACTAGCCATATGCCCAAATATCTCAGTCAGTAGAGAGAGGCTACAAACCAAAGTGTATAATTCTCTAGCCCAGAAATCTACTTAGATAAATTGTTGTTGTTGTTGCTTATTTCCTCTTCTTTCTTATCTCCACTCAATCATATTAGGATATCAAGTTGTGACCCTTGATGGTGTCGGTTTGATAACCATCATGACTGGGTGAAGTAGAATGTGTCTGCCTTTGTCATTAAGACTGGGAGCACTACTCAGTAGGAGGCCACTGACTTAGCTCCAAAATGTAATGGTGACATGAGGAACAGACACCACGTACAGCCAGCATGGAGTACATCCTGTATCCCCTTTGTCATTAAGACTGGGAGCATTACTCAGTAGCAGGCCACTGACTTAGCTCCAATATGAAATGGTGACATGAGGAACAGACACCATGTACAGCCAACATGGAGTACATTCTGTATCCCCTTTGTCATTAAGACTGGGAGCACTACTCAGTAGCAGGCCACTGGCTTAGCTCCAATATGAAATGGTGACATGAGGAACAGACACCATGTACAGCCAACATGGAGTACATCCTGTATCCCCTTTGTCATTAAGACTAGGAGCACTACTCAGTAGCAGGCCACTGACTTAGCTCCAATATGTAATGGTGACATGATGAACAGACACCATGTACAGCCAACATGGAGTACATCCTGTATCCCCTTTGTCGTTAAGACTGGGAGCACTAGTCAGTAGAAGGCCACTGACTTAGCTCCAATATGTAATGGTGACATGTGGAACAGACACCGTGTACAGCCAACATGGAGTACATCCTGTATCACCTTTGTCGTTAAGACTGGGAGCACTACTCAGTAGCAGGCCACTGACTTAGCTCCAATATGTAATGGTGACATGAGGAACAGACACCATGTACAGCCAACATGGAGTACATCCTGTATCCCCTTTGTCATTAAGACTGGGAGCACTACTCAGTAGCAGACCACTGACTTAGCTCCAATATGAAATGGTGACATGAGGAACAGACACCATGTACAGCCAACATGGAGTACATCCTGTATCCCCTTTGTCATTAAGACTGGGAGCACTACTCAGTAGCAGGCCACTGACTTAGCTCCAATATGTAATGGTGACATGAGGAACAGACACCATGTACAGCCAACATGGAGTACATCCTGTATCCCCTTTGTCATTAAGACTGGGAGCACTACTCAGTAGCAGACCACTGACTTAGCTCCAATATGAAATGGTGACATGAGGAACAGACACCATGTACAGCCAACATGGAGTACATCCTGTATCCCCTTTGTCATTAAGACTGGGAGCACTACTCAGTAGCAGACCACTGACTTAGCTCCAATATGAAATGGTGACATGAGGAACAGACACCATGTACAGCCAACATGGAGTACATCCTGTATCCCCTTTGTCATTAAGACTGGGAGCACTACTCAGTAGCAGGCCACTGACTTAGCTCCAATATGTAATGGTGACATGAGGAACAGACACCATGTACAGCCAACATGGAGTACATCCTCTATCACCTTTGTCGTTAAGACTGGGAGCACTACTCAGTAGCAGGCCACTGACTTAGCTCCAATATGAAATGGTGACATGAGGAACAGACACCATGTAAAGCCAACATGGAGTACATCCTGTATCCCCTTTGTCATTAAGACTGGGAGCACTACTCAGTAGCAGGCCACTGACTTAGCTCCAATATGTAATGGTGACATGAGGAACAGACACCATGTACAGCCAACATGGAGTACATCCTGTATCCCCTTTGTCATTAAGACTGGGAGCACTACTCAGTAGCAGGCCACTGACTTAGCTCCAATATGTAATGGTGACATGAGGAACAGACACCATGTACAGCCAACATGGAGTACATCCTGTATCCCCTTTGTCATTAAGACTGGGAGCACTACTCAGTAGCAGGCCACTGACTTAGCTCCAATATGTAATGGTGACATGAGGAACAGACACCATGTACAGCCAACATGGAGTACATCCTGTATCCCCTTTGTCGTTAAGACTGGGAGCACTACTCAGCAGCAGGCCACTGACTTAGCTCCAATATGTAATGGTGACATGAGGAACAGACACCATGTACAGCCAACATGGAATACATCCTGTATCCCCTTTGTCATTAAGACTGGGAGCACTACTCAGTAGCAGGCCACTGACTTAGCTCCAATATGTAATGGTGACATGAGGAACAGACACCATGTACAGCCAACATGGAGTACATCCTGTATCCCCTTTGTCGTTAAGACTGGGAGCACTACTCAGTAGCAGGCCACTGACTTAGCTCCAATATGAAATGGTGACATGAGGAACAGACACCATGTACAGCCAACATGGAGTACATCCTGTATCCCCTTTGTCATTAAGACTAGGAGCACTACTCAGTAGCAGGCCACTGACTTAGCTCCAATATGTAATGGTGACATGAGGAACAGACACCATGTACAGCCAACATGGAGTACATCCTGTATCCCCTTTGTCATTAAGACTGGGAGCACTACTCAGTAGCAGGCCACTGGCTTAGCTCAATATGAAATGGTGACATGAGGAACAGACACCATGTACAGCCAACATGGAGTACATCCTGTATCCCCTTTGTCATTAAGACTGGGAGCACTACTCAGTAGCAGGCCACTGACTTAGCTCCAATATGTAATGGTGACATGAGGAACAGACACCATGTACAGCCAACATGGAGTACATCCTGTATCCCCTTTGTCATTAAGACTGGGAGCACTACTCAGTAGCAGGCCACTGACTTAGCTCCAATATGTAATGGTGACATGAGGAACAGACACCATGTACAGCCAACATGGAGTACATCCTGTATCCCCTTTGTCGTTAAGACTGGGAGCACTACTCAGCAGCAGGCCACTGACTTAGCTCCAATATGTAATGGTGACATGAGGAACAGACACCATGTACAGCCAACATGGAGTACATCCTGTATCCCCTTTGTCGTTAAGACTGGGAGCACTACTCAGCAGCAGGCCACTGACTTAGCTCCAATATGTAATGGTGACATGAGGAACAGACACCATGTACAGCCAACATGGAATACATCCTGTATCCCCTTTGTCATTAAGACTGGGAGCACTACTCAGTAGCAGGCCACTGACTTAGCTCCAATATGTAATGGTGACATGAGGAACAGACACCATGTACAGCCAACATGGAGTACATCCTGTATCCCCTTTGTCGTTAAGACTGGGAGCACTACTCAGTAGCTGGCCACTGACTTAGCTCCAATATGTAATGGTGACATGAGGAACAGACACCATGTACAGCCAACATGGAATACATCCTGTATCCCCTTTGTCATTAAGACTGGGAGCACTACTCAGTAGCAGGCCACTGACTTAGCTCCAATATGTAATGGTGACATGAGGAACAGACACCATGTACAGCCAACATGGAGTACATCCTGTATCCCCTTTGTCGTTAAGACTGGGAGCACTACTCAGCAGCAGGCCACTGACTTAGCTCCAATATGTAATGGTGACATGAGGAACAGACACCATGTACAGCCAACATGGAATACATCCTGTATCCCCTTTGTCATTAAGACTGGGAGCACTACTCAGTAGCAGGCCACTGACTTAGCTCCAATATGTAATGGTGACATGAGGAACAGACACCATGTACAGCCAACATGGAGTACATCCTGTATCCCCTTTGTCGTTAAGACTGGGAGCACTACTCAGTAGCTGGCCACTGACTTAGCTCCAATATGTAATGGTGACATGAGGAACAGACACCATGTACAGCCAACATGGAATACATCCTGTATCCCCTTTGTCATTAAGACTGGGAGCACTACTCAGTAGCAGGCCACTGACTTAGCTCCAATATGTAATGGTGACATGAGGAACAGACACCATGTACAGCCAACATGGAGTACATCCTGTATCCCCTTTGTCGTTAAGACTGGGAGCACTACTCAGCAGCAGGCCACTGACTTAGCTCCAATATGTAATGGTGACATGAGGAACAGACACCATGTACAGCCAACATGGAATACATCCTGTATCCCCTTTGTCATTAAGACTGGGAGCACTACTCAGTAGCAGGCCACTGACTTAGCTCCAATATGTAATGGTGACATGAGGAACAGACACCATGTACAGCCAACATGGAGTACATCCTGTATCCCCTTTGTCGTTAAGACTGGGAGCACTACTCAGTAGCAGGCCACTGACTTAGCTCCAATATGTAATGGTGACATGAGGAACAGACACCATGTACAGCCAACATGGAATACATCCTGTATCCCCTTTGTCATTAAGACTGGGAGCACTACTCAGTAGCAGGCCACTGACTTAGCTCCAATATGTAATGGTGACATGAGGAACAGACACCATGTACAGCCAACATGGAGTACATCCTGTATCCCCTTTGTCGTTAAGACTGGGAGCACTACTCAGTAGCAGGCCACTGACTTAGCTCCAATATGTAATGGTGACATGAGGAACAGACACCATGTACAGCCAACATGGAATACATCCTGTATCCCCTTTGTCATTAAGACTGGGAGCACTACTCAGTAGCAGGCCACTGACTTAGCTCCAATATGTAATGGTGACATGAGGAACAGACACCATGTACAGCCAACATGGAGTACATCCTGTATCCCCTTTGTCGTTAAGACTGGGAGCACTACTCAGCAGCAGGCCACTGACTTAGCTCCAATATGTAATGGTGACATGAGGAACAGACACCATGTACAGCCAACATGGAATACATCCTGTATCCCCTTTGTCATTAAGACTGGGAGCACTACTCAGTAGCAGGCCACTGACTTAGCTCCAATATGTAATGGTGACATGAGGAACAGACACCATGTACAGCCAACATGGAGTACATCCTGTATCCCCTTTGTCGTTAAGACTGGGAGCACTACTCAGTAGCAGGCCACTGACTTAGCTCCAATATGAAATGGTGACATGAGGAACAGACACCATGTACAGCCAACATGGAGTACATCCTGTATCCCCTTTGTCATTAAGACTAGGAGCACTACTCAGTAGCAGGCCACTGACTTAGCTCCAATATGTAATGGTGACATGAGGAACAGACACCATGTACAGCCAACATGGAGTACATCCTGTATCCCCTTTGTCGTTAAGACTGGGAGCACTAGTCAGTAGAAGGCCACTGACTTAGCTCCAATATGTAATGGTGACATGTGGAACAGACACCGTGTACAGCCAACATGGAGTACATCCTGTATCACCTTTGTCGTTAAGACTGGGAGCACTACTCAGTAGCAGGCCACTGACTTAGCTCCAATATGAAATGGTGACATGAGGAACAGACACCATGTACAGCCAACATGGAGTACATCCTGTATCCCCTTTGTCATTAAGACTGGGAGCACTACTCAGTAGCAGGCCACTGGCTTAGCTCAATATGAAATGGTGACATGAGGAACAGACACCATGTACAGCCAACATGGAGTACATCCTGTATCCCCTTTGTCATTAAGACTGGGAGCACTACTCAGTAGCAGGCCACTGACTTAGCTCCAATATGTAATGGTGACATGAGGAACAGGCACCATGTACAGCCAACATGGAGTACATCCTGTATCCCCTTTGTCATTAAGACTGGGAGCACTACTCAGTAGCAGGCCACTGACTTAGCTCCAATATGTAATGGTGACATGAGGAACAGACACCATGTACAGCCAACATGGAGTACATCCTGTATCCCCTTTGTCATTAAGACTGGGAGCACTACTCAGTAGCAGGCCACTGACTTAGCTCCAATATGTAATGGTGACATGAGGAACAGACACCATGTACAGCCAACATGGAGTACATCCTGTATCCCCTTTGTCGTTAAGACTGGGAGCACTACTCAGTAGCAGGCCACTGACTTAGCTCCAATATGAAATGGTGACATGAGGAACAGACACCATGTACAGCCAACATGGAGTACATCCTGTATCCCCTTTGTCATTAAGACTGGGAGCACTACTCAGTAGCAGGCCACTGACTTAGCTCCAATATGTAATGGTGACATGAGGAACGGACACCATGTACAGCCAACATGGAGTACATCTTGTATCCCCTTTGTCGTTAAGACTGGGAGCACTACTCAGTAGCAGGCCACTGACTTAGTTCCAATATGTAATGGTGACATGAGGAACAGACACCATGTACAGCCAACATGGAGTACATCCTGTATCCCCTTTGTCGTTAAGACTGGGAGCACAACTCAGTAGCAGGCCACTGACTTAGCTCCAATATGTAATGGTAACATGAGGAACAGACACCATGTACAGCCAACATGGAGTACATCCTGTATCCCCTTTGTCATTAAGACTGGGAGCACTACTCAGTGGCAGGCCGACTTAGCTCCAATATGAAATGGTGCCATGAGGAACAGACACCATGTACAGCCAACATGGAGTACATCCTGTATCCCCTTTGTCATTAAGACTGGGAGCACTACTCAGTGGCAGGCCGACTTAGCTCCAATATGAAATGGTGACATGAGGAACAGACACCATGTACAGCCGCTCCTAACATGGAATACAAACGCTGCTCATCCTGTATCCCTGGAGTCCTTACAGGGTACTATCAGCATGGCCAGCTGAGTCCAGGTTGTTTAGTGAGCTTGTTACTGCTCCCCCTCCTCCTTTTTTATCTGGGCTTGGGACCAGCAAAGGTGGAGTTATATACATACACGATTTTCTGAAATAGATGTAAAGTATGTGAAATACATATATGCAGATATGTAACGTTGTAATTTCAGAGGACCGTGTATGTATATAAGTAGAACTAAGGATTCAACCATTCCCCTGATGAGAGAGACAGGAATTCAGTGAAATGTTGGGAGTTGGAATATTGATGTGGCTGTTGTTTGTTCTCTGTATGAATAATTTTGTTTTATGAGTTTTTCCAGATAAGATATAAAGAAAGACAAAAAAAAAACTGTGAATAAAATTTTAAAATGTGAATCAAAAACTCTTTGCGTTTTATGATAAGGTACAATTTGGATTATAGATTATAAACACAAGGTAATAAAACACCAAATCCAAATAAATAAATAGTGTGTGATATTTCGGTAACAGTGTTGTTACCATCTTCAGACAAAAGTACTGAATGATAAGGTACAATTTGGATTATAGATTATAAACACAAGGTAATAAGCCACCAAATCTAAATAAATAGTGTGTGATGTTTCAGTAACAGTGTTGTTACCATATTCAGACAAAAGTACTGAATGATAAGGCACAATTTGGATTATTCTATATACAGTTACGAGCGTCATGCGTCATCTCTGTCACCGTTTGGTTTTTCTTTGGAATGGCGCTCTCCTATTGGTTGGCTACGATCACGTGGCTACGATGGCGCCGCCACTACGCGAGACACTTTGTTTTTGACTTTGCCCCCCTCACTCGCTTTTTGTAACTATTGTGTTGGAGCGGGTCGCTCCTTAAATAAATGCATATATTAGTTAATAACTAAATGGAATCCTCTCTTTCTTTTTCCCAGTAAGAGACGCCTACGGAAGCCAACAGTACATAGACAGATAAAGCACATAGGCTATAGTTATTAACTAATATATGCATTTATTTAAGGCGCCAATTTATAATTGTAACAAATAGTATTTGAATCAAAACATTCAATCAGGTAAAACACGGGCGTTGCCCGGGTCATTCGGCTAGTAGAGTATGAACACAAGGTAATAAGACACCAAATCCAAATAAATAAATAGTGTGTGATGTTTCGGTAACAGCGTTGTTACCATCTTCAGATAAAAGTACTGAATGATAAGGTACAATTTGTGGATTATAGATTATAAACACAAGGTAATAAGACACCAAATCCAAATAAATAAATAGTGTGTGATGTTTCGGTAACAGCGTTGTTACCATCTTCAGACAAAAGTACTGAATGATCAGGTACAATTTGTATTATCTTTATATATATAAAAGTCAATGTCTGTCTGTTTCGCGATAAACTCAAAAACTACTGAACCAATTGGTACCAAATTTTGCATGTCGCTTTTTATAAACATGAGTAAAATTTTCGGATGCATTTTGATTAGTATTTTCGACTATTTATTTTTTTCATGTGAAGAAATTTTTTTTACGCGGAGGAAATACGAGGCGAAGTAACAACACCAGGCTAATTAAGAGACCAATGGGCGTTCTTCTTTTTTTTTTTCAAGTTGCTTGCGTACTTTTTTTGAAATATCTTTTTATACAAGTGTTACTTTTTTCACAAAAGTATTGAGAGAGAAATTTATATTACTAAGTTTACTGCACCTAATGCAATTTTAAAAAATAAACTTTACAAAATTAACGTTACTGTATGTAAATATTTGCTTTCTTATTTTTTATCAATTTTGTTTTGCCTTTTGTTTTTTTTTTTGCCTTTTAAAAAAATAGTTCAAAATGTAGTCGCAGTCATTAGCAAACACATATGTTTGCCTAATTTCCATGTGCTCTTTTATTTTTTACAGAAAAATATTTACATGCCAGTATTTTGGATTAATATTTTTATAAAACTATTTTTTCTTATTCTTACTGAGAAGATGGGCATCTCAGTCAAGATCCATCGCAGTCACTCACTCAACTTGGGCAATTTCAAGGGTTAATGCGCTGGGGCCGGTAACTCGGGGGTTGGGTGGAAAAGCTGCTATCTATTTAAACTATATTGATTTTGAAACAACTAAATGGATTGCAAAAAAATACTTAAATCAAATATCTAAACACAAATATAATACAATTTTTGCAATCACACACGCTTTTTTCCTGTGGTATATGTGTTACTTCTGTATTGCTATTCTATGGCACTTCTACTATTTATTATTGATGTACTTTCATTATGAAGGAAATTGCACTCAAGGGATTTCTCGGGCGAAGCCGGGTCATTCGCCTAGTAGATTATAAACACAAGGTAATAAGACACCAAATCCAAATAAATAAATAGTGTGTGATGTTTCGGTAACAGCGTTGTTACCATCTTCAGACAAAAGTATTGAATGATAAGGCACAATTTGTGGATTATAGATTATAAACACAAGGTAATAAGACACCAAATCCAAATAAATAAATAGTGTGTGACGTTTCAGTAACAGTGTTGTTACCATCTTCAGACAAAAGTATTGAATGATAAGGTACAATTTGGATTATAGATTATAAACACAAGGTAATAAGACACCAAATCCAAAAAAATAAATAGTGTGTGACGTTTCAGTAACAGTGTTGTTACCATCTTGAGACAAAAGTATTGAATGATAAGGTACAATTTGGATTATAGATTATAAACACAAGGTAATAAGACACCAAATCCAAAAAAATAAATAGTGTGTGACGTTTCAGTAACAGTGTTGTTACCATCTTCAGACAAAAGTATTGAATGATAAGGTACAATTTGGATTATAGATTATAAACACAAGGTAATAAGACCAAATCTAAATAAATAAATAGTGTGTGACGTTTCAGTAACAGTCTCATTCAGTACTTTTGTCAGAAGATGGTAACAACACTGTTACTGAAACATCACACACTATATATTTGGATTTGATGTCTTTTTACCTTGTCCTTGTGTTTTAAATAGCACCAAACAATTTTTAAAGTCCCATTATAAATAATTTGTTGTATCAGTGTTACCAGATAGTATATAAATAACGACAAAAAACATCTGTGAATCGATATATTTATTTAAAACAAGCTGCATGAATGATATAACACTTCCTAAGATAACAACTGCAAAATAGATGATAAAACAATGCCAGAAGAAGAAGAAGGAAAAAAAAAGCACAAAAAATATTAATAATAATAAAAAAACAAATTTTTAAAAAATAAGGCTAAAAATATATTAAAAAGGGAAAAAATATATATATATATAGGGAAAAAAGGGAAAGAGTCACTTTTTTTTTTCCAACTTGAAAAAAAAAAATACAAAAAAAACAAACTTTAAATGCAATAATTATCTTTTATATCATTGAATAGATTAATTAATTATTTATTATATTATAGGATATCACCTAAAAATTTAAAAAAAATGTAAAGAAAAAAATTTTTTTTTTTAAAACACAAACAAAAAAAAAAATATTACTTCTTTTCTAAAATATATATATATCTATATAATGTGACATAATTCAAAAATTGTTTTTTTTTTAATAAATAATATATATATATATATTTTTAATTATATATTTACTTTTTTTTTAATTTTTATCTTCTGTGAAAGAAATATAAATATTATTATTAAGGGGATTTAATTAGAAGGGAGGGAGGGGGGAGGATAGAAGTATATGGTTTTAGAATTTTCTTAACCCTACTATTTTTTTTTTTTTAGATTTTTTTTCTAAACATTGGTTTTTTTTTTCATAATTATATATATATGTAGTAACTTCCCTTCAAATCTTTTGGTGTAATATCCCCATTTCACTTATACAATCACACACACAAAAAAAGGTAAAAAATATATAATTCTTTTGACAATTAAAAAAAAAAAAAAAAAAGCTAAGCATACAAACATTTCTATTTTAAATTCTGAGAGAGCCAAAAAAAAAAAAAAAAGAAAAAAAAATATATTTTAAGATTATATTTGTGCAATAGGCAGTTTTTTATTATTTTTTTAAATGAAAAAAAAATTGTAGTTTTTTTAAACTACCTTTTTTGTTTAAATATATATATTTCAACAATGGCCAAAAGCTTCATTTTTTTTCAAGAATTTCTTTTTTTTTTAAGTCTTTCAAGAGAGAGAGATAGAGAAAGAGAAAAAGAGAAACATATAGAAAGACTCTTAATAATAAATCAAATCTTCCATAAAAAATATATATATATAATTTTTTTTTAAATTAAGATACGAAAAAAAAAAAAAATTTTTTTTTCTTCACTCAACATATCCTCTTCAAAAAAAATAGCAAAAAAAAAAAAAAAAAAAGATTAAAAAAAGGAGCAAAAAGAGAGGAGATATATAATATATGAAGCATTTTTATTTACCAATAACACCCAGATATTTAAAAAAAACAAACAAACAAAGACTAGAAAGGGGGGGGGGGTATGTAAGGAGAGAGTTGTCGTAAAAAAAAACAACAAATTCTAAAATATCAATTTCCAAAAAAAAAAAAAGTCATTAAATTTAACTGCAAGTTTATATATATCTTCATATACCATTTTTTTTAAAGAAAAAGAGAAAAAAAAAGGAAAAAGGAGCTAGAGGGGGGGGGGGGGGGGATAAAAGAAGAAGAAGCCAGTATTGTAAAAAGCTGATCAATATATATATATCATTTTTTTGCTTTTTTTACTTTTTCTTGAGGGTGAAAAAGGTTCTCTTTTTGGGTTCCTCTCTCCGATCTCCGCCCTCGGCTCTGGCTGGGAGGGTCTTGGAGCGGGAAGGTTCGCCAGCTTCTTCACCTCTCATGGCAGCTTGTAATTTTTGGAGCCAGGAGTTCATTTCCTCCTCGTCTTTGGTGAGGAAAAGATACTCAGCTCCGGTGGCAGTTTTGATTCGGAAAACTTGCTTCTTCTTCTTCTTCGTGTATTCGATATCGGCTTGTGCGACTCCTCCTCTGAGGTCGATAGGGCTTTCGTTTCGGTAGTGGGCGTCTGGTTCTTGTTTGTAGTGCTTCTGATCTTTGTAGAAAGTCATCTGTCTACCGTGAAGGACAACGTAGATCTTATCCCAGGAACGGTTGCTCGACCGTTTGGTGTTTGATTCCCAATCTACTTTCCTGATTAGGGTTCCTTCCAGGTGGATTTCTTCATCGGCTGTGGGGCTTACCCTCTCTGCTGAGGTTTCCGGTGCGGATTCGCGTTCGCTGACTGGTTCTGGGGATATCTGCCGTGCTGAATCAGGTCTATCTGCTGGTTCTTCACATACTGGTTCCTGTTGGGCTTTTAGAGCTTCTTGCTCCGCCTCGCGCTGTCTAGCTAGTTCTTCCTCCTTCCTCTTCATTTCTTTGTATTCGTAGGCTGTTCTCTTCGAGAGGGCTTGGAAGCGTTCATCTTGGGTAGAGGCTGATTTCTCAAATGCCTCGTGCTTCTTGATGAGTTGTTCCACCTCATCGATGGTATGACCCAGTTCCTGGCTGAGAAGGTAGGGTTCTTGGGCGATGAGCCAGGCCTCAGCAACTGCGGCATCCTTGGAGAACTGGTACACCTCCAGAATGAGCCTGAGGTGTTCCCATCTTTCCTCCCAGCGTTTGATCATGGCTTCTCTCTGGTTCTTCAGGGTGAGGAGTTTTTCAGTGATCTCGTTGGAAGCGTAATGGTTACGGTCCAATAGCTCCCTGCCCAGGTTGATGCAAGCTGAGAAGCTGTCCTCTCGCGTGTCAATCTCCGCCTTGAGACTGCGGTGGTTGTTCATCAGGATCTCCACTCCGGAGACATCTCTGGGTTTCTCCGAGGCATTCATCTGTCGGGTTAGATCATCCATCCAGAGGATAAGATCCCTCACCATGTTCAGGAATCTGTACAGGTCCCCGGTGTCAGCTAGTTTAGACTTACGGGCGTCGCACTGCGCCAGCAGATTCTCCCAGGCTCTTACAACATCGCCCTCTCTGCTGATAATATCCTGAGCCTTGTCACCAGCATAGGCATTCTGGAGCTGAGCTGATTCTTCCTGGATCTGTTGAACTGCTGCTCCAAGGGTGTGGAGATCATGTTCGAAGTTGGTATGCTTTCTCTGCATGCTGGAGACGCTAACTGCATCTCTGCCCAGCTCGTCAGACATGGAATGCAGCTTCTCCTGAATGCGGCTGTAGACATCCTTGCAATCATGGAAGAACTTGTGAAGCTGCCAGGATGCTGCAAGCATTTGAGTGCGCGTCTCAATAAGCTCCAGGAGATCTGCCCAGGCATCGTTGAGGTTATCTTTCCATTCAGCAATGGCGGCGCTGTCAGAATGGGATGCAGCAATGAGTTGGTTGGCGCTCTCATTAACAATGGCTACCCTTTCCTTTCCAGTTTCCTCGGTATCTCTAGCAAACTGTTTGAATCTCAGTTGGAACATGGTGACCTGTTCGTAATCCTGGCCGAGCTCGTGGGATCCCGCAATCACTTCCTTATCTGAAATCCATTGCATGAGATCATCTACCTCCCGGTTGAGAGAGAAGAGTTGTAGAGCTTCATCTAGCTTGCCTCTACGCTCCAATGCCAGGTTCTTTAGCCCAGCGTAGAGCTTATCTACCTGACTCTGTCTGACAGCAATCTGATCGCTATCTGGATGGCCTTCTTGGATGAGCTGCTTAGCTGTTTCACCCAGTTGTCTCACAGTCTCTGCGTAGTCTTCCACAGCATTTTCCAAGGTCTCGTGCTTCTTCATCAGGTTCTGTGCGCTGATCTCATCCTTGCCTCTGTCTTCCACCATCATGTACAGCTCCTGTTCACTCATCCATGCTTCTGCCTCAGATGCATCGTAGTAATATTGATGGACTCTTTCGGACTCCAGAAGTTTGTACCTCCTGTGATCCATTGCCTTGATCAGATCATCCCAGAGGTTCATCAATTCCTCAATGAGCCGGTTGAATTCGTCCGAATCTTCATGGCCCTCGTTGATGAGCTTGCGGCCATTCTCGCAGATGTTGGTGATCCTTGGCTCATGGTTGTCAATCTCTGTTCTCAGGCTCTGGTTCTTTTTCTGGAGCATCTGGACATTGAAGAGGCTGATGCCGTACTCGGTGGAAGAAGCTGGAGGCAGCTTCTCTCTGATCCACAGTTTCTCATCCTCGACGTCTCTTCTGAACTGGTACGCTTCTTTCTTCTTGAGGAGCTGTTGCTTTCTTTCCAGGAGTGGGGCTTGTAGCCTGTCGAATCTTGTTTCTACATGTTCCTTCTTCACCTTGATTTCATCTGTCTTCTCTGGATCCATCTTCTCCAGGTACTGGGCTTGTCCTTGCAGCTCTGTTACTTGTTTGGCTTTGATGGCCATTTGGGTTTCAATCACCTGTTGCTTCTGCAGGATGTGGTTGACGGAGGTGAGATCCTGGCCTGTCTCCGATGTCAACACCTGGTTCTCCAGCTCTGTTATCCAGCTGTCAATATCATCGCAGGTTTGTTCATAGAGAACCTGTCTGTTAGCGTCAAAGAGCTTCTCTCCTTTGTCTCTGGTGGTTCTCTCTAGAGCTTCGAACTGCTGGGCCAGCTCTGTCAGTCTGGGTTCAACTAGAGCCTTCATTTCAGGTTTCTCAGCAATCAGGGCTCTTCCTGCTTCTTCCACCTTGAACATTCTGTCTTTGTTGGAAGCCACTTCAGCGTCGAAGGCTTGGTGCCTCATCCACTTGCTGTGGATGGTCTTTGCACTGCGGTAGGTCTCATCTTGAGCGATGATGAACTTCTCTTGGATCCATTCGGAGAGTTGCTCGCAGTCCTGGAGGAACTGGTGAAGCTGTAGCTCATCCTTCAGCCTGTCCATCTGTTGTGCCGCCCGAGCATGGTTGGCATTCCTTCTCTCAATGATGTCCTCAGCCTTCCTGTTGATCTTCTCCGAGTCAAAGTGGCTCTCATCGCAGAGTCTCTGGGCGAACTGGACCACTCCGTTGATCTTCTCATCATTGGCTTCCATGGTGGTAAGGAAGGCTTCGTGTCTCTTAATGAGGTTCTCCGCCTGTTCCAGATTGGCTGGTGTCTCATCCTTGGAGAGATAGTGTTCTTGTTGGTTGAGGAACACTTCAGCCTGTTTGGAGTCCCTAAGGAACATCTGGAGATTGAGGCTCTGAGAGAGGAGTTCTTGGCGATTCTCCCACATCTTGTGGAGCTCAGCCCAGCCGTCTTGTAGAGCCTTGATCCTCTCTCTGAGGAACATGTACTGAGGGTCTGTCTGATCCTGGGTAACATTTTCTCCGTATTCCATCATCTTGTTGTAGTCCTCTGTGATGTTATCAATCTCTTCTTTGATGGTCTGGTGTTGCTGCAGGAGTTTCTCAGCTTCGGCCAGGTTGGTGGGAATGTCCTCAGAGGCCACGTCCGTCTGGGTCTTTGTCAGCCACATCTGGAACTGGTCCAGGTCGCGCAAGAAACGGTGAAGATCTCCTGCCTCCTCCAGCTTGGCGTCGCGGTCCTTCAACAGCTGCGTAAGCTGTTCCCAGACGGTTTTGATTTGGACCACCCGTTCCTGGATGTTCCGTGCTTCCTCGGGTTGTTCGTCCTGAATTTTTTCAGCCTCTTTCTCGAGGAAATCTAGCTTGTTCTGGATAGCAGCCAGATCTCTCTCCATTCCACTGAGGCGTCTCTGTAAAGTCATAATGCCCGTGAGGTCATTCCCGAGTTCTTCTGTGGCCTGTAGGATCTTGGTCTTCTCTTCGATCCAGCTGATGGTCTCCTTGCATTCAATATGGAAGGTCTGTACTCCATGGGAGGAGTTGATTTCTTCTTTCTTCTTCTCCGCCTGGTCTCTGAGCTTAGCCCATTTCTGGTTGAGTTCGTTCTGCCGGTTGAGGATCTCTTGGGAGTTGGGATGCTCCACATGGAGAAGCTGTCGGGCCAGCTGGTTGACTACTGCCACCCTGGAAGCATTTCCGTTCATCTCCTGCTCGAAGCCTTCGAAGCGATGTTTCATCACCTCAATGTCCTCCATATCTCTGGTAAGCACCATGCTGTCCAGCATTTTTTCCTTCTCTTCAATCCATTGCTCGACGCCGTCGGCTTCATTGAAGAGCTTGTAGAGAGAAAGTGCATCGAGTAGGCGCTGCTTTCTCAATTTGGCCAAGTCCAGTAGCTCCTTGTAACGTCTGTCGATACTGGAAAGACGCTCAAGGACTTCTGGGGCCTCGCGGTCCTGTTCACCCAGGGTTGAAGCCTGTTGGTGTAGGGAGTCAATGCTGTTGGCGTAGTTCTTCAGCTCATCAGTTACGTCCTTGTGTTTCTTTAGGAGGGATTGTACGTTGGCTTCGTCTCTACCGACGTCTTCACTGGATACCAGCCGGAGGGTATCAAGCATCCAGGTATCAACGTCATCAGCGTCAACGAAGAACTGGTGATAGTCAATGGCATCGATGAGTCTCTTAGTACGATGTGCTTGGAGCTCATTGAGATGTTGCCACATCTCATTCACCTGGTTGATACGTTCCTGGATCTTTGCTGCTCCGAAATGCTGGGCATCAATGAGATCATGACCTATCTGCAGAACGGATTGGAGTTGAGGCTCATGAGCTTGGATTTCATTCTCCATTGCCTTATTCTTACTGATAAGTAGATGGACCGTGGTGAGATCATGTCCAATATCTTCAGATGATAGAATCTGTTCTTTCTCTTTAATCCATGCTTCTTCATCAGTCATATCCCAGTAGAACTGCCAGAGTGTACGCGATTCCTCCAGACGGTTACGTCTCTCCAGAGCAAGTTGTACCAACTCACTATATGCAGCTTCCAATTGCTGGATACGCTCCACAACAAACTGTGGGTCGCATGGCTTGTAAGCTTCATCTTGATCAGCTACAATGAATCGCTGAGAATGTTGGATAACCGCCTTGACACGTTCACCAAGTACATTGATATCTGCTTCAATAAGACTCTGTTTCTGGAGTAAATCTTCCACTCCCATAAGATGTTTGCCATAGTCATCTGACATCAATCTCACCTTGATCTCTTCCATGGTATCAAGAATATAGATCATTTCCTGGAAAGTCTGTTGCAATGCTAGTGAATGCTCCAAACGTGAACGTCTTGCGCGGAGAAGCTCCAATAAGTAGTTCCATAGACGAAGCACATTATCCTTACGAGCGTTAATACGATCAATATCATGGTAATTCTCTGCTTCCAGTTCTTTAGCTACGGCAACTACGGCTTGGACACGTTCTTCATAGGCGTAGATATCTGTTTCAATTGCTTCATGCTTCTTAGCAGCTGCTTCAACAGAAGCAAGATCAAATCCAAAGTTATCTTGGGAAACCAAACGTTGATTCTCACTCAGCCATGTTTCTCTCATACCAGCCTTACGATCGAATCTTGCAGCAAGCTGTTCTAACTTCTCTTGTCTGATCAATTCTTCTCTAAGAGCAAGTTCACGCTCATGTTCTGCTTTCTCCAATTTTTCCCAAGCCTTATTGATATCAGAAATCATTTTACCTTCCTTAGGGAAATATGGTTTCTGATTATTAGCCCTCATCTTACTCTGTAAGCTAAAAAGCATTACTTCAAGGTTACCTTTCTCAACAAATTTTGGTGGTTTTTCAACAGTCTTATAAGCATTAAATGTAGTCAATTGCATCTGTACTCCAATCAGAGAATTTGCAAAATTACGATCACCCAAGATGCTAATGGTCTGTTCAATCCATTTAAGAAGATCAGAAGTAAGGGTTTCATATTCCTGAATTAGTTTTTCATTTTCCATTGCTTGGCCAACCACTTTTCCAATTCTTCTACCTTGTACAGTACCTACTTTCATCTTAGAGAAATAGTGATAGTAAGTTACTACATAGGTTATAATAGATTTTTCATCTGGTGTCTCAACATAAACATCTTCTGCATCAAGCAGACGAGCTATTTTAAGCTGTTGTTCTGCTGTATTAAAAGCATTATTTAAATTATGAATAGCATTCGATTTTGAAAGCTTATCATATTGAATCAAATCTGGTCTATGTTTATGAATAAGTGCATTAAATGCCAAGCCATCACGCCAACTTGTTGTAAAGTTGCGTATATTTACGTTAGGGTAACCTGCTGTTTTCATCTGGCACCAAAGCAAAAGAGCATCTTTGGCTGATTTTGTTTCCTGATTATCAACTTCCTCGATAGTAATATCTTGGATTTGAAATCTTAAAATTATTGTCCAAATTAAGCCTAAAGTAAGTCTTGAACTACCATCTACAATATCGTGAGAACCCAAATTTTCAAGATGTACTCTTTGCTCTTTTAAAAATTGAAGTGCTTTATCAACATTTTCTAAGCAATGAATTCGCATCTTACCTTTGGTTGGCTTGGGAAGTCGCTCACCTGATAAAATTTCCAAAAGTTTTATCAGCATTTTTCCATCACGAAGATCACAGTAGAGATCGGTAATCCTAGAATTCACACGCACAAGATGAGAGTTCACCCATTTGCAAAATGTTTTCTTCTGCACCGATTCTCTTTCATCCGCCAAGGCTTTAATCCTGGATCGTTCAAAAAGTCGAGATGAGCTGTTGCCTCCATCATATTCGAATTCTTCCAGTTGATCTTGCTGGGTGGATTGTTGTTCAAAGCGTAAATTAAAGGTCGCAATGTCGGTTGTCATTTTGAAAAATAAATTTTGTTTAGCTATTCATTAAAATAGAATTTAAAATATTAAAATGATAAATACGAGAGCGGTAAACTTAAGTTTACATTGGTCTTCATAAGAAACACAAGGGTGTGGTTTGAGCTGGGTGATGCTTAGGACGCGTATGGATAAATTGTTGTCGGTAAAAATAAATAAAAGTAGTAACAGTTAATTTTTGAGAAATATAATATAAAAAAGTTCGGTATTAAAGAAAATAATAATATTTTAAAAGTATTTTTAGCTTTAGCTGATAAAAATAACCGATTTCCTTTAGAACTATTTTATAGGACGCCGAGTACTATATATATTCGTGAGTAATTGTAATCAGCCGCAGTGCGCCTCCGGTGGAGAAATTTTGTATTTAATAAAATAATTTGCGAAAAAATCCAAAAGATTCACTTCTCAAAACGATCTTTAAAAAGGTTTTTAACCATTTAAAACATTTTAAATATATTATTTTATTAAAAACTTTAATTTAGAAAATAAATAATATAAGTGGTCATTTGGTCAATAAAATAATTAAAATTGTTCTAAAAATATAATACCCGTTGAGGAATACACTTAAAAACAATATTAATTTTTAAAAATTCATTAAAATATTTCATATAAAATATATTTCAATGCAAGCATCATATCGACTGTATGGCATAATATTTTTAATTAAAGACAAAAAGTCCCCAAGTTTTCTTATGCCATTAAAATATTTTAAAAGTTTTCTAAACATTTAGAACACTTTTTAAGTAAATATTTATGAATTTCCCAATAAAGTTTTATATAATTTGAAAATTATATTTACGAATATTTAATTTGTTAATAAATCAGATTTTATGAAAATTATTATTTGTTTACTACAATAAAAATTTCGCTTTACAAATGTAGCAATGTATTTATCTTATTTCTTGGTCGATTAATATTGAGTAATTATTCAATATCATAAATAAGCAGCTATCCATATCTCTCTATTAAATATAATAATTGGCCTTTTTATATTAAAATGGGTAGTTTGTATCACCTGTAAACCCCAGAAACAGCGTTTGATTAAATTAAGATTTTAAAACACTTTATATTGAACATTCTGTTCTTTGATAGTCAGCTATGTCACTAATACCGTATATTTAGACCCACACAGTCTATAAATTTTTAATATAAAGATTTTCAATGTTCTCAATAAAAAATGTATGCCTATAATTTTTATCCTATATCTGACATATTTATTACTTTTCTGCTTTCATCTGATGGCTAATTTCCAATTTAAAGAACAGAAACTTCCATAATAATGATCTCAAATTTTCTTGTTGCCTGGCTGGCATTCATATTTCTATGAAAAATAGACACTTCGGCCAGTTAGATTTTTTTATTTTCTCAACATTTCGACAAAAATCTTTTGTCAGGAAAAGTAAATAAAAATAAAGCATTTGGCAAGGCGTTAAAAATAAGAATATATATATAAGAATAACACCATTTTTAACGCCTTGCCAAATGCTTTATTTTTATTTACTTCTCCTGACAAAGACAAAAGATTTTTGTTGAAACGTTGAGAAAATAAAACCTCTAACTGGCCGAAGTGTCTAATTTTCATAGAAAACTTGAATTTTCTGTTATAAAAATGATTAGTGAAATAATTAGAAGAGAAAAATTTGCTAAAATAAAATGCTCCATGTGAATATGAAGGATTATGGGTAGGTAGGCTTTGATCTTGAAGAGTCAAAAGGTGGTCTGTGAAGTCATAAATACACACACAAAAACCTTTATTAGGAATCAAACCACATACAGGATTCTCCCAGTATAACAATGGTTTTAATTGAACATAAATCAAGTACGATAATACAATTCAGTATTAACATGAACCCAAAAAAAAAAAGAAAACTATTTACATGTATTTCTCATCCTTCTCGCCTTCTCACAAAATTAGTATAAATCTATTGTGTCTACTTTTCACCGTTTCTGACAGCAGAGTGATAAATGATTAGCGCTTGTATTATTAAAACGTATATTTATTTTTTCATACAAATGATTGCATTGTAAAGTCAATTTTCTGGTATTCAAAGGAATGTTCTGTATCACTTAACAACATCTAGAATAAATTGAACAGGTTGAAAAGCTGAATACTGATTTTCAAGATGATGTTAGAGGAGGGTCTTGTGTTGAGAATAAGTTACCCTCTGACAACCCCGGGAAGGTGATCATCATTACTGTTTTGTTTACCTTAGGCTGGCGGAAGTTTTGGCATAGCTGTGATTGTTATAAGTTAGATAATGTTGCCTTGTAAATAGTTAAATAATTAAAACTAAGCGATATAAATCCTTAAGGTAAGAGTATTTCCTTTTTTATAACAAGGCATAACACCATACAGGTCTTAAGATTAAAGTGAACATTAGATACTGCTTCATCTATAAATACTAACCTGGTGAAAATTGTCAGAACTATAAAATGATACAAGGTGGTCACTAATGTTATCTTTGCTGCATATCTACATGCAGAATTGAAAGTTCTGGTTTTGACTTTGTGTTATTTTCTTGGAGTTGGGAGTGCAGATAGTCTTTGTTTCGTTACAATGAAGCATTTTTATTTTTAAAAGTTAGATTCTCCAAGTACTATCTGCTTAAAAAGTTCCATGAAGAAACAATCATTGTAATTTTTATAAAGCTACGACAAGAAGAAAATAACTTTGGTAAATGTATACTCTCTTTTTATCATATATCTATTTCTTTCTCTCTTACACACACAGCTTTATTAAGACCACTGTCTTTATACAGATTCACCACAGGAAGAAGGGAATCATAGATGGAGCTCCTGTACTCCAGGCAGCGCAGCACCCAACAACAGTCTCCAGGTCCTACACATGTCCTGTGGCCACACCATGCATATGTCTTAGCGTATCACTGAGCAGGCTAGTGTGGAATCAGCCACGTTCTAGTCTTCACTTTCTTCATCCAAATGGACAACGGCAATTACGATCCTCTGAACGTGACTGCGGCCTTGTTTTCTCTCTTACTCAAAAATATGTAAATATATTTATTTTTTCTTGAGAGAAAATCTCCCCAGTGTATTTCCCTCTACCATAACTTACTGGACTCACAGCGGCCTTTACTTCTTTCCCCTCTATATATTTCTATATAGTCTTTGTTTGGTAAATGTATACTCTCTTTTTATCATATATCTATTTCTTTCTCTCTTACACACACAGCTTTATTAAGACCACTGTCTTTATACAGATTCACCACAGGAAGAAGGGAATCATAGATGGAGCTCCTGTACTCCAGGCAGCGCAGCACCCAACAACAGTCTCCAGGTCCTACACATGTCCTGTGGCCACACCAAAAATAGCCCAGGAGGTAAAGTGGGATTAAAGAAAGGAATCAGATGATAAAGAGACAAGCAGGGGAAAACAGAGAGTCTGGTGACATCGGCGATGCGAAAAGAAGAGGCAAGTTGTTTACAAGAGACTGTATGACAATTTTTTTTTTGACGATTAAAACATCTTTATGCGGTGCCTAGAACATCGCCAACCAACCCGATCTAGAAGATATGTACCAAACTTCCGTTTTTTAAGAAATTATACCTTCAAATGCATAATTCAAATAATCCAACCATACAAGATATTCTACAAAATAAAGGAGATATCAATCCCCGATTCAGACGACCCGTCCCTGACGTTTAGTTAAGAGCTCATCGCCCAACAGCTGCCCTCCTGCAAGGTCCGGTGGGACCACCTCTACTCCACCAACTCGCCATGTGTAAATAGCCAGGGCAAGGTGACTCGCGAGCTGTGCTCGAATGTAACACCTGTAAATTGAGACGAAATAAATAAATAAAAACATCGCCCTTCTCCTGGAATGTGGAGGAAGGTATGACCTCCTTGGAGCGTTGGGAGGTCGCTAGGCCTAACGAGGAGGACTGGAGCCGTCGTTCAGGTGGAGCCTCTTTAAGGCGGGTGCGTGACGGGGTGGGTGGTAGTCAAGAAAGTCCTAATAGCACAGGAGGTAAAGTGGGGTTAAAGAAAGAAGTCAGATGACAAAGAGACAGGCAGGGAAAAACAGACAGTCTGGTGACATCGGTAATGAAAAAAGAAGAGGCAAGTTATTTACAAGAGACTATGTAACAATTAAAACATCTTTATTGACTTCTTATTCTATATTTACAGAATAAAAATTACATATTTACGGTGAGCCAGGTAGTCCTCCCCACCGTGATAGTGTTCGCCTCCAGGCGATGATGGGGTCCTCACCAATGGCCGATGGCCTCACCCAGTCTAACCTAGACAAAGTACCTGCAGATTCTTAACTTCATCGATGTAAGGATGGCCAGTTCTTCATCCTCCAGGTCTGTCCTGAAGATCCATTTTCATAGATCAGGGGATCTGCCAACATGTTATTATATTTTTGATACAAGAAACTGTAGAACGACATTTGAAAATTATCCCACATGTGTTTCTTTTGAACGAAAAATCGAAATTTATTTTAAGGAGAAATAACGATTATTTCTAACCTTAGGAATAAAGTATGAAAGGATGAATTGTGAAGAGTAATGATGAACGGAAAAATAAAAGTGTCCAGGGATGGGAATTTTCCGTTTATCATTACTCTTCAGAATTCATCCTTTCATACTAAGGTTAGAAATAATCGTTATTTCTCCTTAAAATAAATTTCGATTTTTCGTTCAAAAGAAACACATGCGGGATAATTTTGAAATGTTGTTCTACAATCATAAACCGCATTATATTGTATTACAATAAACTGTGTGAATGATCTTGAAAGAATGTTCCAGAGAAATTTCCACAACCTAGACAAGGGAGACAGCTATGAGCGAGACAAATCCTTCTGATGGCAGACATTGAAGGCAAGTGTATTTAATCCTTAAGCTCACACACTTAGAATTTTATTCAAATTTTCTAAAAACTATATATATATACCGGTTCAAAATCACTTTATTAGGTACCGCTCAACAAGAGCAACCTAGTTTATGATAATTACAACAGTGAATAATATGTGATGGTTATTCACATATTAAACAAAATGTTAACGAGGGATTCGATCCCGGTTCATGGCTGTTGGGAATCGAGGGTGTTACCCACTCGTCCATCGACGTTTTTTTATAAAGCTATATATTCTTTTTTGTTTTCATATAAAAAAAAATGCGTTTCGCAAAATTGGTTTCTAAAATTCTCCCTTATGCAAATATAATTAATTTTTGAAGTTCAAAAAATAATTTATCTAAGCATCCTGAAAATAGGATGAGATTCCACTTTTTGAATATGAATTTGCATAATGACATTAACATTATTATTATTTGCACCTTACTCATCATGTTTATATCAATATATCTTCTTTATCTTTTTAATCAACAAATATGTAACAAAATACATAAACAACTCTAGAAGAAAGAATAAACTAACACAAAACAGTCTTTAAAAAATCTATAGCCCATTATCACTTTTTATGGATCACAATTTCGAAGAAGACCATATAACAAATTTTGAAATGTTAGAAATTATTATCAACAATATTCAGGTTTAGCATACAAGAATATTTTTTTTTAGAAAGTTGAAAATCAATGAAAGATAATGAGTGTATTAATGTAAAAATCGACATTCCTTCATTATATCTACAGTTCAAATCTATTATACTGAAAATTCATATTATACCTATTAGGACTTATTTATTATTATTTAATTTTTAAAATGTACATATGTTATCTATATACTTAAATAAAGTTGTGTGTAAATATTTGAAATGTTAGCCACAGAGTGTGTTTTGTAAATGCTTTATATATCTTCGCGTGAAGGTATCGTGTGGTTATTCAAAATGAGGAAAGACCATGACAAGATACAGCCTTGCAAAATATTGAATTTTTATAATTATGTTGACTTTGCTTAGAATTTTTAATGAAACTGATTCCAATAATAATTAATTAAACATTATATTTATTGATTTACAAGAAAGAGAAAAAAATATAAAAGGGAAACTAATATTAAACAAAGGAACTTTTTCTGTTTCGGTTAGCGCCTATTTACCTGTGAGCTTACACACACTCTGTGGAAAAATTAATCAATATATATACAACAAATTAAAAAAATGTTTTATTTTATTTTTGATCCAAAATATGCCCCTTAATTAATATAAATCAATTGGGAACTATTGTAGATGCGCATGATTATTTTTAAAAATTAATAATTTCTACTGCCCTTACTGCGATGAAAAAATTAATGGCTCATCAGTGGTGAACCTTCCAATCAGTTTCGCCAGTTTAATCTACCATACTGCTGTTATGTTGCATTTTATATGGTAGATTAAACTGGTGAAACCGCTGTGAAGGTTCACCACTGATAAGCCAGGTTCTCCTATTAATTTTTCCATTGCATTAAAGGCAGTGGAAATTGTTTAATTTTTAAAAAGAATCATACGTGTCTATAATAGTTTCCAATTTTCACAACAGATGGCGTGCTAATGCATCATAATATATAGGTTTTAACTTTTAATTAGACAATTTATATTTAGACATTTTTCATTTTAATTTAGACACATGGACTTTATATAGTAAAGTTCATGTGCCTAAATTAAAATGAAAAATGTCTAAATTAAAATTGAAAATGTCTAAATAAAAATGAAAGTGTCTAAATATAAATTAAAATTGTCTAATTAAAACTTAAAAACCTATATATCTAACACTGAAAATAAAAAATACACTAAAAATAAGAGCCTATTTTTACAGGTATCACAATTAAATACACTAATTCATATGATTAAAATTTAAAATATATTGAGTAAATAGGTAAACTATCTCTGACTTTAGATAACTGCATAACACACTTACATATTTTTAATTAAAAAGGCATATATTGGATCAAAATTGATGTATATAGTTGTTTATTTGTTTTGAATTTTTTTCATTTATAAATTAATCTCATAATTTAGTCTGTGAAAATAAAAATATTGGACTGGTGACCAAAAACAAAACTGTAATTAGATGGTTTAATGTTATGTAGTTATGATATATAATTGTTTGTGATGATATATAATTAAATGTAATGTTTATGTTATTTTGATCTTAATTTAATAAAATATATAATGTTTAAATGTGTTTTAAACTTTAATAAAAAGCACAAAACAGAAATATCATTTATTTTACCAATATTTCAGTTAGCTGAACACCAACCTTTATCAATGTGTTATAACATATTTAATGTGTGTTGTTGTAACACCTTGATAAAGGTTGGCGTTCAGCCAACTGAAATATTGGTAAAATAAATGATATTTTTATCCAATATATGTATTTTTAATTAAAGATTTATTTATGGATTGCTCTATTTTCAAAACACTTGCATATGTGCTATTCATGTAAATAGATATGTAAATTCGAAACTATTATAGACGCGTATGATTCTTTTAAAAATTAAACAATTTATACTGCCCTTACTGCAATGGAAAAATTAATGGAAGGGTCTGACTCATCAGTGGTGAAACCTCTCAGCTGTTTCACCAGTTTAATCTACCATTAATTTTTCCATTTAAGTAAGGGCAGTTGAAATTGTTTAATTTTAAAAAGAATCATACCCGTCTATAATAGTTTCAATTTTTCATAACAGATGGCGTGCTAATGCATAATAATATAATTAGATATTTAATTAAAAAGGCATATATTGGATCAAAAAATTATGCCTTTTTAATTAACGATTTATCTATGGATTGCTCTATTTTCAAAATAATTAGATATGTACAAAAGGATATATCTACCCTACATAGAACAGAAAGACATGATGATATAATTTTCAAGTGGAAAGAATGAAAGTAAATATTTTTCTCAATATTTTATTAAATTCAATTAAAATTATAGAATTTCATTTCTCTCTCATTGAATTTTTCAATCATCCTGTAGAAATTCATTGATTTTTTTGTCGGAAAAGAAGGAGTACGAGGCAGCCAATGGGAGGCCGACAGTGGGGGCTACGGGGATGCAGTGGGTGGAATGAGGAAAACTAAAACAGAAGAACTTGTAAACAACTTTCGAACGGGAAGATTTGCCCTGTGATTCCCCAATTCTTAAAGTTTAAATACATTTAAATTTATAATTCATTAAATAAACTTTTACTATTTTCTTAATTGATAATAAATATAATTTTCCCACCTGTTTTCGTCGTATATTTTAACAGTGGTACAAGCAGCGACACCTTTAACCCCGCCGACCAGTGACTCCTTCTGTCACAACACAGAGTGGCGGTGAAATCACAATAGATTTTTAGGCACAGAGTATAAAAAATAATTTTGATAGATATGACTGAAAATAGATTATATTGTAACATAGAAATCAAGTCTTTGTATAACTAAATGATGATTTAGAAAATGTAAAATTTTAAATCTATTGCAAAATATTTTCATTGAATAATTAAATTAAATAATAAATTATTTCTTCGCCACAATATGAATTCTAAGCATAAATTGTTATTCTTTATCTCAGTCCTGTGATAATCATTGCGCTTCCTTTTTTACAGCGTGGAAGGAATACCATTAATAAATTTAAATCTATATTCATATTTATACATGACTTGGTTTTATTTTCGAAAAGTAAGACTTTAGAGCAACAATGGAGTAAATTATATTAAAAAAGAAAATAGTTTTATCTCTAATATGTTTGACACAAAATATCTCTTTTAATATATTTTAAATCAAGCCAAGAAATCGATATATTTCAAAATATAATATTTCGAATCTTTATTTAGTAAATAGGAAATCATAATTCATATATCTGTAAATATCTTTATTTATGGACTGATAACCAAAATGGATGATGTTTGAGCCCCAAAGCCGAATATATACAAAGCAATATATACATTCCACTGTTGGAGGGGACTGGAAGAAAACGCAGTCGACAAGAATTCATCTCTTACAACGTGTTGAAGAAAAAAAAATCATTGATATATTTTGAAAATATCTGTAATAATCATTTTTGAAATTTGACTACTTCAATGAACAGTTTCTTAACAAGAAATCCTTTTAAGAAGCAATCAATTGCTGAAGATGAAATAAAAAAAAATATTGCCGTTCTTGGAATAAAACATTTATATTGTAAATAAGAAAGAAAGAAAATGGATTTATCTATTCTTCTATTAAATTTATGATTGGTATGAAAAGAAATTATTTGAAATAATCAAGTTTTGTGTGTGTGATAGGGGCTCTGGCACATTTGTAAGTGCAAAGTTGAACTGCTTTTCACATGTGTAGACATGTGGTGTACTTACAGTAAAAGCAGTCGCCTTCTTCTACCCACCATGATTATCATGGCCTGTACCACGTGTACTAGGAATAAGATATATATATATATAAACTCCCCCCCCCCGAAATTTAGTGATTAAATACTCTATATTTCTACATTTTACAAACAAGCTACTCAAATTTTGATCACTTAACGCAGAAATCGAAATCTATTGCTATGTGAGCCAGAATCGGAAATATCTTTATTTACGGGCTGCTAACTTAGAGCCAGAATCACCAAGTCTATGATATCGCAGAAGATAGCATTAATCTCTCTGAATATTTTATTATTATCAAAGAAGAAATTTCTATTAACTCAACCTCAATGTAAAAATTCATATTAAATATTTTGAAGAAGTTGCAGGTAAGAATTTTTTAAGACTATTCTCATTCATAATAAAGATAGAGGCTGCCTGGCCTGCATTCATATTTCTTGAAAATAAAGATACTTTAGCCAGTAATTCTTTTTATTACCTCGACGTTTCGACAAAAATCTTTTGTCCTCGTCAGAAGCAAACAAAAATTAAAACATTTGGCAAGGCGTTAAAAATATATAGAGAGAATAATTTTTAACGCCTTGCCAAATGTTTTAATTTTTATTTGCTCCTGACGAGGATAAAATATTTTTGTCGAAATGTCGAGGTAATAAATAGATTTATACTGACCGAAGTATCTGTTTAGCACGTTTTCTTTGAACTTTCTTCTAGAAAGAACGAGCTAACTTACTTCGATTCAATTCGATTTATTTCAAACAACAAAAAAGAATTACACTAAGATTTAATGCGATTTAGTTGTATTCAAAACATAAAAGAAAAAAAAAGAGACTATATTAACACACAAAAAAGAAAAAAAATGAATGATGATAAGTAACAATAAAATTCTATGAATATGAATTATAATTAATTAATAAAATACAATCATAATAATAATAAAAAACCTAACAGTATCTTTATTTTCAAGAAATATTCTTATTCATATGTCTACACTGAAGACATTTCTGCCTCAAATAAACCAGAATAATCAAACTGTTGTTTCAATCTCAGATATCAATTTTCTTGTGGATTATTGAAGCTTACCAACAACAACAAAGCCTTTATTTAGGGCCTCTCGCCCTATACACAGTTCACAAGGGATGGGGAGAACACTGTGTTCCTGGATATAATCCTGTGGAATATCGCCACCGCTATATACCTATTCTTTGATATTTCATTAATTAGTGCCGAAGGACAAAGTTGCCCCGTTTTATCATTTAGTCTTTCCTCAGACAGAGTAGCACAATCAAATAAGTAGTGCAACATCTCCATTGTTATTCCTGATCCACAGAAAATTCATTTGGGGTCTTCACCCCTCATTAAAATCAGATGGTGTTCTCTGAAAAAAATTTGAAGCTTATCTACTGATGAACATCACAATCTACTTGTCAGTTAAAAAGACCAGAATATCATATACAAACACATATACAAAAGCATTTATTAAGACGTAGAGTGTAGACATTAACTTTCGATTAGCATAACTATATTGTAGCGTAGAAAATCAAGTCTTTTTATATCTGGGGATATGAAAGTATTTATTGATGATGTCAGCACGACAAGTCGATAATTATCACACACACACAAAGCCTTTATTAAGACACACTGGTCTTATAGAGGATTCTCCCCGAGATTACAAGAGAGATAGGCCTGTGAAAGTGGGGAATATACAGAAGAAGAAAAAGAAAGATTATGTAAGTTTGATATATACATACACATACATATATACAACATAACAACAAAAGCCCCCATTAAGACCCAAAGTCTTACAAAAGACTCGACTGCAGGATCCAAGAAGCAAAGTAAGAAAGAGATAAATAAGTGAACAACAAAAAATAAATAAAAAAATAATATATACACATTCACTCAATTCAAAGTAACAGTAACGATACCTTTTTATTCATTGCCTTGTAAAACCCACGTAGATCTAGTGAAAACTTTCTATCTGTTGACAAAGCAACAACACCAGCTTTGGTAAACTGAGAAACGTCCACCTAGAAACCATTGTTTCAAGCTAATGACTTCCTCAACCCAGGGTGGACTTTATTCCATGAGACCCACACAAGATCTAATGGAATTTTCACAATCTGCCAAAAAGGCGTGGAGTCGTATTATTGTTTTTTTTTTTGTAGGCTGTTATTGATCATCATTCATGATAAAATTGTGAAAAACGTTCAAAATTACAAAATATTTTCTTACAATCAGTTTCTTTTTTATTTTAAAATGCTTCTCTTTCAAGCGATAATCGCTCTTCAATGGGCTTTAAAAAATATATCGACTATATCTAACAAGAAATTAACACAAAGCAATGACGCGTCATCTATACATATGAAATAAAAGGATTTTAAAGCGCGAATGTTTCTTTTATACATAAAAAAAACTTCTACTGTCCTTACTGCGATAAAAAAATATATTGGGAGGGCTTGGCTCATCAGTGGTGAACCCTCCCAGCGGTTTCGCCAATTTAATCCACCAGACTCTCTTTATGCCTAACTGGCCTTGTCTTTATAGTTTGCTAAAGAGCATTGCTCGAAGCAAATATTTAAATGTAATGCTACTGTCCTATAAGCTTATGTCCATAGTTTACTTGAAAACCATTTCTAAGATTCCATCCTTCAGTGTAGCATATAAAAGCAGAATGATCCAATACAGTATTAGAGCTCTGAGAAGAGGTCTGGTGGATTAAATTGGCGAAACCGCTGGGAGGGTTCACCACTGATGAGCCAAGCCCTCCCAATATATTTTTTGATAGCAGTAAGGACAGTAGAAGTTTGTTTTATGTATAAAAGAAACATTCGCGCTTTTAAATCCTCTTACAAGAAATATTTACAAATACATACACACGCAGCGTGGATATTTACAACTGAAAATTTTAAAATTGATATGTAATTTAACAATGTTAGGGAATATGTCTATTTTTATTTTTAGGACAACCATCATCATGTTTCTTAGTTTTTTTTTTTTTTGAGACATCTGGATAGCTATTCCTCTAAGGGACAACCTGTGGCGTCTACTTTGATGTATCAATATTCAGGAAATTTAGAATATTTCGAAATGAATGGTAAAACAACTGATGATAAATCAGGGGAATATCCATCTTTAAAGGATTACAAAAAATTATAAATATGATTTTGGCAGAGAATCTCTAAGTCTATGGGTAACGTTTGAGTGAGGGTACAAGTCGAAAATGCTGAAACTGTTCTTTTTGGCCTGCATATATTTTTGTAGTGGATTATTTCTGTTGGTAAGTGAGAAGTTAGCAAAATATTTCTGCCTAAAGTAGCTTTTCCCAAGACTGTTCATCAGTAATTGTGGTATGGAATTGAAACTTAGTTATTGAGGTCTCTTAGATCTCTATGTTTTGAGCCTTTCTTTCATTTGAAATTTATGCTTCATTTGATAGAAAAAAATCCATCTTGGAAAAATGTTTTTGCAATACTTAATTTTTTATTCTTAATGAGACACTTGGTTGAAGTTTATGCAGATCTTATTGAATTTGAGGTGACATCTCCCTTGGCAAGTCTAGTGATTTCCTATAGATCAGACACAAATGATTTCCAAATTCTGATAGAAATTTGCATGTTCCTTCTTTATTTGTTTGTAAAATCCTTGAGGCTACCTTCGGCCTTGACAAAAACAAGCCAGAGTCCAAAATAGACTCAGACACCCCTTCTTGTGGTCAAGCCACCTGACCTGTGGTGGATGACCTGGCCCTACCAAGCTGGTCTGAGATGGACTCAGATACCCCTTCCTGGTGGTCGAGTCACATGTCCCATTGTGGCTGACTTGAACCCAAGCCAGAGTCCAAGATGAACTCAGACACCCCTTCCTTGTAGTCAAGCCACTGACCTATGATGCTTGACTTAACTCCACCAGTACCAAGCCAGACTCCAGCATGCATATGGGCAAGCCACAAGCCCATGGTGGGTGTTGAAATCACCATCTTCAGTGTGGTGAGGCTAAAATATAGTCAACCTGATGACATGTCATTTTATGAAAGGTTCTTGGAATAGTATTGTCTTAGGCAGCATAATGCTATCTTTATGTATTTTGAGGATAAATTAATTACCACTATTTCTCTCTTTTACTCATATAAGTAGATTTTTTAAACGTGTGAACTTATCATGAAAAATTGAGTGAATTTCATCTTCAGTTGCTAATTATGGAAATTTGTTCTTTATGATTAAAACTAGCGGAGCCCGGGTTTTACCCGAGTAAAGGTTTGTCTAACGAACATTTGTTAAAAAAATTCTCTATAAACTTATAAAAAAAAAATAATAGATATATTTTGATAATTTGAAACTCGTAAATTTGAAACTCTCGATAAAGTGAACATTTTTTCCCTGGTCCCTTGATAAGTTGAATAAAATCAATATTAATTGGTTCCCTCGGTAATTGGAAGTTAAAGGAATAGAATCTTGCCTTGGAATTGTATCATTATTCTTGTATGGATGTACCCGGCTTCGCCCGGGTTTTAAAGGTTTGTCTAATGAATCTCTCGATAAAGTGAACATTTTTTCTCTGTAATTGGAAGTTAAAGGAATAGTATCTTGCCTTAGAATCGTATCATTATTCTTCTAATTTTGTCTTTCCTAATTTTCTACATTACAAAATCATCGTATCATCATGATAATATTTAGAGCAGATTGTTGAATTATAACAGATAAATTTGAATATTTATCTGATTATTTTTAGGCGAAAAGTTATTTCAAAAATTTTATTTGCTAGAAACCTTCGCAGTACTATACTAAATAACTTCCCAAAGTTTCATGGCGTTCCAATGAGTGGTTTGGTCAGGCATAAAGGACACACACACACACATACATTCATTTTTATATATATAGATATATATATAGATAAGTGCTGAGAATAGCACCAAGCTAGAGTTTTAAAATGTAAAGTCAATATATTTGAATTAATATAAAAGCACTTCATGATCGCGTAACTTGAAGTTGCTAATGGATTGCGCCATCTGTCAGAATAAATATTGTTAAGACGCTACCTTGGCGTCGTTGTTTGCGTGTACATGGCTTTTAAATAACAGGGAGGGGGGTTCTCTGTGGGTACAAATTAGCGTGACGCACTTTATTACAAGTAGTTGTTATGTGGAATTAGCAATTATATACAGTAAATGGACTTTCCTTATCAGACCTCTGCTCTTTGGCATGTCTTCCTGATTAATCCAAGCTCAGAGACGACTTGCCGCTTCTTCTCACCCTTCCAATGTCACACACACCCCACACAGGAATGCCATCTCGATTTCAAACAACAGTCTTTAAATCCCAGTTAAGTTTGGTCATCTACAGGCAATGACTTTTCAGAATGGTTACAAGGTTTTCCCACTATGTACTAAGTGAAATTCTCAACCTGCAATCCCAAAACACATTATTGACTGTATTGACTCATCCATTGATGAGCTCTACTCATCCCCAGCAGACACCATTTACAAGCTTAAGACCCTAATATGATTGAGTGGAGATAAGAAAGAAAAAGAAAAGAAGATCTCAACTCCAGGGAACGACATCTCGATGTACTATCCAGCCTTCAGGCCAACCGCTTTATCTGCCTCTTCTCACACGCGCGAGCAACTCCCCTTAAATCTTTTTATCATTAATTTCTTGGGGAGCCCCCTACATATTAACTTATTTAATGGTTTGCCCACATATCTTGGATTTATTCTTCAAGGTATAGTCCCAATCAACATTTCATTACTGCACTTCCATGGTGTAGTTTGCTTCATTGTTTCAACATAAATTAATCTAAGAATTGGCCAAAAATACCCTTTTTTGATTAATCAAGAAAAACTAACCACTACGCGCTTCAGGCTGTTGGCCCTCTTCAGCGTGGTGCAATCTGTACCTCAAACTCTAAAAAAGTTGGTCTTTGAGGTTTACTAAAATAACAATAAATGGGTTTAATATGTGGGGGCCAAGAGATTTCCTTCCAGCCTGCTGGGATGACAGACCACGCCGTCAGCAAACATACAAGCGGGGGACATGAAATAGGAGATGACCACCGCGGCGCGGAGATCGGCGGAAGTCAATGAGAACCAGAATGGACATTCTAGGGTGTTGTTCCTTTTTGTCTTCCTCTAAAAATGTAGCCAATAAGTAATACCAATAAAACACTAACTTTGAAATACTTTCTGGGCCATCGCTGAACTAATAAATCGACACACCACAAATATATAGTTTATGGAATTGCAATCCGCCTAGAAGTTCAACCCCTCCTCTACATTGCGGCGGGAGAAGCAGCACTTGTAAGGGACTGCCCTGTAGGGCGAAATACTTTGGGACTTCGTAACTGTAAAGGCCTACAGGGAACTCTGAAATGTGGCTGACTAACGGGGCAATGCCCCCCCCTTTCCTTTCCATGGAGCAAAAAGGACAAGACACCACCATCGAATTTCAATTTTTTCTCTTTTAATTTAAATTTTCAAATTTGAAATCTTTCTATTTTGTAACATTTTTTTTTAAATTTTGCTTCATTAAAAATCAATATCAATGTATTTTAGTTCTAAATAAATTTGAATCATTTATGTTAAAAATTGTGAATAAAATAAATTGAAATGTTGAAAATAAAAGTGGAAAATATAATTTTTAATTAAATAAATTTAATTTATAACATTATTTAAAATTCTGTTCTTCAACTTCAAATTTGTTTTAATTTAAAATGTCTATATTAAAATTTGAAATATTGTTTCAAACTTTATATTTGGGTAGTTGGTGTTCTCTGTGCGCTCCAGGAACCTGGGTTATAAATAAATATATACTATTAATTTATGAGTTTAAAGCTAATTTTTTTTTTTTTTGCAAAATATAAATGCTTTTAAATGCTTATAAAAGTATATTGAAATAATATCGCATAAAGTCTATTGCTTTATAAAAAAAATTCATTTTATAATTTCAAATTAATTGAATGTGCATTTTTCACATATAATAATTAATCGACAATTTTCATTTTTATATATTTGATTAGATTGTATTCAATCTTAAATATAAATTTCTACAATGTAACACAATAATATCTATAAAATTCATATATTGGATTTTAAAATCTTTTCAAGTATAATTTATCATAATTTTTTTTTTCTTTTATTCAGTGAGAGCATAATATTTTTTTGGACTGTATTTTTTAAGCGTAGCGCCGCTGTGTTTGGTGAAGCTTATTTTTAAGTAGTTTTGAATTTATAAGGCTTAATATTAATTGATTCTATAGAACTTATTTTTTTGGAAAAAGTCATTTTAAATGACTCATTTTGTTACATTATTAAATATATAGTTTTAAATATGCCCGATATTAACATTAAAGAAGTAACTTTAAAGTCAAAGTTATTATTAGTTGGTGCCGGCGGCATCGGCTGCGAAGTTCTTAAAAATTTAGTACTAACTGGATTTGAAGACATCGTTGTTATTGATTTAGATACCATCGATGTAAGTAATCTTAATCGACAATTTTTATTTCAAAAGAAACATGTTGGAAAATCCAAAGCGCTGGTCGCCAAAGAAAGTGCCGAACGCTATAACCCAGCCATTAAAATCGAAGCCATTCATAATAGCATTTTGAATTCTGAATATGATATACAATTTTATAAAACATTTTCATTGGTTATAAATGCTTTGGATAATAAAGTAGCACGAAGCCATGTTAATAGAATGTGTTTGGCTGCAAATATACCTTTGCTTGAAAGTGGAACTGCTGGATATTTGGGCCAAACGACTCTTATACTGAAGAATCATACTGAGTGTTATGAATGCCAACCAAAACCAAGCCAAAAAAGCTATCCAAGTTGTACAATCCGAAATACTCCATCGGAACCCATTCATTGTGTTGTTTGGGCTAAGCATTTATTCAATCAAATATTTGGAGAACCAGAAATTGATGAAGAAGTTTCACCTGATTCACAAGATGAAGAAATTGATCAAAATATGAAAGAAGAAGTCAATTCAACACCACCATTACGTATATCTATTAAAGAAATGGCAATGAATGATGGATATAATGCTCAAAAATTATTTGAAAAACTTTTCAAAGATGATATCAACTATTTATTACGTATGAGTCATCTTTGGACAGATCGTACAAAGCCTAAACCTCTTGATTGGAATTTATTACCAGACGCAGTAGCAAGTTCAAGCATTCAAGAAACAGCAGCAATAAAAGATCAACAAATATGGAGTATTAAACAATGTGCAAACATTTTTGATAAGAGTTTTATGAATATAAAAACTAAAATGATACCATTACCTGAAGGTGAACATTTAACATGGGATAAAGATGAAGAAGATTTTATGGATTTTGTAGCAGCATGTGCAAATATCAGAGCATACTGTTTTGGTATCCAACAGAAAAGTAGATTTGATATAAAATCAATGGCTGGTAACATAATACCAGCAATTGCATCTACCAATGCTATTGTAGCAGGTCTCATTGTACTCAATGCACTTAAAATAGTACGCGGAGAAATCAGCAAATGCTGTACACTTTACCTAAACAAACAACCCAACCCTAAAAAGAAGATAATTGTACCATGCGTGATTGATAAACCAAACCCAAAATGCTATGTATGTTCACCCAAATCTGAAATTTCTCTTGCTGTTAACGTAGATAAGATGACAGTAAAAATGCTTGATGAAAAAGTCCTTAAAAAAGAACTAAGTATGGTTGCACCAGACGTTGAAGTAGTTGATGGTAAAGGTACCATTCTTATTTCAAGCGAAGAAGGCGATACAGAAGAAAATATGGATAAACCATTAGCACATTTCAATCTAAAAACAGGTGCTGTTCTAAAATGTGACGATTTTCTTCAAAATTTCACCCTTCATATCAACCTAATCCATAAAGATAAATTATCAGACGATCAGGAATACGAAATAGAAGGTAATGCAGAAGATATGAAACCACAACCAGATATCAAAGATGAAGATAATCAAGAGAAAGATGAAAAAGAATCAACCAAACAAGATCTAAAACGACCAGCAGACGATAGCAATGATAACCATGTTCAAGTAAAAAAGAGAAAATTGGAATCAGAAAATTCCAAAGATGATAGTATCATGGTATTAGATGATGATGGAGTTATTAATGTGGATTAATTAATTTCCACATTGACATTACTCTGTGAGTATTAATCATCATCATTTTCTCTCTTTATATATATATAACCACAATCTACATTCATTCCCCAAGTGACAAAATTCTCACATTTTGTTTTCATCCATTTATATCTATCTTTTTTTTCTCTCATTATATCATTTATTATTATTTTGTTTTTCTCTCTTATATCAATAATAAAGATATTGTTTGGGGAAAATAAACTTGTATTATTTGATTGTTTTGACACAATTTAGATTATAAATCATTAATACAATAGATTATATATATATTGATACGAGAAAATAAGACACCAAATAAGTTAATAGTGTGTGATGCTTATGTAACAACACTGTGTTACTGAAATGTTAAACACCATTTATTTGAATTTGGTGACTTATTTTCTTTTATCAATTTAGATTATAAATATGAAATACAAGGTATAATAAAACACAAAATAAGTTAATAGTGTGTGTTATTGATAAGGCACAATTTGGTACTTTCACCATTCAGTACTTTTGTCTGAAGATGGTAACAATGCTGTTACTGAAATGTCGCACACTATTTATTTGGTGTCTTATTACCCTGAGATTATAAATTAGAAATACATGGTATAATAAAACACAAAATAAATAGTGTGTGTTATTGACAAGGCACAATTTGGTACTTTCACCATTCAGTACTTTTGTCTGAAGATGGTAACAATGCTGTTACTGAAACGTCGCACACTATTTATCTGGTGTCTTATTACCCTGAGATTATAAATTAGAAATACATGGTATAATAAAACAGCAAATAAGTTAATAGTGTGTGTTATTGACAAGGCACAATTTGGTACTTTCACCATTCAGTACTTTTGTCTGAAGATGGTAACAATGCTGTTACTGAAACGTCGCACACTATTTATTTGGTGTCCCCTGAGATTATAAATTAGAAATACATGGTATAATAAAACACAAAATAAGTTAATAGTGTGTGTTATTGATAAGGCACAATTTGGTACTTTCACAATTCAGTACTTTTGTCTGAAGATGGTAACAATGCTGTTACTGAAACGTCGCACACTATTTATTTGGTGTCTTATTACCCTGAGATTATAAATTAGAAATACATGGTATAATAAAACACAAAATAAGTTAATAGTGTGTGTTATTGATAAGGCACAATTTGGTACTTTCACAATTCGGTACTTTTGTCTGAAGATGGTAACAATGCTGTTACTGAAACGTCGCACACTATTTATTTGGTGTCTTATTACCCTGAGATTATAAATTAGAAATACATGGTATAATAAAACACAAAATAAGTTAATAGTGTGTGTTATTGATAAGGCACAATTTGGTACTTTCACAATTCGGTACTTTTGTCTGAAGATGGTAACAATGCTGTTACTGAAACGTCGCACACTATTTATTTGGTGTCTTATTACCCTGAGATTATAAATTAGAAATACATGGTATAATAAAACAGCAAATAAGTTAATAGTGTGTGTTATTGATAAGGCACAATTTAGATTGTAAATTTAGAACTACAAGGTAATAAGACAACATCACACATTATATCATTACAGTCGAACCTCTTTAATTCAACACCCCAAGGGATCAGAGCTTTCGGTTGAATTAAAGGAAGTGTTGAATTAAGGTGAGATGATTAGCTAATCATCTAACTAGCTAAAATAATATATATATTTTTTATAAATAGCTTTGTAATATAAATTAATGATATTAATTGAAACCATTGTGTGTGTACTTTTTTATATATATTTTTTTTATTTTCATGATTAACTTTTAGTATCTGGGACAAAATGGCAATAATACATATTTTTGAAACAAATAATATTTTATTCCAATTGAATAATAGTTTAAAGAAAATAAATATGGAAAATAAAATAAAATTAAAAAATATTATTTGAAAAGAATCAAGATTAAAAAAATATATATTTTATAGATGTCTGTTTTTTCTCTGAAATCCTATTGAGGATGTATTCCAGATAGTCTATTTTTAAAAGACCTGCATGCCTTTCTTCCTCAGAAATGTCTTTTAAATAACAAAGAGTTTTTATTGTATTAAAGGCATCCACTGCTGCTGCAGGTGTTATTGATGTTTTGTTTAAATCTTTTTCTGTTGGCTCTACCTCTTCATCTTCTTCTTTTCCCATTACCTCCTTTACAATTTCTTCAATGGACTGTACCTCAGCAACTTGCACATCTTTATCAACTTCCAAGAAGTCAATATAGTTGACATCAATGGCTTGATGTTTTTTTAATGCCTCAAAACATATGTTCATTTCTTCTTCAACAGCTTCTTCCATTGCTTCATCCATCACAAATCCTGAATGAGAAAAACAATTTTTTATTGTGAAAGAACTAACCCCAACCCATGCAGCCTCTAGCCAGCTAATTGCAAAGAGTAAATGTACTTGAGCATTTTTTTTTCTTCCATGCAAGTGAGAAGATACGTTATCATTCGTTTCCTATATTGGTCTTTTAGGGCTTTAATGATACCCATATCACAGGGTTGTAATGCACTTGTAGTTAGGGCAGGCAAAAATCTTATTTCAATGTTCTGTAACCCTTCAGGTATTTGGTGGGCTGGGCAATTATCTAAAATTAATAAATTTTTTCTTTCTCTTCTTTTGAATATTTGGTCCAATTTTTTCAGCCAATCCGTAAAAATTGCCCCAGTAATCCAGGCTTTTTTATTAAAATGATAATTTGAGGGAATATTCATGCCATGGAAGCATCGTGGTCTTCTATATTTCCCAAAATAAAGTAAAGGCAGTTTTTCACTTCCATCCATATTACAGCATACCAACACTGTAATTCTCTCTTTAGACTTCTTACCCCCTTCACATTTCTCACCTCTGATAGTCATTGTTTGATTAGGCAAAAGTTTATAAAATAACCCTGTTTCATCAGCATTGAAAATGTCCTGTGGGCTGTATTTAGCTAAAAGTGAAGGAATAATCCCACCTTTCCAAGTGGCTACACTATTGGCATCCACACTTCCAGCTTCTCCATAAAGTCATTTAAAAGCAATATTCCTTCTGGCCTTAAACTTTTCTAGCCAGCCATTGCTAGCTTCAAAATTATCTTGACCCATTTTCAAGGCCAAGAGTATAGCCTTTTCTTTCAAGATATTGCCATTTATGGCAAGTTTCATAGCATTTGCCTGCCTTATCCACCTAAACAGGGCTTCTTCAATCTCTGGGAATTCCCCGTCACGATCATGTTTCAAGGTAGAGCTAAAATTAGATTTTAAAAAGGCAGATTTTATGGCGAATTTATTTTTAAAAATTGTGCTAATGGTGGACCGTGGAATATTTCTTTCTCTGGAAACTTGACTATGTGATTTTCCTTGTTCTATTTCTTCTATAATTTTCATTTTTTCCACATAAGTGAGCTGGTGATACTGACTACGTTTCCAATTTTTTTTTGGCAGAACCTGACATTCTTGCCCCACTCATTTATTCAAATTAACACAGAATATTGAATTAAAATGTTATCATAATCATTGTTGGATCATTTTATAAAGATTTATTTATTTAAAAAGAAATTATTTATAAATTTAAAAATAGTTAAAATATTTCAATATTAAAAATAAAAAAAAATAAAAATTATTATTAGTTAGCGCATGATGCTGAAATTCCAGCGTAAAAAAAACAACAATAACATCCGCGAAATTGCGCAACGGCACTGCAAAGTGAAACTTAAACTAACCAGAAACCAAAAGTGCGCAGGCGCGATCCTATCGGCACCCGCCGATCGTCGCCGCCGTAATACCGTTTAGCGGTAAAGTGGCATGTAAAATAACATTCAACTGTCGAAATTCGAATTCTAAAATGGTCGAACTATCGGAACTGTTGTATTATCGATACTGTCGAATTACGGTTTGTTATTTGATAGGCCGGAGGTCGGGACATCGGAACATGGTCGAATTGGGGCGTGTCGAATTAACGAGGTTATACTGTATTTTGTTTCTCTCTTATCTATAATAAAGACATTCTAAACTATTATAGAAGCATATGATACTTTGAAAATAAAACCAATTCTACTGTCCTTACTCTGTAATGGAAAAATTAAATCCCATTAATGTTTCCATTACAGTGTGTAAGGACAGTAGAAATAGTTTTATTTTTTCAAAGAATCATACACTTCTATAATAGTTTTGAATTTTGATAACTAATGGCGCGCTAATGCATCATAATATAATAAAGACAATGTTTGGGGCAAAAACAAACTTGTATTATTTGAATTCTTGATTGTTATGACACAATTTGTGGATTATAATATTGTCTGGTGATGGTAACAATGTTGTTGCCGAAACAACACACACTAATAAATTGTTTGGATTAAGTCTTATATTATTGTATTATAATCTATAATCCAAATTGTACTTTATCGTGATACAAGGTAATTATTGGAAATATTAACGAATGGCTCGTTAAAGCAGAGTGCCAATTGATTTATTGGAAATACAAGTTTAGAGACAAAATCAAAAGAGAGATAGAAGTTGTAAACAGCCAGCAGCTTGGCAAGGCAGGGGTAGGTCGGTAGGTAGTGACGTCACACATGGCATCAGGTGCGCCGCCGGGCTGTACACGTGTCAAGGTCGACTTGGGATGAAAACAGCGATTCTATAAATTTCACAATTTCTAACACTCCCTCTTGAAATTTATAACGTTCAAGTTTTCCAGGAGCCGCCTGAAGTGTTTCGGTCCCAAAGGTTTCGTCAGGAGGTCAGCCGTCTGCTGAAGAGTGCTGACATATCTTGTGATCAGCTCACCATCTTCCTGTTTAGTACGAATGTAGTGATATCGTACATCAATGTGCTTCGTTCTCTTATGGAACTCGGGATTCTTCACTAGCTTTATGGCTGCTTGATTATCCATGTTGAGTACTGTGGGTCTGTCCATCTTAATCCCGATATCCTTAAGAAGTCTGCGTAGCCAGACCATTTCTTTAGTAGCAGCACAGGCAGCAATATATTCACTTTCTGTTGTCGAGAGGGCAACTGTAGATTGCTTTTGGCTTGACCATGAAACAGCACCATGGTTTAACATGAAGATGTAACCTGTAGTACTTTTCCTTGAATCAATGTCCCTAGCATAATCGCTATCTGAGTAACCTGTTAACTCTTGATGGTTAGCGTACAATATTCCTAATTGTGGTGTTGCTTTCAAGTAGCGAAATACATTTTTAATTGCTGTCCAGTGTGTCTGTCCTGGGTTGTCAAGGTATTTACTCAACTGTGATGTCGCATAAGCTATGTCCGGTCTAGAAACAGTAGAGGCGAACATTAGTGAGCCTACGGCTTCTCTGTAAGGAAATTTTGGTGAATTTCCATTTTTATCTAAGTCTGGGCAATCAGCTTTAGTTAGGACTGTACTCGGGTCCATGGGTACTGCTGCGGGTTTGCAATCAATCATGTTGAATTTATCTAAAATCTTGTTTATGTATGAAGATTGGTGGATATAGATCTTCGATCTATCCTCTGATTGTTCAATCTGAAGTCCTACGAAATAATCTGCATCTCTAGACGTTATATTGAACTCGTGAGATAGTTCCTGGACAATAGAATCGATATCGTCCTTGTTCCGAGACATGAGAAGTCCATCATCGACGTAAAGAGCAAGGATTATTTGAGTGTCGTTAATAGTTCCGGTGAAAACACATTGATCTGCATTAGATTGGAAAAAATTGTGTTTCTCTAAGAAGGATTTAAACTTCCTATTCCAATTTCTGGACGATTGTTTCAGTCCATATAGACTCTTTTGTAGTTTACAAACAAAATTGTGTCCTTGAGAGAAACCTTCTGGTTGTTCTAAGTATATGACTTCGTCTAAGTCACCATACAAAAATGCAGTCTTTACGTCAAATTGTTTTAAGAACATTCTTTCTGATGCCGCGTTTGCTAGTAACACTCGAAGTGAATCATATCTGACAACAGGACTGAAGGTGTCGAAATAGTCTACGTTCTTCCTTTGTGTGTAACCCTTAGCTACAAGTCTAGCCTTAAATTTAGGTGCCGTAGAGTTGGGATGGGATTTTAGCTTATAAACCCATTTACTTCCTATTGGCTTATATCCGTCTGGTAGGGTTTCGAGTGACCATGTGTTATTAGATTCTAACGCTTTTATTTCTTCTTTCATTGCATCCAACCATTTTTCGGCATTTGGACTTTCCATAGCATCTTTATAGGTTGAAGGCTCATCGACAAAATGGTAGTTACAAGAATCTGCTTTCTTTTTAGATCGAGTTATCATCGGGTGGAATACCGACGGCGTGGGAAACCCTAGCGCTGCAGGTGATTCATCCTCGGTTGTTTGTGCTGCCGGCGGGTCAAAGTCAATATTAACTGGGATGAAATTTTCTCCCTCTAGTTCGCAATGTCGGAGCTTTGTCTCGTTAAAAGTAACATCTTTAGAGATAGAAATCTTTCTAGTAGAAGGGTTCCAGAGTCGAAAGTTAGTGCAGGTTTTATCGTACCCTAAGAAAATCATCTTTTGTGATTTCTTATCCCATTTCCTTCTACGTTCTTTAGGTGTATGCAACCATGCTTCACAGCCGAAAATCTTTAGATTATATAAACTAACTTTTCTTCCGAAAAAGAGTTCATAGGGTGTGGTATTGGGAGCTTGTTTAGTGAATGTTCGGTTTAGAATGAAGGTTGCAGTATTGCAAGCTTCTGCCCAAAGTTCTTCGGGAAGATTTCGTGCGCACAGCATCGATCGAGCTGCTTCGACAATAGTTCTATTGTCTCGTTCTACGCGCCCTATCTGTTCGTGAATATATGGAGCTGACAATTCATGCACTATTCCGAACTTTCTGCAAGTATTTGCGAAATCTTTACTGGTATATTCTAGTGCATTATCGGTTCTAATCACTTTAATTTTATTGCCTGTTTGATTATAACTGAATCTAGCAAAGTTTTCAAATTTGTGTAAAATATCGGATTTGTGTCTAATGAAATCTATATGGCGAAAGCCACTGGAATAATCTTTGAATAAAATGAAATAAAGTGATCCTCCTATTGATTGTGTTGGCATAGGGCCGCAGATATCACTTAGAATGAACTCACCAGGATTGTACTCCTTTGTTTCAGACAAATGACTAGGCTTTCTGTGAGCTTTTTCTTCTTGGCAGCCTTGACAGAAGAAATCGTCTTCTTTTATGTCCTCGGGTTGCAAACCGTTGATCAATCCTTTCTTGGCCATTTCTCGAATAGTGGTGAGTGAGATGTGTGCTAGTCTTTCGTGCCACAGTTGGAGGTTGTTGATCTTTGCAGAAAATCCTTGTGAAGATGAAGTAACTCGGAACATCATCTTGTAGAGCCCATCTTGGCGTTGTCCAACTGCTTTCAGATCTTTTCTTGAGTAGATGCGCAGCTCATCCTTGTCGATGTCTACTCGGTATCCCTTTTCAGTGCACACTCCCAGGCTGAACAAATTTTTATTGAGCTTCGAAGAGTAGAGCACATTCCTGATTGATGTTGCAATCCATTCTCCATTCACCAGGGCAAGGATTTCAATGTCACCTGTACCTTCTGCAAGGACGGAAGTGTTGTCTCCAAGGTATATTCTATGATCGTTGTGGATCGGAGTGAAGGACTTGAACCATTCACGTCGGAAGGTCATACTGCAGCTTGCTCCGCTGTCTGCCCACCATACGTCGCAATCATTCCACTTTAGGATGGTATCAGCGTTGAAACCTTTATGATCATAATCTCCTGCTTGGTTCTTCCGCTTTTCGTTTTTCTTCTGCTGGTCGGCAATCCGTTTTCGACATTCCCGTGACCAATGACCAATCTTGTGACAATAATGGCATTCAGTCTTTTTCTTTAGTTCTGATATCTTTCCTGAATCAGTCTTCTTTATGTTGTCTTCTTTGATTCTTGGTTTAGTCTGTTGGTAGAATGCTGTACCTTGCGAGGAATCGGCCTGCTGGTTTCTACATTCTTCAATCAGAAGACGTGCTGATAAGTTCTCTAGAGTCTGCGTAATCGGCGCTTGAGACTCCCATGCTGGAATGAAATACCGCATGCTCGAAGGAAGAGAGTTTATTATCTTTGCCACTTTCTGGTCATCTGTAATCGTTCCTCCTGCATCCTGAATTCTTGCACTAAGATTTTCAATCTTGGCGATATAGCTGCTGACATCCTCTGATGACGACATTCGGGCGTCAAAAAATTGTTGCCACAACATGCCAATTGCGATCTCTGATCTCTGTTCGTGGATGGACATGAGCCTTGTCCACATTTGAGCGGCAGTTTTACAGGACATCAAAGGTTCTAGAAATCTTAATTCAAGTGCCTGTGATATAAGCATTCGGGCTTTGATATCTTTGGCGTGCCATGCATCCTGTATAGCAGAGGTAGCGTCACTTACCTCTGGTTTGATTTCTTTGCCGTCCACGATATCCAACAGTTGATTTTGCTCTAATAGTAGTCGGAACTGAAATTTTCAAAGGGAGAAGTTTTCGCCTTTGAACTGGCGGACTTGATTCTCAAGGTGCGTCATATTTAGCACGAGTTAGGCTTAGCAGTTTCACTTTAGGTTTGCTTCTTCAAATTTGGGGCGTAGTCAGGACCCATAACCTATTGGAAATATTAACGAATGGCTCGTTAAAGCAGAGTGCCAATTGATTTATTGGAAATACAAGTTTAGAGACAAAATCAAAAGAGAGATAGAAGTTGTAAACAGCCAGCAGCTTGGCAAGGCAGGGGTAGGTCGGTAGGTAGTGACGTCACACATGGCATCAGGTGCGCCGCCGGGCTGTACACGTGTCAAGGTCGACTTGGGATGAAAACAGCGATTCTATAAATTTCACAATTTCTAACAGTAATAAGACACCTAATCCAAATAAATTAATAGTGTGTGATATTTTGGTAACATTTTGTCTGATGATGGTAACAACACTGTTACTGAAACCTCACCTACTATTTATTTATTTGAAGATTTGGTGTTTTGTTTTATCAATTAAGATTATAGATAGAACTACAAGGTAATAAGATACCAAATAAATTAATAGGGTGTGATGTCATTATTATTTTGTTCTCTCTTATCTATAATAAAGCCATTGTTTGGGGAAAATAAACTTGTATTATTTGATTTCCTAAGTTAATAAGACACCAAATAAATAAATAGTGTGTGATGTTTAATTAACAGCGTTGTTACCATCTTCAGACAAAAGTACAGAAACATCACACACTATTTATTTATTTGGATTTGGTGTCTTATTACCTTGTGTTTATAATCTATAATCCAAATTGTACCTTATCATTCAATACTTTTGCCTGAAGATGGTAACAACACTGTTACTGAAACATCACACACTATTTATTTATTTGGATTTGGTGTCTTATTACCTTGTGTTTATAATCTACTAGACGAATGACCCGGGCAACGCCCGGGTTTACACGATTAAATGTATTTTACATATGGAAGATGGACGTAGTTCCCGGAGGTCACCCGCGAGGCTTTTTTGGCACTTGGCACAGCGGTGGGAACATGAAGTGGCTAACCGGCCGGCAGCCGGGAGATCACATTTACTCGGCGGGGGAGGGGGGGGCAGGGAAGTCACGTGCTGCGCCGGCAGCCAATGGGCGTCCCCCGCCGTCAAAATCGCCATGCGTTCTAGAGGGCGCTGCTCGTGAGCTAAGTTGAATAATTTGAATATATAGTTTTAATAATTGATTTATATATTTTTTAAAATAGCCTATCGTCATCCCCGTTATTTTTTACCTATTTATGGAAATTTTAGTTTGAATTAGTGAACTACTGCGAATTTGTATACCGGACATACCAACAGACCAACAAACATACAAACATTCATTTTTATATATATAGATAATCCAAATTGTACCTTATCATTCAGTACTTTTGTCTGAAGATGGTAACAACACTGTTACTGAAACATCACACACTATTTATTTATTTGGATTTGGTGTCTTATTACCTTGTGTTTATAATCTATAATCCAAATTGTACCTTATCATTCAGTACTTTTGTCTGAAGATGGTAACAACACTGTTACTGAAACATCACACACTATTTATTTATTTGGATTTGGTCTTATTACCTTGTGTTTATAATCTATAATCCAAATTGTGCCTTATTATTTGTATTCCTGGTTGAGGTAAGTTACAATTTGGATTATAAAATCAGAACTACAAGGTAATAAGACCAAATAAATTAACAGTGTGTGATGTTAAACACAAGGTAATAAGACCAAATCCAAATAAATAAATAGTGTGTGACGTTTCGGTAACAGCGTTGTTACCATCTTCAGACAAAAGTACTGAATGAGAGAATTTTACCACAGCATGCTTTTAAATAGTTCCTGTTATCAAGTGTGTAAACAAGATAACAGATAAGAAGATACTTATCTGATAAACAGATGGGTAAACACCTGCTGATTAATATTTTTAGAATTAAAAGTTTTTTCAAATATAATTAAAAGCATATCTATAAATATCATTTATATTTCCTCTTTCTTCCATTCTGTTAATTGTAGCACATTTCTTTTGAATGAAAAATGCTTCTTTAAATTGTCTCTTAAAATAATTTTTCTCATAATCTAGTATCTTTGTTTCTTTTAGGTTAAAATTATTATGTCCTGTGATTTTTCTATGTTCTACAAGTGCAGAATTCTCAATTTTATCCCATTTCAGAGCATATTCATGGTTTTTCATTCTTTCTTTTAAAGTTCTGGATGTTTGTCCTACATAACATTGGTCACATTTTTCACATTTCACTTCATAAATTAAACCTGCTCTATTTGGGATGTGAGTGTTCTTATGGTTGTTGGTATATTGAGAGATAGGGTTACATGGTTTCCATGCAATGTTTATTTTTCATACTTTTTGAATATATTAGTCAAATTTCTTGCAAACTTTTGATTTATAAATGGCAATGTGATAAATTTGGCTTCTTTGTTTTTGCACTTTAGATTTTGAATTAAAGTATTATTCTCATATTTTTGGTTCATGTCTTCTATTATTCTATCTATCAATTTGATGGGAAAATCTTCATTGATTAGTTCTTTTTTGATGTTGTTAATTTCTATATTTCTTTTAGTTGTATCATTAATGAGTGTAAAAGCTCTATATATAAGAGCTTTTACTAATCCTACTTTTTGGCTGAAATGGTGTTGTGAGCTAAAGTTCCAATAAGTTCCTGTATGTGTTGGTTTTTTTGTATATAGAGGTTGTTATTGTTGTATGATAAGTTCATGTCCAGGAAATTTATTGATTTGTTGTTATCTACTTCCATAGAGTAATTGATATCAGGCAATATATTGTTGAAAGTATCCAAAATTTTTTGTTCACTTCCCTGATTAATAAATAAAATGGAGTCATCCACATATCTTTTAAAATAATAAACATCATTTTTAAGTGAATTTAGAGCTTTTATTTCTAATTGGCCTATAGTAATACAAGCTGCGTTTGGTGATATTGGACTACCCATTGTTGCACCTTTCATTTGGAGATATATTTGGTCATCATAAATAAAGTATGTGTTGTTTTCAAACAAAATTCTATTCCAATTAAAAATTCAGATTTTGGCAAATTATTTATTTTTGATTCTTTTATCACATGGTTTAATGCATCCATAATTGTGGGTATAGGGATAGAAGTAAACATGGATTCAACATCTAAAGATATAATTCTTTGATTTCCATTTAGCTTCATGTCAATAATATCTTCTTTGAATTCATAGGAGTTAACAATTTCATTTTCATTAAAATATTGGTAGATTTTTAATTGTTGTGCTAACCATTTTGACAAGGCATATGTTGGTGAAGGTCTATTGTTTACTATTGGGCGTAATGGACAGTTAGGCTTGTGGACCTTTGGAGCACCATATATATTGGGCACATGTGCATCATAATTTTTCAACTTGGTTAAAAGCCTGTAATTAATATATTTGTTTTTTCTCCAGTTTTTAAGTATGGTGTTCAATTTATTTTTGAAGTTTTTTGTTGGATCATTTTGTATAGGAGAATAGGTACCATTATTATTCAATAAAGAAAGCATTTTTTGTTTATAGTCTTCTTTTTTCATTAAAACAATTCCATTCCCTTTGTCATATTTTGTTATTACATATTTTGTTTGTAGGTGTTAGCCCTAATCTTGATGCAGGAGCTAGTATAACTTGATAGAAAGCGCTATTAAAATGAAGTTAAGAAAATTGTAGCCAGCAATAATTATCAGAACTCACCTCTGCTGTGAGGAAAATTATATAAGTGCTATGATGTAAAAATAGAAAAACGCTAAGTCATTTCAGTAAACTACTGTAAAACACTGATCACCGATCTAAGTTTGAACCATGGTAATCCAACCTCATTTCTCATACTGCATAAAATAATAAAAAATAAATAAATAGAATGTAATCAATAAACTTATTATATATAATAAGGCTTTATCACAAACAATGTGAATCGTAAATGACAGCGGCGAGTGATACTGTAGACACCGCCTCAGCTTAACTTTCATTGCCTGATAAAATGCCAGTGAAACGGAAAGCATAATTAAAATTCACGATTTAAAATCATGGCAGTAAGTGTGGTTAGAAAACTGAAAGGGCGCTATGAATAGCTCTTACAATTAGCGGAAAATCACAAGGCATCAACATGACATTCCTAAATAAGATCACTGGAAATCTTTATAAGTCACTTTAGATATAGACTCTTAATCTCAGGATGCGTGGACTACTTCACCAATTTAATTAATTAATCAATTATACCTAAAATAGTATGGCTAATAGTATGGCTTTTCATTAGGTATATATTTCTAAAGTATAGGAGATGAAATATATACTAAATTCGAGCCCCACGTTGGGCGCCATTGAAGGGTTGTTCATTGTTGTTGGGCTCGGTTGGATAAATGGAAAGGGATGCAAGATGTCACTTAGTAAAAATTTCCTTACTAAAATATACAAGTGTGACATTTCGGTAACAGCGTCGTTACCATCACAGGGATAGCGTGTGATATAGAGATAAGCAAATATAGAACTTAAGCAGCTAAAACCATATTTGGGAAGATAAAATATCACATAATAAAGGGCACAGAAGCATTGTGAGGACCACGCAGTGTCAGAGGCGTGTCAGAAGCGTTCCCAAGCCACCGTGGCCAGAGGCGTAAAAATGGGGGGGTTGTTGACAGATTCCGCCGGGGTCCATGTCGCTGGAATGTACTAACGAGGCCTCTGGTATGTGAAAGAAATTCCAACCCCCCCCCGTGTGTCAAAGGACATTTGAAGAAAAAAGGGGGGCCCTCCTGGCCCTATATACTGTGTAACATCCATGAAATCATTAATAAATTAGATAATCTATAAAAAAACATCTTCTGGAGATTTAGCAACCCACTGAAGACGCTGAGAACTATTTCAGAAAAGAAAATATATCAATAGAATTCTATAATTTCTATAGATCAATTGTAAATAGATTCATACACAAAAGAGATAGTGAGGAAAGTTTTAGAACAGATGTGTAAGTAAATCCCTTTTTAAACAAAGGCCCACGTGTACATGGGGAAAAAGGGAGGGGATTTGCTGTATTATTTTGTTGTTTTATGGCGAATCCATACAGGGCAATGGGCCCTAATAAAAGCCCTTTGTTGTTGTTGTATTAAATTAGATAATCTATAAAATAATGGTCGGCTCTCCCATCAAAATAGACGCTAGAATTGAGCGCCATCTATTGACCGTCTCTGCTAACTAGAGGACTCGGGTCGGTGACAAGCCGAGCTTTACCAATTAAGAAGCGCCCACCTAGAAGCGACCCCCGTGTGTGGGCCTGGGACAATGCTGATATTATAGATCAAATACAGAATACGTTTAACAAAACTCTCTAAATCTACTAAGATATATATATATATACCTTTGTAGTTCCACGGCGGGAGAGAAACTGTACAGGGCAAGAGGCCCTAATTAAATAACCTTTAAAATTGCAAGAAACAAGTACATTGGCGCTATCAAAGGACCTAAAAAAAGTTGGAGAATATTCATTGAAGAAAATGAATCAGACAACCCATTTGGAAGCGCCTATAAAATTTTTGAAACTCTGAGATCATCCAACAACAATAGAGGACTTCCAATGATCGATAATATGCTGGATACTTAAAAAAAAAATTGAAAAGTCTCTTGAATGATTTATTTCCAGATGATGATGTACACTCAGATAAAGAGGGGCATGTTATTATTAGAAACTATAAACCTGAGTATAAGACCAAAATAACATTTTTATAGAAATAAAAGATGTTGAAAATATTATTTAAAAATTAAATATCAAGAAAGCACCAGGTCCAGATTTTATCAGTAATAATATGATCAAACATGCAGGTACACTTCTAATCCCGATTTTACAGCAAATATTCAACAAATGCATTGAATTAGGTTACTATCCGGATGTATGGAAAGACTCTACTGTAAAGATCATTCCAAGACATGATAAAATAAACTATGAAACAAGCAAAAGCTACAGACCTATATATCATTGACACCAAACATTTCTAAATTATTTGAAAAACATAATAAAATAAAATAAAATAAAAATCAATAAATATTATGGAGAGAACAATCTAATGTGGACTCATGGATTTGGCAACATGGATTTTACTAAACAAACAAACAAACAAATCAACTTTATTAGGGCGTCCTGCCCTGTACAGATCCGCCGTAGAATTGTTAACAATATTCAACACAAGAGAAAAGGGAGAGATGGAGTGTTTACAATTAAGGTATGGCAAATATATATATATATATATATATATTTTTTTTTTTATATTGCCCCAGTTCTTCTCTCTTCCACGAGTGCAATTTTATTTACAACCACTTTTTGGTAGTTGAACAGTTCTATTGCCCAACTTTTCTTATCTGAAACAGTTTTTATTATCTTTATTGAGTTCAAATGCGGTCTAGGAAGACTTTTCAGGATCTTTTTTCTCTCTCCTTCCAGATCCCCGCACTCAGCAGTAAAATGGTATATTTCATCGGTTATCTGACTTCCGCATAATCTACAGTACAAATCTTCTTTCTTAATTACGTAGATATGATTTTCTTTGATCAATGTTGATATTATCCTGATCTGTGCAATAAAACTCACTAGAGCTGAGGACAGATTGCATGAAAAATAATGTTCTGGAATGAATGAATCATAAAGTAACCTATAGTTTGAGTATGTTTTCGTAAGAGATAATTTTGCCAGATCTTGCTGCAATAGCTGTTCAATTTTTATTTTTAGTATATTCGGAAGTTCGGTCTGTATGTCATCATAATTTAACCTAAAGTTTAGCCGTGTGAGTCCACAATGATTGATGATATCCATGATATTTTTACAGAATCCTATAGGTTTTTTTGTCATTAAGGAAATTTCCTTCAATCTATTCCAGCATAGCTTAGGTAGTCTATTGTCTTCCATTTCCTGTAATCTAATGAAATATTTCATAATTAGTTTGATCGTTGTAAAAGTCAGAGATAATCTGCCTGTTTCCAACCTTACAATATACCCCGGTATATATCTTGGCAGATTCAGAAAGTTTTTGATAAACGTATTCTGTATTTGGTCTATAATATCGGTATTGTCCCAAGCCCACACAGGGGCCGCATAGAGTAGTATTGATTTAATAACTGAGTCAAATAAATTCAGTGCAACTTTTAATGAATTAATTTTTTCCCTTTTTATCAGTCTAATAGTTGCATTTATTGCCGTATTTGCTTTGGCTTTATAAAAAAGGGCTACCTTTTTGCTATTGTTAGTGGTAGTGAATGGATATCCCAAATACATAATATTGGACGCAACAGTCAGTGGGATGTCTCCCCAGTACCAGTTTTCGTGTCTTGCCGGTCTTCCTCCATTTCTAAATACCATCACCTTGGACTTATTTTCATTTAAAACTAATTTGTTATTGTCCAGATAAGACTTTAGTAACTTGATTTTAGTTTGTAGGTTAATTTTCGATTCTCCGATTATGGCTATGTCATCCGCATACATAAGTAGGTGTAAAACGCCAAAATCAGGGAGATGAAATCCTGTAAGTGCTGAGTTATTATAAAGTTCTATTAGGTCGGCCATATATAATATAAATAAGAGTGGGGAAAGTGATTCTCCCTGCAACACTCCAGAATTAATTTTCACATCACTTGAATATTGCCCTTTCCATCGGATAGTAATCTTAGCTTCTTGGTAGAAGTTTTTTATCAACATTACAAATTTATTGCTAATGCCCATTTTATGCAATTTTTGCCAAAGTAAGTCATGTGGTACTGTGTCGAAAGCTTTAGTCAAATCGACGAAGAAGACATATAGCTTGCCTCGTTTTCTTCTTAAAGATAATTGGATGAGTGAATTCAGTAGTAGTATGTGGTCAGTGCATGATCTGTTCTTACGGAAACCTGCTTGATTTTCTAAAATAATCTCTCTGTTTTCTATCCAGTTGTTTAATCTGTTTCTTAGTATTGTAGTAAATAACTTAGATATATTACTGCAGAGGGCAATCCCTCTATAATTTGTTGGGTTATTCTTATCACCGCTTTTATATATGGGGTGTACTATTGAGTTCGTCCAGAGTTGCGGGTATTTTTCTGTGGACATTATTTTGTTGAATAGGTTTTTCAATTTAGTTAAAGTCGGTATCGGTAAATTCTTTAGCAACTCATTTGGTATACCATCAAGTCCCACTGCTTTGCCATTCGCTAGTTTTTTTACTACATCATAGATCTCTTCAAGGGTTATTTCCGCGTCTAAATCTGGATCTTTCCAACCAATCATCTGGTTTAACGTAAAAGTAGCTTCATTATTTTCTTTGTTCAGTAAATTTTTATAAAATAAAAACCATTCTTTTATATCAATCTCTCCTTGTATTATTGTTTTTTTTTCTAAAGGCTGCAATGGCATTCCAGAAGGATTTGGGATCTTTGGCATTTTTTATCATTTCATTCTTGTCCTTATTAAATTCATCTCTTTTTCTTTGCAGGAGCTTAAAATATTCCCTCCTAGCCTCAATATATTTTTGGCGGTCGTGTGTGTTATTTGAGTTCCTACATCTTTGTAAACTTATTTTGGTCGTTTTTTTTCATAATATAACAATCTTTGTCATACCAAGGTTTTGAGAGTTGATGTCGTCGTTTTGCGAATTTAATTATATTTGCCGATTCCATTGCTGTGTAGATCTGTTTAGTAAAATTTACTGTTTTTGTGTCAATATCGGTTTCATTTCCATCTTCTATATCACTTAAGTTATGTTTTAGCATCTCCACATTTTCTTTCGTCCAAATGAATTTTCGTGTTGGTATTTCATTATTGTACGAGGATTTAATAGCTTCATACCCAGTATTAATTTGTAAAACAGTTGGTAAGTGGTCTGAATATGAAAGTTCTTCGATCCACATATCCGATATGTTCTGTGTTAAACCGTGTGTGTACATAAAATAATCCAAAACCGATGAACCTCTTTCTGAAATAAAAGTGAATGAGCCGTACGTATCTCCTTTAGTTCTGCCATTAGCTATTGTTATAGAATTTGAATCTGTGAAGGAAATTAGTTTTTCAGATAGTTTCGAAGATATAGGGTCTTTAGATTTTCTATATTTGTTGAGGGATGAATTTAGTTTCAGTGGGTTATGGAAGCCTCCAGCATTGCCTATTCTTATATTGATATCACCGGCTATTAGCACTTCGTTACCTTCATTCATGTGATATTCAATGTGCCTAAGTAAGTTTGTTAGATTTTGTTCTTGTAATGCATTTGGCGGTAAATATACAAACAGCAAACAAATACTCTCGGTGGTTTTGCCTAGAAATTTGTGCGTCAAAACAGATATCCAATAAAGGTTTGTTTCGATTTTTCTAACCATATGTTGAAAGTTTTTTTTTATTCCAATCAAAATTCCCCCCGAGCCCCTTCCCTTTAGTTCTGTTTTCATTGCTGGGCTTTGAATTATGTAGTATTCATCTGTTAATAATTCGAAATCATGCGTAATCCATGTTTCACTTAGTGCAAAAAGTTCGTATTTTTTTAGATATTCAGCGAGTGGAAATATTGATGTTATTCTATTGAATCCATTTATATTCCATTGTAAAATTTTTATTTTAGTATCTATATGTTTGGCCTGGGTTACTTGTTTGTCTTTTTTTGCCGATTCACAGTTTTTCGTATGTGGATGTCTAATTTTAGCTGTGTTTCTATCTGATATATTTTTCGTAACCTTTGGGTTTGATGCTACCAATTCTCTTTTGTTTGTATTTTCATCCAGTTGCTATAACTCCGCACCCTCCTTGGTGGTAATTTTACCATTGAAAACCTGATAAACTGTTTCATTGACAATCAGTTTATCATCCCTAAGTTTTGCCGTGATTCCTTTGTTTAAAAATTCTTTCCATTTAGGAATCAACAGTCGGCGTTGTTCTCTGGTACTGGGAGAGTAGTCCTTGCTTACAAAGATCTTCAAATCCCTTAATTTAAATGAGTTTTTAAATATCTTTATTCTCTCGCTGTGTTCTGGAACCTCTACCAGCATTGGGGCTTTATCCTTTTTGGATAACCTCCTGCACCTGGAAATAACGATCTCATCCGAGATCTGCATCTTGTCCTTTATCAAACTTTTTATTTTGGCTCGGGATTCATCAGGATTTTCACTTCCATTACCCTCCATACCGTAAAAAATCAAGTTCTCTCTGTTTTTCATCTCCATAAAACTAACTCGACTCTCAAGTTCTCTAATCTTTTTGACATTCATTTCAACGGCGCTCGCAGTTAAATCCAACGAGGATTCAAGCTGCTGTACACGGGTGTCAAATTTCTGCATCCCTAGTTCGATCCCAGATAGCCTTGATTCGAGTTTTGAGCCCCAATCATCCATTTTGGAAGAAAGTGCCGCAATCAGTTCTTTTAGGTCTTTCTCCATAGGCGTTTCTAGAGTTGTTTGTCTGGTAACTTTAGGGCCCGGGTTACTCTCGATACCCGAGATCAATAACAATGCTAGTATTATAATTCTCAAATTTGATTTGCTATAACGAAAACGTATAGAGAGCCCAATTTTTTTCACTTGATCTAGAGCAGTCAGCCTTTCGCAATTTGCATCATTTTCACCGATAAAATCAATTTGCATAACCCAGCCAACGCGCTCATTTACATGATGAGTGATGCATAAAAATAAGATACATGTATATATTAGGCCTATATTCATTTTTCCCTTTCTACACTCTATTCTTCCGAGAGACAAAAGAGAAATTTCCTCTTTCTCTGTACAAGAACTAGAGTAACTCAGCAGAAGGCAAAAAACTAAAAATCTCAAGAAAAATGTGACACTTAACAGGAGCTTATTTACTTTTATACTTAATTTTATATTTATATGTTTTACTTAATATAAATTGGTGCTTACGGTAAGAAAAATAAGATAGGAAAAAGTTATCAAAATAGAGTCAAAAACAAAAATTAATACTCATCTGCAGAACGAGGCGAACGTGCGTCCATCCAATTTGGCCTCCTGGCGGCGAATCGATTTTACTAAACATAAATCAACGAACAGTGCTATGGTAGATATAATGGAAACCATATTGAAACACAGACAAGGAGAACTGACTTCTTTGATTACATCTATGTCGAAAGCGGATGCCTGGTGGAAATGAAGACACCAGACGTCCATGCTGAGAGCTGATGCCTGGTGGTGAAGAAGACACCAGACATCCATGCTGAGAACTGATGCCTGGTGGACACGAAGACACCAGTGACATCCAGAGACATCCGTGCTGGAAGCTGTTGTACTATATGTATATATATATGCCCTCATTTAATATTTAGATAGAGGTGACTAAAAGAAATTATTAAATTTCAGCATCGAATTTAATATCCGGAAATTTATAATAAATTATATGCTCTTAACAAGTTGAATATTTATAGTAGCCCCAGTTAAATTAGTATTTAAAAAAAAAGATTTAGGAATAGAATAAAGAAAGAAAATAATTTATCATGTAAAAATTTAAATCAATAATTTTAATAATACACAGACTATATATTATTTAATTTCCTAAAGAAATTAATTTGTTTTCTCAATCTAAAATGTTTTTTTTTCTTTCTCGGCAACACGGAAAATTGGAGGCGGGGCGGTCGAGATCACGTGCGTGTTTTTGACTGTTTTTGACGAACGAAAATGCCAACCAATGAAAAACTTTAGCGCGAGCAGCGAATCAAAATAGAAAGGGGCAAGGATAAAAGGTAGTTTCTTTGCTACGGCAAGCAGTCAGGACTCGAGACGTGGAAGGGAGGAGACGAGATCTTCTCCGGCGCTTTCGGAAAAAGGTAAGCCTCTTTGCCATTATGGCTTAGTCTTTCTTTTGATTAGGAACTGACATAACTTTCGCATGGGCCCTAAAAGGGCTCTGAGGAATGTAATTATGATAGAGACCTTTATTTTTTTCTCGCTAGAGTAGATAGAGATCTAGGCTTTCACCCTTATAAAGGCAAATTTGTAACTTCAAGTCGCCTCTATCTAGATCACTATATAAATAGCACATCCCGCCAGCATAGAAATGTTCCCTAACTTTGTTTGTTTTGAATAAATATCTAGTATATAACTTATATGGAAGAATTTTCCTTTGTGTCCTCTCATACATATTTCATTCTTTTGTTTTTTTGATGCTACCCTTACATCTTATTATTACAAATTGTATTGGAACATAAAACTACCGGCTCTGATGGAATGGAGTTGTGTACATTTCTTTTGCTGTGATACATTAATACAGCAACAGCGGCAGAACAACTTTATAAGGGCCGCCTTGAGGGCATCCCTATGTCAGATTTTTGTAACATTTGTAATTTCATATGAGGAATTTGCCCTTCTTTCACTGTTTAAATAAAAGATTGTATGATTCTTACCAATTTGGAGGGAATGCTACCAAGAATCGAGTCTTCTAATAATTGCTGGCCACCATGCGTTGTCGAAAGCGCCTGCCATATCCAATGTAATCAAAGAAGTCAGTTCTCCTTGTCTGTGTTTCAATATGGTTTCCATTATATCTACCATAGTACTGTTCGTTGATTTATGCTTAGTAAAGTCCATGTTGCCTTGGACTCATTAGATTGTTCTCTCCATAATATTTATTGATTTTTTATTATGTTTTTCAAATAATTTAGAAATGTTTGATGTCAATGATATATAGGTCTATAGCTTTTGCTTGTTTCATAGTTTATTTTATTAGGTTTTGGGATGATCTTTACAGTAGAGTCTTTCCATACATCCGGATAGTAACCTAATTCAATGCATTTGTTGAATATTTGCTGTAAAATCGGGATTAGAAGTGTACCTGCATGTTTGATCATATTATTACTGATAAAATCTGGACCTGGTGCTTACTTGATATTTTTTGAAATAATATTTTCAATATCTTTTATTTCTATAAAAATGTTATTTTGGTCTTATACTCAGGTTTAATATGTTATTAATAATAACATGTTATTAATAATAACATGCTCCTCTTTATCTGAGTGTACATCATCATCTGGAAATAAATCATTCAAGAGACTTTTCAATTTTTTTTAAGCATCTAGCATATTATCGATCATTGGAAGTCCTCTATTGTTGTTGGATGATCTCAGAGTTTCAAAAATTTTATAGGCGCTTCCAAATGGGTTGTCTGATTCATTTTCTTCAATGAATATTCTCCAACTATTTTTTAGGTCCTTTGATAGCGTCAATGTACTTGTTTCTTGCAATTTTAAAGGTTATTTAATTAGGGCCTCTTACCCTGTACAGTTTCTCTCCCGCCGTGGAACTACAAAGGTATATATATATATCTTAGTAGATTTAGAGAGTTTTGTTAAACGTATTCTGTATTTGATCTATAATATCAGCATTGTCCCAGGCCCACACACGGGGGTCGCTTCTAGGTGGGCGCTTCTTAATTGGTAAAGCTCGGCTTGTCACCGACCCGAGTCCTCTAGTTAGCAGAGACGGTCAATAGATGGCGCTCAATTCTAGCGTCTATTTTGATGGGAGAGCCGACCATTATTTTATAGATTATCTAATTCAGGGGTCTCCAAGCTACAGCCCGAGGGCCACATCCGGCCCGCAGACAGATTTTGTCCAGCCCGCGGAGACATACTTGAAAACTCCTTTTAGAGAACAAATATTTTTTATAGCAAATAAAATGTTTGTGATAAGTTGGATAAAGAAACACAGAATGGTAATGAGTAAAGACATGTATAATTTATGCAGTAAATTTAACTTCAGCATATAATAACTAACAAATTATTGAAATGAATCCAACTTACATTTTATACATTGTAAGTAATGAGCAACACATACCTTATAACATGACATATGAAATGCTAATGAGATGTATGTAATTGAGATTTTCCACCGACAATAGTTTGTAGTTGTGGACTAATTTCACTTGTACCAATTATTAAAAGAGATTTAAGATGCTCGTCAGTTAATTTAGATCTGTATACATTTTTTGTGTACTTCATTTTGGAGGTTTTCTCACACAAATAATTAGTACCAAAAACGGAAAACAGCCCACGAGCAAATTTATGCAAATTATCAAATTGTGTCAGTGGAAGACTCTTATAAAATTCCAACAAAGATGAGTTTTCATATTTGTTCTTAATTATATCACTGCACTGAAGATCAATCATTTCCATTTGAAGTTCCGGGGCTAGGGTTTCAATGTCAGCATCAAAAGGATTCTGAAAAATCTTAATTTGATTCGCAATGGCATCAAAGTCCGAGAAACGAGTATCAAAATTTATCTTCAAAGCACTCAAAGTTTCGATTGCAAAATCGATAGGAAACTCAGTCTCAGTAGTGTGGCTGAATATTTCACATGTTTTAAAATGTGAAAAACATTTACTTCGTAGTTGTGATTGAAACAGTATCAATTTCTTCCGGAATGACTTGATATTAGTGTATAAATCAGGAAGATGCTGGTTTTCTCCTTGCAATCTCAAATTCAGTTCGTTCACATGTTTTGTCAAATCAACATATAATGCTAACTTCCATAGCCATGCGTTGTTTTGTAATTCAGTAAGAGGGCGGTGCTTTTCATTCAAAAAAATTTCGATCACTGCTCGAAGTTCAAAAAAGCGCTGAAGGACTTTCCCACAACTAAGCCAGTGTACGGCAGTATGATAAGGTAAGTCTGTTTCTCCAATCTCTGCAATAAATTGTCGGAATTGTCGGTGATTCAGCCCAAAAGATCTGATGAAATTAACAGTTGATATGACTGGTTTCAGAACGTCAGACATATCCAAACATTTTCCGCACAAAGACTGTTGATGAATGATACAATGTAAGACTAATGGTTTTGAGCCGCCGTCATTTTCTACAGCCTTTGACACAAGAGCGACCACTCCTTTATCTTTCCCACTCATGTTTTTGCCTCCATCAGTTGTAATACATTTCAAGTTTTTCCATCGAAGGTTCTTTTTATTAATGGCCATTTCAACTCCTTTAAAAATATCGGTACCAGTAGTTGTGCCATGAATACTATACATATCAAGAAGTTCTTCGTGCACTTCATAGCTTTTATCTACTCCTCTAATATAAATCAACACCTGAGCAGTATCTGACACATCCGTTGACTCATCCAAGGCCAAAGAAAACCACTCAACATGTCCATTTTTGTCGAACAGTTGAGAGGATATATTTTCAGCGATGTTTTCTACCCTTCGAGCCACAGTGTTTGCTGACATACTGACAGTTTTTAATAAATTTACCTTTTCAGGGCACATTTCTTCGACTACTGCAATTATGCATTCCTTGATCATTTCTCCATCGGTGAATGGTTTTCCACGTTTTGCAATTTCAAGAGCCACACGAAAGCTGGCACGAGTTGCCGCCTCTTGTTCAGTTTTGACTTTTGTAAATAAAGATTGCTGCGATTTCAATCCGTGCTTCAAAGCTTCGAATTTTTCTGTCCGCACAATTCCTGTATATTTTGAGTAATTTTGAGAATGTTTTGTTTCATAATGACGTTTCATGTTATATTCTTTGAGAACGGCTATGCTTTCATTGCAAATCAAACATAGCGCCTTGTTACTGGACTCAATTACGAAATACTGAATGTTCCACTGATCTTTGAATTTTCTGCATTCACTATCAAATTTTCGCTTCTTTTCCATTCTGCTAAATCACACACAAAAGCAACAATTAATAATAACATTTAATAACAAATAAACATAACAATTAATACAGGAAAATTAATAATATGCAGTGTTGCCATCTTGGCCCTCGGAACTTACTGGAGTAATAAGTATGGCCCTAAGGCTGGAAAGTTTGGAGACCCCTGATCTAATTTAATACAACAACAACAAAGGGCTTTTATTAGGGCCCATTGCCCTGTATGGAATCGCCATAAAACAACAAAATAATACAGCAAATCCCCTCCCTTTTTCCCCATGTACACGTGGGCCTTTGTTTAAAAAGGGATTTACTTACACACCTGTTCTAAAACTTTCCTCACTATCTCTTTTGTGTATGAATCTATTTACAATTGATCTATAGAAATTATAGAATTCTATTGCTATATTTTCTTTTCTGAAATAGTTCTCAGCGTCTTCAGTGGGTTGCTAAATCTCCAGATGTTTTTTTTTATAGATTATCTAATTTATTAATGATTTCATGGATGTTACACAGTATATAGGGCCAGGAGGGCCCCTCTTTTTTCTTCAAATGTCCTTTGACACCCGGGGGGGGGGGGGGTGGAATTTCTTTCACATACCAGAGGCCTCGTTAGTACATTCCAGCGACATGGACCCCGGTGGGAACGCTTCTGACACGCCGCTGACACTGCGTGGTCCTCACAATGCTTCTGTGCCCTTTATTATGTGATATTTTATCTTCCCAAATATGGTTTTAGCTGCTTAAGTTCTATATTTGCTTATCTCTATATCACACGCTATCCCTGTGATGGTAACGACGCTGTTACCGAAATGTCACACTTGTATATTTTAGTAAGGAAATTTTTACTAAGTCACATCTTGCATCCCTTTCCATTTATCCAACCGAGCCCAACAACAATGAACAACCCTTCAAGATCAAAGTGGAATTGAGAAGGCCATGAAGGCGGTCCCGAAAACAAACTACCAGAGGTGTTTTGCTGACTGGAGAAAAAAGGTGGCTGAAGTGCATCGCGGCCAACTGGGACTACTTTGAAGGGGACAATTTGAATTTGGTAGAATAATAAAGTTTTTTTTTTAAGCAGTGTCGATAATTCTTTATCAGAGTAGTATATTAGATAACAAAAATTTATGGGAACATGGAAACAGCCTTTGCACTAATATTTTTGTTGGAAAAGAAGGTGTCCGAAGCAGCCAATGGGAGGCCGACGGAAGTGGCTACGGGATGCAGCGGCTAAAATGAGAAAACAAATACAGAAGAACCTGTAAACAACTTTCGAACGCTAGAATTTGCCCTGATCTCCGATTCTTTCAGTGTAAATATTTAAATATATAATTAATTAAATAATACTTTACTTATTTTCTTAAATTATAATAAATATAATTCAGCTCCCTCTAACATCAGAAAGAAGGGCCAAAGATCATATAATATCATCTCTGTCTGATAAACTTCTTGATTTCCTGGAAGATAATTCTTTGACAATAGTTAATGGAAGATCTAGAGGGGATAAAGATGGAGATTTTACATACATATCTGAAAGAGGCTCTTCGACTATTGACTATTGCATACTCTCACAGGGTTCACTGCAAATTTTACTGGACTTCAAAGTCGATGACCAACTGTACTCTGACCATCACCCTTTGGTGTTAACGATAAAAGGCCAAAACTTCAATGAGAAAAAAACTAAACGGGAAGATTATAATATTACGAGATATAGATGGTCAGCCGAGGGACTCGCAATGTTTAAAATGAAACTGGAAGAATTGCGGGAAAAAACATACCAGCCTCTGACGACCTTGTATACACTTTCAATCAGTGAAATTTGGAAGCAATGTCATCTGCAAAAATAACGTACTCAATTAAGGGCGGCCCCAGGAAATCTAAGCCGTGATTCGATAAGGACTGCTATGATATGAAAAAACTGGCAAAAGAAAGTCTGAAGAAATATCGTAAAACAAATAGATTGGAAGACAGGGAATGTTATGCTTCCTCCAGAAAGAAATATCTTGCTTTATTGGATCTAAAAAGAAAAGGCTTTGATAATGAAAAACAGGAAATACTCAGAAATGCTAAAGACTCAAAGACCTTCTGGAAAACAATTGCGCTCTACAAAAGCACATCTATAATCCAAGGAGAAATAGCTATACAGGACTGGCTGAACTTTTACTGCGAACTAATGACTACAGAGAAAAATTTGAGAATTTGTAATTTACATAATGTGATTTCTCAGAACGATCCTATATTGGACACAGAGATAACCAATGCAGACATATACAAAGAGATAGCTGGTTTGAAGAGTAACAAGGCATGCGGGCCCGATGGCATCCCCAATGAAGTATTAAAAATACTCCCTGATTCGTACATACTGCTGTTGAAACAACTCTACAATAGTGTAATGACGACTGGAAAATACCCAGCAATTTGGACTAATTCCACTATACACCCAATCTTTAAAAATGGTTATAAGAACAGCCCCTCCAACTACCGAGGTATTGCACTGATTAGCAATGTATCAAAGCTTTTCACTTCAATCCTAAGATCAAGACTGGAGGAATGGGTCGAGGGAAGAAGGGTTGTCCCGGAAAACCAAGCAGGATTTAGAAAAGGAAGATCATGTATTGACCACATATTTACACTAACTACTTTAATCCAACTATCATTAAGAAAAAGAGGGGAAAACTATATGTCTTTTTTTGTCGATCTAAGGAAGGCATTTGATACTGTACCTCACTCAATACTTTGGAAAAAACTTCACCACCTAGGCATAAGTTACCAATTCATAAGTACAATCAGAAGTTACTACGAACAAGCAACTATAGCTATCAGATGGAAGGGATCATTCACGGAAAGTATGAAGATAAACTCGGGAGTCCTCCAGGGAGAACCACTTTCCCCACTGCTCTTTATATTATTAATCACGGACTTAATCGAAATTTATAATAATTCAGACCTGCCGAGTGTAAATTTGCCAGAATTTGGAGATATCCATTTATTGCTGTACGCCGACGACATAGCAATTATAGGTGAGTCCAGGATGAACCTCCAAAAGAAGATCAAAATACTGAAAGAATATCTCGATGAGAACTTAATGACACTAAATGAGTCCAAGTCAAAGATTATGGTGTTCCGTAATGGAGGTAAACCCTCAAATAAGGATAGATGGTTCTGGAATGATAAACCCATAACAATAACTTCAAGATATACATACTTGGGATTCCCTCTGACACCAACAATAACAACTACTCACCCGCCAAATTACTTTAAAGGAAAAGCACTCACAGCAATTAACGCCACACACCCAATATTAATAAAACAAAAGCAAAGTCAATAAATTTATCAACCAAACTCTTTGATACAATAGTGAGAGCTGTCCTGATGTATGCCGCTCCATTGTAGGCAACAGAGCATAAAGACTTATTGGATAGTATACAAGACATATTTATCCGTAGGTTCCTGAATCTGCCCAGATACACTCCAGGCTACATAATCAGATTAGAAACTGGTCGTATCTCATTGAGTGTAACAGCGTTAAAATTAACCCTGAAGTATTGGCTGCGGGTGTTGAATATGAGCAGTGACAGATTGCCGCGTAAATGTTTTAATAGAACACGGGAACTGTCTAATGCCTCGGGCACACCCATCGGTTTCATCAAAAAGCACACCAATCTGCTTAACAATAATGGATCCCCTGCACTTGTTTCCTGTGATGATCCTGAAACGCTGAGGAGCGCGATTACAGGGCTCTTAAAAACAGCGGCAGACCAATCTATACAAAACGACCTTACAAGAATGGATAAATCTAAGCTATACTCTCACTACAAAGACATTCACATATCTTTCATGACGGAGGGATACCTTTTAGGGGATTTTCCTTTCCCGTTGTAAGACTACTCGCACAAGTTAGAATACTTTCAAGTTTTTTTAGAGAAAACCACACCAAGATGCTCTGCGGTGAGGACCCGATTTGTACCTTCTGTAATTCAAAACTAAAAAATGAAATCACTCACTATATTTTTGATTGCTATGCTCTGAAAGAAGAAAGAAGAACCCTTATGCTCAAAACTGGACAACTCTGTGCTTCACTTCCATCAATAATTGACAATATGACCCAGAATAAGTATATTGCTACAGCGTTTTATGGTTTCCACAAGTCCATATCTCAGAAGAAGGCCAAGTGACACTCACTCTCACTTTCTTACTGCAACTCTTTTTGTGTTGTTTTTCTTGCTTCCCTCTTTCTTGTTTTTTTTTTCTTCTTTTTCTTCAGTATATATCGTTATTTCCTTTGTCTCACTGCTTTGTTCTTATGCATACCTCTGGTGAATCCTGTATAGGGTCAGTGACCCTGAATAAAGGCTTTTTGTTGTTGTTGTTGTAATAAATATAATTTCCCTCCTGTTTTCGTCTAATATTTTAATAGTGCTATAAGCAGCAACACCTTAATTTTGAACCTTCAACCCCGCCGACCAAGAATAGAGGTGAGTGACTACCTCTATAGAACTTAGATCGTCGTCACAACACAGAGTGGCGGTGAAATCGCAATAATTTTAATAAAATATGTATTTTATGGATATGTCCATTTAATAGCTCATTGTTTTAATTTCCAAATTCATTCATTAAATAGAATTAAATAAAATTCAATCTCCAAATAGAACAAAAAATATATTTAGGTATGTCTACTTCAAATTCTTCAATATTTATCTGTGGAAAAAAAAAAGGGGGGGAAGTGCGGTTGATAGCTTATTTACTTTAAGATTTGATTATTTTTGGTACTTATTTTTTTATTACTGTAATGATAATAAATTAATGATTCATTTGCAAACTCTATAATTGTTATATTTAGGTTTTTAACCTTTAATTAGACAATTTTGAAATATATATTTAGACATTTTTCATTTTAATTTAGACACTATCATTTTTATTTAGACATTTTCAATTTTAATTTAGACATTTTTCATTTCAATTTAAACATTTTTCATTTTAATTTAGACATTTTTCATTTTAATTTAGACATTTTTCATTTTAATTTAGGCATTGACTTTTCTATAAAAAGGCCATGTGTCTAAATTAAAATGAAAAATGACTAAATTAAAATTGAAAATGTCTATATAAAAATGAAAGTATCTAAATTAAAATGAAAAATGTCTAAATATAAATTAAAATTGTCTAATTAAAAGTTAAAAACCTATATTTGGTCCTTCTATGATTATAAAATTATTTCGTCAGAAAATATTAACTTATCATCATCTTGTTTACAATATTTTATTCCTTCTTAACTAAATTTTAAAACTGAGTACTTGTTACAAATAAATAATAATTAATATTCAATATTCTCAAATTTTTTAAATATAAAATATCACATTTGGCGAAAAGAATAAAAGTACGTAGATTACACAAAATAACTAGCGCAACAAATGTTTCTTTGCCGAATTTTTATCAAGAAGACAATTACAAAAGTTTTGTTCAATGCATACGTTCAGTGTTTTTATAAATAAAACGCCTGAAGTAAATATACTACAATACTTTTAATTCTTGAGTGTCGGCCTTGATACATTGTAAAAAATAGATCTATTTACAGTTAATCTCATTAATTCAACACCCCAAGGGATCAGAGCTTTCGGTGGTAGATCCCCAGATTCTTGGCCCAATTATAATCTATATTTTTTTTAAATACAGTAATAGATGTAAAGTTTGTATTTTTTAAATTCGTTTTTCCCAATATTTTTTATTAATTTACTCTTTTCTACATTTTATTTTGTTTTGTAATGAATCATGATGTGTTTAATCCAGATGAGCCTGATTCTTCAATCCAGAAACAACCAACTACATTTAAAGAAACAGTAGTGCTTCTTCATTCTCCAACAGTGCATCACAGCTGCAGCTGGACTATTTTAAGTTGTATCCACATGCAATAAGATAAAAGCAATTGAGAAGATATTTTTGCCTTTATAACATCCCTTAACAAATTTATACAGCCTATTTAAAAAAAAAAAAAAGAAATATATTTTTTTCCCAACTATTTCAAAGATTTATTTACCCCTTTAAAAATTTTCATTATCACTCAAATCTAGAAAAGGATAAAATATATTTGTATTCTCAAAATAACTATAAATTAATAAGTGCAATGTCACAAAATGAATCACTGCAGATCTACAGAAATAGCACCTTACTGTAGCTAACAATTATTGTCATTTAAAAAGCACAAAGCTGTACTCATCCAGGATAAAAACCTTAGTCGCTCTTACTGTGACTATAGAACAATCCAAGATTATTAAATAAAAGCATTAATTTATATATACAAGAAAAATGTTCCAACTTTTGTTCTCACTCTGTATATAGAACAAGCAGCAACTTGCATTTAAAAATGCACGAATCTGTACATACAGAAGATAAACCTTATTCCCGCCCTCATTGTGACTATAGGACTAAATGGTCATATAGTTTTAAAAGACACCAATCAATACATACAGGAGAAAAACCCTTCCCCTGCCCTCATTGTGACTATAGAACAACAACTGCAGGAAGCTTAAAAAGACACCAATCAATACATACAGGAGAAAACCCCTTCCCCTGCCCTCATTGTGACTATAGAGCAACAACTGCAGCAAACTTAAAAAAGCACCAATCAATACATACAGGAGAAAAACCCTTCCCCTGCCCTCATTGTGACTATAGAACAACAACTACAGCAAACTTAAAAAAGCACCAATCAATACATACAGGAGAAAAACCCTTCCCCTGCCCTCATTGTGACTATAGAACAACAACTGCAGCAAACTTAAAACTACACCAATCAATACATACAGGAGAAAAACCCTTCCCCTGCCCTCATTGTGACTATAGAACAACAACTGCAGCAAACTTAAAAATACACCAATATAAACATTCAGGAGAAAAACCCTTCCCCTGCCCTCATTGTGACTATAGAACAACAACTGCAGGACACTTAAAAAGACACCAATCAATACATACAGGAGAAAAACCTTACTCCTGCCCTCATTGTGACTATAGAACAACAACTGCACTAAACTTAAAAAGACACCAATCAATACATACAGGAGAAAAACCCTTCCCCTGCCCTCATTGTGACTATAGAGCAACAACTGCAGGAAAATTAAAACTACACCAATCAATACATACAGGAGAAAAACCCTTCCCCTGCCCTCATTGTGACTATAGAACAACAACTGCAGCAAACTTAAAACTACACCAATCAATACATACAGGAGAAAAACCCTTCCCCTGCCCTCATTGTGACTATAGAACAACAACTGCAGCAAACTTAAAAATACACCAATATAAACATTCAGGAGAAAAACCCTTCCCCTGCCCTCATTGTGACTATAGAACAACAACTACAGCAAACTTAAAAAAGCACCAATCAATACATACAGGAGAAAAACCCTTCCCCTGCCCTCATTGTGACTATAGAACAACAACTGCAGCAAACTTAAAACTACACCAATCAATACATACAGGAGAAAAACCCTTCCCCTGCCCTCATTGTGACTATAGAACAACAACTGCAGCAAACTTAAAAATACACCAATATAAACATTCAGGAGAAAAACCTTTCCCCTGCCCTCATTGTGACTATAGAACAACAACTGCAGCAAACTTAAAAAAGCACCAATCAATACATACAGGAGAAAAACCCTTCCCCTGCCCTCATTGTGACTATAGAGCAACAACTGCAGAAAGCTTAAAAAGACACCAATCAATACATACAGGAGAAAAACCCTTCCCCTGCCCTCATTGTGACTATAGAGCAACAACTGCAGGAAAATTAAAACTACACCAATCAATACATACAGGAGAAAAACCCTTCCTCTGCCCTCATTGTGACTATAGAACAACAACTGCAGGAAAATTAAAACTACACCAATCAATACATACAGGAGAAAAACCCTTCCCCTGCCCTCATTGTGACTATAGAGCAACAACTGCAGGAAAATTAAAACTACACCAATCAATACATACAGGAGAAAAACCCTTCCCCTGCCCTCATTGTGACTATAGAACAACAACTGCACAAAACTTAAAACTACACCAATCAATACATACAGGAGAAAAACCCTTCCCCTGCCCTCATTGTGACTATAGAACAACAACTGCAGCAAACTTAAAAATACACCAATATAAACATTCAGGAGAAAAACCTTTCCCCTGCCCTCATTGTGACTATAGAACAATAACTGCAGGACACTTAAAAAGACACCAATCAATACATACAGGAGAAAAACCTTACTCCTGCCCTCATTGTGACTATAGAACAACAACTGCACTAAACTTAAAAAGACACCAATCAATACATACAGGAGAAAAACCCTTCCCCTGCCCTCATTGTGACTATAGAACAACAACTGCAGGAAGCTTAAAAAGACACCAATCAATACATACAGGAGAAAAACCTTACTCCTGCCCTCATTGTGACTATAGAACAACAACTGCACTAAACTTAAAAAGACACCAATCAATACATACAGGAGAAAACCCTTCCCCTGCCCTCATTGTGACTATAGAACAACAACTGCACAAAACTTAAAACTACACCAATCAATACATACAGGAGAAAAACCCTTCCCCTGCCCTCATTGTGACTATAGAACAACAACTGCAGGAAGCTTAAAAATACACCAATCAATACATACAGGAGAAAAACCATACACATGTTCTTACTGTGATTATAAAACAAATATACCTACTAATCTAAAACAACATTTAAACACTCATAGTAGAAAGACCTCACTGTGACTATAGGACTACAAGTACAAGTCTTTTAAAAAGACATCAATTTAAACACAGCAAAAAAAACAAACTCCTGCCCTCAATGTGACTTTAGGACAAACACCCATTACAGTAAAACTCCATTTAGATGACACCTCTCTACAAAAGACAGTTTTCATTTGCAAAATTACCATTTTTGCAATTTAGCCACTCTCCTGTAAGAGGACACCTCTCCATAAAGAACACTTTGGCTCATCAATTAAGGGTCCTCTACAGGGTGGTACTACTGTATTTCATAATAGAACCTAAAAACTTTCATACATTAGAAAACCCAGCAATGGCAAGTCTTCTTCTTCTTCTTTCTTATCTCCACTCAATCACACTAAGGTATCAAGCTTGTAAAGTTTGAGACTTTTGATGGTGTGTGCTGGGGAAGAGTAGAGCTTATCAATGGTTGAGTCATTAATATGTCTTGGGGTTGCAGGCTGAGAATTGTGACTTCACGTGACACCTTTCCAAATCACTTCTCACTTCGTGTCACAGCGCCACACCACAAAACTTTTGCACTTTTCAGGCCAAAGACGCCTTCATGCCTGTGACACCTCTCACCCCAAAGCGTGTCCACGTCGAAAGTCGCACTTTCACTCACATCTAAACCTGACATCACTAAATAACATTTTTACTAAGTCTAAACTAACTTCTAAACACAACCACTTACGAATACTAAGAAAACTATATCTTTCAATTATAACAGGAAATTGTCCACCTCAACAAAAGAAGAGAGAGAAAATCAGTTTCAAGTAAATGACAAAAATAACAAACACCCCGCACGAGTGACCCCCCAAAATAGGATCCCTGAATCTATTTCAGTTACATATCCCCCGTCCAACGTCCTCTCTCCCTTCACAAAGCTATCATCTTGACCGCTATTTTAATGATCGCCATTTTATAACACATTTCACACCAACCATTTATATTTTCTCACAAATCTCACAAGCTCATTAATTGCAACACACACAACAGATATTAAACATTTTACATGTTAATTGAGATCACAATACACAACATTTTAGTAACCAATCCAACCAATAAATTGAGCTTCTGAAATTTCGATTTATACAACCGACACAGCGCATCACAATTTATTATTGGTACAATACAATTAATTTCACAATCATATTTCACTGTGATTCTAAAAAAACAGTGTCTAAATAATTTTCATCATTCAACAACTAGAAAAAAGTACAGCTGCCAAACAGTTGTATGTCGCAATTATGCGATCATCAACGTGACCTCATTTTAAAAAAAGCTTTACTAACAATCACCAATTAAAACAACTTGGTTAAGTCTGATCTAGACTTTATAGCGCAAAAGAGAATTCATTCTCTACATATCACCATTTAGGACAAACGAAAAGATCATTTCACATATTCCCAGTTTCAGAGTCATAGAAACACCGATGTTTACCAAGGGATATAATCTAGTTACACACCACAGTCCTAACTTCTCTTCAAGAGAAATACTTTTTGTTCAATTTTCCACTACCCAACATTTATCCAATCTTTAATAACCTTTAATTATATTTTAATTTTTGTATAAAATCTTGAATAATTATTTTTATTTTTACCTTTCAATTATATAATCAAATTTTTAATCCAACATTATTTTCAAAAAAAATAAAAACTTTAATCATATTTACTTTTATTTTTCGATATTATTTTAGTATTGCCAAACATTATTTCAAAAATCATTTTAATTCTTAATTATTATATCTTACATATATATTACATGTTTGATTTTGTCCACTTACACTTTTATTACCCGCAATCATATTTCTATCTTTTTATTCACTATATTTTATATTTGTTTAAATACCTTTATTATAGATGAGGCACAATTTGGATTGTAGATTATAAACACAAGGTAATAAGACCAAATCCAAATAAATAAATAGTGTGTGACGTTTCGGTAACAGCGTTGTTACCATCTTCAGACAAAAGTACTGAATGAGAGAATTTTGTTGTTGTTGTTGAGACTAATTGGCCATAAGAGAATGGTCTTCTAGTCCGTCAACTGGCTGCACCAAGCAGACCGATCAAGATGCACCGCGGCAATGAACCAAGCCAGCGGCGAGCCACCAGTGCTGCAACGCAGGTGAGTGTCCCCGGGTAAGGGAGTGAGAAAAGAAGGTGCAAAAGAGCTGAAAGGGGAAAGAAAAATAGAGTAACAACAGTAATAATAATAGTAATTAAATAAATCGAAGAGAGAGAGGAAGGGAAGTTAGAGAGAAAAAAAAAATTAATGATAAAAATAATAGAGAAAAGGCGAAAAAAAAAAAAAATTAAATGTGCATGTGAGACAAATGATGGTCTATGGGGAACAAAAAGAAAATTGTCCTATATCTGGTGGGAGTGCCCATGATTAAACTATTGAAACTGTTTAAAATAAGAGAACCAAATCAAAAAATGGGTAAATTTAAATTAAAATTTAAAAAATTCACGGCGGCCAGCCAATGAAAATGAGCGGCCGTCGAGCCACATGACCCAGCGGTGACATCGTGCGATTAATCGACCAATCAGAGAGCGGAGTCCAATTCCGACCAAGCTCTCTAGCTCTTGGGTAACTAGAGACGGCCCTGTCGAAATCCGTCCGCCCAAGAATGGCAGACCAAAGAGTTTGACCTCACACGCACCAAGTGCATGCACGCAGAAACTGGTAACAGTACCAACTCGTAATTAGGAAGAAACAGAGTCAGAGACCTCCTCTGAATCCTCCTCGCGGATCCGTGGTTTCAATCTGTCACTAGCCAGGAGAAAATCAACGCAGGCATGCCAGGTTGATTTACTGTGGATGAAGTCGCGGAGTGATCTTGGCGTATGACCAAGTTCCTTTCCAGCGATAAATAGCAGGCGAGTTCTAAGGGAATCGAGACTGTCACACTCGAGCAAAATATGTTCAAGAGTTTCCTCCGCCCCAGAGTCGCAGTAGGGACAAGTGGGATCGTCAATAAATCCCATTTTGTGGGAAAAGCTGTCTGTCCAAGTGTGTCCGGACAGCAAACCTACAACAGCGTGCACGCTGGGAACAATGAACGCATACTTTTTGTCTAGGAGACTCATTGGAGTGAGGCCAAAGCGGGTGCAGATGGGGCGAGTGGTGGAGCTGAATCTGCTCTGCCAAGCCGCCCACGCCAGATTGCGCGCTGTGGATTCTAGTTTCGACAGCGGCGCGAGGCGGTAGCAGCTCGGGAGGTCAGATCCAGCGCCAGACTTCGCGAGCGCATCTGCAACGTCGTTGCCGACGATCCCGCTGTGACCTTTGATCCAGCGAATGGAGCATCTATTCCCATTGCGGTTCAGTTGTGAAATCAATAGCAGAGCCCTGTTAATCAGGAAGTTGCCTGTCCTGCAGTTAAGGACTGAGTTCACAACCGAAAGATTGTCCAGGAGAACCTCAACAGTGGTATCAATGGGGAGCTCCGAAGCGTTCTCAAGTGCTTTGATCAAACCAAATGCTTCAGCTTGGAAAACTGAACAGTAACGTGACAAAGGATAACAGACACGCAATTCATGAAAGTTGTCATTCACACACACTCTATATAAACCTGCGCCAACTCCATCATTGGTCTTGGAGCCGTCTGTATAGTAGGTGACCTCGGGTGGTAGTTCAGGAATATTGCTGGGAAGGAATAAGAAAGGTGGATAAGGCAGAGGTTGAGGAGATGGGGGAGGTTCAACCGGAAATTCAGCATCCACGTAACCATATTTTTTAAGATACAGTTGCGTTTTGACATCAATTTCCAGGTCAAGAGGGAGAACACGAGATAAGGTGATAAGAGAGGAGTTGTTTGTTGTTCTAAAAGCACGACAAGCTAAGATAAGGAAAAAACGTTGCGTGCTTAATAAGAGCTTTCTGGAGCGTTCAAAAAGATTAGGAAACCATACTGGGGAGGCGTAAGCCACCACGGGAATAACAACCTGCAAGTACAGCATTCTCAAGGCTCGGAATCCAAAACCGAAGTTGAAGTTAGCGGCTGCTGACAGGCGCGGTAGCATGCCGCGGACTTTGGAGCAGACCTCAGCAACGTGCTGGTGGAAAGTCAAACGGTTGTCGAACCTCACACCAAGCACCCTGATGGAGTCGCACCATTGAACGACCTGGCCATTGCTGACCAGATCGCGTCGCAGCACCCTAATGCGCCCGAGAGGTTTTTGCACAAACATAGCCTGGCATTTGCTCACACTGAGCTCAAGTTTATGTAATCCACACCAGTCAGAGATCAAATCGATGGCGTGTTGTGCCTTAGACAGTTGACCGTGCCTCAATCCCGAGATCACAACAACCAGGTCATCTGCGTAGGCCTGTGGAAATACACAATTCTTGTACCCAAGTGTGAGCAATTCATCAAAGACGATATTCCAGAGGAAGGGCCCGAGAACTGAACCTTGTGGACAACCTTTGGAAACGCGTCTAGTGACAGTGCATCCATTTACAGACAGTCTGACAGAGCGATGGGCCAAGAACGAGCGAATTAAATCGTGAACGTTCTTGGGACAGTCGCTTTTACGCAGGGCCCGCAATATACTGGAGTGCAGTACATTATCAAAGGCACCTTTGACATCAAAAGAGAGAAGAATAACAGATTTAAATAAGTCTAGCGACTGGGAGAGGGTATTTTTTAATTTTAAGAGTGCGGCAATGGTTGATTTACAGGCTCTGAAACCGAACTGGTTTGGCTGGGCTTTACACATTCTCTCAGCCCTCCACAACAGCCTAGCCAGGATTAGACGCTCGAGAATTTTACCTAGACTAGGCAGCATCGTGATAGGCCTGTGAGACGCGAGAAAGTCCTCACCACCTTTTTTGGGGATCAAAATTACATCGCCCAATTTCCAGGGAGCTGGAAAGTGGCCAGTCACAAGACACCTGTTAAAAATTTTCAGAAAAAACGGCCGGAATTTTTAAATTAACTTAACACAAAGAATAGGTGGCATGCCATCACTGCCTGGGGAAGAAGATAAGCGAACCTTATCCGCGGCCAGCTGCAACTCGACTTCTGAGAACGGGGGATCGTTATCAGAAATTGACTGCGAGGCTCTATGTAAATTACTATGCCCTAACATGGAATCGGGCGGGACTCGGCCGAAATAGTGCTGTAATACGTGATCTAAGGTGTCCCGCTGACTGTCAGTGAAGCCGGCGCCTACCGAGAGAGAGGAAAGAGGTTTTTTCTTGTGCTTTCCTCTGATGAATTGGTAAATACCGCCCCAAGGGTTGACTTCACACTGCGAGCAGACTCTTCTCCACTCCTCCTGCTTAGCTTTTCTGATCGTAGCACGAAATCTGTTATAAAGCTTTTTGTGAAAGACTTTTAACACACCTCTGACGGCTCCGCGGGCGCGTCTCCACGCACGCTCGGCCTTCAAAGTAGCCCTTTGGAGCGGATTAAACTCCGGTTTCCACCAAGATGCATTTTTTATTTTGCCAGGTTTATTTGGCTTGGAAGGAATGGTCTGTATGCATGAATGAAACACTTCGTCACTAAGTAATGTAATAACATTATCTAGTTGAAGTGTGTCACTCACGCTATCTAACAAAAACTCTAGATGAAAAATTTTTTTTTTTAAGTGTGAAAAAAAAAATTCCCAGTCGGCGCGGCCAAAGCTGAAGTTTACTTCGCTAAAGCTATTAAGAATGACTTTATTATTATTGCTATTGGATGGGGGATCGAAATTGATGCTAAAAACGAGGCGTTTATGATCAGATAAAGCCTGGTTGATCGCGTTCCAATCAGCGATCCTGTCAACGAGGCCAGCAGAACAGCAGGTCACATCAATGGATGAGGATGAGTTACGTTCCTCCCACGTGATTGTACCGTGCTCGTTGACCACATGGAGCAGGTTGGCATCAAGGAAATTCTCAACAGTTTCTCTTTTAGTGCAGGTTGAGCTAAGCAACCGCGCTTTATCTGACCATCTGTAAGATTCAATATTTAAATCTTTATGACAAATAATAAAACTCCGAGGTTGCGTATCTTTTTTTAAAACGTTTAATAGGGCTCTAGCTTTCGGGTATGGTGGCCCTTCTACAGGAGCAACGCGAATGGTGGTGAATCGTTAGTAGCTGCTATATATTTATCTAATATATTTACATCTTTACAAATTTTTTCATAAAAGAACTATTAATTTATTGATATATGTTAAGTATCCAGACTATTTACATCTTTCTTAACTAAGGTGAAAACTATTATATAATAATTTAACTTATGAGATTTGAATTAGCTATGGAACAGAGTTATGAAACAAGAGTTACTGTATTAAATATGGGGAAGTGTACGTTTAATTGCTATTTATTAGTTCTGTGTATGATTCTGGAATTTCAATATGCCTATTGATGCTGGCGTGTTTCAATGATAAAAAAGCTTCTAAATACAGTCTTTTCTGTTTGTTGTTTATATTGGTGTAAAAGGTTTTTGGGTTATTTAGGTTGAAGGTGTGACCTGTATTTTGAGTGTGTTGGAATAAAAGGGAATTTTTATCTTTTCTATTTATGGATCTGGTGTGCTCATTTATTCTATCTATTACTTGTCTGCCGGTTTCGCCTATGTACATACTATTGCATTGGTTGCATTCTATTGAGTATATTGCTTGACTGTTGTATATTGGTGAGTTATGGCTATTGTTTTTTGTTATGGGATTTCTGACTATTGCGCCTATGTTGGGTGTGTTTTCGTAATATGTCTTTATACCATATTTTCTAATTTCTCGGGCTATTGTTACGCTGTTTGGAGAGTACGGTATGATGCAAATAGATTTGTATGTTTGACTATTGTTTGTGTTATTTGGGTTATAAAAATGCCTTAATATGAAATTTTTTGGGTATCCTGCTGTGGTGAGATATTGAATTATATTTTTAGTTTCTATTGCTTTACATGTGTTGTTGGAGCAATGTGTGTGTATCCGTTTTGTTAGGGTTTTTACTGTGTTAATTTTGTGGCTTAGTGGGCAGTATGACGAATATTGTATGAAATTGGGTTGGAATGTAGGCTTGTAATATACTGTGGAAGTGTACTGTGAGTTGTTTTTAGTAATGAGGATGTCTAGGAATGGTAAGGAATGATTGTTTTCTTTTTCTATGGTAAAGTTTAATTCACTATGGAGGCTATTAATTTCAGTTAATATATCGTTAATTTTATCTGTTTGGCAGATACAAAAAAATGTCATCTATGTATCTTTTCCAGATTTGTATTATGTTAGGGAAACGGCTGACTATGGTTTGGTCTATGTGTCTCATGACTATTTCGGCTAGTGGGGAGGATAAAGGACTCCCCATAGGGGAGCCATTGGTCTGTTTGTAGTATTTAGAGTTAAATGTGAATATGTTTATTTTAGGCTTATCAATTTTGTGATTTTATCGGAGGTGCTGTGATCGATACTATGTTGCGAGAGGAAATTTGGCTTCTTTGTTTTTGCACTTTAGATTTTGAATTAAAGTATTATTCTCATATTTTTGGTTCATGTCTTCTATTATTCTATCTATCAATTTGATGGGAAAATCTTCATTACTTTACTTTAATTCAAAATCTAAAGTGCAAAAACAAAGAAGCCAAATTTATCACATTGCCATTTATAAACCAAAAGTTTGCACGAAATTTGACTAATATATTCAAAAAGTATGAAAAAATAAACATTGCATGGAAACCATGTAACCCTATCTCTCAATATATCAACAACCATAAGAACACTCACATACCAAATAGAGCAGGTTTAATTTATGAAGTGAAATGTGAAAAATGTGACCAATGTTATGTAGGACAAACATCCAGAACTTTAAAAGAAAGAATGAAAAACCATGAATATGCTCTGAAATGGGATAAAATTGAGAATTCTGCACTTGTAGAACATAGAAAAATCACAGGACATAATAATTTTAACCTAAAAGAAACAAAGATACTAGATTATGAGAAAAATTATTTTAAGAGACAATTTAAAGAAGCATTTTTCATTCAAAAGAAATGTGCTACAATTAACAGAATGGAAGAAAGAGGAAATATAAATGATATTTATAGATATGCTTTTAATTATATATGAAACAACTTTTAATTCTAAGAATATTAATCAGCAGGTGTTTTTCCCATCTGTTTATCAGATAAATATCTTCTTATCTGTTATCTTGTTTACACACTTGATAACAGGAACTATTTAAAAGCATGCTGTGGTAAAATTCTCTCATTCAGTACTTTTGTCTGAAGATGGTAACAACGCTGTTACCGAAACGTCACACACTATTTATTTATTTGGATTTGGTCTTATTACCTTAGGTTGTAATGTTGTTATTGTTGTATGATAAGTTCATGTCCAGGAAATTTATTGATTTGTTGTTATCTACTTCCATAGAGAGTAATTGATATCAGGCAATATATTGTTGAAAGTATCCAAAATTTTTTGTTCACTTCCCTGATTAATAAATAAAATGGAGTCATCCACATATCTTTTAAAATAATAAACATCATTTTTAAGTGAATTTAGAGCTTTTATTTCTAATTGGCCTATAGTAATACAAGCTGCGTTTGGTGATATTGGACTACCCATTGTTGCACCTTTCATTTGGAGATATATTTGGTCATCATAAATAAAGTATGTGTTGTTTTCAAACAAAATTCTATTCCAATTAAAAATTCAGATTTTGGCAAATTATTTATTTTTGATTCTTTTATCACATGGTTTAATGCATCCATAATTGTGGGTATAGGGATAGAAGTAAACATGGATTCAACATCTAAAGATATAATTCTTTGATTTCCATTTAGCTTCATGTCAATAATATCTTCTTTGAATTCATAGGAGTTAACACACACACACACAAAAGCCTTTATTAAGACACACAGGTCTTACAGAGGATTCTCCTTGGGGTTACAAAACGGAGAAACCTATGAAAGTGGGAAATAAAAAATGGAGAAAGATTATATCCATAGGAGTTAACAATTTCATTTTCATTAAAATATTGGTAGATTTTTAATTGTTGTGCTAACCATTTTGACAAGGCATATGTTGGTGAAGGTCTATTGTTTACTATTGGGCGTAATGGACAGTTAGGCTTGTGGACCTTTGGAGCACCATATATATTGGGCACATGTGCATCATAATTTTTCAACTTGGTTAAAAGCCTGTAATTAATATATTTGTTTTTTCTCCAGTTTTTTTAAGTATGGTGTTCAATTTATTTTTGAAGTTTTTTGTTGGATCATTTTGTATAGGAGAATAGGTACCATTATTATTCAATAAAGAAAGCATTTTTTGTTTATAGTCTTCTTTTTTCATTAAAACAATTCCATTCCCTTTGTCATATTTTGTTATTACATATTTTGTTTGTAGGTGTTTAAGTTTGGAGGTCAATTTTTTGTTTATATTATTTGATTTATAATTTTGTTTTAGTGTATTAGTAACTTCAAATCTAATATTAGCTGCCTCATTAGGGTTAAGAGTTTTGCATATTTCTTCTGTTTTTGAAATAATATCCAATTTTTCTTTTTGTTTCAGATTTCCCCCCAAAGCATATTTATAACCTTTGCTAAGCAAGTCTAGAACTTCATTTGAGATACCTTCACCTGTTAAATTCATGATGTTATTTTTTGGTTTAATTTCAGAGTTGAATACTTCATTTTTCTTTTCTGGGAAGAGTTTTTCATAAATAAAATCAATTTCTCTATATTGGCATAATAATTTTAGCATGTCATGTTTCTTTAAAATACTTTCTATATTTTTAAAATGCCTTTTTGAATTTTGTTTAGCAATGTAGTTTGTTTTTATTTCAATAATATTTTTTATTTTTTCAAAAAGGTCACTATCCATACTGTCTGCAAGCATTTTGAGATTTGAATTTATAGCCTTAGTATTGAAATGAATATTTTTCCAATGAAATCTAATCTCTCCATTTATAAGATCAAGTGATAATCTTTTCAATTTTGAATCAGATTTTGGGAAATTCCATCTATTAGGAATGAGAAATGCATTAGGAATTACTTGATGCATTTTGCAGAATTTAAGAAAATAGATATGAGAAAAAGAACTCACCCTTTTAATGCTGTGTTTTCTCAACTTCTTGAAGTAGAGGAGAGCTTCAGATCCTGAATTCTTTAAAATAGAATCTTCAAATGATGGCTTAGCATCAACATTGATATTCACTTTGGAATTCATTTTCTTCAGCTCATAGGAAGAATAACTTCTTAGGTCCATTGAAGTCAAATAAAATTGATGGGGCACAATTTGGATTGTAGATTATAAACACAAGGTAATAAGACCAAATCCAAATAAGTATCTTCTTATCTGTTATCTTGTTTACACACTGGATAACAGGAACTATTTAAAAGCATGCTGTGAGAGAATTTTACCACAGCATGCTTTTAAATAGTTCCTGTTATCAAGTGTGTAAACAAGATAACAGATAAGAAGATATTTATCTGATAAACAGATGGGTAAACACCTGCTGATTAATATTCTTAGAATTAAAAGTTTTTTCAAATATAATTAAAAGCATATCTATAAATATCATTTATATTTCCTCTTTCTTCCATTCTGTTAATTGTAGCACATTTCTTTTGAATGAAAAATGCTTCTTTAAATTGTCTCTTAAAATAATTTTTCTCATAATCTAGTATCTTTGTTTCTTTTAGGTTAAAATTATTATGTCCTGTGATTTTTCTATGTTCTACAAGTGCAGAATTCTCAATTTTATCCCATTTCAGAGCATATTCATGGTTTTTCATTCTTTCTTTTAAAGTTCTGGATGTTTGTCCTACATAACATTGGTCACATTTTTCACATTTCACTTCATAAATTAAACCTGCTCTATTTGGTATGTGAGTGTTCTTATGGTTGTTGATATATTGAGAGATAGGGTTACATGGTTTCCAGGCAATGTTTATTTTTTCATACTTTTTGAATATATTAGTCAAATTTCTTGCAAACTTTTGATTTATAAATGGCAATGTGATAAATTTGGCTTCTTTGTTTTTGCACTTTAGATTTTGAATTAAAGTATTATTCTCATATTTTTGGTTCATGTCTTCTATTATTCTATCTATCAATTTGATGGGAAAATCTTCATTGATTAGTTCTTTTTTGATGTTGTTAATTTCTATATTTCTTTTAGTTGTATCATTAATGAGTGTAAAAGCTCTATATATAAGAGCTTTTACTAATCCTACTTTTTGGATGAAATGGTGTTGTGAGCTAAAGTTCCAATAAGTTCCTGTATGTGTTGGTTTTTTGTATATAGAGGTTGTAATGTTGTTATTGTTGTATGATAAGTTCATGTCCAGGAAATTTATTGATTTGTTGTTATCTACTTCCATAGAGTAATTGATATCAGGCAATATATTGTTGAAAGTATCCAAAATTTTTTGTTCACTTCCCTGATTAATAAATAAAATGGAGTCATCCACATATCTTTTAAAATAATAAACATCATTTTTAAGTAAATTTAGAGCTTTTATTTCTAATTGGCCTATAGTAATACAAGCTGCGTTTGGTGATATTGGACTACCCATTGTTGCACCTTTCATTTGGAGATATATTTGGTCATCATAAATAAAGTATGTGTTGTTTTCAAACAAAATTCTATTCTAATTTTGGATACTTTCAAAAATATATTGCCTGATATCAATTACTCTATGGAAGTAGATAACAACAAATCAATAAATTTCCTGGACATGAACTTATCATACAACAATAACAACATTACAACCTCTATATACAAAAAACCAACACATACAGGAACTTATTGGAACTTTAGCTCACAACACCATTTCAGCCAAAAAGTAGGATTAGTAAAAGCTCTTATATATAGAGCTTTTACACTCATTAATGATACAACTAAAAGAAATATAGAAATTAACAACATCAAAAAAGAACTAATCAATAAAGATTTTCCCATCAAATTGATAGATAGAATAATAGAAGACATGAACCAAAAATATGAGAATAATACTTTAATTCAAAATCTAAAGTGCAAAAACAAAGAAGCCAAATTTATCACATTGCCATTTATAAATCAAAAGTTTGCAAGAAATTTGACTAATATATTCAAAAAGTATGAAAAAATAAACATTGCATGGAAACCATGTAACCCTATCTCTCAATATATCAACAACCATAAGAACACTCACATACCAAATAGAGCAGGTTTAATTTATGAAGTGAAATGTGAAAAATGTGACCAATGTTATGTAGGACAAACATCCAGAACTTTAAAAGAAAGAATGAAAAACCATGAATATGCTCTGAAATGGGATAAAATTGAGAATTCTGCACTTGTAGAACATAGAAAAATCACAGGACATAATAATTTTAACCTAAAAGAAACAAAGATACTAGATTATGAGAAAAATTATTTTAAGAGACAATTTAAAGAAGCATTTTTCATTCAAAAGAAATGTGCTACAATTAACAGAATGGAAGAAAGAGGAAATATAAATGATATTTATAGATATGCTTTTAATTATATTTGAAAAAACTTTTAATTCTAAAAATATTAATCAGCAGGTGTTTACCCATCTGTTTATCAGATAAGTATCTTCTTATCTGTTATCTTGTTTACACACTTGATAACAGGAACTATTTAAAAGCATGCTGTGGTAAAATTCTCTCATTCAGTACTTTTGTCTGAAGATGGTAACAACGCTGTTACCGAAACGTCACACACTATTTATTTATTTGGATTTGGTCTTAATACCTTGTGTTTATAATATACAATCCAAATTGTGCCTCATCAAGTGTGTGATGTTTTAGTAATGTTTTGTCTGATGATGGTAAAAATGTTGTTACCAAAGTGTCACACACTATTTATATATTTGATTGGTGTCTTATTACCTTGTGTTTGATATCCTGTGTGTGTTGATAAGGTATTAAAATTTTGATTATAGATTAGAAATACAAGTTGACACCAAATGAGTACTTTTGTTTGATGATGGTAACACTGCTGTTACCAAAATGTCACACACTATTGATTTGGTCTTATTTTATCTTGGATTATAGATTAGAAATACAAGGTAATAAGACACCAAATCATTACTTTTGTGTTGGGAGCTAAGACTTTCCTAACATCGAGCAGAGTAATCACCAACACCTCGAAGAAATTAATACTTCCTTTCATAACTAACTAATTTACATCATTTATGCTACAATGGCCCCAGATTCTTGCAAAAGTCCAACCCCACCAGTGAGTGCAAGTAACCTAACAGGGCTCTGGCACATTTGTAAGTGTAAAGTCGAACTCCTTTTCACATGTGTAGACATGTGGTGTACTTACAGTAAAAGCAGTCGCTAACTACCCACCATGATTATCATGGCCTGTACCATGTATAGACATATGGTGCACTTACAGTAAAAGCAGTCGCTAACTACCCACCATGATTATCATGGCCTGTACCATGTGTACTAGGGACAAAAAAAAAAAAAGATAATTTATAAAACCTAATATATACATGCAAAGTAACACGGTCATCTGGACAAAAATACAAATATATTAACATATAAGAACAATTTAACAAAAAGCTAATGTGTTGTATGATAATGGAAACAGCGCTGTTATCAAAATGTCACACACTATTTGGTCTTATTTTATCTTGTGTCTGTATGTGTGCATGGATTAAAGATTAGAATTTGTAAGTGCAAAGTCGAACTGCTTTTCACATGTGTAAACATGTGGTGCGCTTACAGTAAAAGGCAGTCGCTAACTACCCACCATGATTATCATGGCCTGTATTACGTGTACTAGGGATAAGAAAAAAAAAAAAGATTAGAAACACAAAGTAATAAAACATTAAATCATACTTTTGTCTTAAGATGGTAACAACACTGTTACTGAAAAATCACACACTATTTATTTTTTTGGTGTCTTATTACCTTGTGTTTATAATCTATAATCCAAATTGTACCTTATCATTCAGTACTTTTGTCTGAAGATGGTAACAACACTGTTACTGAAACATCACACACTATTTATTTATTTGGTGTCTTATTACCTTGTGTTTATAATCTATAATCCAAATTGTACCTTATCATTCAGTACTTTTGTCTGAAGATGGTAACAACACTGTTACTGAAACATCACACACTATTTATTTGGTGTCTTATTACCTTGTGTTTATAATCTATAATCCAAATTGTACCTTATCATTCAGTACTTTTGTCTGAAGATGGTAACAACACTGTTACCGAAACGTCACACACTTTATTTATTTATTTAGATTTTTTCCTATTTTACTTTCAATTATAGAAAATATATACAAAGTAAAGACACCAATTCAGTACTTTTGTCTGATGGTGATAACAATGCTGTTACTGATGAGGCACAATTTGGATTGTAGATTATAAACACAAGGTAATAAGACCAAATCCAAATAAATAAATAGTGTGTGACGTTTCGGTAACAGCGTTGTTACCATCTTCAGATATACCATCTGAAGATGGTAACAACGCTGTTACCGAAACGTCACACACTATTTATTTATTTGGATTTGGTCTTATTACCTTAATGCTGTTACTGAAACATTATTTATTTAGTCTTATCTAACCTTGGATTATAGATTAGAAACACATGGTATTAAAACCAAATAAATAAATATTATATAACGTTTGGGTAACAGCTTTGTTACAGTCATCATACAAAAGTACTAAAAAACACTAAACAACGCTGGGTCACATACCATTTATTTATTTGGATTTTGTCATATTACTTATGGTCATATTGGTCGTATTCCTGTGTGATGTACTTACTCCCGTCTTTTAATCATATATTAGGTAAATTTTGAACAAGATACTCTCTTTAAAGGACAACACCTAGTTACAGAGCCAAAGTGTCCTTTAGGGAGAGCAGCTACAGTAGAACTACCTCTCTGTAGAGGACAACACCTAGTTACAGAGCCAAAGTGTCCTTTAGGGAGAGCAGCTACAGTAGAACTACCTCTCTGTAAAGGACAACACCTAGTTACAGAGCCAAAGTGTCCTTTAGGGAGAGCAGCTACAGTAGAACTACCTCTCTGTAAAGGAGAACACCTCGTTACAGAGTCAAAGTGTTCTTTAGGGAGAGCAGCTACAGTAGAACTACCTCTCTGTAAAGGACAACACCTAGTTACAGAGCCAAAGTGTCCTTTAGGGAGAGCAGCTACAGTAGAACTACCTCTCTGTAAAGGACAACACCTAGTTACAGAGCCAAAGTGTCCTTTAGGGAGAGCAGCTACAGTAGAACTACCTCTCTGTAAAGGACAACACCTATGTACAGAGCCAAAGTGTTCTTTAGGGAGAGCAGCTATAGTAGAACTACCTCTCTGTAAAGGACAACACCTAGTTACAGAGCCAAAGTTTTCTTTAGCGAGAGCAGCTACAGTAGAACTACCTCTCTGTAAAGGACAACACCTAGTTACAGAGCCAAAGTGTTCTTTAGGGAGAGCAGATACAGTAGACCTACCTCTCAGTAAAGGACAACACCTAGTTACAGAGCCAAAGTGTCTTTTAGGGAGAGTGGCTACAGTAGAACTACCTCTCTGTAAAGGACAACACCTAGTTACAGAGCCAAAGTGTTCTTTAGGGAGAGCAGATACAGTAGACCTACCTCTCAGTAAAGGACAACACCTAGTTACAGAGCCAAAGTGTTCTTTAGGGAGAGCAGATACAGTAGACCTACCTCTCAGTAAAGGACAACACCTAGTTACAGAGCCAAAGTGTCTTTTAGGGAGAGTGGCTACAGTAGAACTACCTCTCTGTAAAGGACAACACCTAGTTTCAGAGCCAAAGTGTCTTTTAGGGAGAGTAGCTACAGTAGAACTACCTCTTTGTAAAGGACAGCACCTAGTTACAGAGGCAAAGTGTCCTTTAGGGAGAGCAGCTACAGTAGAACTACCTCTCTGTAAAGGACAACACCTATGTACAGAGCCAAAGTGTTCTTTAGGGAGAGCAGCTATAGTAGAACTACCTCTCTGTAAAGGACAACACCTAGTTACAGAGCCAAAGTTTTCTTTAGCAGGAGCAGCTACAGTAGAACTACCTCTCTGTAAAGGACAACACCTAGTTACAGAGCCAAAGTGTTCTTTAGGGAGAGCAGATACAGTAGACCTACCTCTCAGTAAAGGACAACACCTAGTTACAGAGCCAAAGTGTTCTTTAGGGAGAACAGATACAGTAGACCTACCTCTCAGTAAAGGACAACACCTAGTTACAGAGCCAAAGTGTCTTTTAGGGAGAGTGGCTACAGTAGAACTACCTCTCTGTAAAGGACAACACCTAGTTAGAGAGCCAAAGTGTTCTTTAGGGAGAGCAGATACAGTAGACCTACCTCTCTGTAAAGGACAACACCTAGTTACAGAGCCAAAGTGTCTTTTAGGGAGAGTGGCTACAGTAGAACTACCTCTCTGTAAAGGACAACACCTAGTTACGGAGCCAAAGTGTCTTTTAGGAAGAGTAGCTACAGTAGAACTACCTCTTTGTAAAGGACAGCACCTAGTTACAGAGGCAAAGTGTCCTTTAGGGAGAGCCGCTACAGTAGAACTACCTCTCTGTAAAGGACAACACCTAGTTACAGAGTTAAAGTTATCTTTAGAGAGAGGTGTCCTCTTACTGGAGAGATGATAATTGGTGAAAATATTAATTTTGATAATTAAAACTGAGAGGTTTCTTCTAGTGAGTGTCCTTTCATTTAGGTTGTTCTACTGTATTTTAAAGGGATTAACTCAAAATTATGAAGGGAGTTCTAGGAAAGTCTTAGACAAGAGTCAGACTTCACGGCTACTTGACCAACTACAGTAATAAGCTTGTTTACCCTCTCTGCTCTCTAAAAGTACTGGAAGGTCTATAAATGCCATTAGGTCTCAATCCCAATGAAGGTAAAAACACTTATTTGTACCTCCCAGCGTGAGTACAACTCTGGTAGAACACAGGCAACATCCTAATGGTATGGTTAACACCGAAAAAGACAGATAAAAGCCAGGATAAACTTTTGACTTCATTCTTGTAATCTTTCTTATCTCCACTCAATCATATTAAGGTATCAAGTTTCTAAAGTTTGACAACCATCATGACTGGGTGAAAGTAGAATGTGTCTACCTTTGTCATTAAGACTGGGAGCAATACTCAGTAGCAGGCCACTGACTTAGCTCCAATATGTAATGGTGACATAAGGAACAGACACCATGTACAGCCAACATGGAGTACATCCTGTATCCCCTTTGTCATTAAGACTGGGAGCACTACTCAGTAGCAGGCCACTGACTTAGCTCCAATATGCAATGGTGACATAAGGAACAGACACCATGTACAGCCAACATGGAGTACATCCTGTATCCCCTTTGTCATTAAGACTGGGAGCACTACTCAGTAGCAGGCCACTGACTTAGCTCCAAAAGAAATGGCCGCCTCTGAAATGAGGAACAGACACCATGTACAGCTGCTCCTAACATGGAGTACAAACTCTGCTCATTCTGTATCCCTGGAGTCCTTATAGGGTACTATCAGCATGGCCAGCTGAACCCAGGTTTTTTAATGAGCTTGTTACTGCTCCCCCTTCTCCATTTTCATCCGGGCTTGGGACCGGCAAAGGCGGAGTTCATTCTTGTAATATTAAAAATAAAGATACAACCTTTCGCAATGAGTCTCTTTTATTACAATATACGCGAGCTTTCGGGCTTGAGCCGCCCTTCTACAGGCAAAAATGAACTATTTGATTTTTTGAGAGACAGTTATATGCATTTAATTTGTTACAAGTTTTACATATATATATCAGGAAGAAAATTTTCTTTCTTGTAATGAAGAAAGACACTCTCTTGCCTTGGGGAGAGAAATCTCCCTAAAAGACGGAAGAGACAAATTTACTTGATCAACAGCATAAATGGAAGAAGACATTGACAATCCACTTCTGTATCAAACACTGTTGAAATAACTATATGGACCAACTATTAGTTCAAATTGGAGAATTTTTGTGCTTGTCCCTAGTACATGTGGTACAGGCCATGATAATCATGGTGGGTAGTTAGCAACTGCTTTTACTGTAAGTACACCACATGTCTACATATGGTACAGGCCATGATAATCATTGTGGGTAGTTAGCAACTGCTTTTACTGTAAGTACACCACATGTCTACATATGGTACAGGCCATGATAATCATTGTGGGTAGTTAGCAACTGCTTTTACTGTAAGTACACCACATGTCTACACATGGTACAGGCCATGATAATCATGGTGAGTAGTTAGCAACTACTTTTACTGTAAGTACACCACATGTCTACGTTGACCGTGCAGTCGCGCGTGCTCCGTAATTTTCGCCTCTGGCGAGCGATCAAAAGTGCCCAGTCATGCCGAATTCGGCATCGCCAAGGAGCCCAAGATCTGCTGGACAAAAGCCTGGAAGGCCCAGCGTCCTATCTCCAACCGGTGACAAGAATTCGCTGAAAAATGAATTACATAGAGAATTCTCTAGAGAAAACTCTGCAAACAAAGATTATGCAAATCCGCCGACAGGCGATAGGAATGCAAATCTCGCCGCCGCGCGCGGTGACGTCACGACCGGCTCGGCAGCAGCCACGTCATCCAATGGCGCTGCCCGTGTCCTGGGAAACTGGGCGGACTACACCGTAGTCAAGAATAAGAAAAGGCGCCGTGAATCGCCGGGTTCTCCTGCAGCGGCTGCACCTTCCTCTGGCACCAGAGGCGCAGGGGCCACTCGCCGGCCACGATCGTCCACGGGATGGGCACCGCGGGCGGAGGAGGTCAGGACCACTAGGGCGCATATCGCGGAGGCCAGGGCGCGGCAGGCGTCTTCAACCAAAGACCACTGCGTCTTCGTAGAGCGCAGCCCTGAACTGGAGCCCTACCATTACATGAGGGCCATAGATCGAATGTTTGGGAGCACCAGGGAGGTCTCCCAAGTGACCAAGATGAACGGCCACTTCCTGGTGGGACTGGCAAACAAAGGCATGGCCGAGCACCTCGTCAACGAGGGCCTCGAGGTGGAGGGAACTCTCCACAGGGCCTTCCCGTTCCGCAAGAGGGCGGAGCGAATTACAGTGGGCAACCTCCCCTTCTTCATGGGGGATGCAGCCGTCATCAGCGCCCTTTCATCTTTTGGGCGGGTCACATCTATCGCCCCCAAGCTGATGAAGGCTGGTCCATACATCTACAACGACGGCCGCCGAGAGGCGTTCATCATCCTCCGCGAAGGAATGACCATCAAGAGGCTGCCCACCCGCCTCGACATCTCAATCAAGGGCGAGGCCTGGCCCGCATACCTGTCCTCCGGGATTAGGTGTTCCAGGTGCCGTGGCCAAGGACATCGTAGGGCCAACTGCCCCATGCTTGCAGGGCGAACCACCGCTCCTGGACCGGCCACACCAACCTCTCCCACACCAGCGTCCCACCAGCGACTGCGCCCAGGCTGCCTCAGCAGCCATCTGCCCAGCCTCCACCTCCGGCGTCCCCCAGTTCAACCATGGAGGTCTCCGACGTGCCTCCCGCGAGCCGAGCTGCGCTCCATCCACCTGCTGCACTCCAGCCATCACCACCAGCGCCTTCGGCCTTACCTGTGGAGGACGCGCCTCCTGCCCCTCCACCAGTGACCCCTGCTCCGTCCCTGCGAACACCTGGGAGTCGCGAGCCTGCGGCCCCAACACCGGACGTGGAGATGTCCATCGTGGAGGAGACCTCTGCGTCCTCCACGTCATCGGCAAAGAACGCAACAAGAGTCGATCTCGATGCGTTCATCGAGAAGCACCCCAGCGTGTCCTTCGCTGGGACGGACGCCCTTGGTCTTGGGCGGGAGGAGGACTTGGACCTCCTCTCCTCGAGGACCAAGGCGCAGAAGAAAGGACCCCTCCTGTCGCCTCCGCAGTGCGACGCCCTCGCCGGCCTGATCGGGCAAATCTTAGATCTGAGGCCCGGAGCAGCCAGCAACCTTTACAAAGTCCTCGGACAAGTCAAAGCTGAGCTGAGGACAACACCAACTGCAGTGTCTCCAACACCCCCACTGCCTGCGCCTCGGCGTGCCGAGCCAACACCGCCCGCTCATCATGGGAAAATGACAACACCGGCCATGGCGACATCTCCATCTCCACTGTTTCAAGTGGAGGAGGATCTGACGTCGAAGCGCTGGGATGAAGCAGCTGATATAATATATAAATTGAGCAATGAACGCTACTCGGGGCCCATGACTGATTTGGGGATCACAGAGGGTGACATCACGGATGCGGTCATATACCCCCAAAGACAGGGAGCCTCTCCTCAGGACCTGTTCCACCCAGAAGAAAAACCTTATCACCAAAATCATAAGTGCTGCAATTGAGCGCGCACGGGACTCAGATCCCTTTGTACGTGACGGCTTATACGCGCTCAGGAGGATGTTACTCCCCTGACAGAGTCCAGACTACCCTTGGCAGGGGAACCTCCTGATGTGAATATTTAAATTGTAAATTTAACTGCCTAACTCTCCGGAGTGTAACAATTGACTTAGCTGTCAATAAATGTGTTTTTCATTGTCAAAATTGTCACATGTCTTCACATGGTACAGGCCATGATAATCATGGTGGGTAGTTAGTTAGCAACTACTTTTACTGTAAGTACACCACATGTCTACATATGGTACAGGCCATGATAATCATGGTGGGTAGTTAGCAACTACTTTTACTGTAAGTACACCACATGTCTACACATGGTACAGGCCATTTTAATCATGGTGGGTAGTTAGCGACTGCTTTTACTGTGTACACCACATTTCTCCATACGTGAAAAGCAGTTCGACTTTGCACTTATAAATGTGCCAAGGCCCATTTGGTTACTTGCACTAGTTGGAGGGGTTGGACATTTGCAAGAATCAAGGGCCATTGGAGCATTTTTTTTTTACACAGAAAAAAGTTACCAATGTGGGAATTGAACCCAGGTCATTGAGGTGAAAAACCAGCTGTTTACACCATCCTTCCACCGACCCCCTTTTGGAGAGTATTTAAGACAAAGATAATCTCCCTATTTGCTATAGAAGATGAAAACACAAGTAGAGGAGAAAAGCTTTTTTATACAAGAGGACGATCGTACAAGGATTTGTGCAAACTCCTTACAACAGAATCTTGTCCGAAAACTTGTACCATCTTCCTCTTATAAATAAAGCTCTTCTTTCCGAATTGTATATCTTCTGCTATAGTGAATATTTGTCCATATGTTCACCAGAAGTTGGCTTGATGGTCATTAATAGATGAAATTGGTGAATATTTGTCCATATAGTCATTAAAATTTGACTTTTTTTTTTTTTTAATTATCCCTAGTTCACGTGGTACAGGCCATGATAATCATGGTGGGTATTTAGCGGCTGCTTTTACTGTAAGCGCACCACATGTCTACACATGTGAAAAGCAGTTCGAATTTGCACTTACAAATGTGCTAGAGCCCCGTTTGGTTACTCGCACTCGCTGGTGGGGTTGGACTTTTGCAAGAATCGGGGCCATTGGAACATAAAAAAATTGACTTGATGGTTACTAACAGAACAAATTTGAGAAAATGTGTCCATATAGTAACCAAAAGTTGACTTGATGGTCACTAACAGATCAAATTGGAGAATATTTGTCCATATAGTCACCAAAAGTTGACTTGATGGTCACTAACAGATCAAATTGGAGAATATTTGTCCATATAGTCACCAAAAGTTGACTTGATGGTCACTAACAGAACAAATTTGAGAATATTTTTTCATATAGTCACCAAAAGTTGACTTGATGGTCACTAACAGATCAAATTGGAGAATATTTGTCCATATAGTCACCAAAAGTTGACTTGATGGTCACTAACAGATCAAATTGGAGAATATTTGTTCATATAGTCACCAAAAGTTGACTTGATGGTCACTAACAGGTCAAATTGGAGAATATTTGTTCATATAGTCACCAAATTTTGACTTGATGGTCACTAACAGATCAAATTGGAGAATATTTGTTCATATAGTCACCAAATTCTGACTTGATGGTCACTAACAGATCAAATTGGAGAATATTTGTTCATATAGTCACCAAAAGTTGACTTGATGGTCACTAACAGGTCAAATTGGAGAATATTTGTTCATATAGTCACCAAATTTTGACTTGATGGTCACTAACAGATCAAATTGGAGAATATTTGTTCATATAGTCACCAAATTTTGACTTAATGGTCACTAACAGATCAAATTGGAGAATATTTGTTCATATAGTCACCAAAAGTTGACTTTGATGGTCACTAACAGATCAAATTGGAGAATATTTGATCATATAGTCACCAAATTTTGACCTGATGGTCACTAACAGATCAAATTTGAGAATATTTGTCCATATAGTCACCAAAAGTTGACTTGATGGTCACTAACAGATCAAATTTGAGAATATTTGTTCATATAGTCACCAAAAGTTGACTTGATGGTCACTAACAGATCAAATTTGAGAATATTTGTCCATATAGTCACCAAAAATTGGCTTGATGGTCACTAACAGATCAAATTTGAGAATATTTGTTCATATAGACACCATAAGTTGACTTGATGGTCACTAACAGATCAAATTTGAGAATATTTGTTCATATAGACACCATAAGTTGACTTGATGGTCACTAACAGATCAAATTGGAGAATATTTGTTCATATAGTCATCAAATTTTGACTTGATGGTCAGTAACATATCAATTTGGAGAATAATTGTCCATATAGTCAACAGAAGTTGACTTGATGGTCACTAACAGATCAAATTGGAGAATTTTGTTCATATAGTCACCAGAAGTTGACTTGATGGTCACTAACAGATCAAATCGAAGAATTTTGTTCATATAGTCACCAGAAGTTGACTTGATGGTCACTAACAGATCTAATTGGAGAATATTTGTCCATATAGTCACCAAAAGTTGACTTGATGGTCACTAACAGATCAAATTGGAGAATATTTGTCCATATAGTCACCAGAAGTTGACTTGATGGTCACTATCAGATCAAATTGGAGAATATTTGTTCATATAGTCACCAGAGGTTGACTTGGTCACTAACAGATCAAATTGAAGAATATTTGTTCATATAGTCACCAGAAGTTGACTTGATGGTCACTAACAGATCAAATTAGAGAATATTTGTTCATATAGTCACCAAAAGTTGACTTAATGGTCACTAACAGATCAAATTGGAGAATATTTGTCCATATAGTCACCAAAATTTGACTTGATGGTCACTAACAGATCAAATTGGAGAATATTTGTCCATATAGTCACCAAAATTTGACTTGATGGTCACTAACAGATCAAATTGGAGAATATTTGTCCATATAGTCACCAGATGTTAAACTTGACTTCTTTCTTATATCCACTCATCAATCATATTAGGCTATCAAGCCTATAGATTTGGCAACCACCATGACTGGGTGAAGTAGAATATGTCTGCCTTTGTCATTAAGACTGGGAGCACTACTCAGTGGCAGGCCACTGACTAAGCTCCAATTTGTAATGGTGACATGAGGAACAGACATCATGTACAGCCAACATGGAGTACATCCTGTATCCCCTTTGTCATTAAGACTGGGAGCACTACTCAGTAGCAGGCCACTGACTTAGATCCAATATGAAATGGTGACATGAGGAACAGACACCATGTACAGCCAACATGGAGTACATCCTGTATCCCCTTTGTCATTAAGACTGGGAGCACTACTCAGTAGCAGGCCACTGACTTAGATCCAATATGTAATGGTGACATGAGGAACAGACACCATGTACAGCTGCTCCTAACATGGAGTACAAACACTGCTCATCCTGTATCCCTGGAGTCCTTACAGGGTACTATCTGCATGGCCAGCTGAGCCCAGGTTGTTTACCAAGCTTGTTACTGCTCCCCCTCCTCCTTTTTTTTCCGGACTTGGGACCGGCAAAGATGGATTTCTTATAGTGATGTTGTTTGTGAATTCTTTTTCCTATGGTTTTATCGTAATTAGGAGTTATGGAGGTTTTTATTACGGAGAGTTTGGTATTGAAGGATTGTGTGTGTATTGTTTTTTTACTATCCTTTTATTAGTCTAAATTAGACAAGATGGGGGGTCGGTGGAAGGTTGGGTGAACCGTTTGGTTATCGACCACTACGACCCGGGATCGATTCCCTCATTGGACACTTTTTTTTTTTTATAAAAAAAAAATGCTCCAATGGCCCCCGATTCTTGCAAAAGTTCAACCCCACCAGTGAGTGCAAGTAACCAAATGGGCCTTGGCACATTTGTAAGTGCAAAATCGAACTGCTTTTCACATGTGTACACATGTGGTGCCCTTACAGTAAAATCAGTTGATAACTACCCAGCAAGATTATCATGGCCTGTACCATGTGTAGACATGTGGTGCGCAGTTTCAGTAAAATCAGTCGCTAACTACCCACCATGATTATCATGGCTGTACCACGTGTACTAAATATAATTAAAAAAAAAAAAAGACAAGATCTTGGAGGTCGTGCTCGTTAAGAATCTCAAGAACTCTTCTTGGTTCTCAGTACAGGGATCCTTTGTCCTTTTCCAATACAATTTAGTATAAGTTGGGGAGTGGCCTCTTCGGTTTTATACCTAGTACACATAGGGAAGCTTTTGGCTCCCTCTTTATAGACTAGAGGGCGCAGGTGACCAGATTCCCATCTGGCCAACTGTGTAGACTTCCTTCTGTTCAGTTGGAGGGTCTGTTTTCTATTTGGTACCAAGAATGATGGAAACTATCTCTATGGTTCCTTATCAGTTATTCTTAGAAGGTTAATTCAAGGCATTAAGACCAAATCCAAATAAATAAATAGTGTGTGACATTTCAGTAACAGCGTTGTTACCATCTTCAGCAAAAGTATTGAATGATAAGGCACAATTTGGATTATATATTATAAACACAAGGTAATAAGACACCAAATCCAAATAAATAAATAGTGTGTGATGTTTCAGTAACAGTGTTGTTACCATCTTCAGACAAAAGTATTGAATGATAAGGTACAATTTGGATTATAGATTATAAACACAAGGTAATAAGACCAAATCCAAATAAATAAATAGTGTGTGACGTTTCGGTAACAGTGTTGTTACCATCATCAGACAAAAGTACTGAATGAGAAATTTTACCACAGCATGTTTTAAATAGCTACTGTTATCAAGTGTGTAAATCTATTTAAAACATGCTGTGGTAAAATTTCTCATTCAGTACTTTTGTCTGAAGATGGTTACAACGCTGCTACCAAAACGTCACACACTATTTATTTATTTGGATTTGGTGTCTTATTACCTTGTGTTTATAATCTATAATCCAAATTGTACCTTATCATTCAATACTTTTGTCTGAAGATGGTAACAACACTGTTACTGAAACGTCACACACTATTTATTTATTTGTATTTGGTGTCTTATTACCTTGTGTTTATAATCTATAATCCAAATTGTACCTTATCATTCAGTACTTTTGTCTGAAGATGGTAACAACACTGTTACAGAAACATCACACACTATTTATTTATTTGGATTTGGTGTCTTATTACCTTGTGTTTATAATCTATAATCCAAATTGTACCTTATCAATTGGAAGGTTAATTGTTTATAGTTGAACAGACTTTATGTCTGGAAAAATCAATGCCTTGTAAATAATGGTAAACTTGTGTGTGTGATATAAAAGCTGATAACAACATTGGGATTGGAAACCTAAGGTTTGAGATTCAAGAACAATACTCAAGGAATGATGGTTATACAATGGAGTAATCAAGATTCAAGTAAACCCTCTGAAGAAACTTGAAACCTCCATAGAAACCTGAGATCTACAAAAGTCTAGAGTTACACCATGAGGTAGAAATGACAGAAATCCTTGTACATCAAACTGCTTCAGGAAACACAGTTACTGGGACCATACTTCTTCTTTCTTATTTCCACTCAACAATCATATCAGGGTATCAAGTCTGTAGAGCTTGTTGATGGTGTCTGTGCTGGGGATGGGTCTCTTCTTCTTTCTTATCTCCACTCAACAATCATATCAGGGTATCAAGTCTATAGAGCTTGTTGATGGTGTCTGTGCTGGGGATGAGTCTCTTCTTCTTTCTTATCTCCACTCAACAATCATATCAGGGTATCAAGTCTGTAGAGCTTGTTGATGATGTCTGTGCTGGGGATGAGTCTCTTCTTCTTTCGTATCTCCACTCAACAATCATATCAGGGTATCAAGTCTGTAGAGCTTGTTGATGGTGTCTGTGCTGGGGATGAGTAGGGCTCATCAATGGATGAGCCAATAATGTGTTTTGGGGTTTCAGGTTGAAACTTAGTACATAGTGGGGAAACAGGGACCATACTTATTTTTGTAGTGTAAAGTTGAACTGCTTTTCACATGTGTAGAGATGTGGTGTACTTACAGTAAAAGCAGTCGTCAACCTCTACCCACCATTACTATCATGGCCTGTACCATGTGTACTAGGGATAAGTAAAAAAAAACTTATTTTATAGGTTTAAATAACTGGTACAGAACAGGAGGGACAAGCATCAAATCTGTCCTCCCAAGGGAACAACAATCTTCCAGACTTAAGTCTGGTCATCTACAGACAATGACAGAATGGTTACAAGGTTTCCCTACTATGTACTAAGTGTCAACCTGCAACTTCCAAACTACAGCATTGACAGTATTGACTCATCCATTGATGAGCTCTACTCTTCCCCGGCAGACACCATCAGCAAACTCTACAGACTTGATACCCTGATATGATTGTTGAGTGGAGATAAGAAAGAAGAATAAGATAATTTGAAATGTTTAAAGAGAATTGATAAAGCACAATTTGGATTATAGATTAGAAACACAATACAGTAGAACAACCTCCATGAGAGGACACTCCTGCTAGAGGACACCTCTCTACAAAGGACAGTTTACATCACCAATACAGTAGTACAACCTCCATGAGAGGATACTCCCGCTAGAGGACACCTCTCTACAAAGGACAGTTTCCATCACCAATACAGTAGAAAAACCTCCATGAGAGGACACTCACGCTAGAGGACACCTCTCTACACCCTCTGGAGGAGAATGGACTCATGGAATTGGTGTAATCTTTACACAAGGGGATAAGAAACAACAACAACAACACATTTAGAAGAGTTGATTCCACCATAATTAGTTCTAAAACTGTCCTATAGATGGCGCTGACCATCACATATCAAGAACCAATCATTGTTTAGATAAATTCTCTTTCCATCTACCAAAACCAAAATTGTAAACTTGGCCAAAAAAAAAAGTCATCACTCTTTTATTTTTAAAAATTAATAAATTTATTCATTGACCTTTTTTTTTAATTATCTTTTTTATCTATATATATATATATAACATATTTATTTATATATATTGCGCACTATATTACAAAAAAAAAAAATATATTTTTTTTTTCAAATTGGAGGATTATAAATGAAAAAGAAGAAGAAAAAAAAAAAGGTGTTACGTAGTTTTCAAGATTTGAATTTTTTTTTTTTTTATAAAGAGTGAGACAAAATTGAATATAGTCAATATTTTAAAATAATATCAACAAATATTTTATTTATTATTGGTGTTTTTTTTTGCCAAGGAACATTTTTGATTTAAAAAAAAGAAAATTTTTTTTTTTTTGGAAAGAGAACATTTTTTTTTTATAGAAAAAATTCAAATGGAAAAAAAAAAATGAATTTTTTATGTATATATATATAAATATACAGTTAAACCTGTCTATAGTGGACTGCTCTATAGCTCTTGGGACTCACCAAAATAGGGTGCTATAGAGAGGGGATGCTATAGACAGGTCACTTTTAATATAAATCGTATCGTACTAGGTATTTAAAATCGGGGGCTATAAAGAGGAAGGCGCTATTTAGAGGGGGCGTTATAGACAGGTTTAACTGTATATATAACTTAACTTTTAATATTGAATATACAGAAAAATGTTTATCAATTCTTACATTGACATGTAACACAAATGGAAAATAAAAAGCACCAAATAGATTCTTTCTGTGAAAAAACAGTAAAAAGATTGTGGTTTGTATTAATGGATAAACTGTAAAATTGTGAGAGATATTTATATAGAATATTTAGATTTTCTACAAAAAAAAAAGCTTTTTAGAGTTTTTAAGTGTATCTACGATTTCACAAGAAATCTACGAGAGTGTAATACGGTCAAATTTGACCAGAAAAAGTGGCTGAATTTTGCAACAGTGTAAGTTAGAAAGACAAAAAATGGAACAATAACAAAATGAATAAATCATTTTTGTAGTTGAAAAGTATAATATATTATTTTCTTATCACTCCAACCACAAATAATCTTTTCTCTAAATATTTCACAGAATTATTGGTGTGTTTATTAAGAAATTTAATGCTTATTATTTCAGGTTTACTAGAAAAAAAAAGCATTAAACATTTTCTTAAGAAAATATACACTCATGGATAAAACTCAAGGAAGTTGTACCTTTTAGCATGTATATCGGAATTGAGACAATAACTCTGAAAGATATTACAGTGACCTTTATTGAAGACACACGAGATAACCAAGTGTGTATATACTCATGGACAAAACTTAAGGAAGTTGTACCTTTTAGCATGTATATCGGGATTGAGACAATAACTCTGAAAGATATTACAGTGACCTTTATTGAAGACACGAGATAACCAAGTGTGTGTACACTCATGGACAAAACTTAAGGAAGTTGTACCTTTTAGCATGTATATCGGGATTGAGACAATAACTCTGAAAGATATTACAGTGACCTTTATTGAAGACACACGAGAAAACTAGTGTGAACAACCTGTCTCCTTCAAAAATGTTTTGTCTATGAGTGTCGATTATTTGAGGAGTTTGATAAGAAAATAATATTTTATTATTGAAAAAAAAAAAAAGGTGTTAAGAGGTTTGTCAATCAGGACATTTCCAAAAACCAACCAGAATACCAACAATATATAGATATGATTTTATTTTGTTTGAATTACAATTGTGTTAAAGGTGTTTTTTTTTTTCTTGCGGAGGAGGTTCAAGGGTATTGGGGAGGGAGAGGTAAAAGTGAAAAAAAAAAATTTTTTTTTTCTTCCTTTTATTCAATTTTTTTGTCTTTTTTAAAAGTTTTTTTTTCTCTCTTTTTTTTTTATAGTATTATACAATTACAGCTAACAACACAATTTATATCATCATTTACACATTTGATGAAATTTTTTTTTAAAGGGATGCTTGGGGAGTAAGGGTGTTGGGGACAGAAATAGAAGACGAAAAAAAAAAAAAAAAAGTTATGTAATTAGATATGTATATACAATTGGCCACCTGGTGGCAAAATTTCTAACAATACTGTTACCGTTATTTTTTCTTGTACTTTTTTACAGACGGCAACAAAGTCTAGTATTGTAATAGTACAAAATTAAAATTTACAAAGTGAAAAGTTTGGGGAAGAAGGGACACTTGCAAGAAGGAAAAAAAAAATTCTAGAAGAAATTTGGAAAAAGGGGGGAAAAATAGATATTTTTATTTATAAAAAAAATGGTTCATTTATTTTTTATATAGAATTATATTTTACAGATATATAATAGAGGACTGTATGTGAGAAGAAGAAAAAAAAAAGCAAAAAAAAATTTAAAGACAAAAAAAAAAACTAAATGCCAAAGAAGTGAAAAAAAAATTAGAAAAAAAATTCTGTGGTAAAAAAAAAATAAATGAGTGACCACTGACCATCGCTAAAAAAAAAACTTTGTTATTTAAAAAGGAATCGGTGGGTGGGCAAAAAAAAAAACAATGAATGATTTGAATGAAAAAAAAATATAGGGGGAGACAGGGTGGGAAATAGTGAAAAACGAGAGACATTATATATATATTATTTACAAGAGAGAGAAAGAAAAAAAATTATAAACAATAAAAAAAATGGACATAAATAATTTACAATAATTAAAAAAAAAATCTTATTTTTCTTAAATAAGTTTCATGGAACTTTTTTTTTTTCAAGTTCCCAAATATTTTACATATTAGTTTCCCTCTCATAAGGGAAAAAAAGAAAAAAAAAATTTTTTTCAACTCTTTATTTATTATTTAAAGAGATAGAGAAAAAGGTTTACCTGCTTTTTTTTTAGCAAAAAATCTAAAACAAAAAAAAAATTTTTTTTTTTGCTGAGTTTGTGATTAGGGTTGGGAAAAAAAAAAGGGAGATATAGAAAGAGAAAGATATCGATTTAAAAAAAGAAGATTTGGCAACAATTCTAAAAAAAAAAAAAATTACGATTATTATCAATCATTATAAAGATAATAATTTAAAAAAATTATCATATCACACTAGGAACAAAGAATTCAAACTAACCAATGTAAATAACCATACAGCAACTTTTTATAAAATATATATATATATTTTTTTTTTATAGGAGAAACTGAAACTGAAAATAAGAAACGGGGAGGGGCGTTTGTTTGGGATAGAGAGAGAGAGAGAGAGAAAGAGATAGAAGAGGAAAAAAAAAAAAAAAAGATGCAGGTTTTATCTCCCTGCAAGAGTGCAACAGTCTTTATGCTGGGAATGTTGAGTTATTTACACGGGTATATTCAGTTTTTTTTTTTTTTTCAACTTATTTACACAACACTCATTTGGAGTTGAACGGGCTGATAACAGAGGCAGCGGCCACCGCGGCTTGTTGCGTTGCGATCATTGCTGCACAAATACAACACTCAATCAATACTCAGGTTAAAAAGGTACACTGTGGATTATCAATCAATCAATAAAACCTTTATCATTGTGCAGTAAAGGCAGTGGAAAATTATTTAATCCCCTGGTAAATTGATAATTTCACCTTAATATTTGCATATATCTAATTGTTGCATAGCTATATGCACAAATCTAATAGTTACATACCTATTTGCACAAATATAATAGTTACATACCTATTTGCACATATCTAATAGTTACAGACCTATTTGCACATATCTAATAGTTACATACCTATTTGCACATATAGCTGCATACCTATTTGCACAAATCTAATAGTTACATACCTATTTGCACAAATCAATAGTTACATACCTATTTGCACAAATCAATAGTTACATACCTATTTGCACAAATCAATAGTTACATACCTATTTGCACAAATCTAATAGTTACATACCTATTTGCACATATAGCTGCATACCTATTTGCACATATCTAGTTGTTGCATACCTATTTGCACAAATCTAATAGTTACATACCTATTTGCACATATAGCTGCATACCTATTTGCACATATCTAGTTGTTACATACCTATTTGCATATATAAAATCGTTGCATACTATATGATATATAAATTGTTGCATACCTATATACATATCTAATAGTTACATACCTATTTGCATATATCTTATAGTTGCATACCTATATGATATATTAATTTTTTCATACCTATTTTCACATATCTAATAGTTACAGACCTATTTGCATGTATCTAATAGCTGCATACCCATTTGCACATATAGATGCATACCTATATGCACATATCTAATTGTTACATATATATAATAGTTACATACCTATTTGCACATATCTAATTGTTGCATACCTATTTTCATATATCTAATTGCTTGAATATCTATATGCATATGCCTAATTGTTGCATACCTATATATAAAATCTGTTGCATACCTATTTGCATATATCTAAAACTGTTGCATACACACATGAGGTGTCAACCTACCTCCATAAGGGTCATAGAGGGGGTAAGTCACCCCCACATGGGTGTGGTGGTGGGTGTGAAGGTGTCTCTGCGGCGGCGGGGAACTGCGCGACTCCTGCTTGGTAGGAGGGGCTGGACCCGAGGAGTCTGTCGCGGAGGGACTGGGGACCACTGAGGAAGAGCTCCCCTTGGTTGAAGGGCCATTGGAGGAGGGGCCCCCCGCTATAGCGTGCTCCTGCAGCTCGTGGATCTTGTGGTTGGACGAGGTGTAGTGCTGGGACACCTGGTGCAGCAAGTCCAAGGCCTTGGTAGGACCCCCAGGGTGGAGCTTGGAGTCCCCCGCAACAGCCGGGGGTGTCTGCTCAGCTGCGGGGTGGTACCGCAGCGTAGGGTGGATAAAAGGGCTACCACTGAATGCGTGGTGAGATGGAGACATCATCATGTTACGATACATAGGATGTGCTCCATGATCAAACGGCATGTGGGCGAAGTGGGAAGGTGGAGATTGGAGATAGGAAGGTGGTAAATAGGCATAGCTATTAGTTGGAGGTGGCGGTGGACCCGTTGTTTCCATCGTTGGTTTCTGTCCTTCCGACTTTGACGTCCTTTCAGATTTTCTATCTTCCCTCTCTTCTGATTTCACTATGGGAGGAGGATCTTTCTTGTGATGGTGATGGTGTTCTTTCAGACTTCCTCCTTTCAGACTAGATGTGGAAGCGGAACTAGAGTAGTTTTTGGGATGATCTAGCTTTGGTGGAGAGGTTCTGTGATCGGTAGATTTGCTACCATCTCCTTTACCTCCATCCTGTTCCACTGAATGGAGAACATAGAACCTCTTCAGGTCTTCCGGCCTGCTATCAAGGAGACGTGACATATCGTAGTGTTTCATCTTACTACCTCCCATCTGAGATTTAAGTTCCATATTCTCTTTAATTATCTGATGATTCTCGAGTTGTTTCTCCCTCGAGACTATTCCACCGATCTTTGAAGATTTACCCTGAGATAGAAGTCCCTCAGGCTCCTTAATCACAGATACAGCTTGCTTACAAGAAGGGTCTAAATGTGGATGATTAACTTTGTCAATATTTTGTCTCTCTTTGTTGGCTGATTTCTCATCTTTATCACCTCCCTTCCCGCTGCTATGCCTTTCCTTAAACATCCGTTCTGGGTCATCCATGTATTGGTCGTACTGGTGAAGATGGTAGGGGGCGTCTACTGAGTAGGGAAACCCCTGAACGTAGCTGTAAGGGAAAGGATAATGGTAATCTCTTGCTGAGGAACTGTTCCCTGACTGTTCCTCCTGGGAAGATTTCTTGATAGCGCTTGCTTCCATCTCGTTCCAGTTCTTTGATGAGTTTGCTGAGGACGAGGAAGAAGAAGATGAAGATTCTAACGGTTTCTCTCCTTTGTCTGCTGTTGTGGATGCAGCCACAGATGGGATGAGATATGGAGGTTGTCCGTAATAGGAGTACATCCCGAATGTTGTTAGAGCACTGGTTTGCGACGGTGTAAGTTCCGTTGTCTTCTTATCACCTTTATCCTTGTCATCTGTATCTAAGGTTGCTGGCGGCTCGTTAGCATCTGAGATATCGGAGTATGCAGGACTCTGAACACTCTGGTCTGTAATGACATCACCTAGGAGACTGTTATTACCCACTGGGGGCGGTGGACCCAGTTCTAAGGTAGGGGAACTTTCTAAGGGAAGGGGTTGAGGTCCATCATTCAGGTTGGGGATTATATCACTCCCCAGGTAGGATCCACCAGTGGTATCCATCTTGTCCTCTGATACAGAGGAGGAAGTTTGTGCTATCGAGGAAGTCGGACTTTTCTCCGAAGACTTCCTATCTTTATTTTTCTTACGATGCTTGCTCTTCTCCCTTTTGAGGCTCTCTAAGGCGATGTTGGGAGGCTCACCCAGGATGGTAGGTTTAGGTTGGATAGGTTTAAGAGCCTGGGAGGCTGGTGGAGGTAGTGCAGGCACTATGGGTCGTATAGGACCGGAGAGATAAGGAGGTTTGTTACTGCTTGATGTCTTGGGGGACTTATCAGGTTTCTCCTGTTTTATCTTCACCTTGTCAATGTGATGTGTGAGTAAGGGACATCTAGGACTTGCTGCAGCCTGACTAAAGATGTTTGGTGGAGTCTGGGATAGAGGAGAAGAGGGGTCCGACGTTGGAATATCCTGATCTACTACCTGTGTTGGGAAAGTCCGTGGTTTAGCGGAATCGCTGATGGCAACTGAAGCAAGAGTTGAAAGGCTGTCATTCTCCTGCGTTGGTACCCAGTCTGAAGGTAGCGAAGGACTGTGTGGAATTGCCTCTTCCAATTCAGATGGTTCCTTACTCACTCCTTCCTCTCCTTCTTCCATTTTGATCTCTGCACCAGGAGGATTGCCGCTGTGGGCATGAGTCTGGTGATATTTAAGTCCGTTGATATGTTTGTATTTCTTGCTGCAGTTAGGTTCGGGGCACTCGATGAACACTGGGGAAGCTGGAGCTTGGTCATCTGGAGGTGTGGGTGCAGCTGGAGATGGGGTAGAGGAACATGTGGTTGTAGTCGTGGTGGTGGTGGTAGTTGTGACTGGAGGTGCCGTTGAAGCCGCAGGACCACGGGACTGAGACCGTGCTCTCTTCCCGGAGTTTGAACTTCCCCCTGATGAAGAGGAAGAAGAAGACGAAGAGGACTTTGTTGTCTCCGGGGCGGGCGGTTCAGTCGATTCATTCGGCTTGCTTCCACCCTTCCTTTTATTGCTACTGCTGCTGTTGGAGGTAGTTTCCGCCTTTGCAGGACTACTAGGTACTGTAAAACCTCTTCGTCCTTTACCATTCCGCAGTTTGCTTTGAACTGGGGTGCGGTTATTCTCTGTGAAGTTTTCGTTGGCGTTGTTGGTACGCCCGCGTTTTCCACGACCACCTTTGGCGTTCTTGGAGTCCACGTCGCTAGTAGGGGACTCGCAGAAACGGGGAGGTGCCCAGTCATGCTTTGTACAGTCTAGTAATGTCCCAACATACGTCTTCCCTCGCCAGGTGACATTGACCACCAGGACTCCTGAACACAACAAGCTCTCATCAGCAACCAACACGACTGGCACAGAACACAAACCATCAATTCTGTTCTGTCCTACCAAAGGGAACATCAGAAATCCTCTATTTCTGGACTCAAGTCAATACTTTTGTTTGAAGATGGTAACAACACTGTTACTGAAACATCATACACTATTTATTTATTTGGATTTGGTGTCTTATTTCATGGTCTTCTTTCTTATGTCCACTCAATCATGTTAGGGTATCAAGCTTGTAAAGCTTGAGATCATGACTGGGTGAAGTAGAATGAGTCTGGCTTTGTCATTAAGACTGGGAGCACTACTCAGTAGCAGGCCACTGACTTAGCTCCAATATGTAATGGTGACATGAGGAACAGACACCATGTACAGCCAACATGGAGTACATCCTGTATCCCCTTTGTCATTAAGACTGGGAGCACTACTCAGTAGCAGGCCACTGACTTAGCTCCAATATGTAATGGTGACATGAGGAACAGACACCATGTACAGCCAACATGGAGTACATCCTGTATCCCCTTTGTCATTAAGACTGGGAGCACTACTCAGTAGCAGGCCACTGACTTAGCTCCAATATGTAATGGTGACATGAGGAACAGACACCATGTACAGCCAACATGGAGTACATCCTGTATCCCCTTTGTCATTAAGACTGGGAGCACTACTCAGTAGCAGGCCACTGACTTAGCTCCAATATGTAATGGTGACATGAGGAGCTCCTAACATTTCCTTGTGTTTATGGACAATGACCTTCCAGATTACAGAGGGAAATTTGTCTGGAGGAAATTGAATATAAAAGACAAAGGTCCCATCTCTGTCAGAATAGACGTCAAAACTAGACGCCATCTATTGACCGTCACCACAAACTAGCGGCCTCAGGTCGGTGACAAAGCCACAACACCAGCTTTGGTAAACTGAGAAGTGTCCACCTAGAGACCATGGTTTCTGGCTAATGGCCCTCGTCAGTCTAGGGCAGACTTTATTCCATGAGATTAAGAATGGATCTAATGAAATCTTCACAATCTGTCAAAGCAGTGTTTAGGTAGCTAAGTTAAGGTCAAATCTTTGTGAATAAAATCAGTCCTAGACTGACGAGGGCTATTAGCCAGAAACCATGGTCTCTAGGTGGACGCTTCTCAGTTTACCAAAGCTGGTGTTGTGGCTTTGTTACCGACCTGAGGCCGCTAGTTTGTGGCGACGGTCAATAGATGGCGTCTGGTTTTAGACGTCTATTTTGACGGGAGAGGAGCCCTATGCTGTCTAGGGTGGGCTTTGATTCCATGAGATCCACACAAATAGTGGAGGACATTTTGGTAACAGCGTTGTTACCATCATCAGACAAAAGTACTGAATGATTGATTACATTGTGTATCTGATGATGGTAACAACGCTGTTATCAAAATAAAACATTACACACTATTTATTTGAATTTGGTGTCTTATTACCTTACACTTTTTTTCATTATTAGCTTTACAGTAATACAAGCACAAGGTAATAAGACCAAATCCAAATTAAAAAATAGTGTGTGACGTTTCGGTAACAACGCTGTTACCGAAACGTCACACACTAATTTTTTTATTTGGATTTGGTCTTATTACCTTGTGTTTATAATCTATAATCCAAATTGTGCCTTATCAGTAATACAAGCAATATAGTAGAACAACCTCCAATTGAGGACACCTCTCTTCAAAGGACAGTTTTCATTTGAAAAATCACCATTTTTACTTTATAGCAACTTTCCAGTAAGAGGACACCTCTCCCTAGAGGACACTTTAGCTCTGTAACTAGGTGTTGTTCTTTACAGAGAGGTCATTCTACTATAGCATTTTCAGATCAGAGAACAAGATCACAAGGTTTTGGCTCTTTAACTAGGTGTTGTCCTTTACAGAGAGGTAGTTCTACTGTAGCTTAGTTGCTCAGAGAACAAGGTTTAGGTAACAAGAGAAAGAGATAGGAAGGTTTTTTACCTCCTTGTGTCTCCTGCCACACAATGCCTTCCAATGTGACACTGGTGCCAGGTTCACATGGTCCGAGGCAGTCCGGCTCCGTAATGGTGCCTACACTCGACGTGTCAGTCCCCATGTCTTTCACCTCTAGGGGGAGGGGCGAGCATGCTGCGTCCACCTGCCAACCAACACAATTCAAGTTGCATAGACATCTTATTTGCATCACAGTTAACACCATCATTACAATGGAGGCAAAATGATAAAGTACAAAATTTGGATTATAGATTAGAACTACAAGGTAAATAAGAGAACTAGGTGTTGTCTTTAACAGAGAGGTAGTTCTACTGTATTTAGCAACTCTCCAGTAAGAGGACACCTCTCTCTAAAGGACAATTTGACTCTGTAACTAGGTGTTGTCCTTAACAGAGAGGTAGTTCTACTATAGCTGTTCTCCCTAAAGGACACTTTGGCTCTGTAACTAGGTATTATCCTTTACAGAGAGGTAGTTATACTGTAATAAGATAAAATCTTGGTTCCTGCTGGTATTGCAAAGGTCAACTGTAGATAGCACTCAGCAAGAGTTCCTCTCCAGGGATATGGAGGAGTTGTGTCAGTACCCATGTTAAGAGTCAGCAGTTAGGGCATCAGCTTACATGTTAGGAAAGGCCTCAAATTACAGTCAGACTTTCACCAAAGTGTGCTTGGATGATGTGACCAATGAAAGCTTCACCCCTACAACTTATCTTTTGAGATCAAGCTTGAGAAGCATGGACTCATGGAATGGGGAGTAGGGGTGCATCTTTTCATTGATTGCATCATACAGGTACTGTTTGGAGAAAGTCTCACTGTAATATGAGGTTGGAAGCCTTTGCTGGTGACTCTAACATGTTCAAGATCAAGCTGGAGGAGCATGAACTCATGGAATTGGTGTAATCTTTACACAAGGGGATAAGAAACAACAAAAACACTGTCTATAAACAGCTGGAGGAGCATGGACTCATGGAATTGGTGTAATCTTTACACAAGGGGATAAGAAACAACAACAACACTGTCTATAAACAGCTGGAGGAGCATGAACTCATGGAATTTGTGTAATTTTTACACAAGGGGATAAGAAACAACAACAACACTGTCTATAAACAGCTGGAGGAGCATGGACTCATGGGATTGTTGTAATCTTTACACAAGGGGATAAGAAACAACAACAACACTGTCTATAAACAGCTGGAGGAGCATGGACTCATGGAATTGGTGTAATCTTTACACAAGGGGATAAGAAACAACACTGTCTATAAACAGCTGGAGGAGCATGGACTCATGGAATTGGTGTGATCTTTACACAAGGGGATAAGAAACAACAACAACACTGTCTATAAACAGCTGGAGGAGCATGGACTCATGGAATTGGTGTGATCTTTACACAAGGGGATAAGAAACAACAACAACACTGTCTATAAACAGCTGGAGGAGCATGGAATTGGTGTAATTGGTGTAATCTTTACACAAGGGGATAAGAACTAACAACAACACTGTCTATAAACAGCTAGAGAAGCGTGGACTCATGGAATTTGTGTAATCTTTACACAAGGGGATAAGAAACAACAACAACACTGTCTATAAACAGCTGGAGGAGCATGGACTCATGGAATTGGTGTAATCTTTACACAAGGGGATAAGAAACAGCAACAACACTGTCTATAAACAGCTGGAGGAGCATGGACTCATGGAATTGGTGTAATCTCTACACAAGGGGATAAGAAATAACAACAACACTGTCTATAAACAGCTAGAGAAGCATGGACTCATGGAATTGGTGTAATCTTTACACAAGGGGATAAGAAACAACACTGTCTATAAACAGCTGGAGGAGCATGGACTCATGGAATTGGTGTAATCTTTACACAAGGGGATAAGAAACAACAACAACACTGTCTATAAACAGCTGGAGGAGCATGAATTCATGGAATTGGTGTAATCTTTACACAAGGGGATAAGAAACAACAACACTGTCTATAAACAGCTGGAGGAGCATGAACTCATGGAATTTGTGTAATCTTTACACAAGGGGTTATGAAACAACAACAACACTGTCTATAAACAGCTGGAGGAGCATGGACTCATGGAATTGGTATAATCTCTACACAAGGGGATAAGAAATAACAACAACACTGTCTATAAACAGCTAAAGAAGCGTGGACTCATGGAATTTGTGTAATCTTTACACAAGGGGTTAAGAAACAACAACAACACTGTCTATAAACAACTGGAGGAGCATGGGCTCATGGAATTTGTGTAATCTTTACACAAGGGGATAAGAAACAACAACAACACTGTCTATAAACAGCTGGAGGAGCATGGACTCATGGAATTCATGTAATCTTTACACAAGGGGATAAAAACAACGACAACACTGTCTATAAACAGCTCGAGGAGCATGGACTCATGGAATTGGTGTAATCTTTACACAAGGGGATAAGAAACAACAACAACACTGTCTATAAACAGCTGGAGGAGCATGGACTCATGGAATTGGTGTAATCTTTACACAAGGGGATAAGAAACAGCAACAACACTGCCTATAAACAGCTGGAGGAGCATGGACTCATGGAATTGGTGTAATCTCTACACAAGGGGATAAGAAATAACAACAACACTGTCTATAAACAGCTAGAGAAGCATGGACTCATGGAATTGGTGTAATCTTTACACAAGGGGATAAGAAACAACACTGTCTATAAACAGCTGGAGGAGCATGGACTCATGGAATTGGTGTAATCTTTACACAAGGGGATAAGAAACAACAACAACACTGTCTATAAACAGCTGGAGGAGCATGAATTCATGGAATTGGTGTAATCTTTACACAAGGGGATAAGAAACAACAACACTGTCTATAAACAGCTGGAGGAGCATGAACTCATGGAATTTGTGTAATCTTTACACAAGGGGTTAAGAAACAACAACAACACTGTCTATAAACAGCTGGAGGAGCATGGACTCATGGAATTGGTATAATCTCTACACAAGGGGATAAGAAATAACAACAACACTGTCTATAAACAGCTAGAGAAGCGTGGACTCATGGAATTTGTGTAATCTTTACACAAGGGGTTAAGAAACAACAACAACACTGTCTATAAACAACTGGAGGAGCATGGGCTCATGGAATTTGTGTAATCTTTACACAAGGGGATAAGAAACAACAACAACACTGTCTATAAACAGCTGGAGGAGCATGGACTCATGGAATTCATGTAATCTTTACACAAGGGGATAAAAACAACGACAACACTGTCTATAAACAGCTCGAGGAGCATGGACTCATGGAATTGGTGTAATCTTTACACAAGGGGATAAGAAACAACAACAACACTGTCTATAAACAGCTGGAGGAGCATGGACTCATGGAATTGGTGTAATGTTTACACAAGGGGATAAGAAACAACAACAGTCTATAAACAGCTAGAGGAGCATGGACTCATGGAATTGGTGTAATGTTTACACAAGGGGATAAGAAACAACAACAACACTGTCTATAAACAGCTAGAGGAGCGTAGACTCATGGAATTGGTGTAATCTTTACACAAGGGGTTAAGAAACAACAACAACACTGTCTATAAACAGCTGGAGGAGCATGGACTCATGGAATTGGTGTAATCTTTACACAAGGGGATAAGAAACAACAACAACACTGTCTATAAACAGCTGGAGGAGCATGGACTCATGGGATTGTTGTAATCTTTACACAAGGGGATAAGAAACAACAACAACACTGTCTATAAACAGCTGGAGGAGCATGGACTCATGGAATTGGTGTAATCTTTACACAAGGGGATAAGAAACAACACTGTCTATAAACAGCTGGAGGAGCATGGACTCATGGAATTGGTGTGATCTTTACACAAGGGGATAAGAAACAACAACAACACTGTCTATAAACAGCTGGAGGAGCATGGACTCATGGAATTGGTGTGATCTTTACACAAGGGGATAAGAAACAACAACAACACTGTCTATAAACAGCTGGAGGAGCATGGAATTGGTGTAATTGGTGTAATCTTTACACAAGGGGATAAGAACTAACAACAACACTGTCTATAAACAGCTAGAGAAGCGTGGACTCATGGAATTTGTGTAATCTTTACACAAGGGGATAAGAAACAACAACAACACTGTCTATAAACAGCTGGAGGAGCATGGACTCATGGAATTGGTGTAATCTTTACACAAGGGGATAAGAAACAGCAACAACACTGTCTATAAACAGCTGGAGGAGCATGGACTCATGGAATTGGTGTAATCTCTACACAAGGGGATAAGAAATAACAACAACACTGTCTATAAACAGCTAGAGAAGCATGGACTCATGGAATTGGTGTAATCTTTACACAAGGGGATAAGAAACAACACTGTCTATAAACAGCTGGAGGAGCATGGACTCATGGAATTGGTGTAATCTTTACACAAGGGGATAAGAAACAACAACAACACTGTCTATAAACAGCTGGAGGAGCATATATTCATGGAATTGGTGTAATCTTTACACAAGGGGATAAGAAACAACAACACTGTCTATAAACAGCTGGAGGAGCATGAACTCATGGAATTTGTGTAATCTTTACACAAGGGGTTAAGAAACAACAACAACACTGTCTATAAACAGCTGGAGGAGCATGGACTCATGGAATTGGTATAATCTCTACACAAGGGGATAAGAAATAACAACAACACTGTCTATAAACAGCTAGAGAAGCGTGGACTCATGGAATTTGTGTAATCTTTACACAAGGGGTTAAGAAACAACAACAACACTGTCTATAAACAACTGGAGGAGCATGGGCTCATGGAATTTGTGTAATCTTTACACAAGGGGATAAGAAACAACAACAACACTGTCTATAAACAGCTGGAGGAGCATGGACTCATGGAATTCATGTAATCTTTACACAAGGGGATAAAAACAACGACAACACTGTCTATAAACAGCTCGAGGAGCATGGACTCATGGAATTGGTGTAATCTTTACACAAGGGGATAAGAAACAACAACAACACTGTCTATAAACAGCTGGAGGAGCATGGACTCATGGAATTGGTGTAATGTTTACACAAGGGGATAAGAAACAACAACAGTCTATAAACAGCTAGAGGAGCATGGACTCATGGAATTGGTGTAATGTTTACACAAGGGGATAAGAAACAACAACAACACTGTCTATAAACAGCTAGAGGAGCGTAGACTCATGGAATTGGTGTAATCTTTACACAAGGGGTTAAGAAACAACAACAACACTGTCTATAAACAGCTGGAGGACTCATGGAATTGGTCTCTCACCAAAGTAGGTGGGTATGAAGTAAATTACAGTATGGGGGGCACTTACCTTTTCCAGCTTTATCCGCTTAGCCGGGGGGCTGGCAGGTGACGAGGGCTCTTCTGAGAGTCTTAGGGTCAGGTTGGGCATGTCAGTAGGGGCTGGGGGCCCCGGGGACGGAACGCTTGTAGTTGGGGGGCTAATCTTGAGAGCTGGTGGCGGGGATACGCCATTTACCTCTGGAACTGTCGGACTCGCCGCTCCACTACTACTACTGGTGTTTACTACAGGGGGCGCTGGTGGCGGAGGTGGCTTAGATGCCGATGCCGTTGACGTTTTCTCCCTGTTTTTCTCTTTCTTTTCTCTATGACTTCCACTTCTCCCTTTCCCCGAGGAGTGTTTTGAGGATTTATCTGTCGTTGGTGGGGGTAGAGATGGAGGTGTTGTTGGCGCACTTGTAGACTCTGCTAGAAGGCAGATCTTAGTGGTGTCTGATTGAACTATCTCATGTTTCGTTTCCGAGGTCTTCCCGCCCACATTTTTGCGCTTGATCTTCATCTTGAGTCCCTTATCCACAGTGGCTTGATGTTCCACTGCCCGTTTGGACATGGGTGATGCCTGTTGCTCAACGTTTGTCTTCTCAATATCAGCGTCCAGATCGATGATAAGGTCTCCGATACCTAGCTCCCATTCATTGTAGTCATCATCGAAGTTGGTGGTGCCTCCCACCTCTGGTGCCACCCTGCCTCGGTGGCCATCGAGCGAGTGGTCTTTCATTGGTTCCAAACTCCTCCCATCCTCTCGCCTGCCAGGGCCTCTGCTCATCACACACACAACACTTTAATGATAAATCACAATTTAGATTATAGATAATAATATTTTTTTGAAAATAGAGAAATCCCTAAATAAATCTTTAATTAAAAAAGGCATATATTAAAGGTATTTCAATATAATCCCTTCGGTTATAATAAAATAAAATAAGACTTAATCCAAATAATTTATTAGTGTGTGACGTTTCGGCAACAGCATTGTCACCTTCATCAGACAAAAAAATAAAATTCTTTGTCACGTCGACGTCACACACTAATAAATTATTTGGATTAGGTCTTATTTTCTTTTATCAACAACAACAACAAAAAAGCCTTTATTTAGGGTCACTGACCCTATACAGGATTCACCAGAGGTATACATAAGAACAAAGCAGTGAGACAACGGAAATAGCGATATATACAGAGTAAAAAGAGAAAGAAAAAAAAAAAAAAAAAACAAGAAAAGGAAAAAAATAATAATAATAAGAAAGAGGGAAGCAAGAAATCAACACAAAAAGAGTAGCAGTAAGAAAGTGAGGAGTGAGTATCACTTGGCCTTCTTCTGAGATATGGACTTGTGGAAACCATAAAACGCCGTAGCAATATACTTATTCTGGGTCATATTGTCAATTATTGATGGAAGTGAAGCACAGAGTTGCCCAGTTTTGAGCATAAGGGTTCTTCTTTCTTCTTTCAGAGCAGAGCAATCAAAAATATAGTGAGTGATTTCATTTTGTAGTTTTGAATTACAGAAGGTACAAGTCGGGTCCTCACCGCAGAGCATCTTGGTGTGGTTTTCTCTAAAAAAACTTGAAAGTATTCTAACTTGTGCGAGTAGTCTTACAACCGGGAAAGGAAAATCCCCTAAAAGGTATCCCTCCGTCATGAAAGATATGTGAATGTCTTTGTAGTGAGAGTATAGCTTAGATTTATCCATTCTTGTAAGGTCGTTTTGTATAGATTGGTCTGCCGCTGTTTTTAAGAGCCCTGTAATCGCGCTCCTCAGCGTTTCAGGGTCATCACAGGAAACAAGTGCAGGGGATCCATTATCGTTAAGCAGATTAGTGAGCTTTTTAATGAAACCGATGGGTGTGCCCGAAGCATTAGAGAGTTCCCGTGTTCTATTAAAACATATACGTGGCAATCTGTCACTGCTCATATTCAACACCCGCAGCCAATACTTCAGGGTTAATTTTAAGGCTGTTACACTCAATGAGATACGACCGGTTTCTAATCTGATTAGGTAACCTGGAGTGTATCTGGGCAGATTCAGGAACCTACGGATAAATATGTCTTGTATATTGTCCGGTAAGTCTTTATGCTCTGTTGCCCATAATGGAGCGGCATACATCAGGACAGCTCTCACTATTGTATCAAAGAGTTTGATTGATAAATTTATTGACTTTGCTTTTGATTTTGTTAATATTGGGTGTGTGGCGTTAATTGCTGTAAGTGCTTTTCCTTTAAAGTAATTTGCCGGGTGAGTAGTTGTTATTGTTGGTGTCAGAGGGAATCCCAAGTATGTATATCTTGAAGTTATTGCTATGGGTTTATCATTCCAGAACCATCTATCCTTATTTGAGGGTTTACCTCCATTACGGAACACCATAATCTTTGACTTGGACTCATTTAGTGTCATTAAGTTCTCATCGAGATATTCTTTCAGTATTTTGATCTTCTTTTGTAGGTTTATCCTGGACTCACCTATAATTGCTATGTCGTCGGCGTACAGCAATAAATGGATATCTCCAAATTCTGGCAAATTTACACTCGGCAGGTCTGAGTTATTATAAATTTCGATTAAGTCCGTGATAAATAATATAAATAGCAGTGGGGAAAGTGGTTCTCCCTGGAGGACTCCCGAGTTTATCTTAATACTTTCCGTAAATGATCCCTTCCATCTGATAGCTATAGTTGCTTGTTCGTAGTAACTTTTGATCGTACTTATGAATTGGTAACTTATGCCTAGGTTGTAAAGTTTTTTCCAAAGTAGTGAGTGGGGTACAGTATCAAATGCCTTCCTTAGATCGACAAAAAAGACATATAGTTTTCCCCTCTTTTTTCTTAATGATAGTTGGATTAAAGTAGTTAGTGTAAATATGTGGTCAATACATGATCTTTCTTTTCTAAATCCCGCTTGGTTTTCGGGTATAACCCTTCTTCCTTCGACCCATTCCTCCAGTCGTGATCTTAGGATTGATGTGAAAAGCTTTGATACATTGCTAATCAGTGCAATACCTCGGTAGTTGGAGGGGCTGTTCTTATAACCGTTTTTAAAGATTGGGTGTATAGTGGAATTAGTCCAAATTGCTGGGTATTTTCCAGTCGTCATAACACTATTGTAGAGTTGTTTCAACAGCAGTATGTACGAATCAGGGAGTGTTTTTAATACTTCATTGGGGATGCCATCGGGCCCGCATGCCTTGTTACTCCTCAAACCAGCTATCTCCTTGTATATGTCTGCATTGGTTATCTCTGAGTCCAATATAGGATCGTTCTGAGAAATCACATTATGTAAATTACAAATTCTCAAATTTTTCTCTGTAGTCATTAGTTCGCGGTAAAAGTTCAGCCAGTCCTGTATAGATATTTCTCCTTGGATTATAGATGTGCTTTTGTAGAGCGCAATAGTTTTCCAGAAGGTCTTTGAGTCTTTAGCATTTCTGAGTATTTCCTGTTTTTCATTATCAAAGCCTTTCCTTTTTAGATCCAATAAAGCAAGATATTTCTTTCTGGAAGAAGCATAACATTCTCATTTTCTTTTATCATAATCTATAATCCAAATTGTGCTTTATCAATCCCTTCGGTATAATTATTAATAAGACAATTCGCTGAGGGAAAATTTTCTTTCATGTATATTCAGCAATACGAAACTTTTCCCTCAGCGAATTGCCTTTTATTAATACTTTAATGATAAATCACAATTAGGATTATAGATTATAATATAAGAAGACCTAATCCAAATAATTTAATAGTGTGTGACGTTTCGGTAACAGCATTGTCACCATCATCAGACAAAAGAAGAAGAAAGCTGTTGCCGAAATGTCACACACACTAATAAATTATTTGGATTAGGTCTTATTTTCTTATAGAACACTTTGTTGTTTATCTCTGTCTATGGTAACTTTAGTGAGACATATTGTTTCTGAGTGTATGTAAGAGTGTGTATGATAATCATGGTGGATAATTAGCAACTGCTATTACTACTGAAAGTGCACCACAAACACCAGCCTGTTGTTTATCTCCAGATCTTCTTCTCTCTTATCTCCACTCAACAATCATATCAGGGTATCAAGTCTGTAGAGCTTGTTGATGGTGTCTGTGCTGGGGATGAGTCTCTTCTTTCTTATCTCCACTCAACAATCATATCAGGGTATCAAGTCTGTAGAGCTTGTTGATGGTGTCTGTGCTGGGGATGAGAGAGTGTACATCAACTATTTAAGAACTTGCTGTGATATTTTTTATCATTTATTCTTCTGTCTGAAGGTGACAATTCTGTTGCCGAAACATCACACACTATTAAATTATTAGGTCTTATTTTCTTGTGTTACATGACATGTGGTGTACTTACAGTAAAAGCCAATTTCTACTCACCATGGCCTGTATCAAGTGTATATGTACGCGTGAGATGAAATTTTGTATATCAAAATATTATTATAAAAATTTAACTTCTGGCATTTGAGTAATTGTACAGGGGGTCGGTGGAAGGCTGGTTAAACCGTTTGGTTTTCGACCACTACGACCCGAATTAGATTCCCGCTTTGGACACTTTTTTTTTTCTGATTAAAAAAATGCTCCAATGGCCCCCGATTCTTGCAAAAGTCCAACCCCACCAGCGAGTGCAAGTAACCAAACAGTACTCTGGCACATTTGTAAATGCAAAGTCGAACTGCTTTTCACATGTGTAGACATGTGGTGCGCTTAGAGTAAAAGCAGTCACTAACTACCCACCATGATTATCATGGCTTTGAGATAAGAAAGAAGAAGAGTAATTGTAAACTATAACTATTAACTAAAAATAAAAAAAATATTTTAACTGTAATATAATGATGCAGCTCAAAGTTTTTTTTTATATAAAATATAATGCCTTGACAAAGGTTGGTATTCAACCAACCGAAATATTGGCAAATAAAATATTTTTATTCAATCCAATATATATTTTTATTATCTAAAGATTTAAATATATATTGCTTTATTTTCAGAAATATATATATATATATATATATATATATATGAATAAAGGCAATGTACAAATAAAAATATAGTAATTTGTTGTATAATTATGTATATAAAATTCTTTCTGTGTTAACTAAACACACTAAAACAGTAAAAAGCCTCATCTAAAATGTGGGAAACTTACAATCTTGACTGCAAAATGGAAAAAAAAAAAAATTATCAATAATTATCAAAAATATATAAATAACTTACAAAATAGTATTGTTTGTTAATGAATATTTGATTTTTAGTTAGTGTGAAAACAAATCTTTTATATTTCTTTTTAACATAAAAAAATCTGACAATTCACAGTATTGTGTTAAGAATTATTTGTGCTAGTGTAAAAAAGGTATAAAGTTTACAGTGATTACAGTGGAATAGATACTGTATATCCACGCTTGTAAAAACTGGCCAATTTCAAGTTGTAAAGTTGACAAAAGGCAAAAACTTTTTTTCCTATTTTAATCAAGTATAAATACCTTCTTTTTTGTTCTTCCTGTTAAAATGTTTCAATGTAATATAATCACATTTAGAAATTAAATTTATGGGTAACGTTTTAAATATCTATATAAAAATATATATTTAATTTTTTTTAAACACTTGTCAAAAAAAATAAATATAAACACGTTCCCCAAACGATTATTTAAATTCATTCCTTTTTTTAATACCAGAAGGCGCCACTGGTACATAAACAAATATCTAAAATGAATTTTGGTTAAAAAAATAATAATTAACAGCGCCAATTTCAAACAATTTGTTTTTATTTCTGATTAAATATTTAAAAAAAAAACAAGACAAAAATCTAATTGATATTTGATCAAATAACATTTTATTTTTAAAAACGCCATCTTTTACAATTCTCTCTCTCTATTAATAAAATTTATCCATTAAATTTTTTCAATTTTCATTTTTGTTTTTGTTAAATTTCGAAATATATATAAATAGTTTTTTTTTATTCGTAAAAACATTTATAATTTTTCTCGCGTTTATTGTTTTTATAAAAGCAGACGATCTATTGATTACTAAAAAAAAAAAAGTTTAAAATAAAACACAGATTATTATACGAAAAACAATAGCAATCAATTATTAACACACGCACACATTATTAAGATATGTTTTTTAAATTATTATTATATAATCGCTAAAATAAAAATATATCGATTATAAAAACAAAAAAAGTCTTTATTAGAGACACTCGTCACATACAGGATTCTCCCAGATACAGAAGTAAACATAACAGTTATGTACAAAAAGTGGAGATTAACATCGTTCTTTCTTCAAGTTGGATCTATCATCTTGTGTTGCGTCTATTGTCTGCGATTTTTTTTCCCCTGAATTTGTGAAAAGCTAATGCATTGGATAAATTAATTTTCATGAAATTAGCTATCTGAAAAAGATGTTATTAATACAATCATTGATTAATTTCACCATAAAAACTTTAAGAATTTCACAATTACGTGAACCAAGTAAAAGAATTAATAAATAGCAATAACGAGCCATATATATAATACAAATGAAAACAACGCGAATGTTTCTTTTCACGAGTAAAAAAATATATGGCATTTATAAATTGGATGGATTGTCTGCTATATCCTGAAATACATTTCGGAAAAGGAAAAATTGCAAAGGAAAAAAAAAGTTTCAATTTACCAAATTGGAAGATTAGAATATACGATCAATTATGTTTCTTTTCGGCTGTTTTCTAAGTGGTGTATATCGCGAAAGTATTGTAATATATATGGCGGAGCGCCATCTAGTGGAACAAAAATAAACTAAACGTTTATTTAATTTGTTCCGTGATATTTGTCCAACCCAATTTCTTGATAAATCAAGAAAAGTCAATTACGAACGCGTTTCAGGCTGTTGGCCCTCATCAACGTGGTGCAAACTCTATGACCAAATTTTGGTCTTATATACAGTTAAACCTGTCTATAGCGCCCCCTCTTGGGACTCATCAAATTAGGGTGCTATAGAGAGGGGGTGCTATAGACAGGTCACTTTTAATGTAAATCGCATCGTACTACGTATTTAAAATCGGGCGCTATAGACAGGTCACTTTTAATGTAAATCGCATCGTACTACGTATTTAAAATCGGGCGCTATAGACAGGTCACTTTTAATGTAAATCGCATCGTACTACGTATTTAAAATCAGGCGCTATAGAGAGGGGGTGCTATAGACAGGTCACTTTTAATGTAAATCGCATCGTACTACATATTTAAAATCGGGCGCTATAGACAGGTTTATGTTAACACTTCCAGAAAGTTCTGAAGCCATCGTATACGCATGTGCAGAAATAGCCTACTATCCGTGTTTATCTTTCAAACCCGTCGTTTTTTATTTACAGTAGGGCATGCTGGAGTCCAATTGATAAGATAATCAACGGGTAGATTTCTCGGTTTTTTTTTTACTCTACGCCAACAAAATTACTAATTTATAGACTAAGCCTAGTTTGATCATTGCATATGATGCTATCAACGACAATCATGCAAGAAATTGATCCAAAAACTGGGTAGTTCTACTCATGGACAAAACTTAAGGAAGTTATACCTTTTAGCATGTATATCGGGATTGAGACAATACATCTGAAAGATATTACAGTGACCTTTATTGAAGACACACGAGATAACCAAGTGTGTATACATTCATGGACAAAACTTAAGGAAGTTGTACCTTTTAGCATGTATATCGGGATTGAGACAATAACTCTGAAAGAAATTACAGTGACCTTTATTGAAGACACACGAGATAACCAAGTGTGTATACACTCATGGACAAAACTTAAGGAAGTTCTACCTTTTAGGATGTATATCGGGATTGAGACAATAACTCTGAAGATATTACAGTGACCTTTATTGAAGACACACGAGAAAACCAAGTGTGTATACACTCATGGACAAAACTTAAGGAAGTTATACCTTTTAGCATGTATATCGGGATTGAGACAATAACTCTGAAAGATATTACAGTGACCTTTATTGAAGACACACGAGATAACCAAGTGTGAACAAAATTACCTCTGTCTTCTTTTTCTTAAAAAAAAAAAAAAAAAAGATGACTGGCGACATCAAAATCAAACTCGATGCACACTATAACAACAATAAATATTTAAAAATAATAATAATAAAACCAGTTTGGAATATAAAAAATATATTTAAAAAGATAACTAGGAATCCTGGAGTCCAATGATGGATCTAACCACAAGTTTGGAAAGGTTTTCTGTTTACCTTATGTTTGTAAATAGGATATATTTACATATAGGATGTGTTGTAAATAAATATTTGGTATTGGCCTGAGCTATGCAAATGTAAACACAGGGGACGTAAACCAGCGCCACCGCACCAAGGAATGTATGGGTACCTATGGGTGGAGATCAACCACACCTATGGAACCAACGCCTTTTTCCAGGGACAACTTCGCCATTGTTTACTTTTTGACGTCTAGCTATGTATCTGAAAGAAAGTTGCTGATAGCTTGCATCATCTATCGGAATAAATAACAACTATTCGCTGATTTATTACAATAATTTTTCCAGAATTGGCTAAATACCCATTCTTGATTAATCACGAAAAGCTAACCACGTAAAACGTTTGTACTCCATGTTGGCTGTACATGGTGTCTGTTCCTCATGTCACCATTTCATATTGGAGCTAAGTCAGTGGCCTGCTACTGAGTAGTGCTCCCAGTCTTAATGACAAAGGCAGACGCATTCTACTTCACCTAGTGTGGAGATAAGAAAGAAGAAAAAGAAACATTCGTGTTTAAATCCTTTCATTGAATATACACCAAGAATCCTAGAAGCAAATGGCTAGCCAATATGCAAAGTTAGATAAGAAGCAGTAAATGTAAGGAAGTTTTGAAGACGTACGTACACGTTCCTTCTTATGCTGCCTTATTTCCTTCAAGGATGCAGCTAGCTGAGTCATGGCTATAATATCTCTCTGACTCAATTCTTACCTGTGGTATTGGTTTTCAATACCTATCAACATCACGACATGCCTTAAAAAACACGATTTTTTAATCCCCTATCAACAACAAAAAGCTTTATTAAGACCTTTTAGTCTTATACAGATTCTCCAAGCACAGAAATGTAGGGTACATACAGGAATAACAGTAATAGTACCAGTAATCAACAATAACAAAAAACTTTATTAAGACCTTTCAGCCTTATACAGATTCTACAAGCACAGAAATGTAGGATACATACAGGAATAACAGTAATAGTACCAGTAATCAAAAACAACAAAAAGCTTTATTAAGACCTTTCAGTCCTATACAGATTATCCAAGCACAGAAATGTAGGGTACATACAGGAATAACAGTAATAGTATCAGTAATCAACAATAACAAGGAGCTTTATTAAGACCTTTTAGTCTTATACAGATTCTCCAAGCACAGAAATGTAGGGTACATACAGGAATAACAATAATAGTACCAGTAATCAACAATAACAAGAAGCTTTATTAAGACCTTTTAGTCTTATACAGTTTCTCCAAGCACAGAAATGGCTGCCGGGAATCTGAGGTTTTACCCACTCGTTCAACGAATCTTTTGCTAAATTCTCCACTATAGAAGAGAAATGCCATTATACAGGAATAATAGTAACAATAGACGTCTAGTTTTGACGTTTAATTTAACGGATGAGGCGTTTCTTTGAAAGTTCAAAGAAGTAATCTTTGAAAGATCGCATTCTATAGCAATATTATCAATATTCGACTTAACAACCAATTCACTTTAGTTTTACAGAGAATATGGTTTTTTTATGGGCTACTAACCAAAGTGTATGATTTTCGAGCTCAGAAACGTCTACTTGAGATTGGCAATGCCTCCTGAAATCAGCAAAACGTCTACTTGAGATTGGCAATGCCTCCTGAAATCAGCAAAACGTCTACTTGAGATTGGCAATGCCTCCTGAAATCAGCAAAACGTCTACTTGAGATTGGCAATGCCTCCTGAAATAAGCAAAACGTCTACTTGAGATTGGCAATGCCTCCTGAAATCAGCAAAACGTCTTCCTGAGATTGGCAATGCCTTCTGACATAAGCAAAACGTCTTCTTGAGATTGGCAATGCTTCCTGACATAAGCAAAACGTCTTCTTGAGATTGGCAATGCCTTCTGAAATCAGCAAAATGTCTTCTTGAGATTGGTCATGTCTCCTGACATAAGCAAAACGTCTTCTTGAGATTGGCAATGCCTTCTGAAATCAGCAAAATGTCTTCTTGAGATTGGTCATGTCTCCTGACATCAGCAAAACGTTCTTACAGCCATAGTTCAAAGTATAAAATAATTAAGTATGGAACAAGATTAGGTTTTATTCTTTCTTTCTTATCTCCACTCAATAATACTAGTGTATGAAGTCTGTAAGAGCTTGAAAATTTTGATAATGTCTGTTGTGGGGATGAGTAGAACTCATCAATGGATAAGCCAATACAGTCAATAATGTAGTTTTGGGGTTGTAGGTTGAGAATTGCATTTAGTACCTAGTGGGAAAAGTCTTGCAACCGTTTTTGGAAGGTTTTTTTCCCCTTATCCTTTTATTAGTCTAAATTAGACAAGATCTTGGAGGTCTCGTGCTCATAAAGAAGTTCAAGAACTCTTCTTGGTTCTCTGTACAGGGATCCTTTGTCCTTTTCCGATACAATTTTGTATATGTTGGGGAGTAGCCTCTTCGGTTTTACACCTAATGCACATGGGGAAGCTTTTGGCTCCCTCTTTATTGACTAGAGGGCGCAAGTGACCAGATTTCCATCTGGCCAACTGTGTCGATTTCCTTCTGTTTAGTGGAGGGTCTGTTTTTTGGGGTTTTCTATTTGGTACCAAGAATGGTGAAAACTATCTCTATGGTTCCTTATCAGTTATTCTTAGAAGGTTAAATGTTCATAATTGACCAGACTTATCTGGAAATCAAGAACTTTGGGGGAAGGACAATATTGATGCTTGTCCTTTCTGCTCTTTTATCATTAGATTTTCAGAGAAAAAAAAAAGTGTCCAAGACGGGATTCGAACCTGAGTCGTGACTACCAAAAAAAAAAATCGAAGTTTTATACCATTCGTCTACCGTTAACCGCTGTGCCAATTAAAAATGGTTTATTTACATCTAGTCAAAGGTCAAAGAGAGAGTTTACAGAGTTTAAAATAGTAGAGAGAGAAAAATATATACACCAGACGAGGCCTTCACCGAAGATACATCTGGATCCTATCAGGAGCTTAGAATCGTCTTGAGTTCAGAAAGGCCCTTGCGAGTTAACCGCTGTGGATGCAAATTAAAACTGGGCGAAGGAAAAACGTGGAGGCGGTATTTTATTACCGTTATTTTTAACGTGGAAAGATAAAAAAAAAAAAAAGTTAAAGGAGGTTGACGAGTTGGCGTAGAGCCAGATGGGACTTAACGGCAAACTCTTACATTCAATAAGACATGGAAAATGTATGGGAGGTCTCGGGATTAGTTCCCTTGTTTATTAACCCTAACCTAAACTTAAATTCAACCTGAAACCTAAACTACACCTAATCCTGTCATGACTTGTAAATACTACGTTAAATTTTAGATGGAGGGGGTCGGTGGAAGGGTGATCTAAACCGTTGGTTTTCTACCGCTACGACCCGGGATCAAATCCCACATTGAATACTTTTTTTTTCTAATAAAAAAAAATGCTTCAATGAACCCCGATTCTTGCAAGCGCCCCCTCTTGGGACTCACCAAAATAGGATGCTATAGAGAGGGGGTGCTATAAACAGGTCACTTTTAATGTAAATCACATCGTACTACAGTTAAACCTGTCTATAGCGCCCCCTCTTGGGACTCACCAAAATAAGGTGCTATAGACAGGTCACTTTTAATGTAAATCGCATCGTATTATTTAAAATCGGGCGCTATAGAGAGGAAGGCGCTATTTAGAGGGGGCGACAGGTGTAACTGTATATACAGTAGAAAACTTGTATTAATTCGAATGTATTTAATTATAAAGCGTCTGTAATTCCAATATTTATATTGGTCCTTAGACTTTTTAAGCCTTTATTCAAAACATTTTTAATTCGATTTTTTTTTATTTTTGTCCCTTGAGCTTCGAATTATCAAAGTTCACTGTAATGATATAAAGGAAAACACTCACTCAGTCCACGCCATCAGAAACTTGCAGTTACACGATAAGGAGATGCCTTTTCCATAATTTATGCACCTTATCTCAGTACAATATCACATTTGTACTGTTTTTTTTTTTTTTTTCACACATTGTGTCGCGGTCTCACACAATTCTGGCCTTAACAACCCGTTTCATGATTTTTCAGGATGCCTGAATGACCAGTTTTTTGGTTTAAAAAACGTACGTCAAGAGAAAAAAAAAGTCGGTGGACGAGTGGGTAACACCTTCGATTCCCGACAGCCATGAACTGGGATTGAATCCCGCGTTAACATTTTGTTCAATATGTGAATAACCTTCACACATATTATTCATTGTTTCAATTATCATAAACTAGGTTGTTCTTTTTGAGCGGTACCTAATAAAGTGATTTTGGAACAAGGATATTAAAGGAAGAGTCAATGGACAAGTAGGTAACACCCTCGATTCCCGACAGCCATAAATCAGGATTGAATCCCACGTTAACATTTTGTTTTAATATGTGAATAACCTTCACACATATTATTCATTGTTGTAAATATCATAAACTCGGTTGTTCTTTTTGAGTGGTACCAAGTGATTTTGGAACAAGAATTAAAAAAAAAAACAGGCGTTTAAAATGAAAATATATGAATGACTTGTCCTGTCTACCCAAATGATTTTTTTTTTTTTGGCAGAGCGCCATCTCTTGGTAAAAATAGCAACTAAACGTTATGTTTATTTCCCTCTATTGACTAACCCATTTTCTCTTGATAAATCGGATGTTATATATATACAGTTAAACCTGTCTATAGCACCCCCTTTAAATAGCGTGGTACAAGCTGTACCTCAACGACCAAAAAAAAAACAGGTCATTCATTCAGGCATCCTGGAAAATCATGAAACGGGTAGTTAAGGCCAGAATTGCGTGAGACTGCGAAACAATGCCAAAAAATAGTACAAATGTGACAATGTACTGGGATAAAATGAATAAATTATGAAAAAGGCATCTCATTATTGTGTAACTGAAAGTTGCCGATGGCTTGGAGTAAGTGAGTGTTTAAATTTTTTCATACTTCAATGTGATCTGGAAGTAAACCTATCCCCCGATTTACACGGTACTTGTTTTTACACTTTTACACGGTTTTCCAAATAAGTTTTTTTTTTTGTTTTGTTTTTATCGCACTATACTAAATGCTACTGTGATTGAACACATGCGCTGTGTACACATCTCACGAGGAATCCCGAGCTTATGTGCTGACTACATATTTTAACCTGTCAATGCATTTTATTTTTATTTCTGTGTACACCTATCCCCCGATTTACACGTTTTTCTCAGGAACGTATCTACCGTGTAAATCGGGGGATAGGTGTATATTAAAATTAAATTTAATATTTTAGAAAGGCAATTTGGAAATTTGTCCGTTCTTGGCCATTCTGACAACCGTTAAATCTGAAAATTTGTCAACTTGCATTGTCCTCAGGTTCTTTATTTCGACTTAGAGCGCTATGTCCCCCCTAGGAACACTTGCACTTTAAACATAAACAGAAATTTTGAAAGAAAAGAAAGATATTTTAAATATGTACAGAATTAGTATGCAAGTTAGTTAGATGGAAAGATACCAACACAATTGATATACAGTAGACTCTCCTATAACGCGATTAATATGTTCCGTGTTGTATGGAATCGCGTTGTACGAAATCGCGTTGTAAAAACTCGCGTTATAGGAGAGTCTACTGTATGTACAAAGGGTTGGTATACAAATTTAGTTAAATGAAATGAAATTGTATTGTGTGTATTCGAGAAAAGCTATTTATAGATTTAAAAAAAAAGGTTGTCATCGGGTTCTAATAGGTGTACCAAAATTGAGATTCCTACGTGCTCTAGAAGTATACTGAAAATCGATTACAAGATTTGAGGACAGATAGACATAGAGGCAAGTTAAAAGTTTTTTTTAAATAGCTATAGACCAAGATTTTAACTAAAGTTGATAAAGGCAATAACTAAAAGGCTTGTTGCTTCTGTTGCATATAGTCACAGTGTAGAAAATACTATACTATACATACTACATATAGTTTTCTCTCTGTATTCTTAGTTCTCTTCTCTTCAATTACTCTGTAAACTGGCGAATCCTTTATAGGACGAGAGGTCCTCAATAAAGGCTTTTGCTGTTGTTGTTGATAAAGGCAATAAAGAAGAGTTAAATTAGGGAAGAAATATCAAACTAAGGATGGTGTAACGAACGTTCCCACAACATGTGAGGCCTATCTCTGATTACAGACCGGTCGTCTCTAGTTTCACCTTTGGTACAAGCTGATACCATAGCTCTGCCTGCCAGGGATGGGAAAGAGGCTTCCCTTGAATAGCTTTCCATATAAAGTCCTTCAACAGAATTATCACGATAATAAATTGATGTTATTATATTGAAAATTTTCAAAAATTGTATATAACACACAAAGAATGTAATTTGAAAATAGAGCAATCCATAAATAAATCTTTAATTAAAAAGGCATATACACCAATACCTCGCTTTGCGTCGTTTCGTTTTGCGTTTCTTTCGAAGTTGCATCGCTGCTTAATTTTTACTGATTTTCACTGTGCGTCGTTAGATTTTCGAAGTTGCGTTGTTTTAGATTAGAGTCTTTAATTTTTGTTTTTATTATTTTTTTTCCTAAAATATGGCAACACCTTTGTTTTTGATTGCGCCTTCACATATTTTCCCTTTGCGTCGTGTTTTTTTTTTTGGAACGTAACCCCGACGCAAAGCGAGGTATGGGTGTATTGGATCAAGATATAATTTATTAATATGTTATAACACCTTGATAAAGGTTGGCGTTTAGCCAACTGAAATATTGGTAAAATAAATGATATTTTGATCCAATATATGTCTTTTTAATTAAAGAAGGTAAAATATATTTTCTCCCCCTTTTCAATATCATTAATATTTAAAATATGTTAAAATTAATGTATACATAAAATAGTATATATCATCAATTTATTAACGTGATAATCCTGTTGAAGGACTGATAAGTCCGAAAGCTTGAAAATAAAAAGTTGAACAAGAAACTTAACCCTGGAAGCTTTATTTATTTTATAGGGGGTCCAGTGGAAGGATGGTCTAAACCATTGGTTTTCGACCGCTACGACCCGGGTTTGATTTCCCGCATTGGGCACTTTTTTTTCTGATTTATATTTTAAAAAAAATGCTCCAATGGCCCCCGATTCTTGCAAAAGTCCAACCACACCAGCAAGTGCAAGTAACCAAATGGGGCTCTGACATATTTGTAAGTGTATAAAAAGTCGAACTGCTTTTCACATGTGTAGACATGTGGTGTATTTACAGTAAAAAGTCGCTAACTACCCACCAAGATTATCATGGCCTGTACCATATGTAGACATGTGGTGTACTTACAGTAAAAAGTCGCTAACTACCCACCAAGATTAGCATGGCCTGTACCATGTATAGACATGTGTTGTACTTACAGTAAAAGCAGTCGCTAACTACCCACCAAGATTATCATGGCCTGTACCATATGTAGACATGTGGTCTACTTACAGCAAAAGCAGTCGCTAACTACCCAACAAGATTAGCATGGCCTGTACCATATGTATAGACATGTGGTGTACTTACAGTAAAAGCAGTCGCTAACTACCCACCAGGATTATCATGGCCTGTACCATATGTAGACATGTGGTGTACTTACAGTAAAAGCAGTCGCTAACTACCCACCATGATTATCATGGCCTGTACCATATGTATAGACATGTGGTGTACTTACAGTAAAAGCAGTCGCTAACTACCCACCAGGATTATCATGGCCTGTACCATATGTATAGACATGTGGTGTACTTACAGTAAAAGCAGTCGCTAACTACCCACCAGGATTATCATGGCCTGTACCATATGTATAGACATGTGGTGTACTTACAGTAAAAGCAGTCGCTAACTACCCACCATGATTATCATGGCCTGTACCATATGTATAGACATGTGGTGTACTTACAGTAAAAGCAGTCGCTAACTACCCACCATGATTATCATGGCCTGTACCATATGTATAGACATGTGGTGTACTTACAGTAAAAGCAGTCGCTAACTACCCACCATGATTATCATGGCCTGTACCATATGTATAGACATGTGGTGTACTTACAGTAAAAGCAGTCGCTAACTACCCACCAAGATTAGCATGGCCTGTACCATATGTATAGACATGTGGTGTACTTACAGTAAAAGCAGTCGTTAACTACCCACCATGATTATCATGGCCTGTAACACGTGTATTAGGGATAAGCAAAAGAAATGTATTTTATAATAAGGTAAGAATAAATTATCAAACGTTTTTGGTACCCAACAAGGGAACAAGAGGAACGAACCAAAAACATGGGGACAAGCCACAACGGACTTAAACAATCCAAAAACAAGGGGACAAGCCACAACGGACTTAAACAATCCAAAAACAAGGGGACAAGCCACAACGGACTTAAACAATCCAAAAACAAGATGATCACATACCGCATGGACGGTCCAGATTGGAGCATAGAATGCTGGTACGGTTCAAACTTATCGCGCAACATTTGCTCAAGATAAGACGTCGTTAAAAACAGTCAAAAAACAATAAAGATAAACAACAGTTCTGTATGTAGGTAGAGTAAGTTCTGTCTGTGTGTTATCCCATGGTAAACCTGTTCTATAGCTATTGCCACTTGGTGATAGCAATATGGATGGATTTTATGGGTAGCAGGCCATGTGGTTCTTTTATATGCTTATGACACGATTCGTTTATGACAGGATCTGTTTAAGACACGCTTAAGACATGGTGAACATAAGACATGATCCATTTAAGACATGGTGAGCTTAGACACAGCCCGTTTAAGACATGGTAAGTAATTTTTGAAACATTTTTTTTTTTTTTTTAATTCCGAAAAAAAAGTGTCAAATGCAAGGATTCGATCCCGGGTTGCTTCCTAAGGTGTATCTATATAGGACTGGTGGTCTTAATAAAGTTGCATATGCAACAACAACAACAACAACAAAAAAGCCTTTATTTAGGGTCACTGACCCTATACAGGATTCACCAGAGGTATGCATAAAGTTGCATATGCATGTATATATGTATGTACTATATAGTAAGGCTAAAAAAAAATATATAAAAGTGTTTAGCTAAGTGTTAACTTACATTGGGAAGGGAGGTACCAGGTAGTACATAAAATACGGCCATATCGGCCGAGGAGTGAAGTAATGATTGGACATTGTAATCTTTAGCTTGAAGAATTGTCCAATTTGGGCCTAGTAACAACGGCTTGTGTAGCTTTACTATAATCCTAGTGCCAACTTTGTTTATATCTGAAAATACTTCTGGAGAAGCTCTAAAAGGTCCACTAGTACTGTTTTTACAATGAAAAGGCTTTTGAAGCTAACTTAGCTGTTCTGGAACGATGATTTTGAACGTAAAAGACTTCTGGAACAAAGTAAGCTCTTCTGCTATTGCGATTTTGAACCTAAAAGGCTTCTTGAAAGAATTTAACTGTTCTGAAACGATTATTTTGAACCTGAAAGGCTTCTGAAACGGTGTTTTGAACCTAAAAGGCTTCTGGAACGAACTTAACTGTTCTGAAACGGTGTTTTGAACCTAAAAGACTTCTGGAACGAAATAAACTATTTTGCAACGGTGATTTTGAACCTAAAAGACTTCTGGAACGAAATAAACTATTTTGCAACGGTGATTTTGAACCTAAAAGACTTTTGGAACGAACTATAAGCTGTTCTGCTATTGCGATTTTGAACGTAAAAGGCTTCTGGAACGAAGTAGACTGATCTGGTAGTAATTTTAGGAGCGTAAAAAAGTTCTGGAACGAATTAAACTGTTCTAGTACTGTGATTTTGAACCTAAAAGGCTTCTAAAACGAAGTAAGCTCTTCTGCTATTGCGATTTTGAACCTAAAAGGCTCCTGGAACGGTGATTTTGAACCTAAAAGACTTTTGGAACGAACTATAAGCTGTTCTGCAACGGTGATTTTGAACCTAAAAAGCTTCTGAAACGGTGATTTTGAACCTAAAAAGCTTCTGAAACGGTGATTTTGAACTTAAAAGGCTTCTGAAACGGTGATTTTGAACTTAAAAGGCTTCTGGAACGAAGTAAACTGTTCTAGGACTCGGATTGTAGTAACGTAAGACTTCTGGAAAATATTAAACTGTGGCAGTACCGTTGAAAAGTACATACCAGCAATTTCTGGAGTGTTCTAAGCAATGTTGGTAGAGCGTTAGTAAGTAACAAAGAATTCTGTACCGTAGTCAAGTGTGATTGGCGTTTGTTTGTCTAGTGAATGATTTAATTAATCTTTTTTTTTTTTAAATGACGTTGTGTCATTTCTCTTATCTTTTATCTGACGAAGGTATACAGCTATACAATTTCTTATCTATACCATCTCAACGCCATCTATCGAGGAAAAATGGTACCAATTTTAATGCTACTTAGACAATAGAACAACCTCCAGAGGACACTCACATTTTAGCATGTATATCGGGATTGAGACAATAACTCTGAAAGATATTACAGTGACCTTTATTGAAGACACACGAGATAACCAATATACACTCATGGACAAAACTTAAGGAAGTTGTACCTTTTAGCATGTATATCGGGATTGAGACAATAACTCTGAAAGATATTACAGTGACCTTTATTGAAGACACACGAGATAACCAAGTGTGTATACACTCATGGACAAAACTTAAGGAAGTTGTACCTTTTAGCATGTATATCGGGATTGAGACAATAACTCTGAAAGATATTACAGTGACCTTTATTGAAGACACACGAGATAACCAAGTGTGTATACACTCATGGACAAAACTTAAGGAAGTTGTACCTTTTAGCATGTATATCGGGATTGAGACAATAACTCTGAAAGATATTACAGTGACCTTTATTGAAGACACGCGAGATAACCAAGTGTGTATACACTCATGGACAAAACTTAAGGAGGTTGTACCTTTTAGCATGTATATCGGGATTGAGACAATAACTCTGAAAGATATTACAGTGACCTTTATTGAAGACACACGAGATAACCAAGTGTGTATACACTCATGGACAAAACTTAAGGAAGTTGTACCTTTTAGCATGTATATCGGGATTGAGACAATAACTCTGAAAGATATTACAGTGACCTTTATTGAAGACACGCGAGATAACCAAGTGTGTATACACTCATGGACAAAACTTAAGGAGGTTGTACCTTTTAGCATGTATATCGGGATTGAGACAATAACTCTGAAAGATATTACAGTGACCTTTATTGAAGACACACGAGATAACCAAGTGTGTATACACTCATGGACAAAACTTAAGGAAGTTGTACCTTTTAGCATGTATATCGGGATTGAGACAATAACTCTGAAAGATATTACAGTGACCTTTATTGAAGACACGCGAGATAACCAAGTGTGTATACACTCATGGACAAAACTTAAGGAGGTTGTACCTTTTAGCATGTATATCGGGATTGAGACAATAACTCTGAAAGATATTACAGTGACCTTTATTGAAGACACACGAGATAACCAAGTGTGTATACACTCATGGACAAAACTTAAGGAAGTTGTACCTTTTAGCATGTATATCGGGATTGAGACAATAACTCTGAAAGATATTACAGTGACCTTTATTGAAGACACGCGAGATAACCAAGTGTGTATACACTCATGGACAAAACTTAAGGAGGTTGTACCTTTTAGCATGTATATCGGGATTGAGACAATAACTCTGATAGATATTACAGTGACCTTTATTGAAGACACACGAGATAACCAAGTGTAAACAGCCTCTGCCTCCTTATAAAAAATAAAATAGACGACCGGCGACATCAAAAACTTTCCACTTCTATAAGTTTTATCCATAAGTATATCACAGAATCAACAAGTTTTTGTTATTTATACTTAATATACGCAGTAAAGGCCATGATAATCATGGTGGGTAGAAGTTGGCGACTGCTTTTACTGTAAGTACACCACATGTCTACACATGGGAAAAGCAGTTCGACTTTGCACTTACAAATATGCCAGAGCCTCGTTTAGTTACTTGTGCTCGCTGGCGGGGTTGGACTTTTACAAGAATCAGGGGTCCATTGTAGCATTCCAACAACAGTAACATTTAAAAATCAGTTTGAAGAAGGAATAAAAAGTTTACGGCAACGAGTTTTATTTATGCTGTATAATAGGCAAGCTCTCGTACGATGACGTCCTTCAACAGGCTTACTATACAAGAAACTTAGAGGATAATATCTTGTACTACCCGAGTGACCCGTGCAGTAATTATAAAATAAAATAAAAGTAACGATTAAATCAGAAATACGAAATATATGTAGGGGACATGTAAAAATTATTGTTTTGTATTTCTATTTTATGTAAATTTTATTTACTTTTTAAAATTCATATTTTTTGTTGCAAATATGCAAATTTTTATTATCTAATTTATATGTTTTTTCTATTTAATTGGATTCTTCATTTTTTTCTTTTGTTGTCTGAATATAATAACAAGGTATAACCTTAGTGATTACAATAAAACAAAACTTGATTTTGCAAGAAATGTTTATGTGGATTATTGTTAATTAACCACCACATATATATTAGAAATTAGTAAGTACTAATAATACAAAAAAAAACGTGTTTTAAAAATAAACAATTCGATGAAGATAAATCTTCTATATATATAAAAATGAATGTTTGTATGTTTGTCTGTTTGTCTGTATGTCCGGTATACAAATTCGCAGTAGTTCACTAATTCAAACCAAAATTTCCATACCTAGGTAAAAAAAATACGGGGAAGACGATAGGCTATTTTAAAAATATATAAATCAATTATTAAAACTATATATTTTTATTCAGAAAATGATGATGACGATATTGCTGTATCATGTTTGATTATCAGCTACAAAATTATATCGGGAAAAATTCCAAAAAGCAGAGACCACGGGTGAAACCAGTTTATTATTTTGTACGCAGGAACAAAATTCTAACAGAAACACATTCATTCGAGCAGAAAACAAAAGCCAGATCATCTTTCTATAAAAATATCGCTTCTCAGACACAAAGTTTGGAGCGGGACGTTTCACAAGAGTGACATCCACGGCGCCAATTTATAATTGTAACGAATAGTATTTGAATAAAACATTTAATCGGGTAAAACCCGGGCGTTGCCCGGGTCATTCGGCTAGTAACAAATAAGATAAACAACACATTTAAAGACAAAAAATCTACGATTACAAAATCGAACAAATTAAAAATAAATAAATCTTTTGATATTTGGAAAATAAAAAATAAGACGGTCATGTGAAGCAAAAAATAAGGAAAATTTTGGTATATAAATGGTTATTTATAGTTAAATATCTTTGGAGGAGATAGCTTCAAACTGAGAACTCTGTTAGCCTATTATCTATATATAGATAGTAAGCCTGTTGAAGGAGGTCATAATACGAAAGCTTGCCAATTATACAGTACAAATGAAAGAAACACGTCACCGTAAACTTTAATTCCTTCTTCAAGATGTTTTCTGGCGATTCCTTCTAAAAAAAAAAAGTCATTTTTATATAGTACCAATCATTAATAACTTTTTTTCTTTCCGAAATCACTTTATTAGGTACCGCTCAACAAGAGAAACCTAGTTTATGATATTTGAGGGTCGGTGGAAGTCGATGGTTTACGACCGCTACGACCCGGGTTCGATTTCCGCATTGGGCACTTTTTTTCTGATAAAAAAAATGCTCCAATGTCCCCCAATTGGGGACGGGGGCTCTGGCACATTTGTAAGTGCAAAGTCGAACTGGTTTTCACATGTGTAGACATGTGGTGTACTTACAGTAAAAGCAGTCGCCTTCTACCCATCATGATTATCATGGCCTGTACCACGTGTAGACATGTGGTGCACTTACAGTAAAAAGTATGATATTTACAACAATGAATAATAAGTGAAGGTTATTCACATATTAAAACAAAATGTTAACGTGGGATTCAATTCCGGTTCATGACTGTCGGGAATCGAGGATGTTACCTACTTGTTCACCGACTTTAATGTTAACATCTTTCATACACACATAGTTATATGTGTTTGTTATCTCACACAATTGTAGCTATCTACAAGTAAAAAAGAAAAAACTCTATACAATGTCTACACGTACATTTGTAGACAATTGTAACACCTTTTATATACTTAACTGTCTATAGCGTCCCTTCTTGGGACTCACCAAAATAGGGTGCTATAGAGAGGGGGAGCTATAGACAGGTCACTTTTAATTTAAATCGCATCGTACTACAGTTAAACCTGCATATAGCGTCTCCTCTTGGGACTCATCAAAATAGGGTGCTATAGAGAGGGGGTGCTATAGACAGGTCACTTTTAATGTAAATCGCATCGTACTACAGTTAAACCTGTATATAGCACGTCCTCTTGGGACTCACCAAAATAGGGTGCTATAGAGAGGGGGTGCTATAGACAGGTCACTTTTAATGTAAATCGCATCGTACTACAGTTAAACCTGCATATAGCGTCTCTCCTCTTGGGACTCATCAAAATAGGGTGCTATAGACAGGTCACTTTTAATGTAAATCGCACCGTACTACAGTTAAACCTGTCTATAGCGCCCCCTCTTGGGACTCACCAAAATAGGGTGCTATAGACAGGTCACTTTTAGTGTAAATCACATCGTACTACGTATTTAAAATCGGGCGCTATAGAGAAGAAGGCGCTATTTAGAGGGGGCGCTATAGACAGGTTTAACTGTATATATAAAAAATCTTATCTACACAGAGAAATGGCGTATTGTTAAAGCACAAAAAAATTAAAAAAAAAAAAAAAGATCATTGTTCGAGACTGGAAAGAAAAGAGAAGAAAAAGAAACAAAGATTGTATCGTGAACCTAGAGGTTGTTAGGATAGATGGTTTCGAGATAAAAACTGAGAGATCTTAGCTAAAAAGGCTGAGAAATGATAAGAACAGTGAGATCTTAAGGAAAAAAAGGACATTTCCTGATCATGTACCTAAAAGTTGCTGATGGCTTGCGCCATCTATCGGAATAAATCTTTTCAGTTGATCTCGAGGACGATGCCATCACCATTTACTCATACGCGAAACCGTAGATCACCAAATACGTGGTGTCGCTGGAGACCCGCTGGTGATTCTCTACTCTGCAGCGGTGGTAGAGGCGCCATATTCTTTGTACAGTTAAACCTGTCTATAGCGCCCCCTCTTGGGACTCACCAAAATAGGGTGCTATAGAGAGGGTGTACTATAGACAGGTCACTTTCAATGTAAATCCCATCGTACTACGTATTTAAAATCGGACGCTATAGAGAGGAAGGCGATATTTAGTGGGGGCGCTATAGACAGGTTTAACTGTATATAGTAACGTAATTATATATTTTTAAATAGTACAGACTGTGTACTTTTGCACATGTATTGACAAGATGTCAATTATTTTAATTGTCTATCAGAATAAATATCAACTAATCGCTTAATGATTCCAGAATTGGCCAAATACCCATTTCTTGATTAATACAGAGAAGCTAACCACGTACGTGTTTCAGGCTGTTGGCCATCGTCAGCGTGGTGCAAGCTGTACGTCACCGACCAAAAAAAAAAACTGGTCTTTGGGGATATCCTGAAAAACCATGAAATCAAGAGGGATCTTAAGCAAAAGGCTGAGAAGAACAAGGATCATAGCCAAAAATATTGAAACAGGGGAATCTTAGCCAAAAGACTGAAAAATGATAAGAACAGGAATCTTAAAGATAGAGGCTGCCTGGCCGGCATTCATAGTTCTTAGAATTAAAGATAATTCGGCCAGTAAATATTTTTATTACCTCGACGTTTCGACAAGAATTGTCGAAAATTCGTATTGACCGAAGTATCGTTAATTTTAAGAAGAACAGGAATCTTAGCCAAAAGGCTGAAAAGAGATAAGAACAGAGATCTTAGCCAAAAGGCTGAGAAGGGATAAGAACAGAGATTTTAGCCAAAATGCTGAAAAGTGATAAAGAACAGGGATTTCAGCCAAAAAGGCTGAGAAGGGATTCAAACTCAGGTCGTCACAAGTCGAAAATCAAAGGCTTTACCACTGATCCACCGACCTCTCCCCCAAAAAAGTTGCCCTTTTGGGTTTCGATCCTGGGTCACGGTTTTCGAAAAACAACAGTTTATACCATTAAGATCTTATTGCCAAGAACAATGGGATCTTAGCCAAAAAAGGCTGAGAAATGTTAAGAAAACGGGAAAGGATAATACATGGTAAAGTTACTCACAGAAGATGAAGAGTTGGGCATGCTGGTTTCCAATATTTAACGTGTTTATCTCTCCAGAGAATGAAGTTTTGACTTCTAGGAACAATATGCTCCATTATGGTCACTTTCTCACCGTGAAATTTCTTTCTTTGCACAGAGAAGAGCATCCTCGTGAGGAACGAGGCGTGCTAGCGAGTGATCCTCACGTGAAGATGCTCATAGCTGAGGTTTTTTTAACTCGGATAAAACTTCTTTATTCCTTTGTTTGAATGTCTTGGTAGAAACGAATTTTCACCAAAAAGAAGTCACCCTTGATAGAAAATATAGCGACTGCTGTGATAGAGATGTATGGAGACATCTGAGGCTCTTCATTGAACACGACAACAAAAAATTGATCCAGAACAGCAGCTTTACAAACCCAAGAACATTACGACTGCTGTGATAGAGATGTATGGAGATATCTGAGGCTCTTCATCGGACACAACAGAAATTTACCCAGAACTTTACACACCCAAGTGTATTTTCTGCGTGATTTTAATATTGCCTTTCTGTATAGCATAATTGTACGTGGTGATGCCTGTTTATCAAGATGGGACAGGTTGAGAAAGAAGGCAGGTGCCAAATGGCAGATAGCCGTGGAGACAGTTGGCACAACCTCCCTAGGAGCCTACGGCCGACTATAACTCAGCTAACATGCTACCCACATAAATCATACCCATCTTTACGAGCTTGTCTAACATGAAGTATACCCATGACTAGCATTATTTATCAAAGGACCAAAGATAACGCAAACTATAAGAATGTTAAACAATTTTTAACGGGTATGACTCTTTTTGAAATAAAACAATTGGATGTGCTTATAATGGCCGATGGTACCCAGGTATCCCAATGGATATAGGAATGGTTTCCAGGTATCCCAATGGATATAGGGATGGTTTCCAGGTATCCCAATGGATATAGGGATGGTTGCCAGGTATCCCAATGGATATAGGGATGTTTGCAAGGTATCCCAATGGAAATAGGGATAGTTTCCAGGTATCCCAATGAATATAGGGATGGTTTCCAGGTATCCCAATGGATATAGGGATGTTTGCAAGGTATCCCAATGGAAATAGGGATAGTTTCCAGGTATCCCAATGAATATAGGGATAGTTTCCAGGTATACCAATGGATATAGGGATGGTTTCTAGCTATCCCAATGAATATAGGGATGGTTTCCAGGTATCCCAATGAATATAGGGATGGATGGTAGCCAGGTATCCCAATGGATATAGGGATGATTTCTAGCTATCCCAATGGATATAGGGATGGTTGCCAGGTATCCCAATGGATATAGGGATGGTTGCCAGGTATCCCAATGGATATAGGGGTGGCTGCCTCAACCGGTCATCCGTTCAACCATCCAACCGTACGCAGCTAGAGGACAAAGGTTCGTGCACGACTGGCGTGAAGAGTGCGTTAGTTCCGCTTGGCTTAACTCCATCCGCCGCCATCTTTCTGCAGAAGATTGAATTGCCTTTAAATACAAACACTCGTCTGCTTTAGAAAGATACTCCAATATGCAATTAGGAAACTTTTAAAAACATCTTGTAGAAATCATTAGTAATGTGTCCATTAAGACATCCTTTCAGTTTGATCAAAGAAATTCTATTGAAGGGATTGTTGGTATAATGGTACATATGAAAATATGTTTGTTCATAGAGAGGGTTGAGATTTGCATAACTTTGGACAAAGGAGCATTTAGCTTTCCTAATATTACCTTTGCCAACCGGGCAACACGCACACAACACAATGACACATTAGTGTAAAACCCATCAGCTTCTAAATTACTAAGGTGGGGAGATTCCTAGAAGTAATCATGTTAATCATTAAATGATTGTATACCACAGAATGGTTCCTTAATATGGTAGATATCCTTGTATTGCAGTTATCTACAATCTACAACAAGCCTTTATTAAGGACACTCGTCCTATACAGGATCCTCCCAGATACAGAAGTAAACATAACAGTTATCTACAACAAAGCCTTTATTAAGGACACACGTCCCATACAGGATTCTCCCAGATACAGAAGTAAACATAACAGTTATCTACAACAAAGCCTTTATTAAAGACACACGTCCCATACAGGATTCTCCCAGATACAGAAGTAAACATAACAGTTATCTACAACAAAGCCTTTATTAAAGACACACGTCCCATACAGGATTCTCCCAGATACAGAAGTAAACATAACAGTTATCTACAACAAAGTCTTTATTAAAGACACACGTCCCATACAGGATTCTCCCAGATACAGAAGTAAACATAACAGTTATCTACAACAAAGTCTTTATTAAAGACACACGTCCCATACAGGATTCTCTCAGATACAGAAGTAAACATAACAGTTATCTACAACAAAGCCTTTATTAAGGACACACGTCCCATACAGGATTCTCCCAGATACAGAAGTAAACATAACAGTTATCTACAACAAAGTCTTTATTAAAGACACACGTCCCATACAGGATTCTCCCAGATACAGAAGTAAACATAACAGTTATCTACAACAAAGTCTTTATTAAAGACACACGTCCCATACAGGATTCTCCCAGATACAGAAGTAAACATAACAGTTATCTACAACAAAGTCTTTATTAAAGACACACGTCCCATACAGGATTCTCCCAGATACAGAAGTAAACATAACAGTTATCTACAACAAAGTCTTTATTAAGGACACACGTCCCATACAGGATTCTCCCAGATACAGAAGTAAACATAACAGTTATCTACAACAAAGTCTTTATTAAAGACACACGTCCCATACAGGATTCTCCCAGATACAGAAGTAAACATAACAGTTATCTACAACAAAGTCTTTATTAAGGACACACGTCCCATACAGGATTCTCCCAGATACAGAAGTAAACATAACAGTTATCTACAACAAAGTCTTTATTAAGGACACACGTCCCATACAGGATTCTCCCAGATACAGAAGTAAACATAACAGTTATCTACAACAAAGTCTTTATTAAGGACACACGTCCCATACAGGATTCTCCCAGATACAGAAGTAAACATAACAGTTATCTACAACAAAGTCTTTATTAAGGACACACGTCCCATACAGGATTCTCCCAGATACAGAAGTAAACATAACAGTTATCTACAACAAAGACTTTATTAAAGACACACGTCCCATACAGGATTCTCCCAGATACAGAAGTAAACATAACAGTTATCTACAACAAAGACTTTATTAAAGACACACGTTCCATACAGGATTCTCCCAGATACAGAAGTAAACATAACAGTTATCTACAACAAAGACTTTATTAAAGACACACGTTCCATACAGGATTCTCCCAGATACAGAAGTAAACATAACAGTTATCTACAACAAAGTCTTTATTAAGGACACACGTCCCATACAGGATTCTCCCAGATACAGAAGTAAACATAACAGTTATCTACAACAAAGTCTTTATTAAGGACACACGTCCCATACAGGATTCTCCCAGATACAGAAGTAAACATAACAGTTATCTACAACAAAGTCTTTATTAAGGACACACGTCCCATACAGGATTCTCCCAGATACAGAAGTAAACATAACAGTTATCTACAACAAAGACTTTATTAAAGACACACGTTCCATACAGGATTCTCCCAGATACAGAAGTAAACATAACAGTTATCTACAACAAAGCCTTTATTAAGGACACACGTCCCATACAGGATTCTCCCAGATACAGAAGTAAACATAACAGTTATCTACAACAAAGACTTTATTAAAGACACACGTCCCATACAGGATTCTCCCAGATACAGAAGTAAACATAACAGTTATCTACAACAAAGCCTTTATTAAAGACACACGTCCCATACAGGATTCTCCCAGATACAGAAGTAAACATAACAGTTATCTACAACAAAGACTTTATTAAAGACACACGTCCCATACAGGATTCTCCCAGATACAGAAGTAAACATAACAGTTATCTACAACAAAGACTTTATTAAAGACACACGTCCCATACAGGATTCTCCCAGATACAGAAGTAAACATAACAGTTATCTACAACAAAGACTTTATTAAAGACACACGTCCCATACAGGATTCTCCCAGATACAGAAGTAAACATAACAGTTATCTACAACAAAGACTTTATTAAAGACACACGTCCCATACAGGATTCTCCCAGATACAGAAGTAAACATAACAGTTATCTACAACAAAGACTTTATTAAAGACACACGTCCCATACAGGATTCTCCCAGATACAGAAGTAAACATAACAGTTATCTACAACAACAAAGCCTTTATTAAGGACACACGTCCCATACAGGATTCTCCCAGATACAGAAGTAAACATAACAGTTATCTACAACAAAGACTTTATTAAAGACACACGTCCCATACAGGATTCTCCCAGATACAGAAGTAAACATAACAGTTATCTACAACAAAGCCTTTATTAAGGACACACGTCCCATACAGGATTCTCCCAGATACAGAAGTAAACATAACAGTTATCTACAACAAAGTCTTTATTAAGGACACTCGTCCCATACAGGATTCTCCCAGATACAGAAGTAAACATAACAGTTATCTACAACAAAGTCTTTATTAAGGACACTCGTCCCATACAGGATTCTCCCAGATACAGAAGTAAACATAACAGTTATCTACAACAAAGTCTTTATTAAGGACACACGTCCCATACAGGATTCTCCCAGATACAGAAGTAAACATAACAGTTATCTACAACAAAGACTTTATTAAGGACACACGTCCCATACAGGATTCTCCCAGATACAGAAGTAAACATAACAGTTATCTACAATCTACAACAAGACTTTATTAAGGACACACGTCCCATAAAGGATTCTCCCAGATACAGAAGTAAACATAACAGTTATCTACAATCTACAACAAGACTTTATTAAGGACACACGTCCCATACAGGATTCTCCCAGATACAGAAGTAAACATAACAGTTATCTACAATCTACAACAAGACTTTATTAAGGACACACGTCCCATAAAGGATTCTCCCAGATACAGAAGTAAACATAACAGTTATCTACAATCTACAACAAGACTTTATTAAAGACACACGTCCCATACAGGATTCTCCCAGATACAGAAGTAAACATAACAGTTATCTATAGAAAGTGGAGATTAACATCGACCTTTCTTCAAGTTGGATCCATCATCTGTTTTACGCCTATTGTCTGTGCTGTGTTTATACTAAAAACCCTTTTGCTGTAGAAATGATGTTTTTAAGAATGATATTAGGGTTTGAATAATATGATACAAGGTCGACGTAAGTAGCTATAGTAGGTAGGTATATAGGGTCCAGCTTAAGTTTCAGCTCAACCAAGGCTATGTATTGGTAGCAAGCTGGCACGTACTCCTAATGAGAAAATGACGTGTTAACAGAAATAAAATGCTACCTTGACTTAATCAGATCTTTCTTTTTCGTGACGTACACTTTGAACTTACGTGCTATTTGTGGAAATTATTGGTAATTAGGGATTTGATGGAAAACTGGTATACACCGTCGAATTAACTACAGAAACTACCATGGTTCTAATCCCCTATTAGTCACTATATACACTCATGGACAAAAATTAAGGAAGTTGAAACTTTTTGATATCCCTATTTGTCTTTTTTTGTAAGGAGACAGAGGTTGTTCATACTTGGTTATCTCGTGTATCTTCAATAAAGGTTACTGTAATATCTTTCAGAGTTATTGTCTCAATCCCGATATACATGCTAAAAGGTACAACTTCCTTAAGTTTTGTCCATGAGTGTATACACACTTGGTTATCTCAGTTAACACTGAAGATAGCTAGGTTTAACTGTAGATATATATCGACAAAACATCTACCAGGAGGTTCAATATCCTTAAAAAGGAAAACGCTTGCAGAATTCGTAGATGCGGACGTTGTTTGAGGCCAAGAGGCCGGATCCTGTGAAAACCCAGGTTCGATGTCCTTATCTTGTATTGTGATGGTTCATACTGCCGCCAAAGACAGAGTGGGGTATAAATAACTTAGGAATGACGGTTAGCGAATACAAGATCTATTTTAAGTCCGTCCTCAGTGTAGGGATAACCCTCCCCTCAAACAACAAGCTGCCGTCCCTTTGTAAAACTTGGTCAAGAAGACATCAATACAATTTAGTGTTTTGATACCAAGCTCAATGTGCCAAAACAATAATAGCTGCTATTAACTTGTACTACATTCTGTGTCCCTGGTTCTCAGTCAAGCTAGCTGAGTCCAAGTTTTATAGTAAGCTTGTTACTGATCCCACTACAAGAAGTATTTCGTAAAATTCGGACAAGAAGACACCAATACAATTCAGTTTGAATCCAAACTCACATTTTTTAAGACAAAACTATACAAACTACTACATCCTCTGTCTATTGTTCTCAGTCAAGGTGCAGGTCCCGTGTTCCTGATTCTCCAAGAAGCCGTTGTCCCATCGTAAAACTTGGTTAAGAAGACATCAATACAACTTAGTTTGAATCCAATTTCCATAAGACAAAACCATAATAGCTGATCTTAACTTGTACTACATTTTTTTGTCCCTAGATATCAGTCAAGCTAGCAGGTCCTGTGTCCCTGGATCTCCAAGAAGCCGTCGTTCTTTCTTGTTGTCGTGTCCAATAAAGACCCTCAGATGTCTCCATACATCTCTATCACAGCAGTCGCTATGTCCACTATATTTTGATCGTTTTTTCTTAAAACGCATAAAAGAAGACACCAATACAATTCAGTTTTGATTCTCTCTTCTTTCTTATCTCAAAGCCATGATAATCATGGTGGGTAGTTAGCGACTGCTTGGTTTTGATTCTAAGTTTCTTAAGCCAAAACCATAATAGCTGATCTTGTACTACATTCTTTTTCCCTAGATTATACAGTCAAGCTAGCAGGTACCTGGATCTCCAAGAAGCCGTTGTCCCTTCGTAAAACCCGGACAAGAAGACATCAATACAATTCAGTTTTGATGCCAAGTTCCAAGAGACAAACCATAATAGCTGATCTTAACATACATAATAGCTCTTCTTCATCCTGTGTCCTTGGATCTCAATCTAGCTGAGTTTCTATCCGTAATGTATCTTGGTCGTTTTTCCTAAAACCTATAAAAGAAAACACCAATACAATTCAGTTTTGATTCAAAACTCCAAGAGACAAAACCATAATAGCTGATCTTAACTTATACTACATCTCAGTCAAGCTTGCTGAGTACAGGAATTCGTTATTTCGTAAAACCCCGAAAAAAATGCTCTGTAATCTAAAATGGCCATTTGAGCACCCAGGATATGCATTTTTTTTTATAGCACTAACTGACTCTCACTTTAAAAATGGTTTTTTAACATGTTCAGCGTATTTACGCAAATTTAGTCTTAAATACTCATTTATTGATTTCTAAAAAAAAATCGTGGATCAGCTTTTTTTTTTTATCGCTTTAGGTACCTGCACCACGCTGACGAGGGGTAACAACCCGAAACGCGTACGAGGTTAGATTTTTTTATTTTTTTATTTATCAAGGGGGGTGTTCATATGGGTATGCTAAATATCATAATTCAACGTTTGTTGGTATGTTCTACTGTACATGAACTAAACGATTCCAAAAAAATGTCACTTAATCCTTCCATGATGTAAAAGCTTGTTGTCATTCTAACTGTTGTCTCTTTAGTGACATTTTTATCATAGAATGACAAGCAATCAAGATGACAGTGACAAAGAGATTTCAACCTGTCATAACTTGACGTGTGACGTTACTCTAAGTTTCTTTAAGCCATTTTGACTTTTCCTTAATTGTTCCCTGGTTGAGGTCATACGAGGAAGTCTTATGTTAGTGACGGTGTTTTTCCCATTGGAAAATCTCCTTTCAATAAATACATTCCAAAATTTAGGGGTCGGTAGAAAGATGGTCTAAACAAGAGGTCGTCAAACTTTTGAGTCGAAAGAGTCAAAAATTGCAATTTAAAAAATTACTAAGTTTTTTAAAGAGCCACAAAATGTTTTCTTGCCAACAATAAACAGTATAAATAATATTTACATATGGAATTATATCTTCACATCGCAGTTTGCCGACCTCTGGTATAAACCGTTGGTTTTCGACCGCTACGAGCCAGGCTCGATGGGGCTCTGGCATATTTGTAAATGCAAAATCTAACTGTTTTTCACATGTGTAGATATGTGGTGTACTTACAGTAAAATCAGTCGCTAACTATCCACCATGATTATCATGGCCTGTACCATATGTAGACATGTGGTGTAACTTACAGTAAAAGCAGTCGCTAACTACCTACCATGATTATCATGGCCTGTACCATGTGTAGACATGTGGTTTACCTACAATAAAAGCAGTCGCTAACTACCCACCATGATTATCATGACCAGTAACACGTATACTAGGGATAAGCAAAAAAAAAAAAACATTCCTGAAACATTATCCTAAAATTTCTTGAAAATGAAGATGCTTCGGCCAGTAAATCTTTTTATTACCTCGACGTTTCGACAATTACGATTATCCTAAAATGTAGTGACCAGACATCGTAGCGTGTTGTGAGACACTTGTAAATCCCAAAGTTGATGTCGCCATGTCTTGACGGACAATCTTTTTATCCGGATGTGGTGTTTGAAGGTTTGATTGATGTCAACCACGGAGGTCGCGTGGTGTCCTGACAATGTAGGTGTGACAAGCGGGTCCATGTAGTCCACTTCTATATATATTGTATTTATTGTGAAAAAGGCATCTCCTTATCGTGTAACTTTAAAGTTGTTTATGGCTTGCGCCATCTATCGGAATAAATATCAACTATTCTCGTTGATTTTTAATTATTCCAGAATTGGCTAAATACCTCATTCTTGATTAATCAATAAAAGCTAACCACGTATACGTTTCAGGCTGTTGGCCCTCATCAGCGTGGTGCAAGCTGTACCTCAACGACCAAAAAACTGATCATTCAGGCATCCTGAAAAAAAAAACATCAAAATGGGTAGTTAAGGCCAGAATTTATTAGTATTTATTATTTTTATTATCAGAGTATTATTTTTTATGTTTATATTTTGCTATATTCTGTAAATTTTCCTCTTTTGCTTATCTTTTGTTTATCATTCATAGTTTGTTCTTGCCTGAAATAAATTGTTGTCTCATCCCGAAGTTGGTCTTCCCTAATTTTCCACGTGGTAATATATACGTATGGATTAAAAAATGATAAAGATGTGAGTACCTAGACCGTCCACAAATCTTGTAATCATTTTTTAATATACTTCTAGAGTACGTAGGAATCTGAAATTTTGTACTTTTTTTAGAACCCGATGACAATACAATTTGACAAATTTTCAAGACTTCTAGACTGTCAGGGTGACTCGGAAATGGAAAATTTTCCAAATTGCTTTTCAGAATTTTTGCAAATTAATTTTAATATACTTCCAGATCACATAAAAGTATGAAAATTTTAACACTCATTCAATCCAATGAACAATGCGAGTGTACGAGTTTTCAAACTTCTGGGTGGTCGGAATGACCAGGAATGAACAAATTTCTATATTTCTTTTTAAGTCTTATGTTATTTATTTATATTTACACACTATGCTTATATAAGCGCTCTTATGTCATGTTTACTTGAGATAAGACCAGTACAGGAGCGCTACAAGAGGAAGTCAATTACTGTCGACCCAATTATGATGCGAAAGTCTGGATTATGCATTACGACCTCTTCAACCTCTTATTTTGAAGGGAGAGGTGCCCTATGCTTCTATATAGACGCTCTTATATCATGTTTACTTGGGGTATGACCAGTACAGGAGCGCTAAAGACGGATGTCAATTACTGTCGACCAAAAAGGCTGAGTGTAAAAAGAAAATTATGGTGCGCGAGTCTGCATTATGCGTCACGACCCCCTTCAAGCTATTCAACAAAACAGACACAAAAGACATCAGGATGTATGGATCCATTGTCCCATTGCACGACACGGGATGGCAAACCACTGAAAGCCATCAACCAAATTTTCTTTTGATAACGAAAACATTTCCAGAAATTTATTAAGATGGAATGATTGGTATAAATTATCGTTTTCTTTTTATTTTTTATTTTTTTTTATAGATATGATTCGGGATCGAAGGGCAACTCTGTGCTTCACTACCATCAATAATTGACAATATGACCCAGAATAAGTATATTGCTACGGCGTTTTATGGTTTCCACAAGTCCGTATCTCAGAAGAAGGCCAAGTGACACTCACTCCTCACTTTCTTACTGCTACTCTTTATGTGTTGTCTTTCTTGCTTCCCTCTTTCTCTTTCTTGTTTTTTTTTTTTTCTTCTGTCTATATCGTTGTTTCCTTTGTCTCACTGCTTTGTTCTTATGCATACCTTTGGTGAATCCTGTATAGGGTCAGTGACCATAAATAAAGGCTTTTTGTTGTTGTTGTTGATTCGGGATCGAATCCCGTATTAGACGCTTTTTTTTTTATTTCTCTTATTTATTCTTCTTTCTTATCTCCACTCAATCATATTAGGGTATCAAGATTTGACAACCATTATGATTGGGTGAAGTAGAATACGTCTGCCTTTGTCATTAAGACTGGGAGCACTACTCAGTAGCAGGCCACTGACTTAGCTCCAAAAGAAATGGCCACCTCTGACATGAAGAACAGACCCCATGTACAGCCACTCTTAACATGGAATACAAACGCTGATTTTTAATTCTTAAAAATGTCAAACGGCTTTCTACATACACTCATGGATAAAACTTGAGGAGTGATAAGGCAAAATTTGAATTATAGATTAGAACTACAAGGTAATAAGACTAAATCCAAATGAATTAATATAATAATAAAGATACACCTACACTGAATAGACACCATTTTTTTTCTCGACCTGATCCCCTTCTCCTTTCTCGCTAATTTCATCTTATAAAAAAGAAATTATTCGCTATAAAAGCAGAATGATCCAATACAGTATTAGAACTCTAAAGAAGCGGTCTGGTAGATTAAAAATTGGTGAAACCGCTGGGAGGGTTTGTAATTCTACTGTCCTAAAAGCTTATGTCCATAGTTTACTTAAATACCATTTCTGAGATTCCACCCTTCAGTGTAACATATATAAACAGAATGATCCAATACAGTATTAGAGCTCTAAAGAAGCAGTCTGGTAGATTAAATTGGTGAAACCGCTGGGAGGGTTTGTAATTCTACTGTCCTAAAAGCTTATGCCCATAGTTTACTTAAATACCATTTCTAAGATTCCATCCTTCAGTGTAACATATATAAACAGAATGATCCAATACAGTATTAGAGCTCTAAAGAAGCGGTCTGGTAGATTAAATTGGTGAAACCAGGGTTCACCACTGATAAGCCAAGCCCTCCCAATATATATTTTTTCATCACAGTAAGGACAGTAGAAGTTTGTATTATATTTAAAAGGAAAATTCGTGTTTTAATGTTTCTATTTATTATATAAAGTTGACACGTCATCGCCTTATATAAAAAAAGCGTAGAGTTTATATAAAGAAGGAAAAAATATTTATAGAAATTGAGATGTAGAAAGATAATTGTTATTGAGAAATTTATGGAAGAAATCTTGTCGGTGTGGAATCAAAGATAAATATTTGGAAGTTAAGATAGGACAGACTGACTGGACGTTGCGCCTCGACCAAAGTTTCGCCAAGTTTCTCGACGAGAAATACACTCATGGACAAAACTTAAGGAAGTTGTACCCTTTAGCATGTATATCGTGATTGAGACTAACTCTGAAAGATATTACAGTGACCTTTATTGAAGACATACGAGATAACCAAGTGTGTATACACTCATGGACAAAACTTAAGGAAATTGTACCCTTTAGCATGTATATCGGGATTGAGACAATAACTCTGAAAGATATTACAGTGACCTTTATTGAAGACACACGAGATAACCAAGTGTGTATACACTCATGGACAAAACTTAAGGAAGTTGTACCTTTTACCATGTATATCGGGATTGAGACAATAACTCTGAAAGATATTACAGTAGCCTTTATTTTTAATTGCCTATATCCTTAAAAAAAATAGACTAACGGCGATATATTAAAGACTTTCCAATTCAACACGTAGTACAAATGTGCCTGAGTCCTGTTTAGTTACTTGCACTCGCTGGTGAAGTTGGAATTTTACTAAAATCGAGGGCCATTGAAGCATTTTTTTAATCAGAAAAAAAAAAATGTGGTGAATGCGGGATTCGATCCCGGGTCGTAGCGGTCGAAAACCAACAGTTTAGACCATCCTTCCACCGACCTCTCAATGTTTGATATATGCTATCGGAATGAAGAGATAGAGTGGATCATTTTTAGTGTTCATTTGACTAGAGACTGAACTGGGATAAGCGATTCTATTAAGATGATTTTTTATTTTTTTTTGCTTATCCCTAGTACACGTGGTACAGGCCATGATAATCATGGTGGGTATTTAGCGATTGCTTTTTACTGTAAGTACACCACATGTCTACACATATGAAAAGCAGTTCGACTTTGCACTTACAAATGTGCCAGAGCCCCGTTTGGTTACTTGCACTCGCTGGTGGTGTTGGACTTTTGCAAGAATAGGGGGCCATCGGAGCATTTTTTTTTTTTTAAACAGAAAAAAGTGTCCAATGCGGGAATCGAACCCGGGTCGTATTAGTCGAAAACCAAACGATTTCCACCGACCCCCCAAGAGGATGAAAAAGCGTCCAGGTTAAGAGAGTTGCTCACAGATAATCAGAAATCCTTATCTATGCTTTATCAACGCTTGTAAACAGAGCGGGTGAGTTGGGAGTTTTCAGATAAAATGGTTAGCAAACAATGAACACAAATATAAGACCGTCCAAAACGTGCTATCCTGGAATATGAAGAATGAAGTAGAAGAGATATACAATAGATTTGAGAGAATATCCAAGATATAAATTGATATAATATAACAGGTTTCTGCGGAGAGAGATGGCATCATTTGCTCGTCCTAAGTCAACGCTTCCTTAAGTTCTCAAGCAAGTTCACAGAATCTCAAGACCTCAAGCAATTCAACGGAGGCTGTAGTTTTCAAGAAAATCTACAGAGTCTCAAGCAAGTCCACGGAGTCTCAAGTTCTCAAGAAAATCTACGGAGTCTCAAGTTCTCAAGAAAATCTACGGAGTCTCACGTTCTCAATCAAGTTTACGGAGTCTCAAGTTCTCAAGCAAATCAACATTCTCAAGAAAATCTACGGAGTCTCAAGTTCTCAAGAAAATCTACGGAGTTTCAAGCAAGTCAACGGAGTCTCAAGTTCTCAAGCAAATCAACATTCTCAAGAAAATCTACGGAGTCTCAAGTTCTCAAGCAATTTTACGGAGCTTCAAGAAAATCTACGGAGTCTCAAGCAAGTCAACTGAGTCTCAAGTCAGTCCACGGAGTCTCAAACCAGCCAGTCCACGGGCGAGTCAACAAACACGTCCTATAATTAGCTTCTAATTAGCGAGGAAGTGTTTGCTCACTTCGCCAGCTGATGGATGGATGGGTGGTGAAACATCCCCCGACTTCCTCGAGGCCACCACACGCCCTCCACGGCATTCCACTGTCTATACCTCATCTCATCGTCATTTGAAGAGAAATATCATTCACGGTTAAGTTTATTACGTAAATACTTTATTAACTCAAGTTTTCGGGCCTTATAGCCCTTTAAAAAAAAAGGTATCCTTAGTACACGTGGTACAGGCCATGATAATCACGGTGGGTAGAAGTTGGCAATGCTTTTACTGTAAGTACAACACATGTCTACACATTGTACTTTTTTTTTTCCTGCATGTATTCTACATTTCTGCTTGGAGAATCTGTATAAGACTGAAAGGTCATAATAAAGCTTTTTGGTGTTGTTGATTACTGGTACTATTACTGTTATTCCTGTATGTACCCTACATTTCTGTGTTTGGAGAATCTGTATAAGACTGAAAGGTCGTTATAAAGCTTTTTGTTGTTGTTGTAATATAGGCTTTTTGTTTTTAAACTATGGGTTACAGAATAGTGAGAGAGAATTCAGTACATCTGAAATAATACCAGTGTGATCAATCAGGGTTTGAACAAATTGCTTCTGCGGTAAATGTTAGCTTTACTTCCCAGGTGGGGGGAAACGACGAAAAATCAAATATTGACCGAAAGATTCCCCTTTAGGATTTATCGAAGACCAGTTTCCTTCTTTTATCTACAAAAGATAGAAAGAAAAAAATTCTTTTGATATACTTTTTATTTTATATTTCTTCATTTTTCTTTAAACTATTTCAGATCTTAGTTTATATGTGCAAGTTTTTAAATATTCTCAGTATATTCTTTTTGAGATAGCTTTTTGTTGTTGAAAGTGTTGAAAATCTAGGTTATGGGAATAACATTATAAGAATAGAATTCTCTCATATAGTCGCTATGCATGCATTCAAATGTTGTAGTGTCTGAGTGGAATATTGTGGACGAAAGAAAGCAGATAGACATGAGCCAAGTCAGTCCTAGGGATCTTCTATCCTTGACCTTGCGGCCAGAGAGCGGACAAAGACGTCGTTAGATCCAATTAAAGGATTCCTACATCAGGAAGTCGCTCGTTAGAGGGAGTCAGTCGCTGGGGCCGACCTAGGTCACGTCTTCTTGGAAGCTTTTTCTTCGGAAAGTCTTGTTCGTGATCTTAAGACTCCATATACTTTTCCGAGAATTTGAGAATCCGTAGGTATACTCAAGAACTGTACATTTAGCATGTATATCAGAGTTATTGTGTCAATCCCGATATACATGCTAAAAGGTACAACTTCCTTGTCAATAATGTGTTTTGCGGTTACAGGTATTGCTACAAATGAATATAGGTACAAGTTCTGTCTATGAGTGAACAAGAGAGAACATGAAGGGTTGTCAGAGAGAGAACACCTGTCTATACACTCAGTCTATACATAGACTTCAGCTCAACTCCCTGCCAGGTTCTTTTTTAACTCAGTCCGGAAGTCTGTTTTATTACCTCACGTGTTTAGCACACGCCAGATTATACTGAGTTCGCCTTCCTTCTTCTTTACTGGGGTCATAACGTTTGACAACAGCCATGGACACTAAACACCATTTGTCTCTAATAAAATGGCTGGAAGGTGTCAAGGAAGCTACCAGAAGGTCACTAGATGAGAGTAATGGTCACTAACAGATCAAATTGGTTATCTCGTGTGTCTTCAATAAAGGTCACTGTAATATCTTTCAGAGTTATTGTCTCAATCCCGATATACATGCTAAAAGGTACAACTTCCTTAAGTTTTGTCCATGAGTGTATACACACTTGGTTATCTCGTGTGTCTTCAATAAAGGTCACTGTAATATCTTTCAGAGTTATTGTCTCAATCCCGATATACATGCTAAAAGGTACAACTTCCTTAAGTTTTGTCCATGAGTGTATACACACTTGGTTATCTCGTGTGTCTTCAATAAAGGTCACTGTAATATCTTTCAGAGTTATTGTCTCAATCCCGATATACATGCTAAAAGGTACAACTTCCTTAAGTTTTGTCCATGAGTGTATACACACTTGGTTATCTCGTGTGTCTTCAATAAAGGTCACTGTAATATCTTTCAGAGTTATTGTCTCAATCCCGATATACATGCTAAAAGGTACAACTTCCTTAAGTTTTGTCCATGAGTGTATACACACTTGGTTATCTCGTGTGTCTTCAATAAAGGTCACTGTAATATCTTTCAGAGTTATTATCTGAATCCCGATATACATGCTAAAAGGTACAACTTCCTTAAGTTTTGTCCATGAGTGTAGTCACCAAAGGAAGAGAGGAAGACCTACAATGAGCTGGCTAGAAGGGGTCAAGGAAGCTACCAGAAGGTCACTAACAGATCAAATTTGGAAATACGTGTAACCCCAAAAGCCAAATTGATTTACTTAACTAACAACAATAATGGTAAAGGTTCCTAAGAGACATCTCAAGATGGGATAGATTTTTACCGACTTCTCTTTCATATTGATAAGAATAAGATAATAAAAAGGAAAATAAATATATTTTTATTTAATCTATCGTAGAAGACGTTGATCTGACAATGCATCGCCCAAAAGCGATTCAGGAAAAAGAATCGTTTGGATACCTACAACAACCAGTGATGTTTGATTCATGCAAAAACGAAGACTTTTGAAGAAATTGGACGTCTACAATGCATCTACAAAGCGAGCGGGTCATTCGTAAAAGACATTGATTTGACGATGCATCAACTAAAAGCGATCTAGGAAAAAGAACCGTTTGGGTACTTGCAACAACCAGTGATGTTTGATTCATTCAAAATCGAAGACCATTGAAGAAATTGGACATCTACAGTGCATCTACAAAGCGAATCGTTCGTAGACATTGATTTGACGATGCATCGACCAAAAACGATCTAGGAAAAAGAATCGTTTGGATACTTACAACAACCACTATGTTTGACTCATGCAAAATCTAAGACCATTGAAGAAATTGGACGTCTACAATGCATCTACCTAGTAGAAGACATTGATCTGACAATGTATCTACAAAGGCGATTCAGGGAAAAGAATCGTTTTGGCATTTGTAACAACATCTATGTTTGATTTAAGCAAAATCGAATACCATTGCACCAGCGATGTTCGTTTGTGCAAAATTAAGATCATTGGATGTCTACAATGCATCTACAAAGGCAACAGATCGTTCGAAGAAGCTATTGATCTGACGAAGGAATGGCTAGAAAGGATCTAGAAGAGAAGAATGGTCTCTAAGGGAGATCACGTACTTGTTACGACCTCACAACTCAAGCGACCGACTGAAAATAGAACTTATTTAACGTGAGTAGATGGGATAGAAGCTACCCGTATAGTCTTAAGTGTTTTAGATCGTACTTTTTTTATAATACTAGTACCACACATACAAGTCTTTATTTAAGACATTCCGTCTTATACAGACTCTTGTTAGAAATGAATCTAAAAAGAAATGAGAAGTTTCAATGAAAGAACTTTCAACTTCCTTAAGTTTTGTCCATGAGTTATTTACAGTCATTTACACGGGCTGTCTTTGAACAATTCTTCATAAAATTAAATCTGTTGATATATACATTTTCATTCTTTATTTTGGGGGGTCGGTGGAAGGATGGTTTAAACCGTTGGTTTTCAACCGCTACGACCCGAGTTCGAATCCCGCATTGGTCACTTTTTTCTAATTAAATAAAATGCTCCAATGGTCACCGATTTTTGCAAAAGTTCAACCCCACCAGCGAGTGCAAGTAATCAAATGGGGCTCTGGTACATTTGTAAGTGCAAAAGTCGAACTGCTTTTCAACATGTGTAGACATGTGGTGTACTTACAGTAAAAGACAGTTGCTAACTACCCACCATGATTATCATGGCCTGTATCACGTGTACTAGGAATAAAAATAAAAAATGATTTATTTTAGCAGCTTACCTTTCAGACTCTGGAGGCGATGAGGAATCCATAAAACGCAAGCAACTTAACTTACAGAATGTCTCTTAACTTTAAGAATTCGATAGATAATATACTGGATGGTTGTAAGTTTTAGAAAACATTTCCCTTAACAAAATCACAATGTGACAACCGGTTTGTACTGGTTTTCTTATCCGGCGGTAGGGAGGTAGATAAAACTTCTGGAAAATAAGATTTTTCCGGGAAAGGATACGTTCCTAGGATGTATTATTGGAACGTTGGCAGTTTTCTTCAACTCTTTGGGGATCGAAAATCATACATTTTGGTTTGTAGCCCGTAAATTCATCTGTTTTCTCGTGGTCTTTCCGAACGTAACCACTGCAGTATCTTGAATTTCCACCTTTCATCCATCCATGTATAAAACTGTATAGATGTCTGTTAATTATATATAATACTAATAGTCACTTATACTAATCTAAATTTCTGTCTCAATACTATACTAATTATGCTTATCCCAAGTACACATGGTACAGGCCATGATAATCATGGTGGGTAGAAGTAGGCGACTGCTTTTACTGTAAGTACACCACATGTCTACAAATGTGAAAAGCAGTTCGACTTTGCACTTACAAATATACCAGAGCCTCGTTTGATTACTTGTACTCGCTGGTGGGATTGGACTTTAGCATGAATCAAGGGCCATTGGAGCATTTTTTTTTTTGTTTATTTATCAGAAAAAAGTGCCCAATGCGGGAACCGAACCCGGGTCGTAGCAGTCGGAAACCAACGGTTTAAACCATCCTTCTACCGACCCCTCATAGAGGGTTAAAATTTATAAATTAATAAGTCGGTTGACGAGTGGGTAACACCTTCGATATCCGACAGTCATGAACCGGGGTTGAATCTCGCATTGGACACTTTTTTCTGTGAAGAATCTGTTCATATTTATCATGTAAATAACATAAGCTAGATTACTCATTTTGAGCGGTATACCTAATAAAGTTATTTTTAAACTGGAAGATTTATAGATTTCATTGCCATCTATCGACACAATCTTACACAAATAAATGTACTGTGTTTCTTTTTATAAGTAAAATATTATCTCTACAGACCTTACTGTAATGATATGCCTCTCAGGCTTTAATGACCGATATGTCCTCACTTCTTTTTTTCTAGATTTAATTCATTTTGTCTCCTCTCTAATTGTAAATACGCTGCTGTATCACCTCATAAGCGTAAATAATTGAATGAGAGGCTTGGCTCATCAATAGTGAACCCTCTAAGCGATTTCACCAATTTAATCTCCAGACCGCTCTACTATTGTATTGGATTGGTTTGGTATATATCCTGTATTTACTATGGAAGGCAGCTTAGGGGTGTTTAGTGAACCTATGGACATAAGCTTATAGTAAATACAGGGTATATAACAATCCAATACAATAGTAGAGCGGTCTGTAGATCAATTTGGTGAAACCGCTGAGAGGGTTCACCACTGATGAGCCAAGCCCTCTCATTCAATATAACTTATATCATTATAGTAAGGTCTGTAGAGATAACATTTGATGATAATTGCCAGTAAATATATATATGTTACAAATTTTACTACTAATTATTGTTTTTTTTTTTTATTTAAAAAAAAGGAACTGCTTGTTCTCGACTGCTTGTATATAGGTTTATGTCAAGACCTTTCTTTCTTATACCCCTTATTTGAAACATTGTAAATAACATTGTTGATTACTGGAACTATTACTGTTATTCCTGTATGTACCCTACATTTCTGTGCTTGGAGAATCTGTATAAGACTGAAAGGTCTTAATAAAGCTTTGATGTTGTTGTTGATTACTGGTACTATTACTGTTATTCCTGTATGTACCCTACATTTCTGTGCTTGGAGAATCTGTATAAGACTGAGAGGTCTTAATAAAGCTTTTTGTTGTTGTTGATTACTGGTACTATTACTGTTATTCCTGTATGTACCCTACATTTCTGTGTTGGAGAATCTGTATAAGACTGAAAGGTCTTAATAAAGCTTTTTGTTGTTGTTGATTACTGGTACTATTACTGTTATTCCTGTATGTATACTACATTTCTGTGCTTGGATAATCTGTATAAGACTGAAAGGTCTTAATAAAGCTTTGATGTTGTTGTTGATTACTGGTACTATTACTGTTATTCCTGTATGTACCCTACATTTCTGTGCTTGGAGAATCTGTATAAGACTGAAAGATCTTAATAAAGCTTTTTGTTGTTGTTGATTACTGGTACTATTACTGTTATTCCTGTATATACCCTCTTCTACTAGGAGAATATGTATAAGACGGTCTTAATAAAGTTTTTTTGTTGTATTTTGAATGGTTACTAATGTCCTTTCGTAACTTAATGTTAGATAGAAGTATGATCCTTCAATGTGAATTAATGGGAAGAGGATTAAGGAGTAGAATTAACTCCCAGGGCTAATCCTGGGATTATATCGAACCTAATCCGTTCTTACCTCTCTACCACTTATCCCTTAGCACAGTGGGAGTTATCAGACATGGACAGGCCATTATAATCCGGATTAGGTTTCTTGGAATGGATTATATTGGATTATAGTCTATACTTGTCACATCCTAAATTACAGACGTGTATTAGAACTACTTAGAGTGTCTTTAGCATGTATATCGGGATTGAGACAATAACTCTGAAAGATATCACAGTGACCTTTATTGAAGACACACGAGATAACCAAGTGTGTATACACTCATGGACAAAACTTAAGGAAGTTGTACCTTTTAGCATGTATATCGGGATTGAGACAATAACTCTGAAAGATATTACAGTGACCTTTATTGAAGACACACGAGATAACCAAGTGTGCATACATTCATGGACAAAACTTAAGGAAGTTGTACCTTTTAGCATGTATATCGGGATTGAGACAATAACTCTAAAAGATATTACAGTGAGATTTGAGCATTCTAAGATGTCCTGTTCGTAATCTTTAAAAATTTACATACTGTAGAGTACTGTAATATGGCATCTCGGCCCTGTATGCAACAGTTTCCTCTACTGAAATATTTCCGTTAATTACCAATCTCCCAGGAATGTCTTTAAGGGCTCAAAACTTCCTTCAGACTTCACAGGAAATAGCATCGCTAGTCGTGACTATGTAATGACTCTACCATTTCATTCTTTATTATTAACTTCTATTAGAATGTTTAATGAGGCTTGGTGGTGTAGTGGTCTAAACCATTGGTTTTCAATCGCAACGACTCGGGTTCGAATCCCGTATTAGGCATTTTTTTCTGAATTAAAAAAATATATATCCAATGGCCATTTTATTATGTTATTGTAGTGTTTGGTATTCTAAACCGTTGGTTTTCAACAGCTCTGACCAAGAATCGAATCCCGTATTAGATACTTTTTCTTTCTGAAATAAAAAAAAAATGTATGACTCCCGATTCTTGCAATATATATAGTTCAACCTCACCAGGAGTACTTCAAGCATTTCGTCTTTATTATTAACTTATATTATAGTGTTTAATGAGGGTTGGTGGTGTAGTGGTCTAAACTACAGTCGAACTTGGATAATTCGAACCCCAAGGGACCATAAAAAAATTCGAATTATCCAAAAATTCGAATTAAAAACGGAAATTCTATTTATAGGAAATTCTAGGGACCAAGATACATATTCGAATTAAAGAGGTTTTCGAATTAAAGAAGTTCGAATTATCCAAGTTCTACTGTATTGGTTTTTTTATTCGAAACGTCTCGGGTTCGAATCCCGTATTAGGCAATTTTTTCTGAATTAAAAAAAAAAAAAAAATTCTCAAATGGCCATTTTATTATAATGTTGTTATGGGGTTTGGTAATCAGTGTGGTCTAAACAGTTTGCTTATGACCCAGGATCAAATCTCACATTAAGCACTTTTCTTTCTGAAATAAAAAAAAAATGCTCCAATGGCCACTGATTCTTGAAAAAGTTCAACCTCATAAGTGAAGTACCCTCCACCAAAAAAAAAAAAAACATCAAAATACAGATTTACAATGATCAGAATTATATAATTTGAGAAATAAATGAAAAATTCCACTAAGAGTAACCTTACAATAATACAATCTACTCCAAAAAGATCCAAATACAGATTTACAGAATTACCGATATAGCACAACCACACCTTTCTAATAGATAAGAGAATCACATGAGATTATTCTACAAGATTATAAACCTTAAATAGGATGCATCACTCCTCACAATTCATCCTTTCATACTTCATCCCTAAGGATAGGAATAGTCGTTGGTTCGTTAGTTCTGTAAAAAAAGAAACATTTGCGGTAAAATTTGTTAAACGTCGTTCTATAGGATGCTTGTGTACAATACCTTCTGTAAACTGGGAGAATTCCACGACCATACATTCTACAATGGATTCCTCCCCATGTTGGGATCGAGGGTAATGAAATGGCAGATGAATTGGCAAAGGAAGCCAGAAAGCTGAGCCAAAGGAAAGAACAAATGTCAGTATTTGACGCTGATGCTTTGGCAAAATACAAGATAATCAAACAAAAAATAAGAAAAGATCAAATATGAGAGAAAACTGACAAAAACTATAACAAGACTTAGAACAAAACCTCTACAAAAGCACATCTATAATCCAAGGAGAAATATCTATACAGGACTGGCTGAACTTTTACCGCGAACTAATGACTACAGAGAAAAATTTGAGAATTTGTAATTTACATAATGTGATTTCTCAGAACGATCCTATATTGGACTCAGAGATAACCAATGCAGACATATACAAGGAGATAGCTGGTTTGAGGAGTAACAAGGCATGCGGGCCCGATGGCATCCCCAATGAAGTATTAAAAACACTCCCTGATTCGTACATACTGCTGTTGAAACAACTCTACAATAGTGTTATGACGACTGGAAAATACCCAGCAATTTGGACTAATTCCACTATACACCCAATCTTTAAAAATGGTTATAAGAACAGCCCCTCTAACTACCGAGGTATTGCACTGATTAGCAATGTATCAAAGCTTTTCACATCAATCCTAAGATCACGACTGGAGGAATGGGTCGAAGGAAGAAGGGTTATACCCGAAAACCAAGCGGGATTTAGAAAAGAAAGATCATGTATTGACCACATATTTACACTAACTACTTTAATCCAACTATCATTAAGAAAAAAGAGGGGAAAACTATATGTCTTTTTTGTCGATCTAAGGAAGGCATTTGATACTGTACCCCACTCACTACTTTGGAAAAAACTTTACAACCTAGGCATAAGTTACCAATTCATAAGTACGATCAAAAGTTACTACGAACAAGCAACTATAGCTATCAGATGGAAGGGATCATTTACGGAAAGTATTAAGATAAACTCGGGAGTCCTCCAGGGAGAACCACTTTCCCCACTGCTATTTATATTATTTATCACGGACTTAATCGAAATTTATAATAACTCAGACCTGCCGAGTGTAAATTTGCCAGAATTTGGAGATATCCATCTATTGCTGTACGCCGACGACATAGCAATTATAGGTGAGTCCAGGATAAACCTCCAAAAGAAGATCAAAATACTGAAAGAATATCTCGATGAGAACTTAATGACACTAAATGAGTCCAAGTCAAAGATTATGGTGTTCCGTAATGGAGGTAAACCCTCAAATAAGGATAGATGGTTCTGGAATGATAAACCCATAGCAATAACTTCAAGATATACATACTTGGGATTCCCTCTGACACCAACAATAACAACTACTCACCCGGCAAATTACTTTAAAGGAAAAGCACTTACAGCAATTAACGCCACACACCCAATATTAATAAAATCAAAAGCAAAGTCAATAAATTTATCAATCAAACTCTTTGATACAATAGTGAGAGCTGTCCTGATGTATGCCGCTCCATTATGGGCAACAGAGCATAAAGACTTACTGGACAATATACAAGACATATTTATCCGTAGGTTCCTGAATCTGCCCAGATACACTCCAGGTTACCTAATCAGATTAGAAACCGGTCGTATCTCATTGAGTGTAACAGCCTTAAAATTAACCCTGAAGTATTGGCTGAGGGTGTTGAATATGAGCAGTGACAGATTGCCACGTATATGTTTTAATAGAACACGGGAACTCTCTAATGCTTCGGGCACACCCATCGGTTTCATTAAAAAGCTCATTAATCTGCTTAACGATAATGGATCCCCTGCACTTGTTTCCTGTGATGACCCTGAAACGCTGAGGAGCGCGATTGCAGGGCTCTTAAAAACAGCGGCAGACCAATCTATACAAAACGACCTTACAAGAATGGATAAATCTAAGCTATACTCTCACTACAAAGACATTCACATATCTTTCATGACGGAGGGATACCTTTTAGGGGATTTTCCTTTCCCGGTTGTAAGACTACTCGCACAAGTTAGAATACTTTCAAGTTTTTTTAGAGAAAACCACACCAAGATGCTCTGCGGTGAGGACCCGACTTGTACCTTCTGTAATTCAAAACTACAAAATGAAATCACTCACTATATTTTTGATTGCTCTGCTCTGAAAGAAGAAAGAAGAACCCTTATGCTCAAAACTGGGCAACTCTGTGCTTCACTTCCATCAATAATTGACAATATGACCCAGAATAAGTATATTGCTACGGCGTTTTATGGTTTCCACAAGTCCATATCTCAGAAGAAGGCCAAGTGATACTCACTCCTCACTTTCTTACTGCTACTCTTTTTGTGTTGATTTCTTGCTTCCCTCTTTCTTATTATTATTTTTTTTTTCCTTTTCTTGTTTTTTTTTTTCTTTCTCTTTTTACTCTGTATATATCGCTATTTCCGTTGTCTCACTGCTTTGTTCTTATGCATACCTCTGGTGAATCCTGTATAGGGTCAGTGACCCTAAATAAAGGCTTTTTTGTTGTTGTTGACTTAGAACAAAACACTATAAAGGAATGACAATACATCCAGATGGCACAAGAACTTATAGAGCATGCAACAACTGTCCTGGTGTGGAACTAACACCTACTAACACATATTCTCATGCCCAGCAATGGCCGCAGCCTTGCAGAAAATTGACATGGACCCAGAGCAGCAGCTTTACACACCCAAGATAGTGGACATTGCTGCTGCTGTGATGGAGATGCATGGAGACATCTGAGACTCTTCTTTGGACACGACAACAACAACTGGGAGAATTCCACGACCTGAGGCCGGTACTGGCTTTGTACTACATGTCATTGTGTACTGGGTAATAAGGCTAAAATGTGAAAGAATCCAGCCTACAGTAGGGATAAGTATGCTAAAATGTGAAATAATCCGGCCTACAGGCTTGACAAGTAGGGATAAGTATGCCAGGAATCCAGCCTAATGGCCTAGCAAGTAAGGATAAGTATGCAAAAATGCCAAGAATCCAGCTTACAGTAGAGATAAGTATACCAAGAATCCAGCTTACAGTGGCCTAACACTAGGATCTGATTATGATAAGACCACGGTCAATAAATTCTGATTAATGGGACGAGGCAAAAGTTCCCGGGTGGCCAAACTTAATCCAAAGATTACGAAGCTCTATCAATATTGGCACTGAGCCAAGGGAAATATTCAAATTTCCTCAGAGATAAACTGTGTTTTTTCAACCGGCCCCACTGATCAATAAGATTATAATTAAAGTTGGAAGACACACACACGGCGTGAAAATTTTGATTAATTTTTCTTGCACGCCTAAGCCTTAATGCAAATAGTGTTTTAATGGATCAACTTGGATTTTCTTTCCTTTTCTCATTTTTTTAAATAAATAATCACAGAAGAAAGGTGAATGACCAGAATAGCCATCTTGGAAAATTCTTCTACCTATATATAATTCACCATTTCATAGTACAGAGCAGAAATTTGGTGTAGCAGTGGTATAAACTGTCGGGGTTTTTTTTTTTTAACAGCTAACGTCCCAGGTTCGAATCCCGTATTGGGCTCTTTTTTTTTTTTTTTTTTGTTATCTGGTTCAAATCACATAAATAGGTACCGCTCAGCAAGAGCAACCTAGTTCATGATAATTGAACAATGAATAATATGTGAAGGTTATTCACATATTATACAAATTTTAACGCGGGATTCAATCCCGGTTCATGACTGTCGGTAATCGAGCGTGTTACCCTCTCATCCACCGACTTTTTTATTTGTTTGTTTATATGTCCGGTATACAAATTCGCAGTAGTTCACTAATTCAAACCAAAATTTCCATACATAGGTAAAAAAAAATACGGGGAAGACGATAGGCTATTTTAAAAAATATATAAATCAATTATTAAAACTATATATTCAAATTATTCTACTTAGCTCACGAACAGCGCCCTCTATCAAAGATTAGATAAAATTATGCTGATGCAAACAAATAGATAATGCTAATAACAAACAATTATAATAAAAAAATCTTATCTAAATATATATCACTCGGGTAGATATGCACACGGGTCAATCCCGGGGCGAAGCCCGGGTCACCCGTCTAGTAAAGGTATAAACCCAGGTTCCTGAAGTGTATTCATAAAATCGCTAAATACCCTTTTTTTTCTGAATAAATGTTTAAATAATAATAAATATATTCACATATGGTTGATATAGTTGAATAATATTAAATATCTAATACAATATAATTGGCTTATGATTGTAAAACGACGTTTGACAAGTTTTACCGCAAATGTTTCTTCCCTGGACACTTTTATTTTTCCGTTTATCATTACTCTTCACAATTCATCCTTCATCTTTAAATATAGGAATAGTCGTTATTTCTCCTTTAAATAATTGAAATTATGATTTTTCATTTTGTAAAAAGAAACATTTGCGGTAAAACTTGTCAAACGTCGTTTTACAATATTAAATATGTTCAATGATCGAATAATATTTAAAATATTACATGTGGTCAAATAATATTAAATATATTACAATGGTCAGTGGTCAAATAATATTAAATATATTACAATGGTCAATGATCAAATAATATTAAATATATTACAATGGCCAATGATCAAATAATATTAAATATATCACAATATGGTCAATAATCAAATAATATTAAATATAATTCACTGATATATGTTCCTAGAGTAGTAGAGTTGAAACATGTCCGAATTATATTGAACTCAATGAATATTACGGTCACCCATTTCTAGATTCCTGAAGAAATCCTCTTAGATAGTGAATGGTTTATTTAAGACCGAAGTCTATTGTGCTTAATGAATGCTAACAATTATCTTTTAAGCCAAAATTATACTAGCAAGCAAGAAGAGCGTATGTTCGAATCCCGCTAAGAACATGGCATTACTAGTGATCCAGGTACAACAGCCAATTTGGACTATTGGTTCTCGAGGGAATCCTTCAAGCTACCAAAGACCTTTTAACCAAGGAAAAAAAGCGAGGTTCTACTAGCAAACAAGAGCATAGGTTCGAATCCCGCCAAGAACATAGCATTACCAGTGATTCAAGTACAACACCAATTTGGTCTATTGGTTCTCGAGGGAATTCTTCAAGTTACCAAAGACCTTCTCACCAAGCTAAAAAAACGACGTTCTCTAGACCGGAAATCTCATCTCACAGTATCTTAATTAGTCACGCTCCAGTGACTTGATGTAAGTTGAAACTCTTTCCGCTACAGACTTCTTGTTGGATTTTAGTTCCAACTTGTAAATTTCTAGATTCAATTAAACCCATTGGTAATCAAGAATTTACCTCAAAATTTTTATCAAAACCTTTTTATGAAGAATTTTAATCTTATATACAGATTTGTCTTGAGAGATAAAACAATGAATGGATTCCTGTAAAGGCATTGGCATCACCAAGAATTACAGAGGAACCTGCTAGGAGAATCCATCTCAAAATGAATATACATCTTGTTTCTTATCCCCAATGCCTTTAAGAAGACCTTTAATCTTATATACATATTGTCTTGAGAGATACAACAATGAATGGATTCCAATAGAGGCATTAGTATCTACGAAAATATCAGAATACCGCTAAGAGAATCAATCTCAAAAATGGAGATATCCTTTATTTTATCAATAAAAATATTTTTATGAAGATCTTTAAATATTATATACATATTGTCTTGATATACATCAATGAATGGATTACAGTAAAGTCATTGGTATTTAAGAGAATTACAGAGGTATCTGCTAAGAGAAGCCATCTCAAAAATGAATACATCCTGTTTTTATGAATTAAAATCTTTTTATGAAGAATTTTAATCTTGTATACAAATTCTCTTGAGAGATACAACAATGAATGGATTACAGTAAAGGCATTGGTATCTCCGAGAATTAAAAATAAAACTTCTACGAGAATCCATCTCAAAATGGATCACATCTGGTTTCTTATCTTCAATAAATACCTTTATGAAGATCTTTTAATCTTATATACATATTGTCTTGAGAGATACATCAATGAATGGATTACAGTAAAGGCATTGGTATCTCCAAGAATTACAGAGAAAACTTCTACGAGAATTGATCTTAAAACTGGATCCACACATCTGGCTTCTATCAATCCTTCTAAATATCTTTATTAAGATCTTTGATCTTGATAGTTTATAGATACAGAAAATGAGTGAAAAAAAAAAAGATGGAGAATAAAATTCGATATTTACAAAGTTATATGGGAAATATGTAAATACATCTATCCCCCGATTTACACGGTACTTGTTTTACACGTTTTCGCTTTTACACGGTTTTCCAAATAAGTTTTTTTTTTTTTTTGTTTTTATCGCACTATACTAAATGCTACTGTGATTGAACACATGCGCTGTGTACACATCTCACGAGGAATCCCGAGCTTATGTGCTGACTACATATTTCAACCTGTCAATGCATTTTATTTTTATTTCTGTGTACACCTATCCCCCGATTTACACGTTTTTCTCAGGAACGTATCTACCGTGTAAATCGGGGGATAGGTGTATAAAGATTATAATATTGTATAAAATATTCATTATTTTATTGATTATTATTATTAATTATATATTATTATTATAAATTATTAATTTTGATATCTTCTATATATATAAAAATGAATGTTTGTATGTTTGTTTGTATGTCCAGTATACAAATTCGCAGTAGTTCACTAATTCAAACCAAAATTTCCATACATAGGTAAAAAAAAATACGGGGAAGACGATAGGCTATTTTTAAAAATATATAAATCAATTATTAAAACTATATATTTTTAGTCAGAAAATGATAATGACGATATTGCTGTATCATGTTTGATTATCAGATACAAAATTATATCGGGAAAAATATTCCAAAAAGCAGAGACCGCGGGTGAAACCAGTTCATTATTTTGTACGCAGGAACAAAATTCTAACAGAAAAACATTCATTCGAGCAGAAAACAAAAGCCAGATCATCTTTCTATAAAAATATCGCTTATCAGACACAAAGTTTGGTGCGGGACGTTTCACAAGAGTGACATCCACGGCGCCAATTTATAATTGTAACGAATAGTATTTGAAAATCAAAATAATATAATTTTCAAATATCGTTGTGAAAAAAATTTACATATTTATTTTTATATTTTAAAAACACACAAAGTTTGGAGCGGGACGTTTCACAAAAGTGACATCCACGGTGCCAATTTATAATTGTAACGAATAGTATTTGAATAAAAACATTTAATCGGGTAAAACCCGGGCGTTGCCCGGGTCATTCGGCTAGTTTATATATAAAATAAAAACCCTACATTTCTACTCGGAGAATCTGTGTAAGACTAAAAGCTCTTAATACAGCTTTTTGTTGTTGTATATGATATAATAAAAAGAAGAAAGAATCGCTATAAACGTAATAAATTCGTTTCAGTAGCGATTTATCTAAACGATCAATATAGGTGATCATTCTAAGCAATGAACAGCACAAACAGATAAAGGGTACATAGTCAAAATGAGGTGTTAAAAAAGGTGTGAAAATGCGGTGTTCCATTGACCCATGTAGATCTAATTATGGTTGTATCTCCCCGCTACTCCCCCTTTACTCTCCCCAATCCCAATGGGGATCTACATGGCGTGTAGATATAAATACATTATAGAGTGACTCAGCACAAATTTGTAACGCTACTTTGGTAGATGATGTTGTTACAATACCTCAATCTACAGTTAAACCTCTCTATAGCGCCCCCCTTTTGGGACTCACCAAAATAGGGTGCTATAGACAGGTCACTTTTAATGTAAATCGCATCGTACTACAGTTAAACCTGTCTATAGCGTCTCTCTCTCCTCTTGGGACTCACCAAAATAGGGTGCTATAGAGAGAGGGTGTTATAGACAGGTCACTTTTAATGTAAATCGCATCGTACTACAGTTAAACCTGTCTATAGCGCCTCCTCTTGGGACTCACCAAAATAGGGTGCTATAGAGAGAGGGTGTTATAGACAGGTCACTTTTAATGTAAATCACATCGTACTACAGTTAAACCTGTCTATAGCGCCTCCTCTTGGGACTCACCAAAATAGGATGCTATAGAGAGAGGGTGTTATAAACAGGTCACTTTTAATGTAAATCACATCGTACTACAGTTAAACCTGTCTATAGCGCCCCCTCTTGGGACTCACCAAAATAGGATGCTATAGAGAGAGGGTGTTATAGACAGGTCACTTTTAATGTAAATCACATCGTACTACAGTTACACCTGTCTATAGCGCCCCCTCTTGGGACTCACCAAAATAGGGTGCTATAAAGAGGGGGTGCTATAGACAGGTCACTTTTAATGTAAATCACATCGTACTACAGTTAAACCTGTCTATAGCGCCCCTTCTTGGGACTCACCAAAATAGGGTGCTATAAAGAGGGGGTGTTATAGACAGGTCACTTTTAATGTAAATCACATCGTACTACAGTTACACCTGTCTATAGCGCCCCCTCTTGGGACTCACCAAAATAGGGTGCTATAAAGAGGGGGTGTTATAGACAGGTCACTTTTAATGTAAATCACATCGTACTACAGTTACACCTGTCTATAGCGCCCCCTCTTGGGACTCACCAAAATAGGGTGCTATAAAGAGGGGGTGCTATAGACAGGTCACTTTTAATGTAAATCACATCGTACTACAGTTAAACCTGTCTATAGCGCCCCCTCTTGGGACTCAACAAAATAGGGTGCTATAAAGAGGGGGTGCTATAGACAGGTTTAATGTAAATCGCATCGTACTACAGTTACACCTGTCTATAGCGCCCCCTCTTGGGACTCACCAAAATAGGGTGCTATAAAGAGGGGGTGCTATAGACAGGTTTAATGTAAATCACATCGTACTACAGTTACACCTGTCTATAGCGCCCCCTCTTGGGACTCACCAAAATAGGGTGCTATAAAGAGGGGGTGCTATAGACAGGTCACTTTTAATGTAAATCACATCGTACTACAGTTAAACCTGTCTATAGCGCCCCCTCTTGGGACTCACCAAAATAGGGTGCTATAAAGAGGGGGTGCTATAGACAGGTCACTTTTAATGTAAATCGCATCCAAGCTCCAACAAGAACAATCAGTTAGTTAACGAGTGTTTTGGATACGATCACTGCCTCACTAAGCTTGGAAAGCTTGCCTGGATATGTCTGGTCTTATCTAAATAGTTATGGCAGAGCTTGACTGTATCTTCTTGCCAGACTTCTTCTGGTCTCCAACCGAAGTCTATTTGCTTCCTTAAAAGTGTCCACAACACCCTGATGACACTAATAATTCACCAACACCTGATTGTTACTGACACACTTTTATTAAACATCCTTATATACAGAATTATAGAAGCATAGGGCGCCTCTCCCGTCAAAATAAACTTCAAAACCTGACGCCATCTATTGACCGTCGCCGCAACTAGCGGCCTCGGATCGGTGACAAAGCCACAACACCAGCTTTAGCAAACTGAGAAGTGTCCACCTAGAGACTGTGGCTTTGTCACCGACCCGAGGCCGCTAGTTGCGTCGACGGTCAAAAGATGGCGTCAGGTTTTGACGTATATTTTGACGGGAGAGGCGTCCTATGCTTCTATGGATTAATTTCATCCCGGCAAATTTTCCACCTATACAGAATTATATTTACAAATATGTAAATCTTCTGGATGAATAAGCAAAAAAGAGAAATTTATATAACATCCAACGAAGGACACGAGTTCAAATCCGACTAACATGAAATTTTACTTAAGTTTTGTTGGTTTCAATTGAAGGTAGTAGGTTAGATCAAACAATCAACATGCCACGCGGTAGAAGGAACGACCATAAGTAAAAAAGGAGAAGGGAAAAAGATTAAATATATAGAAAAAATCAGTTAGCTAAGGTCACGAGTTCAAATCCCACTAACATGAAATTTTACTTAAGTTTTGTTGGGGTTTCAATTAAAGATAGGTTAGATCGTAAAAGCAACATGCCACGCGGTTGAAGGAACGACCATCAGTAAAAAAGGAGAAGAGAATCAAGAACCGGTTCAACGAGTAGTTGAGCATCTAGAGATGGGAGACAACTCCTTGCCTAGCGTTGGCCGCGTGGTTGAAATCTTCCTCTCATTGAGAAATATCGTTTATCCGAAATACAACTTTCTGAAGTAGACATCCATAAAAATATCCAAAGAATTTAATATTTCGAAATAACACGACGCTATATAGCAAATATAATCATTAAGACATGAATATTTCTCTCTCTCTTTCACACTACAAGATAATTAAACAAAAAAATAAGAAAAGATCAAATATGTGAAATAAACTCTGAGAAAAAACTGACACAAACAATTACAAGACTCAGAATGTAACACTATAAAGGAATGACAATACATCCAGATGGTACAAGAACCTACAGGACAACTGTCCTGGTGTGGAACTAACATCTACCTACATATTCTCATGTCCAGAAATAGCCGCAGCCTTGCAGAAAATTGACATAGACCCAGAACAGCAGCTTTACAAACCCAAGATAGTGGACATTGCGACTGCTGTGATAGAGATGCATGGAGACATCTGAGACTATTCTTTGGACACGACAGCAACAACATTTCTTTCACACATTTCTAAGATTCCACCCTTCAGTGTAGCATATAAAAGCAGAATTATCCAATACAGTATTATTAAAATAATAAAGTAGGGGTTAAACTAGATTTTTGTTCTTTTTTCTGATGATGGTAATAATTCTGTTGCCGAAACGTCACACACTATTAAATTATTTGAATTAGGTCTTATTTTCTTTTATCTATAATCCAAATTGTGCTTTATCGCTTTATCATAAGGCTTAAACTATTTTACTAAGAAAAACGATCACCAAACGATCATTCTCTATATTCACCAAACATAACATAATCATCGTGAGTAATTTATTTATGCTTATGAGGTGATACAGCAACGTCTTTACAATAAGAGAGGAGACAAAATGAATCAAATCTAGAAAAAAGATTTCTTCCAAGTCGTTCCGCCAAGAGATCAACACCACAGAGGTCCGTATGTCTCTTGACCTCACGGACAATACAGCAGCTACATCGTGAGTAAGCAAGGAGACAATGGACGAATGGTATACGTCGTCGATTTTCAACAACAACGACCCCGGTTCAAATCCCGATTTGGCAACTTTTTTTTTTTTTTTAAATCTTCAATGGGGTTTCTGATTTTTATAAAAATCCTTTTTTTCTTTTTTTAATCAGTGAATGCAAATAGCTAAATAGGGGCTCTGACATACTTGTACGTGTAAACTGCGCTTTATACCTACACATACAAAGTCTTTATTAAGACATCCTGGTCTTATAGAAGATTCTCCTGAGAAATTATAAGATAGAGAAACTGTGGAGAACAGGAAATATATATATACTAATGATTCTTTTCCTTGATTTTACACTTTGATAAAATTAATAAGGAATCTAAAACTTGTTTTTTTACAATATTCCTTTATTTTGAAAATAGTGCAATCCATAAATAAACATTTAATTAAAATAAAATATCTATATATATAAAAATGAATGTTTGTATGTTTGTCTGTTTGTTTGTTGGTTTGTATGTCCGGTATACAAATTCGCAGTAGTTCACTAATTCAAACCAAAAATTCCATACATAGGTAAAAAAATACGGGGAAGACGATAGGCTATTTTAAAAAATATATAGATCAATTATTAAAACTATATATTTTTAGTCAGAAAATGATGATGACGATATTGCTGTATCATCTTTGATTATTAGATACATAATTATATTCATTAATTATATTCACCACGGGTGAAACCAGTTCATTATTTTGTACGCAGGAACAAAATTCTAACAGAAAAACATTCATTCGAGCAGAAAACAAAAGCCAGATCATCTTTCTATAAAAATATCGCTTCTCAGACACAAAGTTTGGAGCGGGACGTTGCACAAAAGTGACATCCACGGTGCCAATTTATAATTGCAACGAATATTATTTGAATAAAAACATTTAATCGGGTAAAACCCGGGCGTTGCCCGGGTCATTCGGCTAGTATTGGATCAAAAAATCATTTATTTTACCAATATTTCAGTTGGCTGAACGCCAAACTTTATCAAGGTGTTATAACATATTGATATGTGTCAACAACAAACTCAGCGACACATGTTGTTGACACATATTAATATGTATAACACCTTGATAAAGGTTGGCGTTCAGCCAACTGAAATATTGGTAAAGTAATTGATTTTTGATCCAATTTTTAATTAAAGATTCCTTTATTTCTCGAGCTTCCGGGCTAACCTGCCCTTCAGTACGGAGACCTAGAAGTTCTAGCCAATTATAACACGCCTTGTTACCGACGTATGTAATACTTCTAGGTCTCCGTGTTAAATAGCATGTTAGCACGAAAACTCGAGAAATGAAATAATTGTAAAAAAAAGAAACCAAACTCGAGATTCCTTATATTGATTTTGTCAAAGGAAATATATATGGAACAAGAAAAGAAAAAAATGTTTTTTTAACATTAAATCATCAACTCTATCAATTTCCTCTCAAGAAACAGGAAAGAAAAGTCCCAGATCATCTTGTTTGGATCAATCTATGTCAACAACGCCACCAAAAGAGGAAGAAAAGGAAGGGCGTGTGGTAAGATGGCGTCACCCAACTTTTCACAGGGGAGTTTTTCCGGTGGGGAGAATTTGGTGAGAATGGATGGAAGGGGCTTATATTTGGGTCTTTCAGGTCATAGCCAGCTGCCAATGTTGGCCCAGCTTGGATCAAAGTTGAGATTCTGTAGGAAAGTGTGAAAATGGAATGAGTTTGGAACACCTTCACGATTTTGCGTGCCATCCTTTGCGCAGGGGTCATGCTAATCTTCTCTGTATCGTTCCTATTGTAGTAATTGTACCGTGGTATCACAGGGGTCATGCTAATCTTCTCTGTATCGTTCCTATTGTAGTAGTTGTACCGTAAGTTACTGTGAGTGTACTGTAAGTATACCACATGTCTACACATGTAGATATCAGTTCGACTTTTTCACTTATAAGTATGCTAGAGTTCCATTTAGTTACTTATACTCACTGTTAAAGTTGAATGTTTGCAAGAATCTGGAAGAAAAAAAGTGCCCAATACGGGATTCGAACTCAGGTCGTTGCTATCTAAAACCGTCGATTTGTACCACTCGTCTACCGACCCCTATACTTATAGATGGTAATAGAAGGTAATAAATGTATGTAGCGAGTCAAATTGTAGGAGAATATTGGTGATTAGGTAAAGGAGACGTGAGTAGTTAGCTTTTACTCTTAAGTACACCACATGTCTACACATGTAGAAAGTAAGTTCGACTATTTAACTTATAAGTATGCTAGAGTTATTTACACTTACTGTTAAATTTTTGCAAGAATCTGAAAGAAAAAGTGTTCAATACGGGATTCGAACCCAGGTCGTTGCTAACGAAAAGCATCGATTTATACCATTCGCCTATCGGCCCCTATCCTTACACAGATAATAGAAGGTAATAAATGTATAATATAGATTATTTTCTATTTTTGAGTGAAGGCTTTGCGCAACTTTTCACAGGAAAGTTTTTCCGTTGGGGGAATTTGGTGAGAATGGATAGAAGGGGCTTATATTTCCCACTTTCATAAGTTTCTCCGTCTTGTAACCCCAAGTAGAATCCTCTGTAAGACCTGTGTGTCTTAATAAAGGTTTTTGTGTGTGTGTGTGATAGAAGGGGCTTACATTTTGGTCTTTCACAGCATATCCAGCTGCCAATGTTGACACAGCTTGGATCAAAGTGGAAGATATTCTGTAGGAAATTGTGAAAATGGAATGAGTATGAAACGCTTCACGGGGAGTAGTACAAATCCCAAGTACATATGGTACATATGATGTTCTTTTGTATAAATATTATTTAGACATTGTGTACATAGAGTATCAGCCCGTTGAAGAACAGTATATTTGCTCGAAAGCTTGCAAATTTAAAATTAAAAGAAACATTTTACCTGATTTTTAGCTTTTCATATATCATGATAATCATGGAGTAGTAAGCGATTGCTTTTACACCACACATGTAAGAACAAGTTCGTTTTCTATGCGTGGGTTCGAATCCCGATTTGAACACTTTTTTTTCACCCTCTATATTCTCCAGACATAACATGCCTGAGAGTTAGTTAGTTACTTGGACTTACCACTCACCAATGACCAGTTTTGTTGGTCGTTGAGGTACAGCTTACACCACGCTGATAAGGGCCAACAGCCCGAAACGCGTACCTGGTTATTTTTTTTTTTTAAATTATTATTATTAATTAAGAATGGGTATTTGGCAAATTCTGAACTTTTCCAAATGGGTGTCCGCTGTTTGCTAATGAGACATTTACCCATTCTATGATAGGGAAGGAATGACGATCTGTCAGCCAGATCAAGCGAGAAAAACGCCACGTCACCCTATAATTACGTTCCACATTGGTCGAGTTCCATTTAGAGTACAATTAGTAAAATGGTTCATTTTTGGCTGGTGTTGCTAATTGGATGTTGCCTGGGTGAGTTATATGTGATAGGGTGTGGTGTCTATTACCTTATATTCTAAATTTAATTATAGAATTTAAAAAAAAAAGGTCGTTTTAAGTCAATAAAAAGGTGCAAAACCTGGCTTGAACTATCTATAGTGACCGATTTGGCTCTCCATACATAACAAAATGGCAGATTTCTGGATTCTTACAAAGAACAGACAAAATATTCAATAATAAAAACATTATACACAATAACAGGATTCAAAAATAGGCCGTTTAGACCAATAAAAAGATCCAAAACTTGGTTGAAACTAATGACCGATCAAATTTGGCTCTCCATACATAACGAAATGGAAAGATGAAAATTTTTCTGGATTCTTACAATGAACAGGCAAAACACTCAATAAGATAAACCTTTTACACAATAACAGGATTCAAAAATAGGCCGTTTAGACCAATAAAAAGGTGTAAAACCTGGCTTGAACTATCTCTAGTGACCGATTTGGCTCTTCATACATAACGAAATGGAAAGATGAAGAATTCTTGAATGCTTTCAATTGATATACTAAACAGTCAATAATAAAAACCTTGTATGTAATAACAGGATTCAAAAATAGGCCGTTTAGACCAATAAAAAGGTGCAAACCCTAGCTGAAACTATATCTCTAATTTGGCTCTCTGTACATAAAGAAATGGAAAGATGAAAGATTTCTGGATTCTTACAATGGACAGACAAAACATCCAATAAGAAAAACCTTGTACAGGATTTAAAAATAGGCCATTTCAAACCAATAAAAAGATTCAACTGGCTCCAACACAATGGAGGTTTGGTATACTATGGATAGATAAAGATGAAGAATTACAATAGAGGGTATTTGTGTAATAGCCTTTTGAAGAAAGTTATTGTCTGAAAGCTTTCAGCCTTTTAAATAAACTCACCACGTTTACCTCTTTGTGGTTTCTTCTAATATATTTGAAGAAATGCTGAATACGACAAATGGACAAATTGGACATTCAAGAATACCTTATACACAGTAACAGGATTAAAAATAAGCTATTTCAAATCAATTAAAAGATGCAAAACCGAATGTGGATTCTCTCTCTCTCTCGAAAGAACAACAAGTCTTTGTCCTCCCAAGAGAACACCATTCTTTGATTGTCATTGTCCAATGAAGAGCCTCAGATGTCTCCATACATCTCTATCACAGCAGTCGTAATGTTCTTGGGTGTGTAAAGCTGCTGTTCTGGGTCAATTTCTGTTGTTGTCGTGTCCAATGAAGAGTCTCAGATGTCTCCATACATCTTTATCACAGCAGTCGCAATATCCTCTATCTTGGGTATGTAAAGCTGCTGTCCCATGTCAAATTTCTGCAAGGCTGCAACCATTGCTGGACATGAGAATATGTGGGTAAGTGTTAGTTCCACACCAGGACAGTTGTTGCATGTCCTATAGATTCATGTCACCATTACATATTGGAGCTAAATCAGTGAGTAGTGCTCCCAGTCACAAAGGTATTCAGCAGCTGTCAGAAGAGGATATAAAGGTCCAAAACGGTCGAATTCAGTCTAGAAGAGTACCACCACCACCAGCATCAGTTCCGCCGTTCACGCGTGATGGCCTCGGCCGAGCAGCCAAGTGGAACAAGTAGATTCCTGTGGAAGGATGAATTATCTAACGGAGATAGACCTGGTGTCTACCAAGGCGTGTGTCTACATGTATTTCCTTAGAGTAGATTTGAGATGATTATGATTATATAATGATAAATATAGGAATAAATAGATAAAAATAATTGATAAATATACATATATATAAAATATATGGTCTTCATTGGTGGCGCCCACCGCGGGATAGGGTAGATTTGAGTATTACCTAGTATACGTGGCTACAATAATCATGTCAAGTCACTCTACGAGAAGTTTATGGGCGTAGAACTTAGTTCAATTATTCCTAGTACACGTGGTGGTGTACTGATATGAGCCAGACCTGGCGTCTACCAAGGCGTGTGTCTCTCTACATGTATTTCCTCAGTTTAGAACTGCGCTTAAGTATTCCTAGTACATGTGGTATAGGCCATGATAATCATGGTGCCTGTTAAGTCACTCTACAAGAAGTTTATAAGCGTAGAACTTAGTTCAATTATTCCTAGTTCACGTGGTATAGGTCATGATAATCATGGTATTTTCTAGATCATACCTACCGTCTACCAAGGCGTGTATCTACAAGTATTTCCTCAGCGTAGATCTGAGTTCAAGTATTACCTAGTACACCTGATACAGGCCATGATAATCATGGTAGATAGTAGTTAGCGATTACTTTTACACCACATGTCTAAATATGTAAAAGCACATTTCGACTTTTTCACTTACAAGTTTTCCAGAAACCTCGTTTAGTTACTAAGGTGAGGTTGAACTTACAATAATCGGGGGCCATTAGATAATTTTTTATTATTCAGAAAAAAAGTGCGCAATACGAGATTCGAACCCGGGTCGTGGCTGATAAGGTTAAACTTTTTGCAAGAATCTGAAAAATTTTGGATATATATATTTTTTTTTAATTCAGAAAAAATGTCCAATGTGGGATTCGAACCTAGGTCATGTCTGTCTAAAGTCAACAGTTTATACCACTGCTCCACCATCCCCTACTCTAATCATGATCTAACGTTATATTAAAGATGGATAGAGTAGTTGGCGATCAAGTAGTAAGTGTACCAATATCTACACATGTAGAAAGCAATTCGACTTTTCCATTTACAATTGTGTCAGAGATACCATTTGGTTACATGTACTCAACTGGTGAATATTAAAACTTTTTGCAAGAATCGGAAAATACTAGAGAAAATTTTTAATTCAGAAAAAAAGTGTCTAATACGGGATTCGAACCTAGGTCGTGTCTGTCTAAAGTCAACAGTTTATACCACTGCTCCACCGATCCTCTACTATAATATTGATCTAGAGTTATATTAAAGATGTCGAGGTATTCAGAGACCAATCAGAAACCCAAAGAGCAAGCTGTACAAAGACTTCAGAAGCACCACTCCAGTTGATATAAGAAGAGCCTCAAGTACTCATGCTTATCTTGTGAGATAAGATGTTTGCAGGGAAAGCTTTCTGCCGCTGATAACACCATCAGAACTTTACGACAGACTCTACTCTCATCCCAATACGCAAAAAAGAACAAAGTTTTTTAAATATTCTTAATCATTAAATCGACAATGCCAAGGAGCTACAGTAGAACTACCTCACTGTAAAGGTTAACACCTAGTTACAAAGCCAAAGTACACACGAGATAACCAAGTGTGTATACACTTATGGACAAAACTTAAGGAAGTTGTACCTTTTAGCATGTATATCGGGATTGAGACAATAACTCTGAAAGATATTACAGTGACCTTTATTGAAGACACACGAGATAACCAAGTGTGTATACACTCATGGACAAAACTTAAGGAAGTTGTACCTTTTAGAATGTATATCGGAATTGAGACAATAACTCTGAAAGATATTACAGTGACCTTTATTGAAGACACACGAGATAACCAAGTGTGTATACACTTATGGACAAAACTTAAGGAAGTTGTACCTTTTAGCATGTATATCAGGATTGAGACAATAACTCTGAAAGATATTACAGTGACCTTTATTGAAGACACACGAGATAACCAAGTGTGTATACACTCATGGACAAAACTTAGGAAGTTGTACCTTTTAGAATGTATATCGGAATTGAGACAATAACTCTGAAATATATTACAGTGACCTTTATTGAAGATACACGAGATAACCAAGTGTGTATACACTCATGGACAAAACTTAAGGAAGTTGTACCTTTTAGCATGTATATCGGGATTGAGACAATAACTCTGAAAGATATTACAGTGACCTTTATTGAAGACACACGAGATAACCAAGTGTGAATAACCTCTGTCTCCTTCAACAAAAACAGATAACCGGTGACAACAAAATATGAAACTTGCCTAAGTGTTGTCCATGAGTGGATATAGAAGGATAGAGATTGAAAGTTGACTTTCTGTGAGGGCTACCCACCAGACCGATATATCTGCCTCTCTCTCCCACGTGAGCGGCGACAAAGGAACATCTGGAGGAGATATCAGCAGATTGAAGGATTCTATTTTGGTGACCCCAGGCTGCCGACCCAAGAATAACTTCGTCCCGTCTTTTGTCGATGTTTGCATTCTCTCTCTCAACTTCTTGAAAAATGTCTCTCGTTTTAAGGCATTTCTCCTAGATTCTTGAAAATATCTGGTTTTAAGAATTTTAGCATAACTTCTTGAAAATGCCTCGTTTTAAGACATTTCACATAACTTCTTAAAATCATCCCGTTTTAAGGCATTTCTCTTCTTGAAAATGCCTCGTTTCAAGGCATTTTTCTCCTAACTTCTCGAAAATGCCTTTCGTTTTAAGGCATTCCTCCTAACTTCTTGAAAATGGCTCGTCTTAAGAAATTTATCATTACTTCTTGAAAATGCCCCTAGTTTTAAGGCATTTCTCTTAAATATTTGAAAATATCTAATTTTAAGAAATTTAGAATAACTTCTTTAAAAAAGTCTCCTTTTAAGGTATTTCTCTTAACTTCTTGAAAATATCTTTAATTCATTTCTCCTAACGATTCTTCTGTTCTGTTCACACACATCGTAATAAAATATATTTTTAATTGATCATTTTTAAATACGGTATTTTTTAGCTTCATGTTACAAGATGTTTAATATTAGAGAAAGGGAAAGATGGAACTCCGACTTTGCCGGTCCCAAGCCCGGATAAAAAGGAGGAGGGGGAGCAGTAACAAGCTCACTAAACAACCTGGGCTCAGCTGGCCATGCTGATAGTACCCTGTAAGGTCTCCAGGGATATAGGATGAGCAGCGTTTGTACTCCATGTTAGGAGCGGCTGTACATGGTGTCTGTTCCTTATGTCACCATTACATATTGGAGCTAAGTCAGTGGCCTGCTACTGAGTAGTGCTCCCAGTCTTAATGACAAAGGGGATACAGGATGTACTCCATGTTGGCTGTACATGGTGTCTGTTCCTCATGTCACCATTTCATATTGGAGCTAAGTCAGTGGCCTGCTACTGAGTAGAGTTCCCAGTCTTAATGACAAAGGGGATACAGGATGTACTCCATGTTGGCTGTACATGGTGTCTGTTCCTCATGTCACCATTTCATATTGGAGCTAAGTCAGTGGCCTGCTACTGAGTAGAGTTCCCAGTCTTAATGACAAAGGGGATACAGGATGTACTCCATGTTGGCTGTACATGGTGTCTGTTCCTCATGTCACCATTTCATATTGGAGCTAAGTCAGTGGCCTGCTACTGAGTAGTGCTCCTAGTCTTAATGACAAAGGGCATTCTACTTCACTCAGTCATTTTAAGATAAGAAAGAAGAGGGAAAGATGAAGAAGGAAATTGATGAGATTTCGGGATTTCCTCAAATGTGAAATTCAAAGAATTCCATTCACACATACCTTTCAGTCAAGATTGATTTCTCGTATAGGCTTTCTTAGATCAGAATGTCTTCTATGGTGATTCTTATATATCGATGTCGTGTAACTTATATACGAACACGCCATCACCATTTCCTTAGCACGATCTACGATTTCTTCGTAGATCACGAAATACGTACGAAACTCTGTAGCGGTTGAAAGAAGCGTCATATACATATTGATTGTGTATAGTTGTGTATATATCTGAGTATTATTTTAAAACAATAGTGAAATACTGTTTTGAAAATTGCTGATTACCTAAAATTTCTTTGTTTCTTTTTTGCATAATGCCAGCGCAAATATTAAAATCAGCATTTTCAGAATTCTGATCGACTCAAATGGTCTATTCCAACTCAAGCAATCAGTAAGTACAATCCTTCCATAGACTTCTTGAGCTGTTTGGAAAATTGCCCGTCACAAAAAAATGTATTTTCTTTTTTGCATAATACCAGCGCAAATCTTAAAATTAGCATTTCCAGAATTCTAATCGACCCAAATGGTCTATGCTAAATTCAAGTAATCAGTAAGTACAATCCTTCCTTAGACTTCTTGAGCTGTTTGGAAAATTGCTGACAACACAAAATTTGTATCTTTTTTTGCATAATGCCAGTGCAAATATTAAATTCAGTATCTACAGAATTCTGATCAACCTAAGTGGACCATGCCAAACTCAAGTAATCAGTAAGTACAATCCTTCCTTAGACTTCTTGAGCTGTTTGGAAAATTGCTGATCACACAAAAATTCTGTTTCTTTTTTGCATAATGCCAGAGTAAATCTTAAAATCAGTGTCTCTAGAATTCTGATCAAACCAAATGGTCTATGCCAACCCAAGCAATCATTAAGTACAATCCATCCTCAGGCATTAACTTCTTGAGCAGTTTGGAAATTACTGTTCACACAAAATTTCTTTTTCTTTTTTTTTTTGCATAATGCCAGCGTAAATCCTAAAATCCGTATCTCCACAATTCTAATCGACCCAAGTGGTCTATGCTAAACTCAAGCAATCAGTAAGTACAATCCTTTCTTCAGACTTCTCGAGCTGTTTGGAAAATTGCTCTGATCACACAAAATTTCTTTGTTTCTTTTTTACATAACGCCACACACACATAGGGCAAATCTTACAATCAGTATATCCAGAATTCAAACCAAATGGTCCATGCCAAATTCAAGCAATCAGTAAATACAATCCTTTCTAAGACTTCTCGAACTGTTTGGAAAATTGCTGATCACCCAAAATTTGTTTCTTTTCTGCATATCCCCCAAAACAAATCTTAAAATCAGTTATCTCCAGAATTCAGATCAACCCAAAAGGTCCGTGCCAACCCAAAGCAATCAGTAAAATATAATCCTTTCTTCAGACTTCTCAATGTGTTTGGTAAATTGCTGTTCCTATCACGACATGTCTTTGTTTTCGAACCATCTTTTTTATCTCACGATGACTTAATGAGATGTCAATAAAGAGTATTGTCTGGACCATTCAACAATCCTATCTACATATCTCCCAATTTAGATAAGTCTATGCATTGTCCCCTGTAACCTTACTTACGACGCAATACCCAGACGGGTTGACAGACGAAAATTTCAAGAGGTTGTTACACCACTATGGCTGAAATTGGGAAAATCGTTCTCTTTACAATAGTTCCATAAATAAAAAAACCTTTAAGGTTTTATTTTTTCAATAAACTTTTGCCCATATACTAGTATACGTTGTTTCTTCATAACCCTTAGAGATTTTTTTTTTAGAATCCTACACAAGAAATATAGGGTACATACAGGAATAACAGCAATAGTACCGTAATCAACAACAACAAAAAGCTTTATTAAGACCTTATAGTCTTATACAGATTCTCTAAGCGCACAGATATATACGGTATATCCTATAATACCAGTAATCAGCAAAGTTATTATTATTTTTAAAGCTAATCACATTTCATTGTAATATGAATAATGTAATTTAATACTAAACTGAGAAAGATTGTTAATAAACCAATCTGATTCTAATAAGTAAGTAGACGTTAGAACAGCGCAGCAGAAGAAAAAAAAAAAGGAGGGTCCAGGGTTGCCAAGTCGATGTCGCCATAAAACCTGGCACCGGAAGCTAGCTTCTTGACACCGGAAGTTTGATTTTCCCGTCAAACATGAGCTGAGGGAATTTTTTTTTTGTCAGGCAGACGACTAAGTTGTACAATACCTCTCCTACCGTAGGTACTGTTGGATAAAACGTCTTTATCGGCTGATACTCAGAACTTTCTTATGGATTTAAACCCCCCTCCCAAAACTGAAATTTATAAACGATGGATGGAAAATGTTTGTATCACTGTAAAATTAGAATACAACAAACAACAACAAAGCCATTATTCAGGGCCTCTCGCCCTATACAGGATTCTCCAGTTCACAAGGGAGAACACTGTGTTCCGGGATCCTGTGGAATATCGCCACCGCTATATGCCTATTATTTGATATTTCATTAATTAGTGCCGAAGGACAAAGTTGCCCCGTTTTATCATTTAGTCTTTCCTCAGACAAAGCAGCACAATCAAATAAGTAGTGCAACATCTCCATTGTTATTCCTGATCCACAGAAAGTGCATTTCAAGTCTTCACCCCTCATTAAAATCAGATGGTGTTCTCTGAAAAAAATTGAAAGGATTCTAAATTGCGCGATTAATCTGGTAAAATTAGAATACACGAAAGCTCGTAGCTCTAGATAAACGAAAAATATATATATTTGTTTCCTATATTAAGTTTATGCATGGGCAGAATCTACCCAACCCGTCCAGTTAAGGGTTAAAAAAGATAGAATATGGTTTTACAGTCTACTAAACAAAGTGCATGATTTTTCAAACCTAAAATGATTTTAAAAGATTTTTTAAATATATTTTAGTATTTTAATCTTCTTCTTCTTCTTTCTTATCTCCACTCAATCACACTAAGGTGTCAAGCTTGTAAAGCTTGTTGATGGTGTCTGCCGGTGAAGAGTAGAGCTCATCAATGGATGAATCAATACAGTCAATAATGTGGTTTAGAGTTACAGGTTGACACTTAGTACATAGTAGGAAAACCTTGCAACCATTCTGTCATTGTCCGTTGATGACCTGACTTAAATCTGGAAATCAAAGAGTGTTGTTCTTATAATTTTAGTAATGTGATCAATAATGAATGGTAGAAATAGCTACAATCTTCAGAGATCACAGCTTTGTTAAAGTCGATTCAGAAAAAAATATCTAAAGATGATCTCATCGAGCGATGAGACCTGCAGGGCTGGGTCTTCTGGCATGGCCTAGACGATAACGCCCTGGCCATCCTGACGTCTACCAAGACACGCATCTATAAGTACTTCCTCGACATGGAACTGAGGAGTGAAGACCTTGTCTGGAGGAGAACTCTCTCAAGGTGGGGAAGCCTTCCTTGCTGAAGACATTTGTACACATACAACTGTATATATTCCCCTACACTTTATATGCCCTCTTACTCTTTTATTTTTCCACCTTTGTAAAATTTGATTAAAAGAATCAATAAAATTATTAAAATTGTCAAAAATTGTCTAAAGACGATCTTAACTGCTCACATTGTCACCAGAAAGATCAAACTGTCAATCACCACAGATGTCCCACTAACCACCTTCAAAGATTCCAAACAGCCATTATCACATAGGAATAAGTATATTTACCCCTGTACAGAACCAAGTACAGTACATTTGATAAACTGGATCTCCACCATATAGACATGAAGTCAACTCCGTCTTTGCCGGTCCCAAGCCCGGATAAAAAAGGAGGAGGAGAAGCAGTAACAAGCTCACTAAAAAACCTGGGCTCAGCTGGCCATGCTGATAGTACCCTGTAAGGACTCCAGGGATACAGGATGAGCAGCGTATGTACTCCAAGTTAGGAGCGGCTGTACATGGTGTCTGTTCCTCATGTCACCATTTCTTTTGGAGCTAAGTCAGTGGCCTGCTACTGAGTAGTGCTCCCAGTCTTAATGACAAAAGCTGACGTATTCTACTTCACCCAATCATGATGGCTTTACAAGCTTGATACTTTAATATGATTGAGTAGAGATAAGAAACAAGAAGAAGTAAACAGTAAAATCTATCGACAAGTAAGAAAAGAAAGAAGAAAAATCAAAGAATAATGTTTTTTCTTCCATGTTTTTTATCAAGAAAATACTTCTTTAACTGTGGCAACGCACATGACCACATTCAATTAGTTCCCAGACGTTTTCTATTGGTGAGAGATCAGAAGAGAGTAATAGCGATCTATCTATATTTAAGAAAGAAACCAGAATGTTCCAAAAAGGACATTGGAGAAATGGAAGCAGACAACTAACAGAAAGAGTCCTACTCACGCAGTAAAGATCCTGGTAGCAAGATTAACCATCAAAGAATCACGGCTAATCGTGATCAACCAGTAGGTACAAGACGGCCTTGCATTGTCCGTATACCAGATGGCCATTGTTCATGCCTTCTTACATTTTAAATATTATTCGCTGAGTTTTTCTATAATCAAATAAAAAAAAGATATAACTGCAATAAATATATGGAAAGCTTTATAGACTTTCATAAAGGTCATGTGCTAAAAGATACAACTTCCTTAAGTTTTGTCCATGAGTGTACACACACTTGGTTATTTCGTGTGTCTTCAATAAAGGTCACTGTAATATCTTTCAGAGTTATTGTCTCAATCCCGATATACATGCTAAAAGGTACAACTTCCTTAAGTTTTGTCCATGAGTGTACACACACTTGGTTATTTCGTGTGTCTTCAATAAAGGTCACTGTAATATCTTTCAGAGTTATTGTCTCAATCCCGATATACATGCTAAAAGGTACAACTTCCTTAAGTTTTGTCCATGAGTGTACACACACTTGGTTATCTCGTGTGTCTTCAATAAAGGTCACTGTAATATCTTTCAGAATTATTGTCTGAATCCCGATATACATGCTAAAAGGTACAATTTCCTTAAGTTTTGTCTATAAGTGTATACACACTTGGTTATCTCGTGTGTCTTCAATAAAGGTCACTGTAATATCTTTCAGAGTTATTGTCTCAATCCCGATATACATTGCTTCAACCAAAACTATCAAAAAAAGAGGAAGGAAGGAAATCCAAGCGATAAAGGAAAAGCAAATTGAGAAACATTTGACTTGAGTAAGTCCAGGCTATTGTAATCGTTGAAGATAAGCAGAAGAGGAAAATAAAGGAATATGAGAGGGATATGGAAATTTTCCAATATGATTATGTAAACGCCCACAAGGACATTCCAGAAGGAAACAGTAAAATCAATCGACAAGTAAGAAAGGAAAAAAAAAAGAAAATCAAAGAGTAAATAATGTTTTTTCTTCCATGTTTTTTTATCAATAAAATACTTCTTTAACAAATATTTCTATTTGTAAAAAAATATATATAAACGTTTTTTATGAAAAATAAGGTCAAAAACTCTATATAACAACAACAAAAAGCAAAAGAGAAGAACAGAAGAGAACAAGCCTGTTGCAGATTGCTAACGACAGAATGCCACAAGAAGAAAAAGAGTACAAGCCTGTTGTAGATCACTAACGGCAGGATACCACAAGAAGAACAAGGCACGAGAGGACAAGCCTGTAGATCGCTAAAAGAAGAACAGAAGAGGACAAGCCTGTTGTAGATCGCTACAAGAGAAGAACAAGAAAGAGGACAAACCTGTTGTAAATCATTAACAAAAAGAACAACAAGCCAAAACAGAATAGGGGAAGCCTGTTGTAGATCGCTAAAAGAGAATAACAGAAGAGGACAAGCCTGTTGTAGATCGCTACAAGAAGAACAAGCCTGTTATAGATCATTAACGTCCAAAGAAGATCAGGACAGGACCAATCCCCACTGCCAACAACTGCAATCAATTAGCGAAGGTCCCTCGGGGGTAACAGCCGGTGGAAGGGGAGGAGGTTGATTAATGGCGGAAGTCCCCCATATGGTGGTAGCTAAGCCTAATCAGATTATGTAGGCGAGAAGGTGCTGACAAAGGGACTGTCGGTTGACAATAGGGTCATCGGTATAGACCGGGAGTCAATGACCCTCCCTCCCATTGAGGTTTTTTTACCCAGGTGTTGAGCTTCCTGCGGCCGACATTGGATTGAGGTCTGTTTTTTACATCCACGATAGCTCTCGACAGGTCACTGTAATATCTTTAAGAGTTATTGTCTCAATCCCGATATACATGCTAAAAGGTACAACTTCCTTAAGTTTTGTCCATGAGTGTATACACACTTGGTTATCTCGTGTATCTTCAATAAAGGTCACTGTAATATCTTTCAGAGTTATTGTCTCAATCCCGATATACATGCTAAAAGGTACAACTTCCTTAAGTTTTGTCCATGAGTGTATACACACTTGGTTATCTCGTGTATCTTCAATAAAGGTCACTGTAATATGTTTCAGAGTTATTGTCTCAATCCCGATATACATGCTAAAAGGTACAACTTCCTGTTGTTTACAACAAGGATCAAAAAGAGGAACTAGCTATTCTCCGAGTATAAAAAAAAGAGCAGAATAGAGTCGACATGGCCCCGATGCCTCCCTCAGTATTTCCCAACGAGAGATATATTATCTATGTCAGAGATAAGAAGGATTAGCTTGTTGGGACATATGTTTTACTGCCTTCTCTCCTGCTCTAGAAAAACAAATTATCTTGAATGATGATCCAACCCCTTAAAGAGACTGTCTTTCATAAATGGAAAATAAAGACCAACTGTATTGAGAGATCAATAGACAAATGGTATAAATTGTCGATTTCCGATAATGACGACTCTGGATCGAATCCCGTATTGAACTTTTTTTTATATTGTACACGGCCATTACACAACCACAGTAGCAAAGCCCACAACCACAGCAGCTATGGTCGAAACACACCACTCAACAGCACGGTCCACGGTCAATACACAACCACAGCAACAAAGCCCACAACCACAGCAACAAAGCCCACAACCATAGCAGCAAGGTCCACAACCACAGCAGTAAGGTCCACAACCACAGAAACAAAGCCCACAACCACAGCAACAAAGCCCACAACCACAGCAACAAAACCCACAACCACAGCAACAAAGCCCACAACCATAGCAGCAAGGTCCACAACCACAGCAGTAAGGTCCACAACCACAGAAACAAAGCCCACAACCACAGCAACAAAGCCCACAACCACAGCAACAAAGCCCACAACCATAGCAGCAAGGTCCACAACCACAGCAGCAAGGTCCACAACCACAGCAGTAAGGTCCACAACCACAGAAACAAAGCCCACAACCACAGCAACAAAGCCCACAACCACAGCAACAAAGCCCACAACCATAGCAGCAAGGTCCACAACCACAGCAGTAAGGTCCACAACCACAGAAACAAAGCCCACAACCACAGCAACAAAGCCCACAACCACAGCAACAAAGCCCACAACCACAGCAACAAAGCCCACAACCACAGCAACAAAGCCCACAACCATAGCAGCAAGGTCCACAACCACAGCAGTAAGGTCCACAACCACAGAAACAAAGCCCACAACCACAGCGGCAAGGTATACGTCCACTACACGACCACAGCAGCTATGGTCGAAACACACCCCTCAACAGCACGGTCTACAGTCACTACACAACGACAGCAACAAAGTCCACAACCACAGCGGCAAGATATACGTCCACTACACGACCACAGCAGCTATAGTCAAACCACACCACTCAACAGCACGGTCCACGGTCAATACACAACCACACCAGCCGAACTCAGCAGTACAGATGAATTCCGCCTGACGACAGGGAAACGGAACGTCATTAGACGCAGAGGTAATTAAACCCTGATTAGGCCTAACATAAATAAAAATCAATCCACGGTAATTATACCCCCTGCTCTAATGACGGCAGAAATTGCCTCCTCAGGCAGCAGAACACTACGATGGCGCCAACAGAGATAGATAAAACAGTCATCGATTGAGGTTCAGACACGACCTGGTACAATCTGAAATTTCCGACACCATTCTCAAACGTCACAATCACAGAAAAAACTTTGGTCAAAATTAAAGGAATTAGTAAACCAAATTTTTTTGTCAAAATTCGAAAATATTATAGACGCGTATGATTCTTTTTAAAAAATAAACAATTTCTACTGTCCTTACTGCAATGGAAAAATTAATGGGTGGGCCTGGCTCATCAGTGGTGAACCCTCCCAGCGGTTTCGCCAGTTTATTCTACCATACCGCTGTTATATTGCATTTTTGGAACTTCCTTTTATAGTGATACTGATGCTAAACTCTTTGAATGGGTATTTTAAATGAATTATGGACATAAGCTTTGAGGACAGCAGAATTACATACAATTATAAATATATAAAGATTTTTGTAAAGACATATGTATGTGATGAAAATAGGAAACTATTATAGACGCGTATGATTCTTTTGAAAATTAAACAATTTCTACTGTCCTTGCTGCAATGGACTCACCAAAATAGGGTGCTATAGAGGGGGGTGCTATAGACAGGTCAATTTTAATGTAAATCGCATCATACTACGTATTTAAAATCGGGCGCTATAGAGGAAGACGCTATAGACACGTTTAACTGTATATATATATAAGACTATCTTAATAAAGGCTTGTATGTGTGATTACGCCAAAGCTATATATTATCAGAGTTTTAAATTTGAAAGACCATATATGCAAATCAAAAAACCAATGTAAATAACGTTCTTTTTCTGATGATGTATTACCGAAATATGCAAATAGGTTGTATCAAATGTATTCGTCATAGATATATCTAATCATTTTTTATGATTATCATTCATCATTTTATCTCAACATTCCTCTCTACATGGTCATCAGTCAATATTTGAGGTACATATGTAAATATAGGATCTCGAACTTGAACCTAATACCCTTGAACGTTCTTGTTGTCTCTAGGAGTTGTCCAGTTTGAAGGAAGTTGAAGGGTATAATAGATCAATATTTGTAGAGCTGGGGGGGCTGATTTAGGGGACCAACTCCCCCTCAACTTCAGGGGTCGGCCTCCTGTTGACAGATCCCCTCCTCCCCTCCCCCCCCCCCCTCGCCCCCTAATGGAATGCTTCCCTGAGAGGCTTCCATGTTATCAAAAGAAGCCAAATAAGGGTTGGACAATTCCGTTCTATCAAGAAAATTCGGTGGACGAGTGGGTAACACCCTCGATTCCCGACAGTCATGAACCAGGATTGAATCCCGCGTTAAAATTTTGTTTAATATGTAAATAACCTTTATATATTATTCGTTGTTGCAAATATCATAATGTAATAAAGTATTTTTATTATTTTATTAGCAGAGTATTATTTTTTATGTTTATATTTTTCTATACTCTGTACAGTTCCCTCTTTTTCTCATCACTTTGTTTATCATTGATAGTTTGTTCTTGTCTTAAATAAATTGCTGTCTCATCCTGAAGTTTGTCTTTCCTAATTTTCCACGTGGCAATAAACTAGGTTGTTCTTTTTGAGTGGTACCTAATAAAGTGATTTTGGAACAAGAACTTCCATGTTATCGATGGAAGACAAATAAAGGTTGGACAATTCAGTTTTATCAGGAAAATTTTGGCTGATAAGTTGTTTCATAATCATCAGGTTTTCATTAGGCCATTTGAAAGTAATTTGATGTTTTAATACCTCGATGATATTGGAAAAACCATCTCCTGTTTCAAAACTTTATTAGGTTGCGCTCAAAAAAAGTAATCTAACTTATGTTATTTACATGAGAAATATGAACAGGTTCTTTATAGAAAACAAAGTGTACAATGAGGGATTCGATCCCGGTTCATGGCTGAAGGACGGTTTCAACGACTTGTTCATTAAAACCATCTGGGAATATAGAACGGCGTCGAGTTGTTCTGAAATTCTTTCAAAGATTGTACTTCTTACTTATAGAAATGTAAGTTAGTTTATTCCTACACTTAAAGCACTTATTTTATAATCGAAAATACCTATACAGTAGAACTACCTCTCTGACAACACCTAGTTACAGAGACATAGTGTCCTTTAGGGAGAGTTGTCCTCTTACTGGAGAGTTTCTGATTAGTAAAAATGGTCATTTTTGCGGGATCGAATCCCGCATTGAAGACTTTGTTTTAATATGTGAATAACCTTCACACATATTATTCATTGTTGTAAATATCATAAACTAGGTTGCTCTTTTTTTTTTTTTTTTTTTTTTTTGAGCGGTTACTAATAAAGTGATTTTCATGTTATCAAAAGTACAAGTAAGGGACTACCCTGTAGTACGGTATCGTGAGCCCCGAGCCGCTACGGTAACCGTGAACAGGGAACTCTGATATGTGGCTGACTAACGGGGCAATGGTATCTTTCCATGGAGTGGACAAGACACCACCATCTAAATAAACCCTGCCCAGAAGTCCTCCTCTACGTGGGGAGAAGCAGCACAAATAAAGGACTGCCCTGTAGTACGGTGTCGTGAGCCGCTACGGTAACCGTGAACAGGGAACTCTGAAATATGGCTGACTAACGGGGCAATCGCATCCCACTTTTCAATGGAGCCTCAAAATCAGAAATTACAGACAAGACACCACATTCACACATATTATTCATTGTTGTAAATATCATAAACTAGGTAGCTCTTTTTGAGCGGTACCTAATAAAGTAATTTTGGAACAAGAACGTTTTACTAGACGGCCGTTGCTCGAGCCAGGCTGGACCGATGATAAAGGTTGACGCAATAGGCAAAGAGGGACACTCTGTGATTAGAATTTCATCAATGGGGTTGGTTATGTAACTGTCCTCCTTTTTCCCTTGTCCTCTGTCTCGTAAACTATGCAAATTGACAGTCCTATAGAGTAGAACGGTTCTTTTATTTGACAATATTACCACATGTATTTGCAATGCCTATCTTTTATTTTAAAATCAAAGAACAGCGAATTTTTTAGAGCAAAAAAGGGTTCTTCGAATAGTTTTTTTTATGTTAAAATAGAGAAAAAGTGGAAGATTATATATATGAATTTTTATATATATAAGATCTCTATTAACATATTTACACACTCATGGACAAAACTTAAAAAAGTTGTATCTTTTAGCATGTATATCGGGATTGAGACAATAACTCTGAAAGATATTACAGTGACCTTTGTTGAAGACACTCGAGATAACCAAGTGTGTATACACTCATGGACAAAACTTAAGGAAGTTGTATCTTTTAGCATGTATATCGGGATTGAGACAATAACTCTGAAAGATATTACAGTGACCTTTATTGAAGACACACGAGATAACCAAGTGTGTATACACTCATGGACAGAACTTAAGGAAGTTGTACCTTTTAGCATGTATATCGGGATTAAGACAATAACTCTGAAAGATATTACAGTGACCTTTGTTGAAGACACACGAGATAACCAAGTGTGTATACACTCATGGACAAAACTTAAGGAAGTTGTACCTTTTAGCATGTATATCGGGATTGAGACAATAACTCTGAAAGATATTACAGTGACCTTTATTGAAGACACACGAGATAACCAAGTGTGAACAGCCTCTGCCTCTTAAAAAAAAAAAGACGACCGGCGGACAAAGACATTTCACTTCCTTAAGTTTTGTCCACAAGTGTAGATAGATAGCACGTTAATTCCATATTTACATATTGGTCAATCTATATAGCAGCCAAAATGGCTGTAGTTGTGAAAGGCAACAATGGCGAAAGAATGGGCCTATGTATGTGTCCTGGATGTAACTTGATGGTCTTAAGGAGATGAAACGTTGTAGATGTATCTACAGTACTTAACGAGGTCGTAGACCTTATTCTCTTAAAAAAAAAAAACATCTTATCTCTTCACCACATGGCCATTTCTTCACACGTTTTCTCAACTCTTCCTCAATCCTCGCGATGTAAGTCTTGTAAATCCCAATTTCTGAGGATATAGGGATGTAATAAATCTCATTCCCCGGGATATAGGGATGATATAAACCTCAATCCCCGGGATATAGGGATGATATAAATCTCATTCCCCGGGATATAGGGATGATATAAATCCCAATCCCCGGGATATAGGGATGATATAAACCTCAATCCCCGGGATATAGGGACGATATACACCTCAATCCTCGAGATTTAAGTCTTGTAAAATCCCAATTCCTGGGGATATAGGGATGATATAAACCTCAATCCTCGGGTTATAAGAGTCTTATAAAATCCCAATCCCGGGATATGGGACAATATAAACCTCAAACCTCGAGATTTAAGTCTTGTAAAATCCCAATTCCTGGGGATATAGCGATGATATAAGTCTCCATGCCCAGGATATAGGGATGATATAAATCTTAATTCACGTAACCAGTTTTGTTCAGTAGAAGCCGCTGGGTTCATTAAGCTACTTCGAATATCGTTAACTGGAAGGTAACAAGGGACCCCGGACTGCCATTATGGATTTCCTAGAAAGAAAAACGCCGATGACCTTCGTTCTTTTGGTGTGTGGAGGTCCCACAATAACCTCATCGCCGCACTTCCCGGTGGACTGACGGACTTTTTTACGGACCACCGAGCTTGTTCCTGTGAAAGGAGACCACCTAAATCTTTCTCAGAAATCTTTGTTATATCTACAACTCCACCCGTTTAACACTGGTAAATGATAAAGATCAAATCAATCAATATCACTTTATTGTTGCTCTTGTGTTCAATGAAGAGCCTCAGATGTCTCCATACATCTCTATCACGGCAGTCGTAATGTTCTTGGGTTTGTAAAGTTGCTGTTCTGGGTCAATTTTCTGTTGTTGTTGTGTCCAATGAAGAGCCTCCGATGTCTCCATTCATCTCTATCACAGCAGTCGTAATGTTCTTGGGTTTGTAAAGTTGCTGTTCTGGGTCCATGTCAATTTTTTGCAAGGCTACGGCCATTGCTGGGCATGAGAATAATCATTATTGTCTTAGGTTTAAAACCTAACATGTTTTAATATTTAATAAATATTTATATTGTAGCAAAGTATTTATTATTTTATTTAAAGAGTATAATTTTTGATGTTTATATTTTACTACTCGCTGTAAACTTCCCTCTTTGCTATCTTTTTCATAGTTTGTTCTTTCCTTAAATAAATTGCTGTGTCATCCTGAAGTTTGTTTTTCCTAATTTGGCAATATATAATAAATAATTATATATTTCCTTTGTTGGAATATTACAGAGTAACAATGGCTATAGATGAGACTGAGTTTGAAAAGGAACTTGCATGTATATAACGTTTTTAGTATCGTTTTCGTTGTTTTCATATAAACATATACCAAGATTTTGAAAATAGAGCAATCCATACTTAATTCATTAGATAATAAAAGGCATATATTGGATTTAATAAAATATTTATTTTGCCAATATTTCGGCTGGCTGAACACCAACCTTTTATTAAATCCAATATATGCCTTTTTATTATCTAATGAATTAAATATGGATTGCTCTATTTTCAAAACATTATTGACTGTATTGACTTATCCATTGATAAGCTCTACTCATCTCCAGCAGACAACATCAACAAGCTTTACAAGCTTGATATCCTGAAATGATTAAGTGGAGATAAGAAAGAAGAAGAAATTTAACATCAGCATGGACTTTGAAATAAGGAGCCCCATTCAACCTATCAAACAAGATACTGAAGGAGGAAATTGAACCAACCCGATCTAGTAGATATGTACCAAACTTCCGTTAAGAAATTAAACCTCCAAATGCAAAATTCAAATAATCCAACCATACAAGATATTCTACAAAATAAAGGAGATATCAATCCCCGATTCGACGACCCGGCCCTGACAGTTAAGAGCTCATCGCCCAACAGCTGCAAGGTCTGTCACCTCTACTCCACCAACTCGCCAAGTGTAAATAGCCAGGACAAGGTGACTGATTGAGACGAAATAAATAAAATACCTTGCAATACTCAGAAGCTTTGGCTACTAAATTTTGAATGATTTTGAGATAGCATGGCCCCTGAGGGGAAAGCTGAGAAGTAGAATGGGGTGTAACCTTCCCCCCAACATACTAGCTAACAAGGGGAACGGTCCCTCAATGGGGAAACAACCCCCCCCCCCCCTCAATCTCCCCAGGGGCCTAACCACAGTCAGAAATATGGCCAAAGGCTGAATACACAGAGTAAATAATGTTCATTGGGACATGACGTCGTTCCCTTCAACAAAAAGCGCCAGTTTTATCTCCATTTTTTACACCAGTTTCCCCATTTTTGGGACATATCTCCACAACATCTATTGCATATAAGTACAATTCGCGCATATATAGAAATATGGCCAATGGCTGAATACAGCAAGGAAGTAATGTTCATTGGGATATGACTTCAACCTCTTCAACAACAAGAGACGTTTTATCCCTCTTTTTATACCAGACTCCCCATTTTTTACACCAGTTTCCCCATTTTTTACACCAGTTTCCCCATTTTTAAACTAGGCTCCCCATTTTTTACACCAGCTTCCCCATTTTTTACACCAGATTCTCCATTTAAACACCAGTCTCCCCATTTTTTACACCAGGCTCCCCATTTTAAACACCAGTTCCCCCATTTTAAACACCAGTTTCCCCATTTTTAAACCAGGCTCCCCAAATTTTACACCAGTCTCTCCAAATTTTACACCAGTCTCTCCATTTTTTACACCAGACTCCCCATTTTTTACACCAGACTCCCCATTTTTTACACCAGTTTTCCCATTTTTTTACACCAGTCTTCCCATTTTTTACACCAAGCTTCCCATTTTAAACACCAGTTTCCCCATTTTTACACCAGGCTCTACATTTTTTATACCAGGCTCCCCATTTTAAACACCAGATTCCCCATTTTTTACACCAGTCTCGCCATTTTAAACACCAGTTTCCCCATTTTTACACCAGGCTCCCCAAATTTTACACCAGTCTCTCCATTTTTTACACCAGTTTCCCATTTTTTTACACCAGTCTCCCCATTTTTTACACCATTTTTCCCATTTTTACACCAGGCTCTCCATTTTAAACACCAGTCTCCCCATTTTAAACACCAGTTTCCCCATTTTTACAACAGGCCCCATTTTTTTACACCAGTCTCCCCATTTTTACACCAGGCTCCCCATTTTTTTTATACACCAGTTTTCCCATTTTTTACACCAGTTTTCCTATTTTTTACACCAGATTCCCCATTTTTTACACCAATTTCCCCATTTTTTACACCAGTCTCCCCATTTTTTACATTAGCCTCCCTATTTTTACACAAGTATTGCCATTTTTTGGGACATATCTCCACAACATTTATTGCATACAAGTCCTATTACTATAATTAGCCATTTATTAATAAGCCAAATGAAAGAACAAATGTCAGTATTTGATGCTTTGGTAAATTCCAAGATAATCCAATAAAAGACAAGGAAAGGGCAATAAACACGCTGAGTGAAAAATAACAAAAACTATAACAAGACTCAGAACAAAACACTATAAAGGAATGACAATACATCCAGATGGTACAAGAACCTACAGGACATGTAACAACTGCCCTGGTGTGGAACTAACATCTACCCAAATATTGTCATGTCCAGCAATGGCCGCAACCTTGCAGAAAATTGATAGAGATCATTGTTACTGCTGTGATAGAGATGTATGGAGACATCTAAGGCTCTTCATTGGACACAACAACAACAGAAAATTGACACAGAACAGCAGCTTTACACACCCAAGAACATTACGACTGCTGTGATAGAGATGTATGTAGACATCTGAGGTTCTTCATTGGACACAACAACAACATTAATCAACAAAAACTTTCCCTTTATGGTAGGTTAGTCAAGTGAGGTGTATCTGGTACAATTGGGCAACTCTGATTACGTACATTCACTGGTGAGGTTAGGCAAGAAATGGGGACCATTGAATTGATCTACCATTTTTTAAATTATTTTAAACTACTGGTTTCGAACATGAGCCTTGCCAGACAAAGAATATTTCTATATTTACATGATGCAGTTAAACCTGTCTATAACGCCCCCTCTTGGGACTCACCAAAATAGGGTGCTATAGACAGGTCACTTTTATTTTAAAATGTTTACATTTTAATGTTTAAAATCAGGCGCTATAGAGAGGAAGGCGCTATTTAGAGGGGCCGCTATAAACAGGTTTAACTGTACCTTATAAATGCAGAAATTGCCCTCCCATAAGGATAAGAAAGTGACCTTCTTCATTACAAGAATCTGTGGAAGGATGGTCTAAACTGTTGGTTTTCAACCTCTACGACTCGGCTTTGATTCTCGCATTGGGCACTTTTTTTCTGAATAAATGAAAAAATAAAATGCTCCAATGGCTCCCGATTCTTGCAAAAGTCCAATCCTACCAGTTAATACAAGTAACCAAACAGGGCTATGGCACATTTTTAAGTGCAAAGTCAAACTGCTTTTCACATGTGGTGCACTTACAGTAAAAGCGGTCTCTTTCTTCTGCCCACCATGATTATCATGGCTTGTACCATATGTAGACATGTGGTGCACTTACAGTAAAAGCAGTTGCTTTTCTTCTACCCACCATGATTATCATGGCTTATACCACGTGTACTAGAGATAAGCAAAATAATAATAAGACTATTCAAAAATCCGTTTTTATTGCCCTAAGAAAGAAGTCATATGGAAATTTGAAACGAAAACAATTTCAATATTTGAATAGATAAGGTACAATTTGGATTATAGATTATAAACACAAGGTAATAAGACCAAATCCAAATAAATAAATAGTGTGTGACGTTTCGGTAACAGTGTTGTTACCATCTAGAGACAAAATTTTACCACAGCATGTTTTTAAATAGTTACTGTTATCAAGTGTGCAAACAAGATAATGTGCTACAATTAACAGAATGGAAGAAAGAGGAAATATAAATGATATTTATAGATATGCTTTTAATTATATTTGGAAAAAAAAAAAGAGTTTTTTCCACTTTTAATTCTAAGACTAATATTCTGTGTTTCTCAGATAAATATCTTCTTATCTGTTATCTTGTTTACACACTTGATAACAGTAACTATTTAAAACATGCTGTGGTAAAATTTTGTCTGAAGATGGTAACAATGCTGTTACCGAAACGTCACACACTATTTATTTATTTGGATTTGGTCTTATTACCTTGTGAATATTTGAATAGATATATGTATCAGAGTATGTGTCAAAAAAAGACATTGCCAAACGACAAGATGGCAGAATACATCACAGGTGTCATGTTAATTAAATTGGTTATTGGAGGCAGAAGGTTTGAGAATGATTGAATATCAGCCTTTCATCTGCTGGTACCAGATTTCATCCATGTTTGAACTGATGAGAAAATAGGGCATTCTGATAACTTATCAGTAATTCAATCATGGGACATTACCAAATTTGTACTTGTTGAATTTGATCTTATTTACCTTCTTCTTCTTTCTTATCTCCACTCAACAATCATATCAGGGTATCAAGTCTGTAGATCTTGTTGATGGTGTCTGTGCTGGGGATGAGTCTCTTCTTCTTTCTGTAGAACTACTGTGTACAACTACAGTAGAAGGCAGACAACATCCTAATGGTATTGTTAACACAGAAGAAGACTGAAAAAAACTGGGATAAACTTTCAATTTCATTCTTGTAATTTTTTTTTTGTTTATCCCTAGTACACATGGTACAGGCCATGATAATCATGGTAGGTAGAAATAGGGGACTGCTTTTACTGTAAGTACACCACATGTCTACATGTGAAAAGTAGTTCGACTTTTGCACTTACAAATATGCCATAACCCTGTTTGATTACTTATATTCGCTGGTAGGATTGGACTTTTGCAAGAATCTGGGGCCATTGGAGCATTTTTTTTTAAATCAGAAAAAAGTGTCCAATGCGGGAATCAAACCTGGGTTGAAGCGGTCTAAAACCAACGGTATATCGGGATTGAGACAATAACTCTGAAAGATATTACAGTGACCTTTATTGAAGACACACGAGATAACCAAGTGTGTATACACTCATGGACAAAACTTAAGGAAGTTGTACCTTTTAGCATGTATATCGGGATTGAGACAATAACTCTGAAAGATATTACAGTGACCTTTATTGGAGACATACGAGATAACCAAGTGTGAACAGCCTCTGTCTCTTTAAAAAAAAATAGAAGACCGCTGATATCAAAGATGCCACTTACTTAAGTTTTGTCTATGAATGTAAAATCAACTCAAATTCTACAATTGACTAAATTCTACCACAAACCAAAAAGCTGTATTGGGAAAAAACAATGGTAATTCCATTGACCTATTTCAGCTAAAAGTTGACAATACAATGGCCTTTGACATTACAATGGTAATATTGCCACATCAAGTTGCATAGAGTGATCTTGAAAATAGTGAAATACAACATGAGACAAATTGAAACGGAATTTAGCATTCATTTCTTCGAGTTTTTCGATTAAAAAAAATTGTTATTATTTAAATGTTTGTGATTAGACCAAAAAATGTGTTTTTTTTTTTTTTTAATAGAGGATTTTTCGATATAAGGGGATTCACAATATTAACAAACTCCGCCTTTGCTGGTCCCAAGCCTGGATAAAAAAGGAGGAGGGGGAGCAGTAACAAGCTTGCTAAAAAGCCTGGGCTCAGTTGGCCCGGCTGATAGTACCCTGTAAGGACTCCAGGGATACAGGATGTACTCCATGTTGGCTGTACATGGTGTCTGTTCCTCATGTCACCATTTCATAGCTCTACAAGCTTGATTTCCTAATATGATTGAATGGAGATAAGAAAGAAGAAGAAGACTATATCAATATATTCTTAAAGATGGTAGATACTGAAAAATGTGTTTGTTAATAAGTTTTTCATATAGGAGAGCTTCATTATATGGCCATATACAATGGCATTATTCATCCTATTAAAATTTTCATATGTTAATAATTCATAGATAGCTCAGTTAATTTTTTTCACATTAAATCTTCTTCAAAGTAAAGATAGAGGCTGCCTGGCCGGCATTCATAGTTCTTCTAATTAAAGATTCTTCGGCCAGTAAATGTTTTTTATTATTTCGACGTATAGACAAAAATATTTTGTTTGCTCCTGACGAGGACAAAAGATTTTTGTTGGAATGTCGAGATAGTTAAAAGATTTACTGGCAGAAGTATCTTTAATTTGAATAAAATCTTCAGTTTCCATTTTTAATGGCTCTGATAATGGATGCTTTTTGTATTGGATATTGGCATTTAAGCCACCTTTTTATTAACATATAAACAATTTCAGAGAACAAAAAAGAATTTTAAAAAAAAAAGTCACACACTATTAATTTATTTGAATTAGGTTGTATTTTCTTATCATTTCATTTTCAAATATAAATTGACTTTTCTTTATATATAATATAATCAATTTCTATAAATTCCTCAATGTTTTATTTAGGTCTTCCTTTTTCTTGATAAAATTTTTAAATTGACCGCTTTAAAAATATATTAATTCTTTTGTAATTTGACGATCGCGCTAACACCAAATGTCATTTATTAAAACATTTTATTAATTAAAAAAAAAAAGATATATATATACCTCTTTATTAATAATTTATAAATTAAAATTCATAAATTATAAAATAAAGATTGAATTTCAAAGTGAATAACCTATCATTTGAGAAATGGAAAACAAAACGAGATATTTTGAAATGACAAAGGGTATAGTTCTTTGTTCAGAAAAGCGCTCATTAATTGCATCACAAAATATCCAACAACAAAATATTTTATAGAATAATTTAAAATTTATTATTTTTTTAAACATGAAACGTTAATTATTATTTTTAATTGTCTCTCATGGGAGACTAAAAATAGATTTTTTAATGGTCGCTGATTGTTCACAGAAACGGTCGTTCTTGAGACTCGTGATAGTAGGCTTACAAGGGAAATCCATTTGTGCCTTATGCCCAAATGCCTGTAGGAATGGAAATCGAATGCTGCACATGACTGGTACAGAGCAAGAGGGAGAATTCTGTATTCCCAAGAGAACAGTCTTTGATTTCCAGACTTAAGTCTGGTCATCTAGGACAATGACAGAATGGTTGCAAGGTTTGCCCACTATGTACTAAGTGTTAACCTGCAACCCCAAAACACATTATTGACTGTATTGACTCATCCATTGATGAGCTCTTCTGTTCCCCAGCAGACACCATCAAAAAGCTTTACAAGCTTGACACCCTAATATGATTGAGTGAAGAAAGAAGAAGATTTGTGCCTTACAATATGGTCGCTTATGAGAGACTATTGTACAGTTTTATTATATAGAAATATCATTGTAGGAACCGAAAAAATTGGTCATTTTAGAGTTTCCAGTAAAAACTATCATTATATTATAGGTCAGATAATGATCAATTCAAGATGTGGAGACTTATCAATCTACAAAAAACGTATTATCTGACATTTCAAGGAGGTACTGTCGCCTATTTTGGAGGTGGAAATTTTTTAGAGGAGTATGATGATAAGGCGTCTGTGATTGCTAAAATATTGTACAATAATTTTTTTTGAAGGTTGATAAGTTTCCATGAACTTATATTTTGAATATTCATATCTCAAATCGAGATTGAATAGCGAATTTTTGAGTATAAACTGGATACTGAAAGCTAAAATAGCACAAAAATGTAGTTTAAAGATTGCATGAGCATTAAAGACGTGAAGTTTTGAGTACAAACTGGATATTAAAAGCTAAAATAGCACAAAAATATAGTTTAAGCATTGTATGAGCATTAAAGATGTGAGTTTTTGAGTACAAACGGAATATTGAAAGCTAAAAATAGCTTAAAAATACAGTTTGAACATTGTATAAACAGCATTGATGTTTTAAAGACGCTATTTTCCATCTAGAATTAGTTCCAAGTATCTTACATTCTGAATCAGTAAAATCGTGATTGAATCGCGAAGTTTTGAGTACAAAATGGAATCCTGAAAGCAAAAATGGCACAAAAATGCAGTTTAAACATTGTGCAAGCATTAAAGACATGAAGTTTAGATAACGGCATGCCAGTACCAAATAGAAGTATGAAAAACTTATCTAGTATCTTACATTCTGAATCATTATCCCAAATCGAGATTGAATCACGAAGTTTTGAGTACAAAAATGGAATCCTGAAGGCAAAAAATGGTACAAAATGAATTCTTGACATTGTGCAAGCATCAAAGACGTGAAGTTTAGATAACAGCATGCCAGTACCAAATAGAAGTATGAAAAACTTATCTAGTATCTTACATTCTGAATCATTATCCCAAATCGAGATTGAATCACGAAGTTTTGAGTACAAAAATGGAATCCTGAAGGCAAAAAATGGTACAAAATGAATTCTGAACATTGTGCAAGCATCAAAGACGTGAATGCCAGTACCATACAGAAGTATGAAAAACTTATCTAGTATCTTACATTCTGAATCAGTATCTAAGATTGAGATTGAATCGCGAAGGTTTTAGTACAAAAATGGAATCCTGAAAGCAAAAATGGCACAAAATTGCAGTTTAAACATTGTGCAAGCTTTAAAAAGTGAAGTTTAGATAACAGAATGCCAGTACATACAGAAGAATAAAAAAAAAAACTTATCAAAATGATACAAAGAATATTCAGCTGGAGATTTTAATCTTCATGACAGCTACTGGAAGGGATTTCTGAAAGCCTTTTGTTGATCAACTGACAGCCATTATATATATACAGACTAAAATTAAAAAGCTTGGGCATACAATGTTTTTTTTTTCTCTGAGGGAGAAATTTCAATAGGGGGTTCTGGTATTGTTCTGTTTCGTGCGTTGGTCAATATTCTGGTGATTTGCACAAGGTGACAACGGATACACGACACCTTTGACCTAATTGTCTGATTAGTTGGGCTGGCGTAACGACAATTGCATTCACAACGTGTAAAAATTGACTGGTTTATAGAATTACCTTTGTAGAGAGTGCTATCTTTGCAACGGCAGAAGATTCCTCTAGTTGTTGCAGTCTTTGGTTTATATTTCTACTCTATCGTCGATTGCCGAAAGCCGGGATTCCAGCCTCTCACCCCAGCTATCCAGCCTTTTGGAGAGAGCATTTATCAGATCTTTGATCTCTTTATCCCTATCTAAGCTTGTTTCCAACGTACATCTTTGGGCCTGGGTTTTGTTCAATGCCGGCTAATATTAAGAGCTGGTTTATAGAATTATGAATACTCGAAAGATAGAATCCTCTGAAAAAAAAAGGCCTAGGTGTATATGTTTCTTTCTTTATTTACATATTCTCTCAAGCTTTCCTCAGGAGGCCGTTTTTTTTTGTTTAGAATTATGAATATCTCTCTTATATTTTCGTCCTTTTTAGGTAGACATCATGTGCGCGGTTCTATACCACCCTGAGAGGAAGGATGTTCTCGAGATACTGTCGCCTGAACACAAGAAAATTCTGTGCGAATTCCTCAACATTGCCATTGAGCATGTTGGGGACAACACAATAAGCAAGGTCCACACTCAGGGCGGCTTGTAGCACCTGATCCCGACGTCCCTTCAGAGAAGTCTAGTGTAAATATTTTCTATTTTTATTACAATAACAAAGTTTTTTTCTGTAAATTTATTATTTTGCTATTGTCTAGGAGTCAATAAAGTTGTTAATTGTCTTATATTTTCGTAACTTATTCCATTATGCAAATTTTAAAAGAATTCTAGCACTCTAGATGTACACTCGTAGACAAAACTTGAGGAAGTTTCATATTTTAGGCAGAAATTTGCTTATTATAACAGCGGAATTCCCCATACATGTATATATTCTAACGTTCTCCTTAAAAAAAAAAGAGATAGTAAAATATAATAATAAAAAAAATGCGAAATCACTAATTTTGTGGAATTGTGTTAAAACGTATCTTTTAATTCATATATTTTTAGGTTTCATATACATTTTATAAAATTAATGCAGTGCAAAGATTTGAATTTGCTTAAATGTTTGTTAAGAAATTTGGAATGTTCTCTCTAATTCTATTCTGTAAATATGCAATTTCGATGATGCCATTGTTATAAATATATCTTTTGGCTGAAAAAGTTGCATAATGAAAAAAAAGGATAGAATTGATATTGGTGTAAGGGGATTTTCGAATTTGCGCAATCTAGAATAAATGTTGTTTAACCAGGATTAGTTCAAAGATAAAGAAAGGTAGATAAAATGAAAGAAATAGAAGAAAAGGAGGGGAATTGGGTGCAATGATGAAATGAGGTTTTGAAGGGATGGGGAAAAAAAGGAAGATTCAGTTGTAGAGCTTTGGTCTTCTGAAAGGATTCTTTGAAGATCCGGGAAACTTGCAACGCCTCTCAAGCATAAACAACGACCTTTTTTTTTTCTTTCTGGGCTGTAGCGTTCACATTTGTGGACCGCCATTTTTCCTCTTCACGCTGACAATCTGATGGCTCAGTGTTCCTCTCTTTCAGCTTTTTAGGAGATATTGAATAAATGAAATACCCAGGTAGACCTAAAGATCAGCAGGTTGGTTCTTGGGTCCCTGTCACAGTATTAAAGACATGAAGTTTAGATAACAGGATGCCAGTACCATACAGAAGTATGAAAAACGTATCTAGTATCTTACATTCTGAATAAGTATCTAAAATAGATTGAATCGCGAAGTTTTGAGCACAAAAATGGGGAATCACAGTACTAACTCCAATGTAATCCCATGATAAATGAAGAGACTATATGGCCTATTCTCAGTAGAGGAAAGCACTATGAAAGATCTAGAAAAGGAATGGAAAAAAAAAAGAGAAAGAATTTTGAATTTATATAGTTATATGGGAAATATATAATGAAAGAATTTAAAAGCACGAATGTTTCTTTTATACAAAATACAAACTTCTACTGTCCTTACTGCAATGAAAAAAAAATATATATTGGGAGGGCTTGGCTCATCTGTGGTGAACCCTCCCAGTGGTTTCGCCAATTTAATCCACCAGACCGCTTCTTGGAGCTCTAATTCTGTATTGGATCATTCTGTTTATATATGTTACACTAAAGGGTGGAATCTTAGAAACAGTAAAACAGTTTAGGACAGTAGAATTACATTCAAATATTTGCATCGAGCAATACTCTTCCGCAATATATATATTTTTCATTGCAGTAAGGACAGTAGAAGTTTGTATTATGTATAAAAGAAACATTCATGCTTTTAAATTATTTCACTTTATATGTATAGATGGCACGTTATTGCTTTGTGTTAATATGGGAAATATGTTTATATTTCTATAAATATGTATATACTTCTACCTACCATGATTATCATGGCATGTATCACGTGTACAAGGGATAAGCAAAAAAAAAAAATGCTGACTTGTCACATGACGGATAATAAATAGACCAGCTGTAACAATATTTTCTGTTTAAGAATGACAAGCAAAACAGTCAATCTTCTTGTTCAGACAAGCTATATCATAAAAAAAACTCTGGATGCTAAAAATAAAGAGTATTGTGTGGGGTACAATTCTTTCATTATTTATACACAAAAAATGTTTTTTTCCTATACACAGATGGAAGTCTAGAATTCTGATTAGATTGAACGTGAGCGTTTTATCAGATTCAGCTATTACATGGCCTTTGAATTCTTTATTTATTGAATTATTGATACTGTAGTTGAAATAGGAATTTTAAAATATAATATTTGGTAGTCATAAAGCTTATACTCCATCTTCTTTCTTATGTCCACTCAACAATCATATCTGGGTATCAAGTCTATAGAGCTTGTTGATGGTGTCTGTGCTGGGGATGAGTAGAGTTCATAAATGGATGAGTCAATACAGTCAATAATGTGGTTTGGGGTTGCAGGTTGACACTTAGTACATAGTGGGAAAACCTTGCAACCATTCTGTCATTGTCCGTAGATGACCAGACTTAATTCTAGACTCCATGCATTGCAATGATACAATGTTTACTAAATAAGAGTTCTACATATTAGATACAAAACAACTTTAAAATTGCGGGAGAATGATATTCATTATTATTTATTTATTTTGGAAAACCCAGATTCCTAGAGCCATGTAAAGAAGTCACCAACTACTTAAGCTAACCTGCCTTCTTGGTTTTATTTACAATGTAACAGTGAAATTCCTGAAATGGGCAGATTTAAGGAGATTTTATAGGGACTTAGGTTGGTGAACCCTAAGAGGTTTGAAGTCAATGGTCAAATAAGTTTAAAGTTTCACCAATTCCCCTAGCAACCATTATACAGTCCTCTTATTGGAATGAAATCTATCCACTAGTAAGTAGAAATGGTCAAATTGTTATTTATTTAGTTAACCCAGTAGGTTCCTGGAGCTACATACAGAAGTTACCCGGGCTGTTCTTGGTTTTATTTACAATGTAATAGTCCTGAGGTGGGCAGATTTATGGAGATTTTATAGGGACTTAGGTTGGTGATCTCTAGGAGGTTTGAAGTCAATGGTCAATGAAGAGCCTCAGATATCTCCATTACATCTCTATTACAGCCTTAGATCCTGTAACCATGTGGTGTCGTAGATTCACTCTTGTGAAATATATTTTCCTCCTTTTCTATGATTACAAAAATAACATATAATTAAAATAAAATATTCCACACACATATATATTTATCATAAATTTTAAAAATTTATAGAATATATATTATCGATCGAGTTTTTTTCTATTTTCGTAAAAACACACATAAAATAATTATTCTGTAATGTTGTAACACAAATTTCCTTGAAATCAACAGAATTATCTGTGACGTGAGTGAAAAATTCCCGGGTTTGGAATATCATATCTGGCAACACTTCCGGTTTATTTTTACTGATGACGGAGGGAGCTGCGCCACGTTTTCATTCGGCGGGATGTTGGGCTCGGCCAAAGGAGATTGCGTCACGTGATATCCCATCCTCCAAAAAAAAAAAACTTAAGTATACAACCTAATCATTATAACGCCAGATAAACAGGTCAAAAAGAAATACCTCGTTTTAAGAACATATAAAAAAAAAAAAAAAACATGCCAACAAATTCAAGCCAATAAAAATTGGAAATGAGCCAATAGGACCTCAATATTTCGTCTCAAGTAAGCTTGCTTCTTTGACAAGACGTTATTCATAGCTATTTACATTTTGATCTTTTTTTATGGTAGACATTTTCTCAAAAATATATTTATCTTACATATAACATCAGTATAAAAGCTTCCATCACAATCATCAAAAGTAATATAAAACCTAATTCACGATTATTCATAATATAAAAACGAAAAACAGAAATTGAAAAAAATGATTGAAGATTATTTTTGGTGGTCAAATAAAAACATTTAATTTTAATTATTTTTCATAGAATAAAAATATGAAATCTCTAAGTCACAACACATTCTCTTTTTACGTTGTTACGAAAAGTGGAAATGACGTTTCTAAAATGGTATTGAAGATTCTTTCAAAAGATTGAAGATTATTTTTGTGGTCAAATAAAAACATATAATTTTAATCATTTTTCATAGAATAAATTTGAAATCTCTTAGTCACATTCTCTTTTACGTTGTTACAAAAAGTGGAAATGACGTTTCTAAAATGGTATGTAGTTGGTATGTAATATAGTGAGTTGGCATCTTGCTGAAGTAGTCTCTAATGGCCTTTACTCTCACCCATGCCTCTACAAGTCGTCTATGATGCAAGGAATGTAAATAAACTTGGGTTGGGCAACTGTGAACGTCCTTGACCTGTCTAGTATATCATTTCGAAAGGCTTTTTCTAAATAGCATTGGCATTTAGGGCTTGGTGAAAGTACATTTGCAATGCTTTCCTAATCAAAATGTACTTCTTAAAATTCGTTATAAATTCACTTTTCTAAAATTCTTATTTCTAAAACAACTTTTTTTTTTGTTAAAGATTTAAAATATATTCGTAAAATATATAAATATATTTGAATCAATAGATTTTTATGTATATCTGTGATATTTAATTATGATATTTTTTTATTTTGTAATTAATTCAAATGTATATGGCATATTTAAAATAGAACGATATATACCACGTGTTTGTAATTAGGTCGAAAAATAAATGTATTTCTGTAAAAATTCTATTAAAAATAAATTATTAAAAATGGAATTTATTTTTTTCATAGAGGAACGAAATTGTAAGCAGGCGAGGTTTCTACTAAGCTAGCTAACGTATATAAATACGGTATGGAGGGGCATCGTTTGCTATTGAATTCTATTTTTTTTAATTTTAATACTTTTATATATTGTATTTTATTATATAATCTTTATTTCATTTTATTCCGTGAATAATATATATTCTCAAATGATGCAATATAAATAATATAGTTTGTTTAAAATTTTAATACGTTAATAATTAATTACAATGCTATTGAGGCTATAGTATTTGTATTAATTCTTAAAATAGGTCGATAGATAAAATACATATTTTTAAATGCTATATATAGAGTGTAAAATATATACGCCATTTTATTTAGGTAGAGTGCTTTTGCAAATTTTATACAAGCCTATGCATTTCATTTAGGGCATACAAAATATCGTACATTTAATTTAAATGTGTTGGCAAATTATCAATTCACAAAAATTAATTTCTATCTTTTTATATTTCTTTTAATTGTGTAAATGTGTGTGCATATTTTTTATTTAGATAGGCGTTTATTATATTTGTTAATTTTAATAATGTATTGTAAACACAAGGAAAAATACGCCTTTGCAATTCAGGTTTACGTTTGTTATAAGGCAATTGCAAAATACTTTTGATACATTTATTCTTCTTTTTTTTTAAATGGTGTATGTTTAAAATTATCTAAAGCATATAAATTTTAAATAAAAGAATGCTTTTTTAAAATTTACTTTGTGATAGCAATTTTGAAAATGGTTATATAAGATATGTTTTTTTTTTGTTTAATAAAATGTTATGAAAAAGGGGAAAATAAAAACACTTACCTTTAACGAAAACAGCGTCGTGTTTCTATGTCGATGGATTCCACACACATAAAAAACGATGAAGGATGATTTCAGTAGCTAGCTGCTCCACATGCTTTCTTCACACCACATGGTGTCGAAACAGACGAAGATATACCATGTTCACCGGTATGTATTCCACACGGAAGAAAATAATGTATCCTCTTGTAGATTGGCGTGATACTTGAAATCTAAATATACTTATCCAGGCTGGGTGTTTCACTTTAATCCAGTAGGTAATTTTACCACGTCGCACACGTATATCCACTCGATGGGGCTTGTAGAATATTGGGCACACAAAAAATAAAAACACTAGGCCACAGTTAAAAATTTTCACTAGCGCACCAATAGCGCCCGGGTACACGGCTGCCTTTGTGTTTTGCTCTAGGCGGGCGAGGCGGCGGTGGCGAAGCCTCGTTCACGTGACTAACTCAGCCGAGCACAGCCACAATGGCGTGCTGCTGGGCCACCCGGCAACGTTGCTTGCTCCGGGCTCATTTCGTCTGCTTTCTAAAATCTTTAACGTTTTCTTATTTATTATTTATTTTATTTTATATTAGTTATGTAATTATCTTTCGTATTTTTAATTAAATAAAAGAGATAGGGTAAATAAAATTGTAATATTGGGATGAAAATTTAAATTGTGTGCAAACGAATATATATAATTTTAGAATTTCTATTTTCTTTCTTTTTTTTTTATCTGTTATAATTATTTTCGATTTAATTTTAAATTCTTTATTTTTATAACATAAGAATTCTACGTATATTATGGATGGCGTTTCATTATTATTGATACGATAAAACGAATATATATTTGCAATTTTAAAAAAATACCAGTCTATTCCTTTAAAGTTTGTCTCATATTTCATATATATATATTTAATAATTATTATTATTATATCAAGATATTTTATTGAGCGTTATATTTGCGAAAACAATAATGTATAAATATAAAAGGCAATTATAAATATAAATTCTTTTACCTTTAAAATGCAAATTATATCATATCACACACACACACACACACACAAAAGCCTTTATTAAGACACACAGGTCTTACAGAGGATTCTCCTTGGGGTTACAAAACGGAGAAACCTATGAAAGTGGGAAATAAAAAATGGGGAAAGATTATATACATTTGGTAAATATATACAGATTATAAGAAAGAATAAAAAATAAGAAGAATAAAAAAAAAATCAAAAAAAGAAAAAAAAATAAAAAAATTTGGAAATATGGATGGGAGAAGTGGAGAGCGAAAAGAGGAAAGAAAACAGGTATTTACATATGAAGCAAGACCATTTAAGCTCTCACACAGCACAGGTGGGCCATGTATTTTTTAAGAAATCTTTAAGAGATTTCCCAGGAAATCCTCGTGTTCAGGGTTGTAAGGTAAACACCGTTTTATCATTGTTAACTTATCGTATCTGCCTAAACAAATAATTGGATGTTGGTTCTGTCTTTCTCATCGAACAGAAATTTTTGGTATGTTTGAATGTTCGGTTAAGTCTTTCTTTTTTACAGCATTTTTATGGAAGTTATATAGATTTAGAGCTACTGAACTATTGTCTATAAAGTTGGATAATAAAGAATATAATGGTGATATATATATTCTCTAGTTGGAGTTCGTTAGGAGGTAGATACGTGAAGGTTATACAAGTCAGCAATGAATCTATGCTTGGGTTCATTTTAAGTAACCGAAATCCAATTAGTTTTCTCTTCAACATTGTCCAGTATGTGTTTATTTTTGATATAAATTCCCACAATGATGTCTTCAGAGCTTCTTCCCTGACCCGAGATTTTTCTGGCAAGTGATTGGTAAACCTGGAAATTCTCGATCTCGAGTTTTAGATAAAATTGGCACTAAGTTTCCGTTATAGCAAATATTTCAGATTGTTTTAAATAATTAATGAAAGGGAAAACGTATAAATTGGAAAAATTCCAATACATAATATTTACATAATTGTGACCAAGTTTTAATAGTTGTTAAATCGAGTAGTTTAGTTTTCCATTCCTATTAGCTATATGTGATTGATGGTGATCTTTTCTTGCCTGTAAAAAGAGATATGATGTGATCCTTCCAGTTCCTTTCTGAGTGTTTGCTATATCTCAGTTCCTTCTGAACTCATGATCTTATCATTTATAACTTGGTAAACAGTACTTCCCACAATCAACTTGCTATCTCGAAGTCTAGATGAGATTCCTTTAGCCAAAAGTTCTTTTCTCTTATTAATCAACAGTCGACGCTGTTCTCTAACTTTTAAGGTGTAATCCTTATTTATGTAAATCCTTAATTGCTTAAGCTTGAATGCATTCCTAAATAGTTTTATTCTGTCTTCATATTTGGGTATTTCAACCAGTAGGGGTGCGCTCGGCCTTTTAGATAATCGATGACATTTAAGGATGTTAATATTCTCGGAGATTTGCATATTGTCCGTAATTATCTGTTTTATTTTTGCGAGAGATTCATCGCTTGTTTCATTTTCTTTCTTTTCGACTCCGTAAAAAATTAAATTACTTTCTCTCATTTTCATTTCCGTGAAATCTATTCTTTTCTCAATTTCTTGGATCCTTTCAGAATTCTTCGAGACAGATTTTACCGTGTTTTCCATAGTATTCTCCAGTTGTTGTATACGTCGATTTAATTTATCAACTCCTTGCTCTATAGAAAGTAATCTTGTCTCTAATTTATCCCCCCAGTTATCCATTTTATTTGAGATTGCACCAATCAATTGTCGAATATCACCTTCCATACATGACTCGAGCGTAGTTTGCCTAGTGGGCCTAGGTCCCGGGTTTTGCTCTATGCCAGATATCAGTTTATCCCCCCAGTTATCCATTTTATTTGAGATTGCACCAATCAATTGTCGAATATCACCTTCCTTACATGACTCGAGCGTAGTTTGCCTAGTGGGCCTAGGTCCCGGGTTTTGCTCTATGCCAGATATCAGTAATAACATCAAAATTATACATCTAAGCTTTGGCCTTCTGTACTGAATCTGAATCTTGAATTTCAGATTCTCAACATAACCCAGATCCACTGCCAAACTATAATTTGCACAATTTTCACACGAATCAAAATTTGCATAGATAAAAGTTGAGCGAGGCTTGTTTCGCTGTAAATTTAAATAAATTATGATAAGAATTACAATTGGCCTCATATTATGAAGATATAAATTTACCAATATCACCTCAATAAAAAAATAGCTCTTTTTTATAAAGTACGGCGAAAAAGCTTTAAAAATAAATTACCTAGCAGGAGCTGTCGTTTCACGCAACCTTTCCCTTTGGCCACCTGGCGGAGCAAATTATATCATATCATTATCTACATATTAAAAATATCTTTATAAAACGTTGGCAAATTATTACCATATATTATGCTTTCTTTAATGTAATGTAATGAAATATGTATCGAATTTTCTGTATTCTATTTAAAATAATCAGCTATGATTATTAGATAGGTAAGTTTTGGAAGATTTAATCATTTTGTATTATTATAGAGGGGAAAAAATAGCTATATACCATATATAAAGCTATTGATTTGTTTTAAATATCCTATTTTATTTTTTTAATTTTATTATTACAGAAGCACGAAGTCTATCAGACTATTGTGCTATATTAGAATAATTTACATATATATCTTTAATTATTTACACGATGAATTAGTAGTGATTTATAAATCTGTGTACAAATTGATCTAAACTTGCCAACATAAGATTGAGTATATACAGAAAGATGGCATTATGTCAAAGTAAGCAAGTACAATTTGGTTAGTCAGAGGGCAAGCCAACAAAAGATGGTGTTTCAACATCTAGACAGCATTCAGTCAAAGAGAAAACTTGGGTCCTTTGCCTGTGAAGAACAAAGTAGTGTATTTATCAGGAGTAATGGAGCTTGGTACATCTCTCAGGAAAATTTCTTGAACGTTGGATTAGTTTGAGAAAGATAAAATCAAAATTTTGTATTGATATATAATTTATTCAACTCATTTGAAAGGGACTCATTTAGTGTTTGGTCTGTCAGAGAATTATTCATATTGTATCTAATTAGTGATAATTCAAGGTAGTCAGTCAGCATAGGAGTTTTGGCCAGAATATGAGTAATGTAAGAAGATGAACTTTTGTAAGCATGAATGCACCTAATTAAACTTTGGTACTGTATAGAATTTTGAACGCTTTTCTGTATTGATAAAAAGGGAACCAGATAGCCTATTGGTAATACACCTATCCCCCGATTTACACGGTACTTTTTTTTACACGTTTTCGCTTTTACACGGTTTTCCAAATAAGTTTTTTTTTTTGTTTTTATCGAACTATACTAAATGCTACTGTGATTGAACACATGCGCTGTGTACACATCTCACGAGGAATCCCGAGCTTATGTGCTGACTACATATTTTAACCTGTCAATGCATTTTATTTTTATTTCTGTGTACACCTATCCCCCGATTTACACGTTTTTCTCAGGAACGTATCTACCGTGTAATTCGGGGGATAGGTGCATATGTTATTTAATTAAAGTAAATTAGAAGGATGAATCCGTAACCAATTTAACTTTACATATTGTTTATTATTAATAGCAATTATATGAAGCAAATCTTTGTATATATGTCTTCATGATAACAACAAAAGCAATACTTAATTATTATATACATACAAGTTCCTTTTCAAACTCAGTCTCATCTATAGCCATTGTTGCTCTGTAATATTCCAACAATTTATTTGAAAATTATACTCATATACGTAAAATTAAAGTAACACGTACAAAATTAGAATTTTATAAACATTAGGACGAAAAATATATTTCTAATTTACAGCGATAGGCTGATGATATTTTAAATATAATATTTCTTTTGAATCAAAATGCAGCACTAGCGATAAAATAATAACAATGTCTCATTTTTATTTTAAAGTTTATAAGCGTTTTTAAATAAGAAATAAATTAATAATTATTTTAATTTGAGTCAAAAGGCGATCCATTAATTAAGATTATATAAAAGGGCGTACCTGGATCTGTAAAGAAAATAATAATAATATTTTTTTCTCAAAATATTTCGAGAGATTGCTCGCTCTTTATCAATTTATTACACAGTGAATTTAATTTACAAATTCTTGTAGATCATATGGATGAATAAAAAATAAATAAATAAATTCACTTTGCAATAAATTGATAAAGAGGGAGCAATTTCTCGAAATACACTGCGTGACATTGAAAATGGAACACCAAGAAATAGTGTCCAGAAAGTGATGAAACTCGGCAGACAGAGAGAGACAGGGACGAACAATAAGTATTCTTTATTTCAAAATGATAGTCATAATACAGAGGGAGAACGGCGTCGGCTTAGTAGCAAGTAGGACCACCGCGGACGGCGATGCACGCAGCAACACGTCTAGGTAGAGAGTCAATCAGAGTACGGATGGCGTCTGAGGGATGGCTCTCCATTCCCTCTCAACCATTTGCCACAGTTCGTCTTCTGAACGCGGCTGTGGCAAGGCATGCAAACGGCGTCCAATGATGTCCCAGACGTGCTCGATTGATGAGAGATCAGGAGAGTACGGTGGCCAGGGAAGCATCTGTACATCTTGCAGAGCTTGTTGGCTAATGCGAGCAGTGTGCGGTCGGGCGTTATCCTGCTGATAAAGGGCATTGGGTACCCCCTGAAGGTAGGGGAGTGTCACCGGTCGCAGCACATCATCAACGTATCGTTGGGCCGTCATAGTGCCCTGAATACGAAGTAAAGGTGACCTGGAATCATACGCGATTGAGCCCCAAACCATGATTCCACGTTGTCGCACGGTGGGGCGTTCCACAATTGCTGCCGGATTGGACCTTTCTCCACGTCGACGCCACACGCGTACACGGCGACTATCACTGGACAAGCAGAAACGCGACTCATCTGAGAACACGACCCTGTGCCATTCCGTCATCCTCGTCGATCTAGCCCGGCACCATTCCAAACGTTGGCGCCTATTCGGTGGGGTCAATGGCAGTCTTCTTAGCGGACGGCATGAGTGCAAGCCATTAGCAACCAATCGACGGGAAATGGTTCTGGTCGAGATGGAATGATCTAGGGTGTCTTGCACATGTTGCAGGATGGCGGTACAAGTGGCTTGTGGGGCCGCCACTGCTTGTCGAAGGATACGCCGATCCACACGTGCTGACGTCACTCTGGTTGCACCGACATTCCTATATATTGCCACATTTCCTTGTTCCAACCATCTTCTCCACAGTCGGTGCACCGTGGACGCACCAAGGTGTGTATCAGCTGCGATTTGACGTATGGACCAACCTGCCCTTTTCAGTCCGATCACCATGCCCCTCGTAAAAGCGTCTGTCTGCTTGAACTGCCTCCGTTTACGATGACCTGGCATTCTCTGTTATTACACGTGTCTTTTGACACAAGAAAAAAAAATTCTACAATGATTTTCCTTGAAGAAATAACGACACGAATACTGTCCTTTCTGCAAGTTCCTTCCCTTATATCTTACTCCATGTGCGCACGAGAGCTGCGCATTTTACATCATTTGCATAACTCGATTAGGCGCGTCTACCCTGAAATTTGCATAATTTTCTGGCCACTATTTCTTGGTGTTCCATTTTCAATGTCACGCAGTGTATTTTAAGAAAAAAAATTGTTTTTTTTTTCTTTACAGATCCAGGTACACCCTTTTATATAATTATTTTAATGCTAATTTAAAACATTTTAATCATCTTTTGTAATACAATTATCGATTAAATAAATTTAATGTGGTAAAAAAAAGCCATTATAAGTAATACAATTACAATTAAAATAATTTTATTGACATCTTGTCAATACATTCAAAGTACACAGTCTGTACTAAAATATAATATGGATTATATACACTATGTACAATGAATATGGCGTCTCTACCAGCGCTGCAGAGTTTGGTGGAGAATCACCAGCGGGTCTCCAGCGACACCACGTATTTGGTGATGTACGAAGAGTTCTATATATCCCTATATATAAAAGTCAGTGTATGTATGTATGTATGTGGGTATCTATGTCGACTATACACGTCCACAATACGTAACTAATCTGACTGAAATTTTAAAAGTATATAGAGTAGAATCTGGAAAAACTTATTGAGAAAATTTCAGGTCTCTATCCCGAATATTCTTCGAGTTATTTGCAAATTGCGTTGCAAATTTGCCTTTTCGCTCGCAAGCAGCGCCTCTAGCGGTGAAGATGGGAGGTAATATCAGCTGACCTAATGTACATGTAAAACGTGTTTTGACAGGACATAGAGAAAAATCTGGAAAATATATTTATCTGATTTTTAGCCAATAAAAAATAAAATTGACAGGTTCTGGGCAAAAATAGTTGTTTTTTAGTCAGAAAATGATTATGACAATATTGCTGTATTATGTTTGATTATCAGATACAAAATTATATCGGGAAAAATTCCAAAAAGCAGAGACCACGGGTGAAACCAGTTCATTTTTTTGTACGCAGGAACAAAATTCTAACAGAAAAACATTCATTCGAGCAGAAAACAAAAGCCAGATCATCTTTCTATAAAAATATCGCTTCTCAGACACAAAGTTTGGAGCGGGACGTTTCACAAGAGTGACATCCACGGCGCCAATTTATAATTGTGACGAATAGTATTTGAAAATCAAAATAATATAATTTTCAAATATCGTTGTGAAAATGTACATTTTTATTTTTATATTTTAAAAACACACAAAGTTTGGAGCGGGACGTTTCACAAAAGTGACATCCACGGCGCCAATTTATAATTGTAACGAATAGTATTTGAATAAAAACATTTAATCGGGTAAAACCTGGGCGTTGCCCGGGTCATTCGGCTAGTACGTATATAAATGTGAAATTTCAAAGTGATCTTCGCTAAAAGCATTCGTTAGAATTCATCAATTTTAATCAAATTTTGAACACTCATGTAAAACAAGATAGAGATTTTTTTTGCGTAACATCAAAATATATAACTTAGTTATTTGATTCTTCAAATAAAAGATACTTCGGCCAGTAAATCTTTTTATTGTCTCGACGTTTCAACAAAAATCTTTACCCATTACTCCAACATCCCCAATAGACTACAGAGACTTATCATAGAATCCATCATATCCAGAAAGCACAATAGCATTAACAGAAGAATAGATATTCCGGAAATTTATAACATTATATTCCCTGAGCCCAGCCCATAACCCCCAAGTGAAGCACGCGCATCAGAAGCCCGCGTTGATTATGTCTTAAAACAAATGTAAACAACTAAAGGACTTTATTTAATTTTAAATAATATTTTATTGGCGTATTAATGATGCAAAATATTTTCTCCCGTAGAAGAGCTTACTTGCCCGAAAGCTTGAGAGATTTTTAAATAAAAAATATTTTAAAAGAATCTTTTCCCTGGAGGCTTAATGTTTTTATTTTAAAAATCTTTTGTCCTCGTCAGGAGCGAACAAAAATTAAAATTAGTTATTTTAATTTTTTATTACTACTAAAATGACCACAGAATTAATACATATTTGATTATTTTTATTAAGATACTATTCATTGGAGAAATTTAAACTTGAGTACTACACTCGGGTGAAGCAGGGTGACTCGGTTAAGTATGGTATAAAAATATATAATATATAAATCATAGATATTTTAAATTAAATATAGGTTTTTAACTTTTAATTAGACAATTTTAATTTATATTTAGATTTTTCATTTTAATTTAGACACTTTAATTTTTTTACTATAAAAAAAAAAAGTGTTTAAATTGAAATGAAAAATGTCTAAATTAAAATTTAAAATGTCGAAATTGAAATGAAAGTGTCTAAATTAAAATGAAAAATGTCTAAATATAAATTAAAATTGTTTAATTAAAAGTTAAAAACCTATAAATGGCATTAAATAAATATAAATATAATTCCATATTCAGAAAATTTTATATGATATATTCACACCTATATTTTACAAAAATTATTTTGTCCATAATATAAGTATATATATCAAATTTTTCTCCCCATTGAATATAACAAAATATTTTTAAAAACTTAATACTCTTGACGTTATGTGGCGCTGAGTTTGTTGTTGACACACTTTAAAATGTTATAATACCTTGATAAAGGTTGGCGTTCAGCCAACTGAAATATTGGTAAAATAAATAATATTTTGATCCAATATATGCCTTTTTAATTAAATATTTTAAAAATAATTTCTTATTTTATTTTTATGAATTTATATAATATCTTCTTACCAAAATTAATCAAGGATTTCTTGAAAATCGTTTTTTTTTTTCAAGAAATTTCAAGATTTCACAACATTCCACCTGGATACTTAACTTGCCCCAAACTCTAATGATTCTTTCTTCTTTAACTTTTTTGTGACACTTTTACGACCTAATGGGTCAGCAATTCTTTTGTCAAAGCAGAAGATGAGGAAGTCTAACGACTGAGCATGCGCCGTTCTTACCTTATTTTGCATTTTTTTTTTTTTTTTTAACTTTAAAAAATGCCTAAAAAAAAACTAGTTCCCTATTTAATTGAGAATCCTATAAAAATAAGAAACGAGAAAAAAATACACAAACAAATATATTGATTCATTTTCTCTGTCACGTCATTTAAAATAATCTTGAAATATATATTTTGAAAATAGAGAAATCCATAAATAGATATTTAATTAAAAAGGCATATATTGGATCAAAGTATAATTTATTTTAATAATATTTTTCAGTTGGATGAACTCCAAAGTTTTTTAAGGTATTATAACATATTAATATGCATATAGGTATATATTAGATAATAAAAAGGCATATATTTGATTTAATAAAATATTTATTTGCCTTTTATTAAATCCAATATATGTCTTTTTTATCTAATGATTTAAATATGGATTGTTCTATTTTCAATAGGTATATAGGTGGCGCATTATTGTCTTATAACTTTTAAAATAAATACACAAAAAATACTTTTAAAAAATCAAATAATTTAAAACATTTATTCTACTTATCAAAAAGATACTGAGAAATGTTTAAATATTTGCACATATAAACTAAGATCTGAAATAATTTAAAGAAAAATAAAGAAATATAAAATAAAAAGTATATCAAAAGAATTTTTTTTTTCTATCTTTTGTAGAGAAAAGAAGGAAACTGGTCTTCGATAAATCCTAAAGGGGAATCTTTCGGTCAATATTTGATTTTTCGTCGTTTTTCCCCCCACCTGGGAAGTAAAGCTAACATTTACCGCAGAAGCAATTTGTTCAAAACCTGATTGATCACACTGGTATTATTTCAGATGTACTGAATTCTCTCTCACTATTCTGTAACCCATAGTTTAAAAACAAAAATATTATATTACTACAACAAAAAGCTTTATTAAGATCTTTTAGTCTTATACAGATTCTCCAAGCACAGAAATGTAGGGTACATACAGGAATAACAGTAATAGTACCAGTAATCAACAACAACAAAAAGCTTTATTAAGATCTTTTAGTCTTATACAGATTCTCCAAGCACAGAAATGTAGGGTACATACAGGAATAACAGTAATAGTATCAGTAATCAACAACAACAAAAAACTTTATTGCGACCTTTTAGTCTTATACATATTCTCCAAGCACAGAAATGTAGGGTACATACAGTAATAACAGTAATAGTACCAGTAATCAACAACAACAAAAAGCTTTATTAAGACCTTTCAGTCTTATACAGATTCTCCAAGCACAGAAATGTAGGGTACATACAGGAATAACAGTAATAGTACCAGTAATCAACAACAACAAAAAGCTTTATTACGACCTTTCAGTCTTATACAGATTCTCCAAGCACAGAAATGTAGGGTACATGCAGGAAAAACAGTAATAGTACACATCTCACGAGGAATCCCGAGCTTATGTGCTGACTACATATTTTAACCTGTCAATGCATTTTATTTTTATTTCTGTGTACACCTATCCCCAGATTTACACGTTTTTCTCAGGAACGTATCTACCGTGTAAATCGGGGGATAGGTGTATTTAAAATTCGGTGATAAAAATATAAAAATTATGAAAAAGAGATTATATTGCATTTTTTACTTAGAATTATAATTTTTAATTTCGTTTAGTCATTATATAACAATTATTTTAAAATCATTATTGAAAATTCGATTACATATCTATAAGTTTTTAATTAAAAAGACATATATTGGATCAAAATATCATTTATTTTACCAATACTTCAGTTAGCTGAACGCCAACCTTTATCAAGGTATTATAACATATTTAATGTGTTCTGAATACTGAAATATTGGTAAAATAAATGATTTTTGATCCAATATATGTCTTTTTAATTAAAGATTTATTTATGGATTGCTCTATTTTCAAAACGATTTCTATAAGTTTATTTGTGAAATACTCATTAGTAATAATAAAAACATTTTTACATAGAGGGAATTATAATTTTTAAATTTAAGTCATTATAACAATCGTTTCAAAATCATTATTGAGATTTCAATTATATTTCTTAAAGTTTATTTAAGAAATATTCATCAGTATAAAAATAAAAAAAATGAATATTCAATCCAAAAAAGTTATAGCATTAACTTAGAGGAGCATTTTTACAAAAATAATTACAATTTTTAATATCTTTATGACGTTATAACAATTATTTTAATCATAAATGAAGGTTCAATTATATTTCTACAAGTTTATTTGCGAAATATTCATCATTAAAAAGAAAAAATATATAAATATTCAATTGTTCAAAAAAAAAAAAATAATTAAAAAAAGAGCATTTTTACTTATAATTACAAATTTTAATTTCCTTGAGTCATTGGAGCAATTTTTATTAGTCATTTTTTTTAAATTGATAATTCAATTACATTTTCTACCAGTTCATTTCTAAAATAGAAAAAATATATATATATATTTGACCCGATTTTTATTTTTCTCTTATATCTTTAATATCTTAATATAAAATTATATTCTTCATACACACACACACATTATTAATTAAAATATTAATTTTTTTATAAACTTCAAAATAAATTAAAACATTTTTATTTAAAAAATAGAATCACTGATTACTAATTATACTAAAAAAGTAATGCTTTAATACCATTCCATAATTATTAAATACAATCAAACGAACTATAAACATGATATATTTTCTTTATCAAATTCATGTAAACGCTATATTTTTGTATTTATATATATATATAGACCAGTATTGTAAATTTTAATATATGTTCTATTTCAAATTGCATTTTTATAATTTGGAAAATTTTCGAACCAAACGAGAGCGTTCAATGAAAAGAACTCTTAAAATCAAACGACGGTCGTAGAATAACGTGATTGGCTCATAGAGCGCATGCGCTACTGATTTCCAAGCCATCATTTATATAGACTAACATCAAATGCCCTCATCATAAAACCGGCCCAAAATGAACGAATTTAAAAAAAAAAAAAAGTTTTATTTTACCCCCTAAAGATGGCGTTAAGAGGTCATGGCTTGGTTTTTTTTTTTTTGTTTTTTTCGTTTGGTTTCTGAAAATAACTAAAAACTACTGAATTCCATTGGAACGTTTTTATTTAGACATTAACCTTGTTTAGAATTTTGTATTGTGAATAATTCTTTATTTCTTTATTTCAACATACAAAACGCGATATCCCGGCTAGAGATAATTGCGTCGATTTACATTTTTTTCAAACAGAAACATTCATAAACATATTATACAAGAAAAAGTAATTAAAAATAAAAAAAGAGAAACAATAATATATATTAGGAACCTGAACCTTTCAGGTTTAAAATAAAATCATAAATATATTTACAAAAATAGTTAAATCTATGATAATTCTCTCTGCTATTTACAAATTGATATAGATCTACAACATTGTCTGTTGTCTAGCGGTGAAGAAGAGTGGGCATTCCAGCAGTTGGTGAATAATTCTCTAATATATTGTATATTTTCATTCTTAAAAATATTCCTTAAAACTTTCTTCAATCTGTAAATGGTTTTCCTCGAAAACAATTGATTTCATTTAACTAAATTTGCATACCAACTCTATGTACATATTTCAATTGTGTTGATATTTACTCTTTTGATCTAACTAAATTGCATATTAATTCTTGTACATATTTCAAATATCTTTCTTTCTATGTTTAGTTTACCTTTAAATTTCAGGTATCCTCAGTGGGACATAGCGCTATGTGTCGAAATAAAAAATATAAACATAAGATAATTGATAAAAGGTAGATTTTTATGGTAAAAAAGTTTATACTGTCTACGCATATATGCATATTATATAATCTAAAATGAGAATATTTTATTTAAAAAAAAAAACATGTATTTTATTTTCATTATTGACTCAAGGTAATAAGACCAAATCTAAATAAATAAATAGTGTGTGTTGACACTTATTACCTTGTGTTTATAATATATAATCCAAATTGTGCCTTATCACCTTCATCATTGACTATTATTTTATTTTTGACCATAGATTTAGAATATAACACTTTAAATATTGTTGTAAATATGTATAGTTACAATTACAATTATTTTATTACCAAAGCGCTATATCCCGCAAGGGATACTTGCACCAAACAAGGAGAAAAGTTTATTTACATAAGTTATTTACATTATTCAACCTACCTATTTTTTTAATTAACGAAAATAGAATTCATTTTATAAATTCTATATTACTGTGAAAAATAATTTTATGTGTAATTTACTTCAAGTAATTCAAATTAAAAACTTCTTGATGGGTAAATAATTATCTTTCCTATTTTCACGACTGCACCTTTAATTCTCTATCTTTTTCAACAACAAAAAACTAAATACATGTGACAATATCGTTGCGGAATTTCTTGTTGTTCGATTTGAATGGTGAGGATTGGTTGAAACGCAGTCGTTTGAGTGGAAGTTGAAGCATACAGTTAGGAATAATCAGGACACGTGATGGGGTTTGAAAATAAAAGGCAACTGGGTTGGAGGAAAGAAAGCTTGAGAAGAGCGGAGCGATTTTGATTGTTAATTATCTGATCACATGGCGGTGATTGACTTAGCTATGGGCTGAGCGGAGGGAGAGAGGTCCAGAGTAGATGTTACCTTGTTGGGAGCGAAGGAGCAACTCTAGGTGTTGTTCCGATGGTAGCCAAAGCACAACTGACTATTCTTGTCTTTCGATTTAACACCACGAGTTGTCTTCCTTCCCATTGGTCGAAGGATGGAACGTGCCCGTTTTTCTATTGGTTGACCTACTTAGTTCTTGCTTCCTAATTGGACCGGCGGCTTTCTTTGGTGAAAGATATGCCCGGCCTGATAGGAAGTATCGGGTGTTAGTTCGACTCTATTTACTTCCGCGGCTATCAAATACGTCCGGTCTTGTTCCGGAAATTGGGCGTCTCTCAAACTTTTATAACTTCTGGTCACCAGATACGTCCTGTCTTGTCCGGAAATATTGGTTTAAACTTAGCTCGCAGGGTTTCCGGGGTCAGAAGGTTAACTGTGACGTTATTAATAATTATGTTCTCTTCTAGATCTACTTCCTATGTCTTTTTGTTACTTTCTTTCCTCCAGTTACCTCATTCTTTATTAAATCTTTGAAAATCATACATTGTACATGCATAGTGGGTCGGGGGGCATACAATTATATACAAATTATGACAGATGCGCCCCCTACATGTGAAGAATTCAAGAAGGGGTTAGCCTGAGAGAATTCTGTAAGGTGAAAAATAATTTTGTGGGAAAATTAGTTGTGGGTATTGAGAGTCTATATACAAGCATTGGTGGCGATATAAGAAGTAAAATAGAATGGTGTTGATGATATAGGTTGAGTATAATTGATAGAAATCAAAAAAAATTTTTAATTGTAAGAAATCAAAATGAATGCTATGGTACATAGTGGATTAAAAAGAAAGGAAAATGCGCCTAACTAATTTCTACTCGAAATTGGAAAAAAAATCGAGGGAGTTCTATTAGGGCTTTTTGAGAAATCAAAAATAATATAAAAATAAAAGTTGGACGAAATCAAAGTAAAGGTTTGGTTGCATGGTGAGGGAAAAAAAAATGTTTTGTTGCATGGTGAAAAAAGAAAAGTGCTTGTTGCATGGTAAAAAGAAATGCCTAATTATATTTCTGCTCGAAATTGGGAATGGAAATCGAGGGATTTTTATTAGGTCTTTTGAGAAATCAAAAAATAAAAATAAAAAGTTGGAAGAAATCAAAGTGAATGCTTGGTTGCATGTTGGAAAAAAAAATGCTTTGATGCATGGTGAAAAAAAAAGGAAAAAATGCCTAACCATATTCTTGCTCGAAATTGGGAATGGAATTCGAGGGATTTTTATTAGGTCTTTTGAAGAAATCAAAGTAAAATAAAAAGTTGGAAGAAATCAAAAAATAATATAAAAGTTGGAAGACATCAAAGTAAATGTTTGGTTGCATGGTGAGAAAAAGGAAAAATGTTTTGTTGCATGGTGGAAAAAAGAAATATAAAAAAAGAATGTTTTTGTAAATCAAAATAAAATATAATATCCAATTTTAAAAGAAAACCAATGAGTTTTCGTTGATTTGAAATTATGATAATATAAACTAATTGGAAAAAAATGATAATTAATGATTAAAAGTGATAATAAGTTGAATAAATTGATAAATTGATTAAATATTTACATTTTTAATTGAGAGAAATTAATGAAAATGATTAATATGAAAATTCTGAAAATTCGCGAGACATCGCCGAAAAAATAATATGTTGGAATATAAATGGTTTCTATAGGATTCTTTCGATATTTCCACTCCTCGAGCACATAAAGAACTACGAAATTTTTGCTCTACTTGAAACATGGTGCCTGAACAGGACTAACATAACACTAAAAGATTATCAAATTATCGAATTACCTGCCACCAAAGAATCTGGAAGGGGAAGAGGGTCAGGGGGTATAATTGTCGGTTTTAGGGAAGGCGGGAAATATAGAGTAGAGAGTTCTGAAAAGGATGGCACTTGGTTATCTATTTTCTTATCAACAAACACAAGAGCCCCCCAACATGTTATCTGTTTAATATTTGTATACCTTCCTCCAAACCAAATACAGCTGCATAACTTAGATAAGCTGTTTACATACATTCAAAAGCAAATAGCAGATGGAAAAGAAATTATTTTACTTGGAGATTTAAACATCAGAACTGGGAAGTTGGGAGGACTACACAATCCACTTAATTTCCAGCTCCCCCTAACATCGGAAAGAAGGGCTAAAGATCATATAATATCATCTCTGTCTAATAAACTTCTTGATTTCCTGGAAGATAATTCTTTGACAATAGTTAATGGAAGATCTAGAGGTGATAAAGATGGAGATTTTACATACATATCCGAAAGAGGCTCTTCAACTATTGACTATTGCATACTCTCACAGGGTTCACTACAAATTTTACTGGACTTCAAAGTCGATGACCAACTGTACTCAGACCACCATCCTTTGGTTTTAACGATAAAAGGCCAAAACTTCAATGAGAAAAAAACCAAACGGGAAGATTATAATATTACGAGATATAGATGGTCAGCCGATGGACTCGCAACGTTTAAAATGAAACTGGAAGAATTGCGGGAAAAAAACATACCAGCCTCCGATGACCTTGTATACACTTTCAATCAGCGAATTTTGGAAGCAATGTCATCTGCAAAAATAACCTACTCAATTAAGGGCGGCCCCAGGAAATCTAAGCCGTGGTTCGATAAGGACTGCTATGATATGAAAAAACTGGCAAAAGAAAGTCTGAAGAAATATCGTAAAACAAATAGATTGGAAGACAGAGAATGTTATGCTTCTGTCAGAAAGAAATATCTTGCTTTATTGGATCTAAAAAGGAAAGGCTTTGATAATGAAAAACAGGAAATACTCAGAAATGCTAAAGACTCAAAGACCTTCTGGAAAACTATTGCGCTCTACAAAAGCACATCTATAATCCAAGGAGAAATATCTATACAGGACTGGCTGAACTTTTACCGCGAACTAATGACTACAGAGAAAAATTTGAGAATTTGTAATTTACATAATGTGATTTCTCAGAACGATCCTATATTGGACTCAGAGATAACCAATGCAGACATATACAAGGAGATAGCTGGTTTGAGGAGTAACAAGGCATGCGGGCCCGATGGCATCCCCAATGAAGTATTAAAAACACTCCCTGATTCGTACATACTGCTGTTGAAACAACTCTACAATAGTGTTATGACGACTGGAAAATACCCAGCAATTTGGACTAATTCCACTATACACCCAATCTTTAAAAACGGTTATAAGAACAGCCCCTCCAACTACCGAGGTATTGCACTGATTAGCAATGTATCAAAGCTTTTCACATCAATCCTAAGATCACGACTGGAGCAATGGGTCGAAGGAAGAAGGGTTATACCCGAAAACCAAGCGGGATTTAGAAAAGAAAGATCATGTATTGACCACATATTTACACTAACTACTTTAATCCAACTATCATTAAGAAAAAAGAGGGGAAAACTATATGTCTTTTTTGTCGATCTAAGGAAGGCATTTGATACTGTACCCCACTCACTACTTTGGAAAAAACTTTACAACCTAGGCATAAGTTACCAATTCATAAGTACGATCAAAAGTTACTACGAACAAGCAACTATAGCTATCAGATGGAAGGGATCATTTACGGAAAGTATTAAGATAAACTCGGGAGTCCTCCAGGGAGAACCACTTTCCCCACTGCTATTTATATTATTTATCACGGACTTAATCGAAATTTATAATAACTCAGACCTGCCGAGTGTAAATTTGCCAGAATTTGGAGATATCCATTTATTGCTGTACGCCGACGACATAGCAATTATAGGTGAGTCCAGGATAAACCTCCAAAAGAAGATCAAAATACTGAAAGAATATCTCGATGAGAACTTAATGACACTAAATGAGTTCAAGTCAAAGATTATGGTGTTCCGTAATGGAGGTAAACCCTCAAATAAGGATAGATGGTTCTGGAATGATAAACCCATAGCAATAACTTCAAGATATACATACTTGGGATTCCCTCTGACACCAACAATAACAACTACTCACCCGGCAAATTACTTTAAAGGAAAAGCACTTACAGCAATTAACGCCACACACCCAATATTAATAAAATCAAAAGCAAAGTCAATAAATTTATCAATCAAACTCTTTGATACAATAGTGAGAGCTGTCCTGATGTATGCCGCTCCATTATGGGCAACAGAGCATAAAGACTTACTGGACAATATACAAGACATATTTATCCGTAGGTTCCTGAATCTGCCCAGATACACTCCAGGTTACCTAATCAGATTAGAAACCGGTCGTATCTCATTGAGTGTAACAGCCTTAAAATTAACCCTGAAGTATTGGCTGCGGGTGTTGAATATGAGCAGTGACAGATTGCCACGTATATGTTTTAATAGAACACGGGAACTCTCTAATGCTTCGGGCACACCCATCGGTTTCATTAAAAAGCTCACTAATCTGCTTAACGATAATGGATCCCCTGCACTTGTTTCCTGTGATGACCCTGAAACGCTGAGGAGCGCGATTACAGGGCTCTTAAAAACAGCGGCAGACCAATCTATACAAAACGACCTTACAAGAATGGATAAATCTAAGCTATACTCTCACTACAAAGACATTCACATATCTTTCATGACGGAGGGATACCTTTTAGGGGATTTTCCTTTCCCGGTTGTAAGACTACTCGCACAAGTTAGAATACTTTCAAGCTTTTTTAGAGAAAACCACACCAAGATGCTCTGCGGTGAGGACCCGACTTGTACCTTCTGTAATTCAAAACTACAAAATGAAATCACTCACTATATTTTTGATTGCTCTGCTCTGAAAGAAGAAAGAAGAACCCTTATGCTCAAAACTGGGCAACTCTGTGCTTCACTTCCATCAATAATTGACAATATGACCCAGAATAAGTATATTGCTACGGCGTTTTATGGTTTCCACAAGTCCATATCTCAGAAGAAGGCCAAGTGATACTCACTCCTCACTTTCTTACTGCTACTCTTTTTGTGTTGATTTCTTGCTTCCCTCTTTCTTCTTATTATTATTTTTTTTTTCCTTTTCTTGTTTTTTTTTTTCTTTCTCTTTTTACTCTGTATATATCGCTATTTCCGTTGTCTCACTGCTTTGTTCTTATGCATACCTCTGGTGAATCCTGTATAGGGTCAGTGACCCTAAATAAAGGCTTTTTTTTCGTTTTTTCGTTTTTCGATTAATATGAAAAATAAGGTGTATTGGTTTGAACCCTTTTGTATCTACATGCCCTATAAATTTTTTTAATTGCTCAATTATGCCCTATATATTTTTTGTCTTTGTGTGTGTTGTGAAAAATGTTAGAAGTCTGTAAAGTAATTGATTACTTATAATAGGGATGTGAACTCATTTAGAATGTTTATGTGTCGTCTTGTGGATGTGGAATTGGATGGTAAAAATCGATATGTAGACTCGAACTGGAATCCAAAATCGGTGGCATAGAGAGGTTCCCAGTTGACCTCAATAGGGGACCTTCTCATTGTAATTAGAGATACGGAAGTGGGGTGTGTCGGGCAAAAGAGAGGGAATGAAATTGGAGATCGGACGAGGCGCTCCCCTTTGTTTGCATAGGCCGAATTTATCGCCGCGGACTACACTTCCTGTCGCGGTGTCTCAAAATTCTCACTTCCTGCCGTCTAATTTATTTTGAGTGCGACTTGCATCTTGTTTTTGGAGTGTGACTTCTCCGACATTGGTTGGTCATCTTTCAGTTACTTCTATCTCTTCGGAGTTTATTTAGATTTTCTGCAAAAATGGTTCCTAAAATTATGAGAAGTTTTATAAATGCTTGTCCAAAATTAAAAACTGCCTCTTGTAGTTCGAAAATTTTATGAGCGGGCATGGTATAGATAAATAAATAATTAAGGAATAAAATTGGGATACAGTTGTATGGTAGAACTAACATACAAAGGATGAAAATCAGATGAAAGATAGGGTATTGCCCCATGTTCTCCCATAATTTTGTAAATGGGGACTCTGAAATATTTGTTTGAACCTTATTAATTGTAGAATTTAAATGATTGGTAGGTTCGCAGTTCTCCTGTTTGATCGTTAATGGTTTTATTAGCGATATGTCGGTGGTAATTGATTTAGGTTGAGCTGTGTGATTGTTTCTCTGACGCGGGTGGTGTAATTTTGGCATTGTTTGTGTTGTGTGTACGCTGTGCTTTATGTACGAATTCTGTTTTGCTTTGGGGCCTGTGTCGGTATTTTTACGTGAAGGTTGGTTGTATTCATCGATTCTTCTAGCGAATCGGCAGGTGGGGCAGGTTTTTACCTGTTTTGCGATGTCTTGTGTCATGTTCTGCCAATAATATTGTGACGAGATGAGTCTCGTCATCTTGGAGATGTTTGGGTGGTGGTGTTGTGTGTGTACGGACTTAAGAAGTCTGGTTGTAAGTGAACTTGGGACTATAGTTTTAAGTACTCCTTTTCGGGAGACGGTGCGCAGTTTATTGTGATCCATAGTCACGCGAGATTTTCCCGGTGGAGAAGACTGTTGGCTCTGTATGAGTGGCGCATCTAGAAAGCCACAAAATGGGATACGAGTTACAACGCCCGTTTCATATTGTTGTACTCCATTTATGCTACGGACCTCATATTCGTATCTTGACAGTCTTAACCTCCATCGAAACAATCTGCCTGACGGGGCTTTGATCTCTTTCAACCACTGCAATGCAGGATGGTCAGAAAGTATTGTAAACTTTCTGCCCATTAGACAGGCGCGGAAGTTATCCACACTTTCCACAATGGCTAGGCATTGTAGTTCCAAGTCTGAATAATTTCGCTCGTGACCACGCAGAGAGCGGCTGAAATGTTGAACTGGGTATGTCTTCCCATCAGGGTAGACTTGTTTAAGAATGCCTGCAATGCCGAATGTTGAGGTGTTACAGTACACCTGGCATGGCAGACCTTCTTGGTAAAGGTATAATGTGGGGTGTGTGGTAAGGCTTTCTTTCAGGTTAGTGAACGCTTTCTGGCATTCGTCACTCCAGACCCACACAACATCCTTTTTTAGAAGGTTGACAAGTGGCGTCCGCAAGCGGGCGTGGTCCGGAATGAACTCTTTATAGGCGTTCACAGCTTTTAGGAAAGATCGCAAGGTTTTTCGATTGTGTGGTTGTTTGGTGGCGTGAATTTTTTCTATGTTTTGTGTAGACGTGATGATTGTATTATTCTTAACGGTTGTGCATGCGCTTGTTTGTTGTTGTTGTCTTTTGGCGCGCGTGTTGCATTTGTTGTGCGGGTTGTGCGTGTTTGTCGCGTGGTGACGTATGGGTGCGTGTATGTTGTGAGGTACATTTGCGTAATTATGGCGTGGCGAAGTATGGTCATGTATGGATTTTGTGTGGTAAGTGGGTGAGTTGTGTCGGTGTACGGACACTTTTTTGGGCATTATTGGAATTGTAGGTTGAAGTCGTGGTGGCTTTATATGTCGTGGGCATGAAAAGTTGCGTGGTGTGAGATTAGAATGGTGGCATGTAAATATTTGAGGTTTGGGCAATGAATGCAGGCAAGGGTTTCCATGTGTGAAAGCTTTGTGTGCTGTACGAGTCCTTTGGGACATGTTTTGGTCTAGCCCGTGCTTGCATTCATTTGGTACATGTTTAGATACATGTTTAAAGGGGTAGGTAGGGTTAGATAAGAGTTCAAAGTCAATTCTTGACGCCATAGGGGGGGTGCCTACCTTAGTCTCGAAAAGTCTGCTCGGCTGGGGTGTCTCTGGCTTGACTTGGTTGTTGTGGACTCGGGACTGGTAATTTTGGGACTGCTTGCACCGTCCGCACTTTTTCGTGGGCCGTCGGGACTGGTCGATGTCGGCATTCGCTGTGCCAGTGCCTCGCGCCGCAGAACTTGCAGTTGGACGGCGGAAGAGGTGCATTCCATGCACCTGGGCGTCGGGGTGTGCTGTGATACGGGTACGGCATGGCGGTGGATGACTCCTCGGTGGTCGGTGTCCGGTCTCGGTGACACTTGCCTGGGGTTGGCGGGGGTTGTGTCCGTCGTCCTCCCCGGGGAATGGCGCTCCGGAATTCCGTCTCACTTTGCGGGGCGTTGACACGTCGGAGGGCCACGGTCATCTGCCATATGATGGCCGCTAGAAGGCGCCTGGTCGCCTCTCTTCTTGCCCGCTTCTTTTCCGCTGGGTTTGTCATTGCCGTTTGATTTGCTGGTGTCTGGGCTAATTTCCATCTTGATCCTGATTAAGCTCCATAATATCTTTATCCTGTCGACTTAACCGTTCTGTGACAATATCGTTGCGGAATTTCTTGTTGTTCGATTTGAATGGTGAGGATTGGTTGAAACGCAGTCGTTTGAGTGGAAGTTGAAGCATACAGTTAGGAATAATCAGGACACGTGATGGGGTTTGAAAATAAAAGGCAACTGGGTTGGAGGAAAGAAAGCTTGAGAAGAGCGGAGCGATTTTGATTGTTAATTATCTGATCACATGGCGGTGATTGACTTAGCTATGGGCTGAGCGGAGGGAGAGAGGTCCAGAGTAGATGTTACCTTGTTGGGAGCGAAGGAGCAACTCTAGGTGTTGTTCCGATGGTAGCCAAAGCACAACTGACTATTCTTGTCTTTCGATTTAACACCACGAGTTGTCTTCCTTCCCATTGGTCGAAGGATGGAACGTGCCCGTTTTTCTATTGGTTGACCTACTTAGTTCTTGCTTCCTAATTGGACCGGCGGCTTTCTTTGGTGAAAGATATGCCCGGCCTGATAGGAAGTATCGGGTGTTAGTTCGACTCTATTTACTTCCGCGGCTATCAAATACGTCCGGTCTTGTTCCGGAAATTGGGCGTCTCTCAAACTTTTATAACTTCTGGTCACCAGATACGTCCTGTCTTGTCCGGAAATATTGGTTTAAACTTAGCTCGCAGGGTTTCCGGGGTCAGAAGGTTAACTGTGACGTTATTAATAATTATGTTCTCTTCTAGATCTACTTCCTATGTCTTTTTGTTACTTTCTTTCCTCCAGTTACCTCATTCTTTATTAAATCTTTGAAAATCATACATTGTACATGCATAGTGGGTCGGGGGGCATACAATTATATACAAATTATGACATACATTATAAAGGACTGCGGCGTGTGATTATAAAACAATACTTAAAGTTTCACCGCATAAGTTTCTTTTCTGTGAAAAATCAATATTTATTTCAAAGAGAAATATTTACTATTTCTAACTTTTTGGATGAAGTATGAAAGGGTGAAAATATGAAGAGCAATGGCGAACGGAAAAATAAAAGTGTCCAGGGATGGGAATCGAACCCACAACGTTCCGCTTACCGGGCAGATGCCATGTCCACTAGGCTACCCTGGACGTATCCAAAAAAGTTAGAAATAGTAAATATTTCTCTTTGAAATTGTGCTGAGAACATGTAAGAAAACATGTACCTATGTTTTCCCACGTGACGCAGCGGAGCGTGACCTTGCCTCCACGGGTGAGTCAGTTCTTGTTTTGCTCTCTGTATAGATGGACATTAAAACATGGTGGCAGCGATAACTGGATAAAATACGAACCCGTGTATTGCAAAATATCGATTTTTGTGTACCTTGGAAGATAATTCAACATGGCTCAGATTCAACCTCCAGAAACTTTCGACTTCTCGACTCCCAACGAATGGCCCAAATGGAGGAAGAGATTCGAACGATACCTCGTGGTCAGTGGAATGAAGAAGAAAGAGGAGGCGGACAAGATCGATTTGTTCATGTACTTGATGGGTGACCGCGCGGATGATATATTCAGGACCTTCAAGTTCGAAAAGGAGGAAGAGGCAACGAAAATTGATTCCGTCCTCAAGGCGTTCGACAGCCACTTCTGTGTCAGGAAGAATATTATCTACGAACGTGCGAAATTTAATTCAAGAATCCAAGAGGATCGGGAGCCAGTGGACGAATTCATCACTTCATTGTACAAATTGGCTGATAGTTGCGAATTTGAGGGTCTTCATGAGCAGTTGATCCGTGACCGAATAGTGGTTGGAGTGAGGGACAAAGCTTTATCTGAAAGAATGCAGTTGGACAGCGAACTGACTTTGGAAAAGGCGGTGAAAATGGTTCGACAGCAGGAAGCCGTTCGACAGCAGCAAGTCGACCTGCAGCGTCCCTCAACAAGCCAAAAGGTCAATCAGGTGAAGTTCAACTCGAAGAAACAATCACCGAAACAACAACAGCAGCCTTCGAGGAAGAAGGAGAAGTCAGCCATAACAAGATCACGATGTCCAAAATGTGGAGGTTTCACCCACAGGGAAGGACAGGCTTGCCGTGCTGAAGGACAAAGATGTAACCTATGTTCAAAAACTGGCCATTTTGCAAATTGCTGCCCAGATAAGCAGGCGAAGACTGCGGAAGTCAAAGCTGTTTCTGAACTTGATGAAGAAATTGGTTTTCTCCTGGAGGTCTCAGCTGTGGAGGATTCATCTAATCTCGATGATGATGAAGGCGAGTGCAGGAGGCGATGGACAGCAGAAATCCAAGTGAACGGGAAAAAGGTGAAGTTCAAGCTCGACTCCCAGGCGGATGTTACATGTGTTCCTCTGTGTCTCTTCAAGAAGATAATGGGACAGCAACGACTAGTGAAAAGTGATATCAACCTTAGAGCTGCTGAATTCTCCGAACTTCAGACTGTGGGTATGTTTATATCAACGCTGCGAAATGGCAATTATGAAATCAAGGAGAAGATTTATGTCATTCGTCGTTTGAGTGAACCTCTTCTGAGTCGCCGGGCATGTGAGCTCTTGAACCTGGCGAGGCGAATTGAAGTGGTTGCGACGAGAATCAACCCGATCAAGGACGAGATGTTGACGAAGATTTTTGAAGCTCAACAGGAAGATACGACCCTGAAAGCAGTAGTCAACTACCTTGAGCAAGGCTGGCCAGATAAGAAGAAGATGTCACAGGCTCTGCTCTCTTATTGGCATGTCAAGGATGAACTCGGCGTTCAAAATGGACTACTGATGCGTAGCTGTCGTCTTGTTATTCCAGCAAGTATGAAACTGGAGATCCTAGATAAGTTGCACGCTGGGCACTTCGGGATTACAAAAACAAGACTTCGCGCACGTGAGACGGTATGGTGGCCTGGAATTTCGGAGGAGATCGCGGAAACGGTCAGAAAGTGCAGTGTCTGTATCCAGGAAGCCGTCTCAAAACATGAACCTTTGATACCAACCAACTTTCCTACACGACCGTGGCAAAAGATTGGAATGGATTTGTTCAAGTTCGAGAATAAGTGGTATCTAGTCGTCATTGACTATTATTCTCGATTTCCTGAAGTGGTTCAGCTGGATCGGCTCACAGCCAATGTGGTGGTGCGTAGTTGCAAATCCATATTTTCCCGACATGGAATACCAGAAACTGTTGTAAGCGATAATGGGACGCAATTTGGAGCTGCTCGTTAATTTGCAAATTTCGCAAGGCAGTACGGATTCACACATGTCACTTCAAGTCCTCGATTCCCGCAGAGCAATGGGATGGCAGAAGCAGGTGTGAAAATTGCTAAGTTGATCCTCAAGAAACTTCAAGACCCATCGCTTGGACTCCTGGAGTATCGATCGACCCCTTTGGAGAACGGTTACAGCCCTGCTGAGCTTCTCATGGGACGTAAACTCCGAACGACCTTGCCAATTGCACCAGAGAATCTTAATCCAAAGTTGGTGGACTCTCAGACCCTGAAAAGAAAGGAGGGGAGAAGGAGAAAGGATATGAAATCCAGATATGATCGACGCTGCGGAGCTACGGACATGGAGGAGCTATCCGAAGGTGACACGGTTTGGATTACAGATATGCGAACCTGGGGGATTGTAAAGAAGAAAGCATCGACACCAAGGTCGTATATGGTTGATACTCCAGTTGGGACTTTACGTCGAAACAGGTTCCATCTACGAAAAGGAGTTACAGTGCAATATCCAGCCGACCCATCGACGCCGACCTTTTCGGGGGAGGAACTGGTTGAAAATGAAAAGACCCCAGTTGTGGATTATCCCTCTAACGACTCAGAAGACGGCCAGATAAGAACCCGGAGTGGACGAATTGTTAAACCTGTGGATCGCCTTCATTATTAATTATATTATGCATTTAAAGTTTGTAATGTATATATATATTTCAAGTCTTAAAAAGGGGGATGTGCTGAGAACATGTAAGAAAACATGTACCTATGTTTTCCCACGTGACGCAGCGGAGCGTGACCTTGCCTCCACGGGTGAGTCAGTTCTTGTTTTGCTCTCTGTATAGATGGACATTAAAACAGAAATAAATATTGATTTTTCACAGAAAAGAAACTTATGCGGTGAAACTTTAAGTATTGTTTTAAAAAACTAAATATTCATAACATATATATATACCAAACCTATTAATATTATTAGCTTGAAATCAAGTTGCAAAATGACATCTACATACCGTTATTATATCATGACACCAAAGCATGCTGTTGAAAATTGAGACCAAACGATTTTAAATATCCTGAAAATAGAGGTTGCCTGGCCAGCATTCATATTTCTTTGAAAAATAGACATTTCGGCCAGTTCGAGTTTTTTTATTTTCTCAACGTTTCGATAAAAATATTTTTTATTTTTCTCTCAGTATATAGTAGGTATTTAAAATATGTATATAATAATGTGTATTTTCAGAGAACACCATCTGATTTTAATGAGGGGTGAAGACTTGAAATGTACTTTCTGTGGATCAGGAATAACAATGGAGATGTTGCACTACTTATTTGATTGTGCTGCTCTGTCTGAGGAAAGACTAAATGATAAAACGGGGCAACTTTGTCCTTCGGCACTAATTAATGAAATATCAACAACAACAAAAAGCCTTTATTCAGGGTCACTGACCCTATACAGGATTCACCAGAGGTATGCATAAGAACAAAGCAGTGAGACAAAGGAAATAACGATATATACAGAAGAGAAGGAAAAAAAAACAAGAAAAAAGAAAACAAGAAAGAGAAAGAGGGAAGCAAGAAAAACAACACAAAAAGAGTAGCAGTAAGAAAGTGAGGAGTGAGTGTCACTTGGCCTTCTTCTGAGATATGGACTTGTGGAAACCATAAAACGCCGTAGCAATATACTTATTCTGGGTCATATTGTCAATTATTGATGGAAGTGAAGCACAGAGTTGCCCAGTTTTGAGCATAAGGGTTTTTCTTTCTTCATTCAGAGCATAGCAATCAAAAATATAGTGAGTGATTTCATTTTTTAGTTTTGAATTACAGAAGGTACAAATCGGGTCCTCACCGCAGAGCATCTTGGTGTGGTTTTCTCTGAAAAAACTTGAAAGTATTCTAACTTGTGCGAGTAGTCGTACAACCGGGAAAGGAAAATCCCCTAAAAGGTATCCCTCCGTCATGAAAGATATGTGAATGTCTTTGTAGTGAGAGTATAGCTTAGATTTATCCATTCTTGTAAGGTCGTTTTGTTTAGATTGGTCTGCCGCTGTTTTTAAGAGCCCTGTAATCGCGCTCCTCGGCGTTTCAGGATCATCACAGGAAACAAGTGCAGGGGATCCATTATTGTTAAGCAGATTGGTGAGCTTTTTAATGAAACCGATGGGTGTGCCCGAGGCATTAGACAGTTCCCGTGTTCTATTAAAACACATACGCGGCAATCTGTCACTGCTCATATTCAACACCCGCAGCCAATACTTCAGGGTTAATTTTAAAGCTGTTACACTCAATGAGATACGACCGGTTTCTAATCTGATTATGTAGCCTGATGGGTATCTGGTAATTAATGAAATATCAAAGAATAGGTATATAGCGATATTCCACAGGATCCCGGAACACAGTGTTCTCCCTTGTGAACTGGCGAATCCTGTATAGGGCGAGAGGCCCTAAATAAAGGCTTTGTTGTTATTGTATATAATAATGTGTATTTAAAAATAGTATTTATTATTAAGTTGTTAACGTGATAATCCTGTTGAAGGACTGACAAGTCCGAAAACTTGGAAAAAAAAAGTCGAACAAGAAACTTAACCCTGGAAGCTTTATTTATTTTATAAAAATCTTTTGTATTCGTCAGGAGAAATAAATAAAAATAAATTTAAAAAGATTTTCTTTGGATCAATAGTATGTATTTTAAAATTCAATATTTCGATGAGAAGAGGCTGTTAGCTCATTTTCTTCTGAAATTCAAATTCCTTATAAATTGTTGTCGTGTTCAATAAAATGAATCTGTATAAGACTGGTGGTCTTAATAAAGCTGTATGTGTGTATTCTGTTATAACGTCGGACCTGGAGGTTGTTGTTGGGTTCTGTGCTGCCTGGAGTATAGGAGCTCCATCTATGCTTCCTTCCTGTGGTGAATCTGTATAAGACTGGTGGTCTTAATAAAGCTGTATGTGTGTATTCTGTTATAATGTCGGACCTGGTGGCTGTTGTTGGGTTCTGTGCTGCCTGGAGTATAGGAGCTCCATCTATGCTTCCTTCCTGTGGTGAATCTGTATAAGACTGGTGGTCTTAATAAAGCTGTATGTGTGTATTCTGTTATAACGTCAGACCTGGAGGCTATGCTGGGTTCTGTGCTGTCTGGAGTATATCTATGCTTCCTTCCTGTGGTGAATCTGTATAAGACCGGTGGTCTTAATAAAGCTGTATGTGTGTATTCTGTTATAACGTCGGACCTGGAGGCTGTTGTTGGGTTCTGTGCTGCCTGGAGTATAGGAGCTCTATCTATGCTTCCTTCCTGTTGTGAATCTGTATAAGACTGGTGGTCTTAATAAAGCTGTATGTGTGTATTCTGTTATAACGTCGGACCTGGAGGCTGTTGTTGGGTTCTGTGCTGCCTGGAGTATAGGAGCTCCATCTATGCTTCCTTCCTGTGGTGAATCTGTATAAGACTGGTGGTCTTAATAAAGCTGTATGTGTGTATTCTGTTATAACGTCAGACCTGGAGGCTGTTGTTGGGTTCTGTGCTGCCTGGAGTATAGGAGCTCTATCTATGCTTCCTTCCTGTGGTGAATCTGTATAAGACTGGTGGTCTTAATAAAGCTGTATGTGTGTATTCTGTTATAACGTCAGACCTGGAGGCTGTTGTTGGGTTCTGTGCTGCCTGGAGTATAGGAGCTCTATCTATGCTTCCTTCCTGTGGTGAATCTGTATAAGACCGGTGGTCTTAATAAAGCTGTATGTGTGTATTCTGTTATAACGTCAGACCTGGAGGCTGTTGTTGGGTTCTGTGCTGCCTGGAGTATAGGAGCTCTATCTATGCTTCCTTCCTGTGGTCTTAATAAAGCTGTATGTGTGTATTAGCATTCTCAAACCCTTAAATGATTCTAGTTAGCTTCCAAGATGACTAACGTGGCAACGGCACCTACTAGTATTTTCCAAAAGGCTCTTCATTGGACACGACAACAACAATGGAGTTATTCTGGAATGTGGGAGACAGGACCTGTATTTCCAGGCTTAAAACTGGCAGCCATACAAGACTCTTCCAGGATGGTTACACAATGTACCATCTACAGGACCCAAGACCATCTCTTGGAATGTATGGAAGCCTCAAGACAGGACCTGTATTCCAACCCTACCTAGATTGTGAATTTGATCAATGAATATAGACTCCATGACCTTGTATAATTATACAATGGGATAATAAACAAACAAACAAAAAATAAAACAACAAATGATGATCCTAATGATAAAAAAAGCAGACGATAGATAATCAGAAAAGTGTCAAACGATCAAAAAAACAATCACCAATATAAATCCATTTTGTAATATTTCAATTTTTTTCTTTTATCTACGCTTTCGATTTCTCTTTTTCAAATCTTTGAATATGTCACGTGACAAGGGTCCTAATCTCTGATTGGTCAGGATATAGCTTCCGGGCACGATTTTTGGGGACGGAAGTTGCTTCCCCTCCCTCTTTTTTCCCCCTAGGCAGGAAATTGTACCCCCCGTCTCTCTCCTTAAAAACACGGCCCAGTATAATACGTTTTAAAAGTAGGTCAAATTGCACCAATACACACCTCTTTCAATTCCATCATTCTTCTGTCCCTTCTTCCTTTGCCTTCAAACCGCGGAAATTTGCACAAAAGCTCATCCACTTCCTCTTTTCCTGGTTATTTCATCAGACGATGTTCAACTGAAATCATCATTACATTGAGCTTATTTACATATAACCATGAGCTAATATGCAAACATGGGAGGATATGCAAACAAGGTAGGATATGCAAATTTATCGAAGCAAAAACTTTGTTCCTAGGGTAACTTTACTGGTAATTTCAACAGACAATGTTCAGCCAAAATCATCAATTTATGGATCTTACTTACATATAACCATAAGCTAATATGCAAACATGGGAGGATTTGCAAACATGGTAGGATATGCAAACATGGTAGGGTATGCAAACTTGGTAGAATATGCAAATTTGATGAAACAAACACTTTTTACCTAGGGTAATTTTCCTGGTTATTTCACCAGATGATGTTCAACTGAAATCAACATTACATTGATCTTATTTACATATAACTATAACTTGATATGCAAACATGGTAGAATATGCAAATTTATTGAAGCAAACACTTTTTGCCTAGAGTAACTTTCCTGGTTATTTCACCAGACGATGTTCAACTGAAATCATCACTACATTGATCTTATTTACATATAACTATAACTTGATATGCAAACATGGTAGAATATGCAAATTTATTGAAACAAACACTTTTCCCTAGGGTAATTTTCCTGGTTATTTCACCAGACGATGTTCAACTGAAATCATCACTACATTGATCTTATCTACATATAACCACAAGCTAATATGCAAACATGGAAGAATATGCAAATTTATCGAAACAAACACTTTTTGCCTAGAGTAACTTTCTTGGTTATTTCACCAGACGATGTTCAACTGAAATCATCACTACATTGATCTTATTTACATATAACTATAACTTGATATGCAAACATGGTAGAATATGCAAATTTATTGAAACAAACACTTTTCCCTAGGGTAATTTTCCTGGTTATTTCACCAGACGATGTTCAACTGAAATCATCACTACATTGATCTTATCTACATATAACCACAAGCTAATATGCAAACATGGAAGAATATGCAAATTTATCGAAACAAACACTTTTTGCCTAGAGTAACTTTCCTGGTTATTTCACCAGACGATGTTCAACTGAAATCATCACTACATTGATCTTATTTACATATAACTATAACTTGATATGCAAACATGGTAGAATATGCAAATTTATTGAAACAAACACTTTTCCCTAGGGTAATTTTCCTGGTTATTTCACCAGACGATGTTCAACTGAAATCATCACTACATTGATCTTATCTACATATAACCACAAGCTAATATGCAAACATGGAAGAATATGCAAATTTATCGAAACAAACACTTTTTCCCAAGAGTAACTTTCCTGGTTATTTCACCAGACGATTCTCAACTGAAATCATCAATACATTGATCTTATTTACATATAACCACAAGCTAATATGCAAACTTGGAGGATATGCAAACATGGTAGGATATTACTTCCTCACAATGAGTTTTAATTTATTTAAAATTGCTAGGTTTCAAGTGATAATCGCTCTTCAGCGGGCTTAATAAAACATCGACTATATCTTACAATAAATAGTTACAAATACATACAGCGTGGATATTTACAACTGAAATTTTAAAATTGATATGTAATTTAACAATGTTATGGAATATGTCTATTTACAATTTTAGGGCATCCAGAACCTATACAATTGATCTATTGATTTCTTCTAAGATATCTAAGGTATTGTGATGGTATCTTCCTGTTTTATTTAATTTTTATATAATATATATATATATATGGTAATTTAAACCAACAAGCTCATATTGTATATAATATAACAAGATTTTTATCTTGGGGGGGTCGGTGGAAGGCTGGATAAACCGTTTGGTTTTCGACCACTACGACCCGGGTTCGAATCCCGCATTGGACACTTTTTTCTGTTTAAAAAAAAAAATGCTCCAATGGCCCCCGATTCTTGCAAAAGTCCAACCCCACCAGCGAGTGCAAGTAACCAAACGGGGCTCTGGCACATTTGTAAGTGCAAAGTCGAACTGCTTTTCACATGTGTAGACATGTGGTGCGCTTACAGTAAAAGCAGTCGCTAACTACCCACCATGATTATCATGGCCTGTACCACGTGTACTAGGGATAAGCAAAAAAAAAAAGATGTTCATGTTGTATAATAAACACATCTGTAAATAATTATACGTTTGATTGACATGTGTCATTACATCATCATATGTAATGTACTTTGTACAAACTGAGGATAAATAAATAAAACTCTGTAGTAGATTAAGAGTTGAGCTAGAGCAAAAATCGAGATGTAGAAGTCCAATGAGGCCTAGAAGATGTCAGGGGGTTGCCAGTGTACAATGACACTTCTTCCAATCCACGCCCTTGTCGCATCCGCTGAAACCCAATACTTCCTCTCGGCAAAGATATATAAGCCTCCAACAGGGCCAGAAATAAACAGTCACTTCACCATCAGCGGGAGCTCTCGTCGGTTGTATCCAAGGTCCACCTCATCCACCATGTAGACCAGTAAGAACTTTTCTCAAATCTCCATTCTTTCGCTCCTAGTTCGACTTTTATCTGTTCACGGAACTTTCCTAATACAACTGTGTCTTCGTTTTTGTATGGACATTCCCAAGTCTTCCACTCTGCCTCGACCACGACTGCCTGTACTCTGTGAGAACTGTTAAAGGTTTTCCAAGGTGCAGAGAGGTGCTGGAAAACTCTCCACACCCTGACTAACCCTCTCGGTTACTACAGTAAAGCGAGAGACCCTCTTGGATTTCACACCACAGCGAGAGATCCTCAGGATATCACATATATATACATAGTGTGATCAATAATTTCCAGGAATGCTAAATATTTAGAGAAATGCAAAAGTATAATAAAGTTTTATTTAAAATTTCTCAAAATAATGGCAGTCACTATCGATACACTTGTTCTATCTTTTTTCCCAGATATCAAAACACCTCTGAAAATCCTCATCTTTCAGGCTTTTCAAAATATTCTTCGAATTCTCCTTTATTTGAGGTATTGAGTCAAATCTAGGTCCTTTTAAACTCTTTTAATTTCAGGGTAAAAGAAAAGGTCGTTGGGAGCAAGGTCAGGAGAATAGGGTGGCTGGGGTAGTAAAGCAATTCCGTGTTTGGCCAAATAGAGTTGTACAGTGACGGCCGTATGTGGCCGTGCGTTGCCATGATGCAAGAGCCAATTTTTCTGATGCCATTTTCGGGTCCTTTCTGACGCACAGCCTCCCTTAAACGTCGCAATACATCAAGATAGTAATGTTGATTAATGGTCTGACACTCGGGCACGAATTCATAGAACCATTCCCTTTACATCAAATAAAGTGATAAGAAGACACTTAAGCTTCGATTTGAACATCCTTGCTTTCTATTGCTTATTCGACCAGCTTTTAATCGTGCAAACCATTCAAATATCCTCGATTGTGATAGGGCATATTCTTTAAAAGCCTGCTTCAAGATTTTAAATGATTCGGAAGCTGTTTTCCCTAATTTAAAGCAAAACCCTAAGCAGACTCGCTGTTTTTCAATACAGTCCATACTGAAATTCGAAAATGTTCTGATATACTCGAGCTTATAAATTCGATAAAACGTGAGCGCGTGCGTCTATGTGATCAATTTTTATTTCTACGTGTTGATAAATGTTTTATCTATAAAGTCCTTATAAAATTATTTCAATATTTTAAATATTTTACGTGATTCAGTCTCATTCCTGGAAATTAATTATCACACGTTTTATATATATATAGATGGCCCGTTATTCCCTTATATTTGATCAATACATAATCCTCTTAAGGTACTGTAGGAATGAGGGAAAATCCGGACACTCGGATTTTCCTGGAAAATTTCTTAAAGATTTCTTGAAAAAAACATGGCCCACCTGTGCTGTGTGAGCAGAAGAACTTAAATTGACTTGTTCCATATGTAAATACCTGTTTTCTTTCCTCTTTTCGCTCTCCACTTCTCCCATCCATATTTCCAAATTTTTTTTATTTATTTTTTAATTATTTTTATTTTTATTCTTCTTATTTATTTATTATTATTATTTTTTAATTCTTTCTTATAATCTGTATATATTTACCATATGTATATAATCTTTCTCCATTTTTTATTTCCCACTTTCATAGGTTTCTCCGTTTTGTAACCCCAAAGAGAATCCTCTGTAAGACCTGTGTGTCTTAATAAAGGCTTTTGTGTGTGTGTGTGTGTGAATGAGGGAAAATGCCTTACTTAAGATGCCATCTCTTAAGAAGGGGGAAAACCCCTATTTGGTGCCCCACCCCATACGGGGTGGAGTGTGGACAACCCTAAAGAACAGCTATATCAGAAAGGAGTCAAGTCTGGTACATACCCATCTCTGATATCCGAACACTATATATTTAAATGTACGTCTCTCACTATGGAAAGAGAAACTTTTGCGGTAGAGCTGCTCATCCACACTTTTCGTTGTATTCCTTTCTTTCAGAATTTGATGGATAATGGGTCAGCTATTTTAAAGTTCTTTCATTTTTTCAAGACTGCAAGGAAGAAAAAAGACCTAACAAAGTAACTGAACTGTGTGGAAATATTTTCTTCTTCACAAGATGTAACCATTTACTCAATAATCTACTTCTTCACTGTGTTCTATGTATGATGTATATAGTCTTTTGTACATAGATATTCTTCTCTTCTTTTTCTCTTTACTCAGCGAGGATTTCTTCCCCTGCTTCTTATTTCTTTTTAGATTCATTTCTAACAGGAGTCTGTATAAGACGTAATGTCTTAAATAAAGGCTTGTGTGTATGATATACTCATCTCTAAATACAATGATGTTTGATCAAGGTCTTTGGTCTATAAAAATTCTACAAAACCGCAGTTCGGAGGAGATTAATAGAATCGCCGCGTGGTCCATTTGGATGAGGAAAGTGAAGACTAGAACGTGGCTGATTCCACACTGGTCTTTTCTGTGATACGTTAACCTTGACATGGTGTGGCCACTGGACATGTGTCGGACCTGGAGGTTGTTGTTGGGTTCTGTGCTGTCTGGAGTATATCTATGCTTCCTTCCTGTGGTGAATCTGTATAAGACTGGTGTCTTAATAAAGCTGTATGTGTGTATTCTGTTATAACGTCGGACCTGGAGGCTGTTGTTGGGTTCTGTGCTGCTTGGAGTATATCTATGCTTCCTTCCTGTGGTAAATCTGTATAAGACTGGTGGTCTTAATAAAGCTGTATGTGTGTATTCTGTTATAACGTCGGACCTGGAGGCGGTTATTGGGTTCTGTGCTGCCTGGTGTATATCTATGCTTCCTTCCTGTGGTGAATCTGTATAAGACCGGTGGTCTTAATAAAGCTGTATGTGTGTATTCTGTTATAACGTCGGACCTGGAGGCTGTTGTTGGGTTCTGTGCTGCTTGGAGTATATCTATGCTTCCTTCCTGTGGTGAATCTGTATAAGACTGGTGGTCTTAATAAAGCTGTATGTGTGTATTCTGTTATAACGTCGGACCTGGAGGCTGTTGTTGGGTTCTGTGCTGCTTGGAGTATATCTATGCTTCCTTCCTGTGGTGAATCTGTATAAGACCGGTGGTCTTAATAAAGCTGTATGTGTGTATTCTGTTATAACGTCGGACCTGGAGGCTGTTGTTGGGTTCTGTGCTGACTGGAGTATAGGAGCTCTATCTATGCTTCCTTCCTGTGGTGAATCTGTATAAGACTGGTGGTCTTAATAAAGCTTGTGTATGTGAGGGGGTAGTTCAAAATGTGAATTCAGATGTTGAAATGATGAAAGAGCAAGTTTCCTTTATAGATCAAGTTTTCGGTCACAGTTTGGCTGCGCCATAGATATCGGTATTGGCTAAGAGGCATCAAGGCGGTCTTCCTATCATTTCTTATCCGACCCTAGGCTTATCATAATCTTATCATCTTCGAGAGCAAGAATCCTGCTTCAACATGTTGGCTGCACACGCTTGTCGGCAATAGAGGCCACTTCTGGTACCATTTTGAAAATATCGTTTGTTTCTTTCTGTTGTATACACAATAGGTTTAATAGAAAGGCGTATAATCGTGCAGCTAAAAGTTGCTGATGGCTTACGCCATCTGTCGGAAAAAATCTCAACTAATCGTTGTTGTCGTGTCCAATGAAGAGCCTCAGATGTCTCCATACATCTCTATCACAGCAGTCGTAATGTTCTTGGGTGTGTAAAGCTGCTGTTCTGGGTCAATTTTATGTTGTTGTAGTGTTCAATGAAGAGCCCCAGATGTCTCCGTACATCTCTATCACAGCAGTCGTAATGTTCTTGGGTGTGTAAAGCTGCTGTTCTGGATCAATTTTATGTTGTTGTAGTGTTCAATGAAAAGCCCCAGATGTCTCCGTACATCTCTATCACAGCAGTCGTAATGTTCTTGGGTGTGTGAAGCTGCTGATCTGTGTCAATTTTCTGTTGTTGTCGTGTCCAATGAAGAGCCTCAGATGTCTCCATACATCTCTATCACAGCAGTCGTAATGTTCTTGGGTGTGTAAAGCTGCTGTTCTGGGTCAATTTTCTGTTGTTGTCGTGTCCAATGAAGAGCCTCATATGTCTCCATACATCTCTATCACAGTAGCCATAATGTTCTTGGGTGTGTAAAGCTTAGATATATCTGAGTGAAAATAAAAGCGGCGATCATCATGAATTTCGAACCTAATGTGATTTAATATGTAGCAACTTATAAGTGTTTGTTATATTTTTACCTCTTCCCTAAATATGATCGCCGCTTTTGTTTTCACTCAGATATATCTAATTGCTCAATGACAGAAGTTACAATATTTTATTTTTTCCTTTTAACTGCCTTTATTAAAAGCTTTTTAAAAATGTATTTTTACTTATTAATTATTAAGTTAGTTTTTAGTCATGAATTTACAAAACTTAGAATCAAAAGTTCACTGGGGATTAGGCCTTAAATAGACGGAAGCCTGTTCGCGTTGGATTGGTCAATTCCTTGTAAGGAGCGTAACATAAGACTTAAAAAGACATATAGAAATTTGTTCATTCCTGGCCATTCCGACCACCCAGAAGTCTGAAAATTTGTACACTTGCATTGTTCATTGGACTGAGTGAGTGTTAAATGTTTCATACTTCTATGTGATCTGGAAGTATATTAAAATTAATTCACAAAATTTGAAAGGTAATTTGAAATTTTGTCAATTTCCGAGCCACACTGACAACCCTGAAGTCTCAAAATTTGTCAACTTGCATTGTCATCGGGTTCTGAAAAATATACCAAGTTTCAGATTCCTACGGGCTCTAGAAGTATATTGAAAATTGATTGCATGATTTGTGGAAAGCCAGACGGACAGACAGAAGGACATATGGACAGGGAAGCAAGTTAAATAAAAAGATTTAAAATAGCTAAAAATGCTTTCAATTATTTTATTATATATTTTTATTCTAATATTTTTTTTCTAAATAAGGTTTTCTCTTCTTCTTCTTTCTGATCTCCACTCAATCATATCAGGGTATTAAGTTGTGACCCTTGATGGTGTCTGTTTGACAACCATCATGACTGGGGGAAGTGGAATTGCATCTGCCTTTGTCATTAAGACTGGGAGCACTACTCAGTGGCAGGCCACTGACTTAGCTCCAAAAGAAATGGCCGCCTTTGACATGAGGAACAGACACCATGTACAGCCAACATGGAGTACATCCTGTATCCCCTTTCATTAAGACTGGGAGCACTACTCAGTAGCAGGCCACTGACTTAGCTCCAATATGAAAGGGTGACATGAGGAACAGTCAACATGGAGTACATCCTGTATCCCCTTGTCATTAAGACTGGGAGCATTAATCAGTAGCAGGCCACTGACCTAGCTCCAATATGAAAGGGTGACATGAGGAATAGACACCATGTACAGCCAACATGGACTACATCCTGTATCTCCTTTGTCATTAAGACTGGGAGCACTACTCAGTAGCAGGCCACTGACTTAGCTCCAATATGAATGGTGACATGCGGAACAGACACCATGTACAGCCAACATGGAGTACATCCTGTATCCCCTTTGTCATTAAGACTGGGAGCACTACTCAGTAGCAGGCCACTGACTTAGCTCCAATATGAAATGGTGACATGAAGAACAGACACCATGTACAGCCAACATGGAGTACATCCTGTATCCCCTTTGTCATTAAGACTGGGAGCACTACTCAATAGCAGGCCACTGACTTAGCTCCAATATGAAATGGTGACATGAGGAACAGACACCATGTACAGCCGCTCCTAACATGGAGTACAAACGCTGCTCATCCTGTATCCCTGGAGTCCTTACAGGGTACTATCAGCATGGCCAGATGAGCCCAGGTTATTTAGTGAGCTTGTTACTGTCCCCTCTCCTCCTTTTTCATCCGGGCTTGGGACCGGCAATAGCAGAGTTAATAAGGTTTTAATTTATCAACATATTGTTGTCTGCTGCTAATATTCTGTGAATATATATTTAAAAAACCTATTTCATTAATATTTTCTTTAAATAAAACTATTAATTCTTTAATATTTTCTTTAAATAAAACTATTAATTCTTTAATATTTTCTTTAAATAAAACTATTAATTCTTTAATATTTTCTTTAAATAAAACTATTAATTCTTTAATAAATATTTGTTCTTTTCTCTCTCTCTCGCCACAAATCACAAATTAATTATTCAAGAGGAAGTTTGTGGGTTTCCACGTGATATTTTCACATCAATAAATTTTAGAGAGGAAGTCGTTTCTGCTTATAATGCAACCACGTGGAGGAGGGGAGATAAAAATGTTCCCTCAATCCCCTCAGGGCCCCTACCTCGTTAAAACCGTCAGACGAAGCCCCCCCCCCCTCCCCTCCCCTCGGGTGTCATTGTGTTCTTCTGCTCGCCTATTATCATTATCCCCTGGCGCCTAACCGAAAATTTTCATCTTTGCTCTACGACTTTCTTTTAATGGTTCTTCTGACTTCTCTTTTCGATGATTATTTTATTATTATTTTTGACTACTGACTAAAATATATTTCAATATGTTATTCTATTACTGTTATTCCTGTATATATCCTACATTTCTGTGCTTAGAGAATCTGTATAAGACTGAAAGGTCTTAATAAAGTTTTTTGTTGTTGTTGATTACTGGTACTATTACTGTTATTCCTGTATGTACCCTACATTTCTGTGTGATTGGAGAATCTGTATGAGACTGAAAGGTCTTAATAAAGCTTTTTGTTATTGTTGATTACTGGTACTATTACTGTTATTTCTGTATGTACCCTATATTTCTGTGCTTGGAGAATCTGTATAAGACTGAAAGGTCTTAATAAAGCTTTTTATTGTTGTTGATTACTGGTACTATTACTGTTATTCCTGTATGTACCCTACATTTCTGTGCTTGGAGAATCTGTATAAGACTAAAAGGTCTTAATAAAGCTTTTTTTGTTGTTGATTACTGGTACTATTACTGTTATTCCTGTATGTACCCTACATTTCTGTGCTTGGAGAATCTGTATAAGACTGAAAGGTCTTAATAAAGCTTTTTGTTGTTGTTGATTACTGGTACTATTACTGTTATTCCTGTATGTACCCTACATTTCTGTGCTTGGAGAATCTGTATTAGACTGAAATGTCTTAATATAGCTTTTTGTTGTTGTTGATTACTGGTACTATTACTGCTATTCCTGTATGTACCCTACATTTCTGTGCTTGGAGAATCTGTATAAGACTGAAAGGTCTTAATAAAGCTTTTTGTTGTTGTTGATTACTGGTACTATTACTGTTATTCCTGTATGTATCCGACATTTCTTTGCTTGGAGAATCTGTATAAGACTGAAATGTCTTAATAAAGTTTTTTGTTATATATATTCTACTCTCTTGTAAAAAAAGTCATTTTTAGTGATTATTCAAAAATACATTTGTGAATTTATGTTTTTTACTATTTAAGAAGGTAACACAGATTCAAAATATATATAAGTTAATAAAATTATACCATTAAAAAAACACATGAACAACAATTTTGTAAAATTTCTAAATTACAATAAACCAATCAATACGTTAATTAAGTCCTTTAATCTTATATACATATTCTCCTGAGAGATACAGCAAATGAGTGGAAAATAGAAGAAGAAAGAAATTCGAATATGCAAAGTTTATATGGGAGATATGTAAATGGGTATGTAAATTATATAATTTCTCTATTTTGATATAACAATATATTTGTTTTGAAGATAGAACAATCCATACTTAAATCATTAGATAGTAAAAAGACATGGGTTGAATAAAATATTTATTTGATAATATTTCGATATATAAATGTATACAAAAATGTAATGCCTTGATAAAGGTTGGCGTTCAGCCAACCGAAATTTTGACAAATAAATCATTTATTCAATCCAATATATATACCTTTTTAATATATAATATTATATATATAGATAATATATATGAGTAGTCTTCTGTTTTCTTTATATATATATATAGTTTTCTGTATAAGTTTTTATTTCTAAATATTAAAATATATTGAATACAAAAAATATATATATATCTTGTATAATTGATTTATTTCAACACACAAAACGCGATATCCCGGCTAGGAGATAATTGCGTCAATTTACATTTTTTTTTAAACAGAATCATTTATAAACATATTATACAAGAAAAAGTAATTTAAAAAAAAAGAGAAACAATAATATATATTAGGAACCTGAACCTTTCAGGTTAGAAAGATAATCATAAATATATTTACAAAAATAGTTAAATCTATGATAATTCTCTCTGATATTTACAAATTGATATAGATCTACAACATTATTTACTGTCTGTTGTCAAGTTGTATATATTTATTTATATAATAATAAATAGTTATTTAATTTTATAGTCCAGTTTTGTATTAAAATTATCTTCACTATTATGATCATTTAAATACAAATTATAAAATTTGTAAAATGTTATTAATTTGTAGATAGAGAGAGAAAAAAAAAAAAAAAAAATCCATTACTTCTTTTACATCCTCAAGTTAATTATATATTTATAATTAATAACAATAAAAAAAATTAACAAAGTAACGTCTATTACATCGGCTTTTACACGTCATTCAGACATACTCTAATCCTATATATAGAATAATCGAAGAGATAATATATATAATAGTTAGAAAAAAGAGAGAAAGACAGAACCATGCACTTTTAATCAAACTAATAATAAGGGAAAAAAAAAAGAGTTTTATAAAGAAGGTAGATAAAATTGTTAGTATATATATATATATTTTTTTATGATTTTATGTTTTATCCTTTTTTTTTTTTTTTTTAAAGATTTTTAAAGGTTTTTTTATTTTATAATATGATTATAAATAGTTGTATTTAGTAATATATCTATAGTATGAATTAACATTTGTTATAAGTTTGGATATTATGTTTTGAAACCCTAATGGTAGACCAGACATACACAAAAAACTTTAAATTGAAATAAATTGGAAAAAGAGATCTGCTGAAACGGGGATCATCAGATAAAATTTCAGCGACATTTCAACCCCTCCTTTATTATGTCATAGATCTCTTTTAAACCGTATTTTATGTGTTAATATTAAGTTGTTTCAGTGAAATATTTAAATGAACATATAACAGATACCAGTGTTAACAAATTCAAACTGTAAACCTACCTTGATCGCTGCGTCCTCCATTGTGTATATCTATTTCTGGCTTGCACATGTCGCGGGAGGGGAATGTCCCCCCACGTTTCAAATTTAGACCATTTCTTCAGAATTTTTTTGAACAACAAGAAAATTAAAGAAGATAGGAAAAATAGTTAAAGGAAGAAAGCTAAGTTTTATAATCTTTACAGATAGTTATATCAAAATAACTGATTTAACACTTAATCATCTTTTAATATTCCTTTAAAAAGGCAAATTATAAGAGTTTAATAAAGCTATTAATTGTGCAAATTCATCTTTATTTAACTTCCATTTTCCTCCCCAGAAATTGGAGATTAAACAAAAATGAAATATATACTTTAAAACTTTAAAAATCTTGTGAAAAAATCTTTTAATCAGTTATTTAATAAAAGTTTAATTAACTGTTAAAGATTATAAATTTGTTTTAGTTAATATTAAGAGAAATTATAGAAAGTTGATTTCATAAATGGATATTTCCATTTATTTTTTTTTTAATATTTTATAATTGATATACTGTTGAAATATTTTACTTGTTTGATACTAAATTTGTTTTTAATAAATTCCATGTTTAAATTTTTAACATCTTCTATGAAATTATCTAATATATTATTTATTCTATAAAATCTTAGAAACTGACCATAATATATACCTTTACAGCAATTTAATGATATATTAGAATTCATATTACAGTATTTTATAATATTGAAATTATAATTACTCTTTTTATTATAAACTCTAACAGCACTATTTGTAAGGTCTATATTCAAGTCTAAAAAGTTAACTTTTTTGTTTCTATAAATTTTTTCATTGTTCTTAAGTTTCAAGTATTTAGGATATATTTCAGGTATTAATTTTTTAAACAGTGGATTATTAAATATTATTATGTCATCTACATATCGGAATATTTGCCAATTAATATTATTTTGTAGAAAGTATTCTCTTTCGTACCAGAACAATATTAAATTTGCTAGTAACGGACTAGAAGAAGTACCCATGGGAACGCCTTCTGATTGAATATATATTTTATTTTTAAATTCTATATAGTTAAAATTTAAAAATGTTTCCAGTAGAGTTTTTGCTGTTTTAAGATCTAATTTAAATGTTTTATATTTGTTATGAATAATTTTAATGTAGAAAGTTTTGTCATTAATTAATTCATTAAATAAATTGGTTATTTTATTATTTAGATCTCTTAAATTTATTTTAGAATATAGGTCCTCAAAGTCAAATGTGTGTACTGTTTCAATATTTGTCCAATTGTTCATTAAATAATTAATGATTTTTTTATTTGAGTCGATAAATTTATAATTATATTTATTAGTTAATTTATTTATAATAAATTGTAGTGTTGAGGCTAATTGTATATCAATATTTTTTATGACTGAATTTATACCAGATGTGATTGTTCTGAAAGAAATAGGTTTTTTGTGTAGTTTAGGAATTATATAGAACTTTGGTATGTTTGGATTTTTGTGGTTATTATAAATTTTTAGTGAATTTTCAACATTTTTGATGTCTTTTTTGATTTTTGTGCCTGTAGTTCTAGCAAAAGTGTATTTATGATTATTATCAATTTCCTTTTTTAGTATATCGTGGTATAGATTTTTACAAATTAAAGATAAATTATTGGGACATTTATCTATAGGAGTGATAATATAGTCCTTCTGTAAATTAATTATATTTTCTTTGAAAGAAGGAATGTCTGAATTGGGTTTTGTGTATTTAAGTGTATTATTATAATAATTTAAAATTTCCTTTTTAATATTATGTTTCCATTCCAGAAAAGTAAATTCTGGAATACTGTATTTTATACTAGTTTTATTTATGAAAATATCTATATCTTTTAATATAGATTTAATTGTATTATTATAATTGTGTTTAATTTGAGGTATATATTTATACCCTTTATTTAAAATTTCTTGATATTCTGGATTTAAAAAAGAAAAGTTGCTAGTTAATATATGACCTGAGTACTTATATTTATCAATATAGTTGTTGCAATTACATTTAATTTTTTTAAAATTTGCCAAATTATTAATAAATTGGTTATAATTGCAAACTAAATTACCTATATTTTTATTGTATCTCCAGATTGTTTTAAAATTTAAATTTTTTATAGGGAAAAGATTATTGATGATTTGGTTATTAAAAATATCATTAAATTTAATATGATTAAATAAATTGTTATTAAATTTAATGATAATATTAATGTTATTAGTATTTTGTTTAATTTTTCTGTATTTAAAGATGTCGTGTGTGATATCTATTAATCTGTTAGTCAGATTATGTATTTTAATATATTCTATGAGTTTGATAAATTTATTATTATTTAGTTTAAATAATGTTTTAATAAATTTATCGACGAAGTTGTTAGTGTACATTTGTTTTGGGTCCAGTAATTCTTCAAATTCAATGTAACCTAATTTATTTGTAGTTTTACCTCTAGTTTTATTAGGTTTAGTTTTAAATTCATTTTTATATTTGCAACTGATTTCATAAGTTGAAATTTCTTCTGTTTGTGGTTTGTATGTGTAGTTTAATTCGTCGTTAAGTCCATAAGGGAATAATGTGTTGTGTTTATAAATGTAGTTGTTTTCTAATAATAGTCGTTGTTTTTTGTTTTGACATATGTCTAGTATTTCTATCTTAAAGTTGTTAAAAGTATGTAATTGATTGTGTTCTTTCATATATATATTACCAATTGATTTTTTAGCGTGGTTTCTATGTAGGTTTATTCGTATATTTAATGGGTTACAAGTTTGTCCTATATATGATAGTTGACAAATTTGGCATGTTAATTTATAAATAGTATTCACTAATTTACAACTAGTTGTTTGAAAAGTGTCATGGTTCTTAAGAGAGGGACAAGTTTGACAATTTTTTCTTAGGCAATTCTTAGCGAGTTTAAATTAACATAAAAGAGGTGCTAACACTAATATGTTTGTAGTTTTTTTTAGTTTTTTTAGTTTGTTATTCTTATGAATTTTTTTAATATATTTTACTTAATTGTTTTTGTGGTGATAAAATTTGTAATAAATTGAATAATTAATCTATAAATATATAGATATTACTGTTTGTTATCTGTTATATTTTTAAGAATAACTAATAAAAAAAACATCTTTAAACTAACAAAAACACTGAAAAAAACAAAAGTTCTGAAATTATTTTTTTTTTCTAGAATTACTTTTATAATTTAATTTTTAATAATCAAACAGTGAAAGATAATTAAAATTTGTATGAAGATTTATTTATATTAGAATATCTAATATAATTTAATTTGTATATTATGTTATATATAAAAAAAATATATCATAGAGCAAGCTCATATGAATTAATATAGTGTAGAAACTATATAACAAAATTATAACAGTGATTCTAATTTTAAAAAATTTAAGGAGCAAACTGATAATAATGATAACTTATATCAGTTAGATTTGATTAGATTAGCAAGCTAAATCTAAATTAATTATAATAATAAATAGTTATTTAATTTTATAGTCCAGTTTTGTATTAAAATTATCTTCACTATTATGATCATTTAAATACAAATTATAAAATTTGTAAAATGTTATTAATTTGTAGATAGAGAGAGAAAAAAAAAAAAAAAATCCATTACTTCTTTTACATCCTCAAGTTAATTATATATTTATAATTAATAACAATAAAAAAATTAACAAAGTAACGTCTATTACATCGGCTTTTACACGTCATTCAGACATACTCTAATCCTATATATAGAATAATCGAAGAGATAATATATATAATAGTTAGAAAAAAGAGAGAAAGACAGAACCATGCACTTTTAATCAAACTAATAATAAGGGAAAAAAAAAAAGAGTTTTATAAAGAAGGTAGATAAAATTGTTAGTATATATATATATATTTTTTTATGATTTTATGTTTTATCCTTTTTTTTTTTTTTTTAAAGATTTTTAAAGGTTTTTTTATTTTATAATATGATTATAAATAGTTGTATTTAGTAATATATCTATAGTATGAATTAACATTTGTTATAAGTTTGGATATTATGTTTTGAAACCCTAATGGTAGACCAGACATACACAAAAAACTTTAAATTGAAATAAATTGGAAAAAGAGATCTGCTGAAACGGGGATCATCAGATAAAATTTCAGCGACATTTCAACCCCTCCTTTATTATGTCATAGATCTCTTTTAAACCGTATTTTATGTGTTAATATTAAGTTGTTTCAGTGAAATATTTAAATGAACATATAACAGATACCAGTGTTAACAAATTCAAACTGTAAACCTACCTTGATCGCTGCGTCCTCCATTGTGTATATCTATTTCTGGCTTGCACATGTCGCGGGAGGGGAATGTCCCCCCACGTTTCAAATTTAGACCATTTCTTCAGAATTTTTTTGAACAACAAGAAAATTAAAGAAGATAGGAAAAATAGTTAAAGGAAGAAAGCTAAGTTTTATAATCTTTACAGATAGTTATATCAAAATAACTGATTTAACACTTAATCATCTTTTAATATTCCTTTAAAAAGGCAAATTATAAGAGTTTAATAAAGCTATTAATTGTGCAAATTCATCTTTATTTAACTTCCATTTTCCTCCCCAGAAATTGGAGATTAAACAAAAATGAAATATATACTTTAAAACTTTAAAAATCTTGTGAAAAAATCTTTTAATCAGTTATTTAATAAAAGTTTAATTAACTGTTAAAGATTATAAATTTGTTTTAGTTAATATTAAGAGAAATTATAGAAAGTTGATTTCATAAATGGATATTTCCATTTATTTTTTTTTAAATATTTTATAATTGATATACTGTTGAAATATTTTACTTGTTTGATACTAAATTTGTTTTTAATAAATTCCATGTTTAAATTTTTAACATCTTCTATGAAATTATCTAATATATTATTTATTCTATAAAATCTTAGAAACTGACCATAATATATACCTTTACAGCAATTTAATGATATATTAGAATTCATATTACAGTATTTTATAATATTGAAATTATAATTACTCTTTTTATTATAAACTCTAACAGCACTATTTGTAAGGTCTATATTCAAGTCTAAAAAGTTAACTTTTTTGTTTCTATAAATTTTTTCATTGTTCTTAAGTTTCAAGTATTTAGGATATATTTCAGGTATTAATTTTTTAAACAGTGGATTATTAAATATTATTATGTCATCTACATATCGGAATATTTGCCAATTAATATTATTTTGTAGAAAGTATTCTCTTTCGTACCAGAACAATATTAAATTTGCTAGTAACGGACTAGAAGAAGTACCCATGGGAACGCCTTCTGATTGAATATATATTTTATTTTTAAATTCTATATAGTTAAAATTTAAAAATGTTTCCAGTAGAGTTTTTGCTGTTTTAAGATCTAATTTAAATGTTTTATATTTGTTATGAATAATTTTAATGTAGAAAGTTTTGTCATTAATTAATTCATTAAATAAATTGGTTATTTTATTATTTAGATCTCTTAAATTTATTTTAGAATATAGGTCCTCAAAGTCAAATGTGTGTACTGTTTCAATATTTGTCCAATTGTTCATTAAATAATTAATGATTTTTTTATTTGAGTCGATAAATTTATAATTATATTTATTAGTTAATTTATTTATAATAAATTGTAGTGTTGAGGCTAATTGTATATCAATATTTTTTATGACTGAATTTATACCAGATGTGATTGTTCTGAAAGAAATAGGTTTTTTGTGTAGTTTAGGAATTATATAGAACTTTGGTATGTTTGGATTTTTGTGGTTATTATAAATTTTTAGTGAATTTTCAACATTTTTGATGTCTTTTTTGATTTTTGTGCCTGTAGTTCTAGCAAAAGTGTATTTATGATTATTATCAATTTCCTTTTTTAGTATATCGTGGTATAGATTTTTACAAATTAAAGATAAATTATTGGGACATTTATCTATAGGAGTGATAATATAGTCCTTCTGTAAATTAATTATATTTTCTTTGAAAGAAGGAATGTCTGAATTGGGTTTTGTGTATTTAAGTGTATTATTATAATAATTTAAAATTTCCTTTTTAATATTATGTTTCCATTCCAGAAAAGTAAATTCTGGAATACTGTATTTTATACTAGTTTTATTTATGAAAATATCTATATCTTTTAATATAGATTTAATTGTATTATTATAATTGTGTTTAATTTGAGGTATATATTTATACCCTTTATTTAAAATTTCTTGATATTCTGGATTTAAAAAAGAAAAGTTGCTAGTTAATATATGACCTGAGTACTTATATTTATCAATATAGTTGTTGCAATTACATTTAATTTTTTTTAAATTTGCCAAATTATTAATAAATTGGTTATAATTGCAAACTAAATTACCTATATTTTTATTGTATCTCCAGATTGTTTTAAAATTTAAATTTTTTATAGGGAAAAGATTATTGATGATTTGGTTATTAAAAATATCATTAAATTTAATATGATTAAATAAATTGTTATTAAATTTAATGATAATATTAATGTTATTAGTATTTTGTTTAATTTTTCTGTATTTAAAGATGTCGTGTGTGATATCTATTAATCTGTTAGTCAGATTATGTATTTTAATATATTCTATGAGTTTGATAAATTTATTATTATTTAGTTTAAATAATGTTTTAATAAATTTATCGACGAAGTTGTTAGTGTACATTTGTTTTGGGTCCAGTAATTCTTCAAATTCAATGTAACCTAATTTATTTGTAGTTTTACCTCTAGTTTTATTAGGTTTAGTTTTAAATTCATTTTTATATTTGCAACTGATTTCATAAGTTGAAATTTCTTCTGTTTGTGGTTTGTATGTGTAGTTTAATTCGTCGTTAAGTCCATAAGGGAATAATGTGTTGTGTTTATAAATGTAGTTGTTTTCTAATAATAGTCGTTGTTTTTTGTTTTGACATATGTCTAGTATTTCTATCTTAAAGTTGTTAAAAGTATGTAATTGATTGTGTTCTTTCATATATATATTACCAATTGATTTTTTAGCGTGGTTTCTATGTAGGTTTATTCGTATATTTAATGGGTTACAAGTTTGTCCTATATATGATAGTTGACAAATTTGGCATGTTAATTTATAAATAGTATTCACTAATTTACAACTAGTTGTTTGAAAAGTGTCATGGTTCTTAAGAGAGGGACAAGTTTGACAATTTTTTCTTAGGCAATTCTTAGCGAGTTTAAATTAACATAAAAGAGGTGCTAACACTAATATGTTTGTAGTTTTTTTTAGTTTTTTTAGTTTGTTATTCTTATGAATTTTTTTAATATATTTTACTTAATTGTTTTTGTGGTGATAAAATTTGTAATAAATTGAATAATTAATCTATATATAATCTTTTATAATCATATTATAAAATAAAAAAACCTTTAAAAATCTTTAAAAAAAAAAAAAAAAAAGGATAAAACATAAAATCATAAAAAAATATATATATATATACTAACAATTTTATCTACCTTCTTTATAAAACTCTTTTTTTTTTCCCTTATTATTAGTTTGATTAAAAGTGCATGGTTCTGTCTTTCTCTCTTTTTTCTAACTATTATATATATTATCTCTTCGATTATTCTATATATAGGATTAGAGTATGTCTGAATGACGTGTAAAAGCCGATGTAATAGACGTTACTTTGTTAATTTTTTTTATTGTTATTAATTATAAATATATAATTAACTTGAGGATGTAAAAGAAGTAATGGATTTTTTTTTTTTTTTTTCTCTCTCTATCTACAAATTAATAACATTTTACAAATTTTATAATTTGTATTTAAATGATCATAATAGTGAAGATAATTTTAATACAAAACTGGACTATAAAATTAAATAACTATTTATTATTATAATTAATTTAGATTTAGCTTGCTAATCTAATCAAATCTAACTGATATAAGTTATCATTATTATCAGTTTGCTCCTTAAATTTTTTAAAATTAGAATCACTGTTATAATTTTGTTATATAGTTTCTACACTATATTAATTCATATGAGCTTGCTCTATGATATATTTTTTTTATATATAACATAATATACAAATTAAATTATATTAGATATTCTAATATAAATAAATCTTCATACAAATTTTAATTATCTTTCACTGTTTGATTATTAAAAATTAAATTATAAAAGTAATTCTAGAAAAAAAAAATAATTTCAGAACTTTTGTTTTTTTCAGTGTTTTTGTTAGTTTAAAGATGTTTTTTTTATTAGTTATTCTTAAAAATATAACAGATAACAAACAGTAATATCTATATATTTATAGATTAATTATTCAATTTATTACAAATTTTATCACCACAAAAACAATTAAGTAAAATATATTAAAAAAATTCATAAGAATAACAAACTAAAAAAACTAAAAAAAACTACAAACATATTAGTGTTAGCACCTCTTTTATGTTAATTTAAACTCGCTAAGAATTGCCTAAGAAAAAATTGTCAAACTTGTCCCTCTCTTAAGAACCATGACACTTTTCAAACAACTAGTTGTAAATTAGTGAATACTATTTATAAATTAACATGCCAAATTTGTCAACTATCATATATAGGACAAACTTGTAACCCATTAAATATACGAATAAACCTACATAGAAACCACGCTAAAAAATCAATTGGTAATATATATATGAAAGAACACAATCAATTACATACTTTTAACAACTTTAAGATAGAAATACTAGACATATGTCAAAACAAAAAACAACGACTATTATTAGAAAACAACTACATTTATAAACACAACACATTATTCCCTTATGGACTTAACGACGAATTAAACTACACATACAAACCACAAACAGAAGAAATTTCAACTTATGAAATCAGTTGCAAATATAAAAATGAATTTAAAACTAAACCTAATAAAACTAGAGGTAAAACTACAAATAAATTAGGTTACATTGAATTTGAAGAATTACTGGACCCAAAACAAATGTACACTAACAACTTCGTCGATAAATTTATTAAAACATTATTTAAACTAAATAATAATAAATTTATCAAACTCATAGAATATATTAAAATACATAATCTGACTAACAGATTAATAGATATCACACACGACATCTTTAAATACAGAAAAATTAAACAAAATACTAATAACATTAATATTATCATTAAATTTAATAACAATTTATTTAATCATATTAAATTTAATGATATTTTTAATAACCAAATCATCAATAATCTTTTCCCTATAAAAAATTTAAATTTTAAAACAATCTGGAGATACAATAAAAATATAGGTAATTTAGTTTGCAATTATAACCAATTTATTAATAATTTGGCAAATTTTAAAAAAAATTAAATGTAATTGCAACAACTATATTGATAAATATAAGTACTCAGGTCATATATTAACTAGCAACTTTTCTTTTTTAAATCCAGAATATCAAGAAATTTTAAATAAAGGGTATAAATATATACCTCAAATTAAACACAATTATAATAATACAATTAAATCTATATTAAAAGATATAGATATTTTCATAAATAAAACTAGTATAAAATACAGTATTCCAGAATTTACTTTTCTGGAATGGAAACATAATATTAAAAAGGAAATTTTAAATTATTATAATAATACACTTAAATACACAAAACCCAATTCAGACATTCCTTCTTTCAAAGAAAATATAATTAATTTACAGAAGGACTATATTATCACTCCTATAGATAAATGTCCCAATAATTTATCTTTAATTTGTAAAAATCTATACCACGATATACTAAAAAAGGAAATTGATAATAATCATAAATACACTTTTGCTAGAACTACAGGCACAAAAATCAAAAAAGACATCAAAAATGTTGAAAATTCACTAAAAATTTATAATAACCACAAAAATCCAAACATACCAAAGTTCTATATAATTCCTAAACTACACAAAAAACCTATTTCTTTCAGAACAATCACATCTGGTATAAATTCAGTCATAAAAAATATTGATATACAATTAGCCTCAACACTACAATTTATTATAAATAAATTAACTAATAAATATAATTATAAATTTATCGACTCAAATAAAAAAATCATTAATTATTTAATGAACAATTGGACAAATATTGAAACAGTACACACATTTGACTTTGAGGACCTATATTCTAAAATAAATTTAAGAGATCTAAATAATAAAATAACCAATTTATTTAATGAATTAATTAATGACAAAACTTTCTACATTAAAATTATTCATAACAAATATAAAACATTTAAATTAGATCTTAAAACAGCAAAAACTCTACTGGAAACATTTTTAAATTTTAACTATATAGAATTTAAAAATAAAATATATATTCAATCAGAAGGCGTTCCCATGGGTACTTCTTCTAGTCCGTTACTAGCAAATTTAATATTGTTCTGGTACGAAAGAGAATACTTTCTACAAAATAATATTAATTGGCAAATATTCCGATATGTAGATGACATAATAATATTTAATAATCCACTGTTTAAAAAATTAATACCTGAAATATATCCTAAATACTTGAAACTTAAGAACAATGAAAAAATTTATAGAAACAAAAAAGTTAACTTTTTAGACTTGAATATAGACCTTACAAATAGTGCTGTTAGAGTTTATAATAAAAAGAGTAATTATAATTTCAATATTATAAAATACTGTAATATGAATTCTAATATATCATTAAATTGCTGTAAAGGTATATATTATGGTCAGTTTCTAAGATTTTATAGAATAAATAATATATTAGATAATTTCATAGAAGATGTTAAAAATTTAAACATGGAATTTATTAAAAACAAATTTAGTATCAAACAAGTAAAATATTTCAACAGTATATCAATTATAAAATATTTAAAAAAAAATAAATGGAAATATCCATTTATGAAATCAACTTTCTATAATTTCTCTTAATATTAACTAAAACAAATTTATAATCTTTAACAGTTAATTAAACTTTTATTAAATAACTGATTAAAAGATTTTTTCACAAGATTTTTAAAGTTTTAAAGTATATATTTCATTTTTGTTTAATCTCCAATTTCTGGGGAGGAAAATGGAAGTTAAATAAAGATGAATTTGCACAATTAATAGCTTTATTAAACTCTTATAATTTGCCTTTTTAAAGGAATATTAAAAGATGATTAAGTGTTAAATCAGTTATTTTGATATAACTATCTGTAAAGATTATAAAACTTAGCTTTCTTCCTTTAACTATTTTTCCTATCTTCTTTAATTTTCTTGTTGTTCAAAAAAATTCTGAAGAAATGGTCTAAATTTGAAACGTGGGGGGACATTCCCCTCCCGCGACATGTGCAAGCCAGAAATAGATATACACAATGGAGGACGCAGCGATCAAGGTAGGTTTACAGTTTGAATTTGTTAACACTGGTATCTGTTATATGTTCATTTAAATATTTCACTGAAACAACTTAATATTAACACATAAAATACGGTTTAAAAGAGATCTATGACATAATAAAGGAGGGGTTGAAATGTCGCTGAAATTTTATCTGATGATCCCCGTTTCAGCAGATCTCTTTTTCCAATTTATTTCAATTTAAAGTTTTTTGTGTATGTCTGGTCTACCATTAGGGTTTCAAAACATAATATCCAAACTTATAACAAATGTTAATTCATACTATAGATATATTACTAAATACAACTATTTATAATCATATTATAAAATAAAAAAACCTTTAAAAATCTTTAAAAAAAAAAAAAAAAAAGGATAAAACATAAAATCATAAAAAAATATATATATATATACTAACAATTTTATCTACCTTCTTTATAAAACTCTTTTTTTTTTTTCCCTTATTATTAGTTTGATTAAAAGTGCATGGTTCTGTCTTTCTCTCTTTTTTCTAACTATTATATATATTATCTCTTCGATTATTCTATATATAGGATTAGAGTATGTCTGAATGACGTGTAAAAGCCGATGTAATAGACGTTACTTTGTTAATTTTTTTTATTGTTATTAATTATAAATATATAATTAACTTGAGGATGTAAAAGAAGTAATGGATTTTTTTTTTTTTTTTTCTCTCTCTATCTACAAATTAATAACATTTTACAAATTTTATAATTTGTATTTAAATGATCATAATAGTGAAGATAATTTTAATACAAAACTGGACTATAAAATTAAATAACTATTTATTATTATAATTAATTTAGATTTAGCTTGCTAATCTAATCAAATCTAACTGATATAAGTTATCATTATTATCAGTTTGCTCCTTAAATTTTTTAAAATTAGAATCACTGTTATAATTTTGTTATATAGTTTCTACACTATATTTATTTATATATATTTTTTTTGTGTGAATTGTATAAATAAAATTTCATTTATAAATATTTACCATATTTTTCAACTAAGACAAATCTAAATTTTAATTTACAGTTTTCAAAATTTTCTTTTGATAACGAAATATTCTTTCTTAAAAAAGTTTCTAATTTCCATTTTCTTGGACAATTGACTTCCTGTGGACATCTGAGACATTATTTGACAGCCAAAAGAAAATTTTAAAGAATTTTTTTCCCTTCAATTCTTCTGCACCGATATTTGATCTCTTGAAAGTGGAGAGGATGTGACGAAATCTTTTGGCTTAAAATTACACCGACCTCACGTTCGCCAATGGAATCCATTGTGCAACTAAGGGGGCCGGCCCATTTTGACGTTACAGTATCTGAAATAAAAAAATGATATAATACTAATATATTTATATGAAAATAATAGAAAAAATATATATAAAAAATGTTCCTGTATAGGGTCAGTGACCCTAAATAAAGGCTTTTTTGTTGTTTGTTGTATAAAAAATGTTATTTTCAATATCAACACCTGATCTTTTTATTTATTTTTTTTCTATTATTTTTTTTTCACATATAAAATATATATTATATATATTTATTTAATTAAAAGGCATATATTGGATCAAAATATCATTTATTTTACCAATATTTCAGTTGGCTGAACGCCAAACTTTATCAAGGTGTTATAACATATTTAATGTGTGTCAACAACAAACTCAGCGCCACATAACGTCAACAGAATTAAGTTTTAAAAATATTTTGTTATATTCAATGGGGAGAAAAAAAAAAAGAAATATATATTTATATTATGGACAATATAAATTTAGTAAAATATGGGTGTGAATATTTTGAAAATTAACAATAACGCCTATTTTATAATATAATTATTTGTACTATGTGTTAAAAGATTTTTCGTATAAAAAATAAAATAAAAATAACAAAATAATTATAAAATAAATGTTAAACTAAATATTTTTTACCGAAAATATATTTATTTAATATATAAAATATAGAGAATCCATATATACCTATTTAGATAATAAAAAGGCATATATTGGATTTAATAAAATATTTATTTGCCAATATATGCCTTTTTTGTTCTGAAAATAGAGAAATACATATTTAAATCATTAGATAATTAAAAAAAAAATTATTATCTATATGTCTTTTTATTGTCTGAAGATTTAAATATGAATTGCTCTGTATTCAGAACGATATATATATATGTTGAATCAATAATTCCTAATATATATATATGTGTATATTCAGATTAATAAATATACAATATAAAAGCTAAAATATAAGGATTACTATAATGTTTTATATTTTAAAAAATATTTTTATTTTAAATCAAAAGATATTTTGAAAATAAACTAAAATGGCGCGCTATCTGGTAAATATAATTCGCAAAAATACAAATGTGAATAAATATATAGGAATAATATATTTTCTTACTAAAATAATAAAAATATTAATATTTATATGAATGTTAAATAATAATCATGTTTTTTAAATTCAAATATAGTTTTATGCATACAGTAACAGCAATACAGTCTTTCTGTCTTATGAATAGATAAAATTAATCAAAATTTCATCTTTTTCTTTAGAAGTTCTTTTAAAGAAAAAAACAGGTTATATGAACAAAAGATTGTCATTCTCGTCTGGTCATTTATTTTATTTGGCAATATGGCCGATCATTCTTAAAGGTATCAATCATTTTGCTTCTTTCTTTTCTTTATCTCTTTTTACCACTATATATTTCGAAACATCGTGTAACAAGCAGTATAATCTTATATAGTTAATGGTAGATAGTTATTTCTTATTTCATAGAAAATCAATTTTTTCTGAAAGGGATGAAGGAACACTCATGGTCAGAACTTAAGGAAGTTATACCCATTAGCATGTATATCGGGATTCAGACAATATACCCTCTTCTATTCGGAGAATCTGTATAAGACCAAATGGTCTTAATAAAAAAAATTGTTGTTGTTGTCGTGTCCAATGAAGAGCCTCAGATGTCTCCCTACATCTCTATCATAGCAGTCGCAAGTGTGTAAAGCTGCTGTTCTGGGTCAATTTTCTGTTGTTGTCGTGTCCAATGAAGAACCTCAGATGTCTCCATACATCTCTATCACAGCAGTCGTAATGTTCTTGGGTGTGTAAAGCTGCTGTTCTGGGTCTATTTTCTGTTGTTTTCGTGTCCAATGAAGAGCCTCAGATGTCTCCATACATCTCTATCACAGCAGTCGTAATGTTCTTGGGTGTGTAAAGCAGCTGTTCTGGGTTTATCTTGCTACAAGTGGGCGTCAGAAATGAATATACATCACACACCCAAATTAATTAATAACTTTAAAATATATCAATATTTATTAATAATAATTAAACCTATATCTAGATATTCATAACCCAGGTTCTTGGAGCACAGAACGCCTACTATCCAATTATAACATTTAATATTCACCGATGCAAAAGAATGAATAAATGTAAACACGATGATATTAATATATTTACAGTCAATGGTCTATTTCAATTATTTTATAATCATAGAATTTTCAAATATTAATACACTTATCCCCCGATTTACACGGTAGATACGTTCCTGAGAAAAACGTGTAAATCGGGGGATAGGTGTACACAGAAATAAAAATAAAATGCATTGACAGGTTAAAATATGTAATCAGCACATAAGCTCGGGATTCCTCGTGAGATGTGTACACAGCGCATGTGTTCAATCACAGTAGCATTTAGTATGATGCGATAAAAACAAAAAAAAAAAAACTTATTTGGAAAACCGTGTAAAAGCGAAAACGTGTGAAACAAGTACCGTGTAAATTGGGGGATAGGTGTATTTAACCATACGAAATATATTAATATAAAACAAAGAAGAAATGAATTAGTATTTTTAATGTTAATTACATTTTTCTATTTTTTAAATATCAAGATAAAATCGCACTTGGATTATTCGATGTCCAAGGAACTAAAAAAAATCGAATTATCCAAAAATATATGAATTAAAAACGTTTTGAATAAAAGACTTAAAAGTCTAGGGACCAAGATAAATATTTGAATTGATGACGTTTTATAATAACTCCGCCTTTGCCGGTCCCAGGCCCGGATAAAAAAGGAGGAGGGGGAGCAGTAACAAGCTCACTAAACAACCTGAGCTCAACTGGCCATGCTGATAGTACCCTGTAAGGACTCCAGGGATACAGGATGAGCAGCGTTTGTACTCCATGTTAGGAGTGGCTGTACATGGTGTCTGTTCCTCATGTCACCATTACATATTGGAGCTAAGTCAGTGGCCTGCTACTGAGTAGTGCTCCCAGTCTTAATGACAAAGGCAGACACATTCTACTTCACCCAGTCATGTTTTTCCATTTTCTACTGTATATATATATATATATCTAATATAAGTTTGAATTTGCATATAGAACATATTTGCACAAAGTCTCGTTCCAATCGTGAACATTTTTACGATGGGGTGGAAACCACAGATGTTAAGGGGGCGTTTCAGAGAACAAGTTAAGGGAAGAATTCCCATCTACCCACCCCCCTAAGCTCCCTCCCAAACCCACTTCTCCCCTTCTTGCTAAAAAAAAGCACCCTTCTCCCCAAGAAAAAAAGTGGCTAAGAACTTTTTTAGAGTCGACGCAGTAGAAGACCTCCCTGGTGTTGACACGGATTCCCAAGAGGTTTGATAAAGATGTATGTTACACTTACTTCTAAACTTTATATAGAATCGTGGAAAATTAGGAAAGACAAACTTCAGGATGACACAGCAATTTATTTAAGACAAGAACAAACTATGAATAATAAACAAAAGATAAGCAATATGAGAGAAGTTAATTAGTTCATTTTTAAGTGCAAAAATGGATGAATTATTTTTAAAAACAAATCAAACATCCCAAAGTTTTTCCCCGTTTAGAATTCTAACATTTTTCCGTTCCAATTTTTATAATGTCCAGTTTATAACGAACCATGAGAATTTTAAGGGATTTTTTATCAAAAATTAGAGCGGTTGAAGACTCTAGCTGTCATTGTGGCAACGAATTCCAAGACTCAAGACACCTACTGCTGGAATGCCCACTCTTCTTCATCGCTAGACAACAGACAATGTTGTAGATCTATATCAAATTGTAAATAGCAGAGAGAATTATCATATATTTAACTATTTTTGTAAATATATTTATGATTATCTTTCTAACCTGAAAGGTTCAGGTTCCTGATATATATTATTGTTTCTATTTTTTTTTTAATTTTTAATTACTTTTTCTTGTATAATATGTTTATAACTGTTTCTGTTTTAAAAAAAATGTAAATCGACGCAATTATCCCTAGCTGGGATATCGCGTTTTGTGTGTTGAAATAAATGAAACGAGGGAAGTTTACAGAGTAGCAAAATATAAACATAAAAAATGATACTCTGTTAATAAAATAATAAATACTTTGTTACATAGCTCCTTCCCTATGGGAGCTGTGACCCACAGCTAGCAATTATTGTAGTTACTGACATGGATCTGACGTGTTTCTACCAAGGATTTTATTGAAGTCTTGGAACTTTGTCCCTAGTACCTTTGCGTCCTTTTTCTTGCGGCGTGAAGAGCGGCTTTGTCGTCGTATCGTCTATAGGGACATCGTCATCTTGGAGGGAAGTCTTGGCTTTGACACGGCGGTGGAATCCTGGAGTCAGTCTCTCAAAATGTAGATCACAGCATCCATGGCTTCAAGGTCTTCTCAGCGATCTTCAGTTTGTCTTCCCTAATTTACCCAGCATCTCCACCAAAATGCCACGTGGAAAATTAGGAAAGACTTTCCTGGAAAATCTCTTAAAGATTTTTTGAAAAAAGCCATGGTCCACATGTGCTGTGTGAGCAGAAGAGCTTAAATTGACTTGTTCCATTATATGTATGTTCCATATGTAAATACTTGTTTTTTCCCTCTTTTCGCTCTCCACTTCTTCCAACCATATTTCCAAAATTTTCTTTTTCTTTTTTTTTCTTCCAAATCCATATTATTATTTTCCATAGGATCATTCAAATAATAATCTGTATATATTTATCATGTGTATATAATCTTTCTTCATTTTTACCCCTTTGTATATTTCCCACTTTCATAGGTTTCTCCGTCTTGTAACTCCAAGGAGAATCCTCTGTAAGACCTGTGTGTCTTAATAAAGGTTTTTGTGTGTGTGAAAAATTAGGGAAGACAAACTTCAGGATTGACATAACAATTTATTCAAGGCAAGAACAAACTATGAAGGATAAACAAAAGATAAGCATTGAGGGAAGTTTACAGAGTAATACAAAATAAACATAAAAAATGAAACAGTTAATAAAATAATACTTTGCTTCAAAATTTTCCTAGTTATAATGACCTGATGGTAACATACACATCCCAAACAAACTTAAAAACAAAAAAAATAATCCTAAATAAATATCATTATTATCATTAAACGTGATTATATTTTGCTTTTTATTCTTTTTTTTTTTTTACCAGCCCTCCCAATATATTTTTTCATTGCAGTAAGGTCAGTAGAAGTTTGTATTATGTATAAAAGAAACATTCGTGCTTTTAAATCCTTTCATTTTATATGTATAGATGGCGCGTTATTGCTTTGTGTTATTTTAGTCTAAATTAGACAAGATCTTGGAGAACGTGCTCATAAAGAAGTTCAAGAACTCTTCTTGGTCCTTTCCAATACAATTTAGTATATGTTGGGGAGTGGCCTCTTCTGTTTTGCACCTAGTGCACATGGGGAAGCTTTTGGCTCCCTCTTTATAGATTAGACGGCGCAGGGACCAGATTTCCATCTGGCCAACTGTGTCGATTCCCTTCTGTTTAGCTGGAGGTTCTGTTTTACTATTTGGTACCAAGAATGGTGGAAACTATCTCTATGGTTCCTTAGCAGTTGTAGAGTTTACAGAGACTCCATGGTAAATCAACATATAAGACTATATGTCTTAATAAAGGCTTTTGTATGTTTTTATTCAGACATGGTGTAAACCCTCAGTAAATTTGAGTTATGCTATCAAAAGAGATAACTCTAAATTCCATTGAAACTCTTTTATTTAGAAATTAACTCTTTTTAGTATTGTTTTAATTGAATAATTCTCTAATATCTAGCATATTTTCATTCTAAAATATTCCTTAAAACTTTTTTTTAATCTGTAAATTGCTTTTTCTCGAATACACACAATACAATTTGATTTCATTTAACTAAATTTGCATACCAACCCTTTATACATATATCAATTGTGTTGATATTTTTTTATCTTTTCATTTAACTAACTTGCATACTAATTCTGTACATATTTAAAATATCTTTCTTTCTTTTCTTTCAAAATTTTTGTTTATTTTTAAAGTGTAAGTGTCACTAGTGGGACATGGCGCTCTAAGTCGAAATAAAGAATAAAAGAGACAGCAGTAGAAGTGTATTACAAACAGAAGATCGGTGGCTATTGTGTAAATAAGGTACTAGAGAGAGGGCTGTGTGTAGAAAGAGACGGCGGCTTGTCTATCTGGGACGTTATCGGTGGGAACGATAAGTTGGAATCGACAGCAATATTGGCCTCGTACATAGACTGCTGTGTACAGTACTGGTGTGTTCTTGGGATATCACTGCACTGTCTTTTTATTATCTAATGATTTAACACAAAGCAATAGCGCGCCATCTATACATATAAAATTAAAGGATTTAAATCCTTTAATTTTATAATGATTTAAGTATGGATTGCTCTATATCCAGAACAATATATATATATGTTATAAATAAATGAATAAATAAGAGATTTTCTGAAGATTTTGTTTGTTTTAAGGATTATGGTAATGTAATGCAGTCGTGGTTAAAAATCTTGAAATAAAAATAATAGTAATTTTGATCAGAGGTTGCTTTAATTGAGCTAAGGAATATATAAAAAAAACATAATTTAGTAAAAGTAATGCCTGGCTTTAGGCGAGTAAAACAAAGAAAACAAAAGATTATTTACATAATGTACAAAGATTTGAGCCGGCCATCGGGAAAAAACAACAACGAGTTTTTATATGCAAAGTGCGACCTCTGGCGGTCGATTTAACAGAATATTTGAATCTATGAAATATAATTTTAAATAAAATATATCGTTCTAACTGCCTTTTTATTAGCTAATGATTTAAGTATGGATTGCTCTATATTTATATATATTTAGATAACAAAAAGGTATATATTTTATTCAATTTAATATATGCCTTTTTGTTATCTAAAGATTTAAATATGGATTGCTCTATTTTTCAGAACAATATACAGTTAAACCTGTCTATAGCGCCCCCTCTTGGGACTCACCAAAATAGGGTGCTATAGAGAGGGGGTGCTATAGACAGGTCACCTTTAATGTAAATCGCATCGTACTACAGTTAAACCTGTCTATAGCGCCCCCTCTTGGGACTCACCAAAATAGGGTGCTATAGAGAAGGGGTGCTATAGACAGGTCACTTTTAATTTAAATCGCATCGTACTACAGTTAAACCTGTCTATAGCGTCCCCTCTTGGGACTCACCAAAATAGGATGCTATAGAGAGAGGGTGCTATAGACAGGTCACTTTTAATGTAAATCGCATCGTACTACAGTTAAACCTGTCTGTAGCGCCCCCTCTTGGGACTCACCAAAATAGGGTGCTATAGAGAGGGGGTGCTATAGACAGGTCACTTTTAATGTAAATCACATCGTACTACAGTTAAACCTGTCTGTAGCGCCCCCTCTTGGGACTCACCAAAATAGGGTGCTATAGAGAGGGGGTGCTATAGACAGGTCACTTTCAATGTAAATCACATCGTACTACAGTTAAACCTGTCTGTAGCGCCCCCTCTTGGGACTCACCAAAATAGGGTGCTATAGAGAGGGGGTGCTATAGACAGGTCACTTTCAATGTAAATCACATCGTACTACAGTTAAACCTGTCTGTAGCGCCCCCTCTTGGGACTCACCAAAATAGGGTGCTATAGAGAGGGGGTGCTATAGACAGGTCACTTTTAATGTAAATCACATCGTACTACAGTTAAACCTGTCTATAGCGCCCCCTCTTGGGACTCACCAAAATAGGGTGCTATAGAGAGGGGGTGCTATAGATAGGTCACTTTTAATATAAATCGCATCGTACTACGTATTTAAAATTGGGCGCTATAGAGAGGAAGGCGCTATTCAGAAGGGGCACTATAGACAGGTTTAACTGTATATAGATATATAAAGCCTCTATTAAGAGAGAAATATAGTTTTAATTTGGTTATATAAAAAGTTACTAATGTATATATTTTCTTTTCAAAAGAAATATCAATCAAGATGTATTACACACTCAGATGCACCCATAACCAATATGAAAAAAAGAAAAACAATCTTGTTAAAAGTTGCATAAGTTCTTCAAATTAATCTATTATTTGGCTTTGAAGAAAGAAAAAAATAGACAAAAATCTTCAAAGAGAAGTGTTAAAGACATAGTTCCTTCATTTCCAAATCTTGTTAAGCCTAAATGGATCTTTCCTTTTAGAGCTCTTTCATAATTTAGGAAAGTGGAAAATCCCTTTTAGCCTCACGGGAGCTCACTTCTTTAAAAATTCTGTGACAAGAAAAGTCAATTATTCTGTGATGTTATTTTTAAAAAAGATAAATATACATCTTAAAAAAACATAAAATATTTAAGATATTTTTGTTTTACATCCTTATTACATGTTTCAATTAAATCAATTAATTTGGTTGTTGTTTTTATAATTTACATACGTATTTCTAAAAATAAAGAAAGCATTTCCTGACCAGGAGTACATATGATTTCTTTATTTTTAATATCAACACCTGACCCACTTATTTTTTATTTTTTTCTATTGTTTTTTCATACGTATTTCTATATAAGGAAATACTTTTGCTGCGTGATTTTGCTATGTATCAATCTTTAATTGACATTTTAAAATATTCTTTAGTTACTAAATTAGTCGCTTGGTATTAAATTAAAAAAAAAAGGAATTTTCTATAATTTATTTAAAAACAAATTTTTGTTCTTTGTGTGTTTATCAAACGATCTTTAATTGACATTTTAAAATATTCTTTAGTTACTAAATTAGTCGCTTGGTATTAAATTAAAAAAAAAGGAATTTTCTATAATTTATTTAAAAACAAATTTTTGTTTTTTGTGTGTTTATCAAACGATCTTTAATTGAGAATGAATCACAACGGATTTTCAAATTAAATTAGATTTGGTTGTAGATATTGTCGTTTACATGATGTCGGACCATTAGCCAGAAACCACGGTCTCTAGGTGGACGCTTCTCAGTTTACCAAATCTGGTGTTGTGGTTTTGTCACCGACCCGAGGCCGCTAGTTTGCGACGACGGTAAATAGATAGCGTTTAGCTTTAACGTCTATTTTGACGGGAGAGGTACCATATGCTTATATACGCGTCCTTATATCATGTTTACTTGGGATAAGACCAGTACAGGAGCGCTACAAGCGGCGGTCAATTACTGTCGACCCGCTGAGTGTAAAAAGAAAATTATGGTGCGAGAATCTGTATTATGTGCACGACCCCTTCAATCCCTTATTTTGAAGGGTGAGGTGCCCTATTCTTTTATAGATCAATTTACAACAAAAACATCTTTATTAGGACATTTACGTCCTGTAAGAACTCGCCATACATCATTTTCATGGAGAAAAGGAAAACATAAACAAAGGAGAGAAGGGAAATATTCAACATAACTATACAAATTAACTATGGAAGGAAATTGTAATTTTAGTTCTTAGAGATTACCTTGTTCTCTAACGCTTTATGAAAGTTAAACAATTCTATCGCTATATATTTTTTATCGGACATTATTCTGATTAGCTGAACTGGTCTCACGTAGACTTGGGTTCGTTAAGATCTTATTCCGTTCCTCGTTAACAATAGTGCATTCAGAGATGTAGTGGGTCATTTCTTCTATGCTTTCAATTCAGTTCAGATCAATTTAAACAATTTTTATTAATTCTTCTAATCAACAAAAGTAACTGAACTGTATGGAAATATTTTCTTGCAACCATTTACTCAATAATCTACTTCTTCACTGTGTTCTATGTACGATGTATATTGTACATAGATATTTTTTTCTTCTTTTTCTCTTTTCTAAGCGAGGATTTCTTTTCCCCTGTTTCTGATTTCTTTTTAGATTCATTTCTAACAGGAGTCTGTATAAGACGTAATGTCTTAATAAAGGCTTGTGTGTATGTGTATGATTTTTCTAATTAATTGTTTTACAGAAAGAAAAATCAAATAAAGAATAATATATAATAAATAGGTAAATAAAGGGTAGATAAAATATAGGGGAATATATATATTATAAAAAAATGAAATTTCTGTTGATTTTTGATTATCTTGAGGATTATGCTATGGTAATGCAGTCGTGGTTAAAATCTTGAAAGTATAATAATAAAAATAATGAAGATTAGAAATAGCTTTAATTGAGCTTATGGAATATAGAAAACATAATTTGATAAAAGTACTGCCTGGCTTAAGGCGTAAGAATAAAAAAAATGAAAAACTTATTTACATAATGTACAAAAGGGGTTTGAGCCGGCCATCGGGAAACAACAACAATGAGTTTTTATAAGGAAAGAGTGACCTCTGGCGGTCGATTTAACAGAGTATTTGAATCTATGAAATATAATTTTTATATAAAATATATAATATTATTATATAACATTTATAGTCGTGTATATACAAATTTCTTCAGCAAGGAAGGCTTCCCCACCTTGAGAGAGTTCTCCTCCAGACAAGGTCTTTACTCCTCAGTTCCACACCGAGGAAGTACTTATAGATGTGTGTCTTGGTAGACGTCAGGATGGCCAGGGGCCATCGTCTAGGCCATGCCCGAAGACCCAGTCCTGAAGATCAGAGTGTACTTTTATAGAGATCAATTTCTATAATCAATTCCAAGATTCCACCCTTCAGTGTAGCATATATAAACAGAATGATCTAATACAGTATTAGAGCTTTAAAGAAGTGGTCTGGTAGATTAAAAATTGGTGAAACCGCTGGGAGGGTTTGTAATTCTACTGTCCTAAAAGCTTATGTCCATAGTTTACTTAAATACCATTTCTAAGATTCCATCCTTCAGTGTAGCATATATAAACAGAATGATCCAATACAGTATTAGAGCTTTAAAGAAGTGGTCTGGTAGATTAAATTGGTGAAACCGCTGGGAGGGTTTGTAATTCTACTGTCCTAAAAGCTTATGTCCATAGTTTACTTAAATACCATTTCTAAGATTCCACCCTTCAGTGTAGCATATATAAACAGAATGATCCAATACAGTATTAGAGCTCTAAAGAAGCGGTCTGGTAGATTAAATTGGTGAAACCGCTGGGAGGGTTTGTAATTCTACTGTCCTAAAAGCTTATGTCCATAGTTTACTTAAATACCATTTCTAAGATTTCACCCTTCAGTGTAACATATATAAGCAGAATGACCCAATACAGTATTAGAGCTCTAAAGAAGCGGTCTGATAGATTAAATTGGTGAAACTGCTGGGAGGGTTTGTAATTCTACTGTCCTAAAAGCTTATGTCCATAGTTTACTTAAATACCATTTCTAAGATTCCACCCTTCAGTGTAACATATATAAACAGAATGATCCAATACAGTATTAGAGCTCTAAAGAAGCGGTCTGGTAGATTAAATTGGTGAAACCGCTGGGAGGGTTTGTAATTCTACTGTCCTAAAAGCTTATGTCCATAGTTTACTTAAATACCATTTCTAAGATTCCACCCATCAGTGTAACATATATAAACAGAATGATCCAATACAGTATTAGAGCTCTGAGAAGAGGTCTGGTAGATTAAATTGGTGAAACCGCTGGGAGGGTTTGTAATTCTACTGTCCTAAAAGCTTATGTCCATAGTTTACTTAAATACCATTTCTAAGATTCCACCCTTCAGTGTAACATATATAAACAGAATGATCCAATACAGTATCGGAGCTCTAAAGAAGCGGTCTGGTAGATTAAATTGGTGAAACTGCTGGGAGGGTTCACCACTGATGAGCCAAGCCCTTTCTATATTTTTCCAGTAGTAGATCACGAAATACGTGGTGTCGCTGGAGACCCGCTGGTGATTCTCCACCAAACTCTTCAGCGGTGGTAGAGGCTATGTTCTTTGTACATAGTATCATGTATATATATATATAATTATCTTTTTTTAAATAGTGTAGACTGTGTACTTTGCATGTATTTACAAGATGTCAATAAAATTATTTTAATTGTCTATATTTTCAATCGTAGTAAGGACAGTAGAAATTTGATTTATTTGTGAAAAGAAACATTCGTGTATTAATGTTTTCATTTGTTATAGATCAAATTTCTTTCCAGCAAACAAATGTCAATCTACAGAGAGAGGGGCTATGCAACATTAAAAATGACACAGGGGGTCGGTGGAAGGATGGTCTAAACCGTTGGGTTTCGACCGCTACCACCCGGGTTCGATTCCCGCATTGGGCACTTTTTTCTGATTGAAAAAAAAAAAGCTCCAATGGGACCCGTTTCTTGCAAAATTCCAACCCCACCAGCGAGTGCAAGTAACCAAACGGGGCTCTGGTACATTTGTAAGTGCAAAGTCGAACTGCTTTTCATATGTGCAGACATGTGGTGTATTTACAGTAAAAGCAGTCGCCAACTTCTACCAACCATGATTATCATTGCCTGTACCACATGTGTACTAGGGATAAGCAAAAAAAAATGTCACAGACCTTGTTGACAAATGTACCACCTGTCACTAGATACGGGATTTAAAGATTCAGATGGTAAAACACCTGGTTGTAATTTATTGAGATGTGTGGTCTCTTCTATATATAGCGCTAACATAATTTCTCTCTACAGTACATAAGCTAGTAGCTTACATTTACTCACTGGGGTCGGTGGTGTAGTGGTATAAACTGTTGACTTACAACAGAAACGACCTGGGTTCGAATCCCACTTTGGACACTTTTTTTCTGGGGAAAAAAAATATATATATTCAATGCAACTCGATTCTTGTAGAATTTCAATTCTACATTTGCCAGTGAGAGCAAGTAACCAAACGGTGCTCTGGTACATTTGTAAGTACAAAAAATCGAACTGCTCTCTACATGTATAGATATGTGATATAGACCTTTGAACTTTCTCTATACAGTATATAAGCTAGAATCTTAAAGTAACTCATAGGGGTCAGTGGGGTAGTGGTATAAACTGTTGACTTACAACAGCTACGACACAGGTTCGAATCCCGATTTAGACACTTTTTTCTGAAAAAAAAAATTCTTCAATGCAACTCGATTCTTGTAGAATTCCATTTTACCTCTACCAATGAATGCAAGTAACCAAATGGTGCTCTGGTACATTTGTAAGTATAAAATTCGAACTGATTTTCACGTGTATAGATATGTGATGTGTAATTTTGAACTTTCTCTATACAGTATATAAGCTAGAAGCTTAAAATAACTGATAGAGGTCGGTGGTGTAGTGGTATATGCTCTCAACTTACAATAGAAACGACCCAGGTTCGAATCCCACTTTGGACACACTTTTTTTCTGAAAAAATTTTGCTTCTTCAATGAACCTCGATTCTTTCAGAATTCCAATTCTACAAGTGAGTGCAAGTAACTAAACGGCGTAAGTATCCTAGCCACTAGAAAAAAGTAAGTGCCAAAGTCGAATTGTTTTCTGTAATACCATTTTAAGAGCTAATTCAACAACAACAAAAGGCTTTATTAAGACATTTCAGTCTTATACAGATTCTCCAAGCACAGAAATGTAGGGTACATACAGGAATAACAGTAATAGTACCAGTAATCAACAACAACAAAAAGCTTTATTAAGACCTTTTAGTCTTATACAGATTCTCCAAGCACACAGAAATGTAGGGCACATACAGGAATAACAGTAATATTTTATTTAGTAATATTTTATAGTAATATTTTAAAGGCTAATTCCTTTTTACCCATTGAGCTCAGAGGTATAATTGTCTACTAAATACGTCTCTTCCCTAATTCTTCTTTGAGTTCTTCGATTTTAGGTGTCGTTTGGTATTCCAGCCACGTTGGCAATTTGATTGGTCCATCTTCTTGATTAGGTTAGGCTTAGTTCTAACGTGAGGAGGGATGCGATTGGTTCATTTCTTGTTCTGATATCCTTTAATCCTATTGGTTAGAGCTTTTCTTATGGCTTCTATAAGATTTTATATTCCGAAAAAACACAACAACAAAAAGCCTTTATTAAGGACACACGTCCCATACAGGATTCTCCCAGATACGGAAGTAAACATAACAGTTATCTACAACAACAAAGTCTTTATTAAGGACACTCGTCCCATACAGGATTCTCCCAGATACAGAAGTAAGCATAATAGTTATCTACAACAAACAACAACAACAAGACTTTATTAAGGACACACGTCCCATACAGGATTCGCCCAGATACAGAGGTAAACATAACAGTTATCTACAACAACAAAGTCTTTATTAAGGACATCGTCCCATACAGGATTCTCCCAGATACAGAAGTAAGCATAATAGGTATCTACAACAAACAACAACAACAAGTCTTTATTAAGGACACACGTCCCATACAGGATTCTCCCAGATACAGAAGTAAAAATAACAGTTATCTACAACAACAAAGTCTTTATTAAGGACACTCGTCCCATACAGGATTCTCCCAGATACAGAAGTAAGCATAATAGGTATCTACAACAAACAACAACAACAAAGTCTTTATTAAGGACACTCGTCCCATACAGGATTCTCCCAGATACAGAAGTAAACATAACAGTTATCTACAACAACAAAGTCTTTATTAAGGACACTCGTCCCATACAGGATTCTCCCAGATACAGAAGTAAACATAACAGTTATCTACAACAACAAAGTCTTTATTAAGGACACTCGTCCCATACAGGATTCTCCCAGATACAGAAGTAAACATAACAGTTATCTACAACAATAAAGTCTTTATTAAGGACACTCGTCCCATACAGGATTCTCCCAGATACAGAAGTAAGCATAACAGTTATCCACAACAAACAACAACAACAAAGTCTTTATTAAGGACACACGTCCCATACAGGATTCTCCCAGATACGGAAGTAAACATAACAGTTATCTACAACAACAACAAGCCTTTATTAAGTACACTCGTCCCATACAGGATTCTCCCAGATACAGAAGTAAACATTGCAGTTATCCACAACAAACAACAACAACAAAGTCTTTATTAAGGACACACTTCCCATACAGGATTCTCCCAGATACGGAAGTAAACATAACAGTTATCTACAACAACAACAAAGTCTTTATTAAGGACACTCGTCCCATACAGGATTCTCCCAGATACAGAAGTAAACATAACAGTTATCCACAACAAACAACAACAACAAAGTCTTTATTAAGGACACACGTCCCATACAGGATTCTCCCAGATACGGAAGTAAACATAACAGTTATCTACAACAAACAACAACAACAACAACAAGCCTTTATTAAGGAGACACGTCCCATACAGGATTCTCCCAGATACACACACACACACACTCGGGCGTGCGGCCACGCTTTCGCGAGCTCCGCCGTTTTCGCCTTTTGAGTGCGTGTAAAGGGCGCTTAGTCTGGCAAGTGTGATATTGGCAGAAAGCCCAGGATGTGCTGAAAAAGTGCCTGAAAGGCCCAGCATCCTGCTACCAACAGGCGAGGAAATATCGCCAAAAGAAATAAATATGAAGAAAACTAAAGAAATTTCTTCTGAAAACCAAAAGTATGCAAATTCGCCGGCAGGCGACATGCATGTAAATCCGGCCGCCGCGCGTGGTGACGTCACGGCGCCGAAGACTGCTGCTACGACCAGCGTAACTCCAGCCAGCCCGGCCTCGCTCAACTGGGCCGACAGCGAGATGGCGGAGGTGGACGCCAACGAAGGCTACACAGTCGTGAAGAGAAAGAAAAGGCGCCTCGTCTCACCGTCACCTGACCACACCTCTAAACAGCCAAGCAGGCTTGCTGAGAAGCGCAGCTCCCAGCAGCAGAAGCGGCCAACAGGGCCGAGGTCAATGCCGCCCCAGGAAATCAAGGCGACACGCGCCAACATCGCCGACGCCAAGGCGAGGCAGACCTCTACCAACCACGAGAACTACGTCTTCGTGGAGCTGTGCCCAGACATCCCGGACTACTCCTACCTCCGGGCAATTGGCCACCTGCTCGGAGGGCCAGGGAAAATAAGCCAGTTCAACAGGATGAACGGCCACTATGTCGTGGGCCTCGCGAGCAAAGACCATGCGAGCCGTCTGGTGGAGGTGGGCCTGGACATCGAGGGCACCCACCTGAAGGTCTTCCCCTTCCGAAAAAGGGCAGAACGCATTACCATCGCAAATCTGCCCGGCTTCGTCGAGGACAGCGCCATCGTGGAGCCCCTGCGCAACTTCGGCACCGTGACCTCCATCGCCCCCATCATGATCAAGATGGGGGAATACACCTTCAACGACGGCCGCCGGGAGGCGTTCATCCTGCTCCGCGAGGGCGTGAGGCTGGAGTCGCTGCCCACCCGTCTGACCATTAAGTCCAAGGGAGACACCCTGTCAGCCTTCCTCTCCTTTGGCATTAAGTGTTCAAAGTGCGGCAAGCAGGGCCACCGCAGAGCCAACTGCCCAGCGCTCGCCAGGCAAGGGAACGGCAGCCCCAGGCAAGCAGCGTCTCACACCGACGCAAGGCCTCGCCCCCCTCCTCCTCCTCCTCCTCCTCCTCAGCAACCAAGGAAGCCGGCACCTGCGCCCGCAACACCGGCGTCCCCTGTCCAACCGGCGAAGACATCAACCGAGGCTCCAGCGATCCCCTCGGCGCCCCATCCTGCCGAACCGAAGGATCTTGCCCAGCCCGCCCCTGTCGCCCTCCCTGCTCCTCTGGCTGCCCCGCGGCCCCCCGAGCCTGAGACCTTTCCGCTCGACATTGAGATGTCGGAGGAGGAGCTGACCTCAACTCCCTCCGCGTCTCCCCGGGGCAAACCCGCATTCGTCCAGCTGCAGGAGCACCTCAAGCAGTTCCCCAACCTCTCCATCGACTGGGACCGGCTGCCCGGTATAGACCGCGAGGACGCACAGCGGCTACTCACCTCTAAAGGAAAAATGGAGAAGCGAGTGGCCTCGCTGTCAAAAGCACAGGTCGCCGCCCTCGACCAGGTGGCCGAAACCATCAAGGCCTCGATCCCAGACTCCAACCACACCATCCGCAAGACCCTCCAGAAGACCAAGGGGGTGCTGCATAAGGGACGGCAACAATGAGCTACCGCGTCGCCACCATCAACGCGCGAGGGCTCGCCACTCGGAGGAGGAGCCTTGCCCTTTGTCATCTCCTCAGGCAACATCACGTGGACATCGCGTTTGTCCAGGAGACAAACGCATTTCATCTGGGCAGCGGCCAAGACCTCTGCCTCGGCTACAGTGCTGTTGTGTTGGCCCATCCCGTAGCCATCTCGGGATCCGGACTCGCCTGCGTCTTCGGACCAGGCGTAGCCGTGCTACATCAACGCATCCTGTGGCCGGGCCACATCGCCTTGGCAACCATAGATGTCCGCGGCGAGGAGATGACGGCCATCGTCGTTCATCTGGCGCATGAACCCCGGGAGAGAAACCGGCAACTGGAGCTCCTGGCGGCGACAGCGGCACAGGAGGAGGAGGGAGCCTGCTGGATCATCGGCGATTTTAACATCAGGGATCGGGGCCCCTCGTCATCATCATCATCGGATGCCCTCGCCGCTCTTCTGGACCTGGCCGCGCTGGTCGACGTGGCCACCCAGTTCGACGCCGCCCACCTGCCCACCAGAGTCGCCATGCACGGCGACCAAGTCGAATCGAACCGCCTGGACCGGATCCTCGTCCCTGCTGGAGTCCTGGATCGCGCGTCCATCTACGCGACCAGCCACTACCACCTCTCGGACCACCGCCTCGTGCTGCTCCAGGTGGGCCCGCCCACCACCGCCGTCTCCTCCCCCACCCAGCCTCGCTTGGCCGCGATGCTCCGCTCGGGCCTTGCTCTCGAACATCTGGCTGGCTACATCCGGGAGTTGGAGGAAGACACAGCGCACGATGACGACGACGGGACCTTCTGGGATAGGTGGACCTCCATCAAGGCGGGGCTGCTGGCGGAGGCCAGATCCCTGCACGACCCGCGCCACGCTGCCAGCGACAGCTACGTCTACAGGGCGAGACGTTACATCGCGGCGCAGCTCGAGGCCTCCTCCATCCGGGCCGACTACCCATCGCTGCCGGACCTAGCACGCGCCATCCGCCTCCGACGCCCGTTCAGCGTCATCAGGGACGAGCAGGACAACATCATCGAGGGCCCCGAGCTTCGGCGGAGGGCGTTCGCGACCTTCCAGCCCCGCTTCGCCCGTCCCACCAGCGATCCAGCTGCGGGAGCTGCCTTCATCGCCAGCAGCGCGCCCACCACCACCCGCGAGCTGAGTGAGGAGGACCCGCTCCACCGGCCGGACATCAGCCCCAGCGAGATCGCCAACGCCATCGAGCACCTCCCTCGCGGAAAGGCCCCCGGCTGGGACGGCTTGCCGTGCGAGCTCCTCATCGCCTTAAGCGAGGACTTCTTCGCGGAAGCTCTGGCCCGGGTGTTCGCGGCATCACGGCTCCGAGGTGCCCTGCCTCCGTCGACGCGGCGCAGCTCCATCTGCCTCGTGCCCAAGGCCCGCGGAGGTCGCGGCCTTGACGGCTACAGGCCCGTCGCGCTGCCCTCGGCCGACTACAGGGTCCTGGCCGCCATCCTTCACCGGCGCCTCAAGCCCCACCTGCGGACCCTTGTGCCGGAATGCCAGACTTACGCCGTCCCCGGGAGGTCCCCGTCATGGAACATCGCCATGGTGACGGACGCCGTCGAGGAGGCCACCGCCCTGGGCTCGCCGCTGGCCGTCATGGGCGTAGACCTGGAGTCCGCGTTTGACTCGCTAGACCGCGGCTTCTTGGAGTCCCTGCTAACGTCCCTCCGCCTCCCGCCAGCCTTCAGGGCCTGGATCAACATCCTATACGCCGGGGCGGACGCCACCATCCGGGCAGGAGGCTTCTACACCACCGCCTTCCCCCTCCTCAACGGCCTAAGACAGGGTTGCTCCGTGAGTGCCGCACTCTTCAGCATCGCCACGGGGCCGCTGCTACGTCGCCTGGAGTTGACCCTCGGCGTGGGCAATGTCATCGCTTACGCCGACGACATCGTCCTCCTATTTCATCGCGACGGAGACTTCGAACGGGTGGCGACCGTCTTCGAAGAATACAAGCAGGCCTCCGGAGTTGGCGTGAACCTCCGGAAGAGCGCTGGCCTCTGGTGCGGCGCCTGGCGCAACCGCGGCGACTCCCCTCTAGGCGCCTCCTGGTCGACCACCTCCATCAGGATCCTCGGGCTCGACATCGCCCCCAGGAGCACCGTCGCCCACCGGGAGCAGCATCTCCTGGCCCTCCTGGAGACTGCATGCCGCAAATGGACGCCCTTCACCCGCGGCCTCTCCCTCGTCGGGCGAGCAAGAGCGGCGAACACGCTGGTGGGCTCTGTCATCCAGCACCACCTGCATGGATACCTACCATCACCCCCGACCATCGCCAAGCTGCAGGCCCGACTGGCGAGATTCGTCTGGGGACAGGACCACACGGCGTGGCTTCCCGCCGATGTCATGGCGAGGCCAGTTGCCATCGGAGGCCTCGGCCTCCTCGACCTGGCGACCCAGCTCCAGCTAGCCTGCCTCAAGGGGGTGCAAACCGCGCTCCGCGGGGGCAGAAATGCCTTCAGCTGGCTGGTAGAAAGCGGTGAGGCCTGGATCCACCCTCCACCGGACGGCACCCGTCTCCAGCCCCGCCGTCTCCGGCTGCTGAAGCTGTGGGAGGAGGCCTCTAACATCCTGGGCCTCAACCATCGGGCGGTCCCCACGGCTCAGCTACTGGACCTCAACATCATCGGCGGCTGCCGGTTCCTCCGCCCTCCCGACCTCCTGGCCCCCGCCCGTTGGAGCGGAGCCCGAGTTCGGGACCTCATCGAGGAGGAACACCTCATCGCCCGCCCTACGCGCTCGGCCCTGGCTGACGCCGCGGCCCTGGGCGCCTTCTGTCGGAGGCTGACCTCCGAGAACGCCGTGGGCTTCGGGGCGGAGTCTGCACCCTCATCTAGCTCTTTAGCTGCGGCCGTGGTGCTGCGTGGGACGGCTACGCCGTTCCTCAACGGCCTCACGACGCGCTCGGCCCGACGGGCCCTGGATCGTCCGCGCCTCGCCGCCACGCCCATCTCCAGATTCCTGGCAAGATGGACGCCCACCATCAATCCACCATCCAGGATCGACTGGGCCTCGCTGCGGCGCTGCGCCTATTCGGGTCACGAGGCCGACGCAGCTCTCAAGCTAGCCCTCCACGCCCTGCCCCATCCGGCCCATCCTGCCTCGGTCGGCCCCTCCTGTCCTGCCTGCGGGTCCATCGACCGCTCCCTCGGCCACCGTTACTGGTGCTGCCGCTCCATCAGGCCGCTCATCAGAGAGGCCTTCAACATCATAGGGCGGCCCCCTGACCTGCAGGCTTGGATCTTCGGCGGGTCCGGCCTTGAGGACGACGCCCTTTCCATCCTGGCATCGGCAAAGTTGCGAATTTATCGCTACTTTGTACAGGTTGGGCTCGGAGAAGCAGTGGAAGACCCGCTCATCGCCTGGTCTAGGACCCTCCAGCGCCGAGGTTTTCTTCCTCCATCTCCCATCACCATCTTGTAAAATATGTTTCATATATGTACATATTTTCTCTTCTCTTCTCATCTTCTTTTTTCTTTTTCTCTCCCTATGATTGAAAATGTATAATATTGTCTAAGATGACAATAAATATTTTTTAATTGTCAAAATTGTCACACACACACACACACACACACACACACACGCGAGCGAGCGGCCACGCTTTTTCGAGCTCCGTCGTTTTCGCCTCTGGCGTGCGTGTTGATGGCGGATGGTATGTCGAACTTGGTACCAAAAGATGGCCCAGGCTCTGCTGACCAAGTGCCTGAAAGGCCCAGCAACCTGTCGCAAGCGGGCGAGAAATTAGCCCCGAAAAACGGAAATTTGAAGAATTTCAATGAAAATTCTTCAGAATCTGAAAACTATGCAAATTCGCCGGCAGGCGACATGCATGCAAATCCGGCCGCCGCGCGTGGTGACGTCACGGCTCCGAAAACTGCTGCTGCTACCAGCGCAACTCCAGCTAGCCCGGCCTCGCTCAACTGGGCCGACAGCGAGATGGCGGAGGTCGACGCCAACGAGGATTTTACCGTTGTGAAGAGCAAGAAACGGCGCCGCACTTCAACAACGCCGGAGCACGTCGCCAAGCAGCCTAGCAGGCCTGCTGAGAAGCCCAGCTCCCAGCAGCTGAAGCGGCCAACAGGGCCGAGAACAGTGCCGCCTAAGGAGATCAAGGCGACACGCGCCAACATCGCCGACGCCAAGGCGAGGCAGGCCTCAACCAACCACGAGAATTACATCTTCGTGGAGCTGTGCCCTGACATCCCGGACTACTCCTACCTCCGGGCAATCGGCGACCTGGTCGGAGGGCCCAAAAACATCGCCCACTTTGGCAGGATGAACGGCCACTACATCGTGGGCCTCGCGAGCAAGAACCTTGCGAGCCGTTTGGTGGAGGAGGGCCTGAACATCGAGGGAACACTCCTCAAGGTCTTCCCCTTCCGCAAGAGGGCCGAAAGGATCATCGTGGCCAATCTCCCCGGCTTTGTAGAGGACGCCACCATCGTGCAGGCTCTGAGTCGATACGGAGACATCACCTCCATCGCCCCCATCATGATCAAAATGGGGGAGTTCGCCTTCAGCGACGGCCGCCGGGAGGCGTTCATCCTGCTCCACCAGGGCGTAAGGCTGGAGACCCTGCCCGCCCGACTGACCATCCAGTCCAAGGGAGACACCCTATCTGCCTTCCTCTCCTTCGGAATTAAATGTTCCAAATGCGGAAGGCAGGGCCACCGCAGAGCTAGCTGCCCATCGCTCACCAGGCAAGGGAACGGCAGCCCCAGGCAAGCAGCGTCTCCCATCGGCGCAAGGCCTCCCCCCCCTCCTCCTCCTCCTCCTCAGCAGCCAAGGAAGCCGGCACCGGCGCCCGCAACACCGGCGTCCCCTGTCCAACCGGCGAAAACATCAACAGAGTCTCCGGCGATCCCCTCGGCGTCCCATCCTGCCGAACCGATGGATCTCGCCCAGCCCGCCCATGCCGCCCTCCCTGCTCCCCTGGCTGTCCCGAGGCCCCTCGAGCCTCGCATCTCTCCGCTCGACCACGAGATGTCGGTGGAGAAGCTGACCTCACCTCCCTCCACGCCTGCCCGGGGAAAGGCCGCACTCGAACAGCTGCTGGAGCACCTCGGGAAGTCCCCTAACATCTCCATCGACTGGGACAAGTTGCCCGACCTAAACCGCGAGGAGGCTCAGAAGCTCCTCACCTCAGAGACCACCATGAAGAGGAGAGCGTCCACGCTGACCCCGGCACAGGTCAAAGCCCTCAACAAGCTGCACGATACCATCAAGCCCTTGTGCCCAGACTCCAACTCCACAATCCGCAAGACCCTCCAAAAGACCAGGAAGGTGCTGCGTGAAGGATCGTCCCAATGAGTTACCGCGTCGCCACCATCAACGCGCGAGGGCTCGCCACTCGGAGGAGGAGCCTTGCCCTTTGTCATCTCCTCAGGCAACATCACGTGGACATCGCGTTTGTCCAGGAGACAAACGCATTTCATCTGGGCAGCGGCCAAGACCTCTGCCTCGGCTACAGTGCTGTTGTGTTGGCCCATCCCGTAGCCATCTCGGGATCCGGACTCGCCTGCGTCTTCGGACCAGGCGTAGCCGTGCTACATCAACGCATCCTGTGGCCGGGCCACATCGCCTTGGCAACCATAGATGTCCGCGGCGAGGAGATGACGGCCATCGCCGTTCATCTGGCGCATGAACCCCGGGAGAGAAACCGGCAACTGGAGCTCCTGGCGGCGACAGCGGCACAGGAGGAGGAGGGAGCCTGCTGGATCATAGGCGATTTTAACATCAGGGATCGGGGCCCCTCGTCATCATCATCATCGGATGCCCTCGCCGCTCTTCTGGACCTGGCCGCGCTGGTCGACGTGGCCACCCAGTTCGACGCCGCCCACCTGCCCACCAGAGTCGCCATGCACGGCGACCAAGTCGAATCGAACCGCCTGGACCGGATCCTCGTCCCTGCTGGAGTCCTGGATCGCGCGTCCATCTACGCGACCAGCCACTACCACCTCTCGGACCACCGCCTCGTGCTGCTCCAGGTGGGCCCGCCCACCACCGCCGTCTCCTCCCCCACCCAGCCTCGCTTGGCCGCGATGCTCCGCTCGGGCCTTGCGCTCGAACATCTGGCTGGCTACATCCGGGAGTTGGAGGAAGACACAGCGCACGATGACGACGACGGGACCTTCTGGGATAGGTGGACCTCCATCAAGGCGGGGCTGCTGGCGGAGGCCAGATCCCTGCACGACCCGCGCCACGCTGCCAGCGACAGCTACGTCTACAGGGCGAGACGTTACATCGCGGCGCAGCTCGAGGCCTCCTCCATCCGGGCAGACTACCCATCGCTGCCGGACCTGGCACGCGCCATCCGCCTCCGTCGCCCGGTCAGCGTCATCAGGGACGAGGAGGACAACGTCATCGAGGGCCCAGAGCTTCGGCGGAGGGCGTTCGCGACCTTCCAGCCCCGCTTCGCCCGTCCCACCAGCGATCCAGCTGCGGGAGCTGCCTTCATCGCCAGCAGCGCGCCCACCACCCCGCGAGCTGAGTGAGGAGGACCCGCTCCACCGGCCAGACATCAGCGAGATAGCCCACGCCATCGAGCACCTCCCTCGCGGAAAGGCCCCCGGCTGGGACGGCTTGCCGTGCGAGCTCCTCGTCGCCTTCAACGAGGACTTCTTCGCGGAAGCTCTGGCCCGGGTGTTCGCGGCTTCACGGCTCCGCGGTGCACTACCTCCGTCGACGCGGCGCAGCTCCATCTGCCTCGTTCCCAAGGCCCGCGGAGGTCGCGGCCTTGATGGCTACAGGCCTGTCGCGCTGCCCTCGGCCGACTACAGGGTCCTGGCCGCCATCCTTCACCGGCGCCTCAAGCCCCACCTGCGGACCCTGGTGCCGGAATGCCAAACATACGCCGTCCCCGGGAGGTCCCCGTCATGGAACATCGCCATGGTGACGGACGCCATCGAGGAGGCCACCGCCCTGGGCTCGCCGCTGGCCGTCATGGGCGTCGACCTAGAGTCCGCCTTTGACTCATTGGACCGCGGCTTCCTGGAGTCCCTGCTAACATCCCTCCGCCTCCCGCCGGCCTTCATGGCCTGGATCAACATCCTCTACGCCGGGGCGGACGCCACCATCCGGGCCGGAGGCTTTCATACAACAGCCTTCCCCCTTCTCAACGGCCTCAGGCAGGGTTGCGCCGTAAGCGCCGCACTCTTCAGCATCGCCACGGGGCCGCTGCTACGTCGCCTGGAGTTGACCCTCGGCGTGGGCAATGTCATCGCTTACGCCGACGACATCGTCCTCCTATTTCATCGCGACGGAGACTTCGAACGGGTGGCGACCGTCTTCGAAGAATACAAGCAGGCCTCCGGAGTTGGCGTGAACCTCCGGAAGAGCGCTGGCCTCTGGTGCGGCGCCTGGCGCAACCGCGGCGACTCCCCTCTCGGCGCCTCCTGGTCGACCACCTCCATCAGGGTCCTCGGGCTCAATATCGCCCCCAGGAGCACCGTCGCCCACCGGGAGCAGCATCTCCTGGCCCTCCTGGAGAATGCATGCCGCAAATGGACGCCCTTCACCCGCGGCCTCTCCCTCGTCGGGCGAGCAAGAGCGGCGAACACGCTGGTGGGCTCTGTCATCCAGCACCACCTGCATGGCTACCTACCATCACCCCCAACCATCGCCAAGCTGCAGGCCCGACTGGCGAGATTCGTCTGGGGACAGGACCACACGGCGTGGCTTCCCGCCGATGTCATGGCGAGGCCAGTTGCCATCGGAGGCCTCGGCCTCCTCGACCTCGCGACCCAGCTCCAGCTCGCCTGCCTCAAGGGGGTGCAGGTCGCGCTCCGCGGGGGCAGAAATGCCTTCAGCTGGCTGGTAGAAAGCGGTGAGGCCTGGATCCACCCTCCACCGGACGGCACCCGTCTCCAGCCCCGCCGTCTCCGGCTGCTGAAGCTGTGGGAGGAGGCCTCCAACATCCTGGGCCTCAACCATCGGGCGGTCCCCACGGCTCAGCTACTGGACCTCAACATCATCGGCGGCTGCCGGTTCCTCCGCCCTCCCGACCTCCTGGCCCCTGCCCGCTGGCGCGGAGCCCGAGTCCGGGACCTTCTTGCGGAGGGCCACCTCACCGCCCGACCTACGCGCTCGGCCCTGGCTGACGCCGCGGCCCTGGGCGCCTTCTGTCGGAGGCTGACCTCCGAGAACGCCGTGGGCTTCGGGGCGGAGTCTGCACCCTCATCTAGCTCTTTAGCTGCGGCCGTGGTGCTGCGAGGGACGGCTACGCCGTTCCTCAACGGCCTCACGACCCGCTCGGCCCGACGGGCCCTGGATCGCCCGCGCCTCGCCGCCACGCCCACCTCAAGGTTCACCTCGAGATGGTCGCCCACCATCGGTCCACTTCCATCTAGGATCGACTGGGCCTCGCTGCGGCGCTGCGCCTACTCGGGCCACGAGGCCGACGCGGCCCTCAAGTTGGCCCTCCACGCCCTGCCCCATCCGGCCCATCCTGCCTCGGTCGGCCCCTCCTGTCCTGCCTGCGGGTCCATCGACCGCTCCCTCGGCCACCGTTACTGGTGCTGCCGTTCCATCAGGCCTCTCATCAGAGAGGCCTTCAACATCATAGGGCGGCCCCCTGACCTGCAGGCTTGGATCTTCGGCGGGTCCGGCCTTGAGGACGACGCCCTTTCCATCTTGGGGTCGGCAAAGTTGCGAATTTATCGCTACTTTGTACAGGTTGGGCTCGGAGAAGCAGTGGAAGACCCGCTCATCGCCTGGTCCAGGACCCTCCAGCGCCGAGGTTTTCTTCCTCCATCTCCCATCACCATCTTGTAAAATTTGTTTCATATATGTATATATTTTCTCTTCTCTTCTCTCTTCTTATTTTCTTTTTCTCTCCCTATGATTGAAAATATGTAATATTGTCTAAGATGACAATAAATATTTTTTAATTGTCAAAAAAATTGTCACACACACACACACACAAAAGCCTTTATTAAGACACAGGTCTTACAGAGGATTCTCCTTGGGGTTACAAAACGGAGAAACCTATGAAAGTGGGAAATAAAAAATGGAGAAAGATTATATACATTTGGTAAATATATACAGATTATAAGAAAGAATAAAAAAAAATAAGAAGAATAAAAAAATAAAAAAAATAAAAAAAATTTTTGGAAATATGGATGGGAGAAGTGGAGAGCGAAAAGAGGAAAGAAAACAGGAATTTACATATGGAACAAGACAATTTAAGCTCTTCTGCTCACACAGCACAGGTGGGCCATGTATTTTTTAAGAAATCTTTAAGAGATTTCCCAGGAAAATCCGCGTGTTCAGGGTTGTAAGGTAAACACCGTTTTATCAGTGGGGGGGTTAACTTATCGTATCTGCCTAAACAAATAATTGGATGTTGGTTCTGTCCTTCTCATCAAATAGAATTTTTTGGTATGTTTGGATGTTCGGTTAAGTCTTTCTTTTTTTCAGCATTTTTATGGAAGTTATATAGATTCAGAGCTACTGAACTATTGTCTATAAAGTTGGATAATAAAGAATATAATGTGAAGTGTGTATGGCCTATCTTAGAAAAGAGTATTTTTCTTTCCGTATCAAGAGGTTTGCATTCAAATATATAATGTTCTAATTCATTTTCGGTTCTATTTTTGCATAGTTGGCAATACAAGTCTTCTGTCCTTAGATATTTTATATGGTCTTCTCGATATAAAACAAATAGAATTCTCAATTGCGCAATGAGGCGTTTAGTCGGCAGTGGGAGTTCACTTAGTAGATAGTTCTCTGCTGCGAATGTTTTATGTAAATATTTGTAGTGTGTGTGTAGCTTCTCTGCTGCGAATAGTTCTCTGCTGCGAATGTTTTATGTAAATATTTGTAGTGTGTGTGTAGACTGTTCTATAGTGATTCTGATAATTTGAGGTATTGCTTTCTGTAGAATATTGGGATTTGAACAATTCTTTAACCACATGTGTTAAGTCTCTTTTGTGTTAAAACCAAGAATGACTAACAGTCATTTAAATCCGGAGAATAAAGAAGCTTGATCTTTTAATAATATTAAACTTTATTGTTTAATATGGTAATCCGAGATTATTAAGGCTTATTTACATATGTACAATTTTATCTTGCCTATCTTCAATTCTTTACGTTCTTAAACTTTATCAGGTTTTGCTTCCGCTTCCTTTACTTTGTCTTTCACCTTGATCTTCCCTGACTTCTACGTCGCTCTTCCCTGGACTTCTGCGTCACTCTTCCTTGGACTTCTGCGCCGCTCTTCCCTGGACTTCTGCGCCACTCTTCCCTGGACTTCTGTTTCCGGTGCACCTTCTTTCACTTCCACTACGCCTCTCAACTTTTCTCTTTTTAATGTACACTGCCTTGCTACTTCTTGCTTGAACTATCTTCCGTTGCTTTTTCCTTTGTAGATCTAACACTTCTCCACACAGCTGGCTCTCGTCTACCGCCACCGCTTGCCGCTACTTCTTCCTTCTACACAGCCGTCTCTCGTCTACCTTCCACCTTATACACTACTACTCTCTCCCGTTACTTACTCCGCAGACTCCACTTTTACCTACTTTTATACGCTCGAAACCAGTCACGTGGGCGCACTCTGTGGTGCATTCCCTGGCGCACGCCATCTAGTGTCGCCTTTCCTAACTACTTCTCAACATACCCCCACCCTCTTTGTGTGGGCACAAAGAGCCATATCCTCCTCTGAGGTCACCTCTAAGGGGTAAATCTTTTGTATGGGTCTCATCAACATACCCCGTTTTGTTTTTACCCTCGCGACTCTGCTTTTTCCTTTGCCCGGAATCAATTCCTATATTTTTGTCATTAGCCTGGTTCAATAGAGCTGTAATCATGGTCGTAACTTGGCCTTCCCCTTGGCATGATGGGCGCCCACACAAGATCCAGCCAAAAATAGTCTCTATGGCTGTTGGCCCTGATTTTAATTTTAATGTTCTACCCGTCAGGCATTCACCGAAATAGTCACTCCCTATTAAGATATCAATCTCTTTGCTTTGAAAATCTTCGCTATTAAATTCCACTTGGTGAGAAGTAAGTTCTTCCACCCACTGACCCATGGGAATGAAGGTGGTCCTATCGCAAATGGTCTTTTCTTCCAGGACATCAATACCGATCTTATTTCCCTTCCTGATGTTTTCCAGTTGGATTCTATAGATGCCGTGTTTCTCCACTCCGGTCATCCCTCCTCCAAATAACGCCTTCTGTATTTGTTCCTGACCAATCTTTTCTAGGTTTAACTGTCCAATCAATGCTCTTCTGATATAGCTTCTCTGGCTTCCGGAATCGAATAAAACCCGTACTATTCTTTGTCCTCTTGGACTCGCTACCCTAGCGCTGGCGATCAACAGAAGCACCTCACTGGAGCATGTTTGGTTAGCCATTGATGTTGAAGGAGACTCCAGGTTGTCCTCTTTTACATATGCTTTCTTTTCGTGCATTTCTTGTATTCTTCTTGAGCACATCAGTTCCACGTGTCTGCCCCCACATACAAAACATTTAAATCTACTTCTGCACTCTCTTGCCACATGTCCTCTCCCCAGGCACCGGAAGCAGACCTTTGCCCTGGTAGCCCTTTGTCTACGCTGCTCCAGCGTCATCCGTTTTGCTCTGCTGCAATTCATCGACGTATGGTTAGCCATATCGCAAAACGCACAACTCTCGCTGATACTCTGGTTCAAGAGATGTGCCGCTGTCGGGCATGTTCTTCTCTGGATCTCCTTTTCTGGCATCTTTTCTGCTCTTCCGAATCCCGCTCGTACAAATTCCAGGCGTTCAGCCCCCCTAATCTCTTCCTTTATGAATTCCAAAAGATTGCCTAGTCTCCGGGAGCTGCCAAGTTCTCCCGTGCTATCCCCCGATCGGTATCCCGCTTCTGGTCTCCGCTGCCATATCTGCAGCACCTGTCCAGGCAGGCTGGACTCCACCATCGGGTACAGGAATACAGCGTTCCGATCGGCAGTCACCCCCAATGACTCCAACGATCTTAATGATGCCATAAGAGGGTCGTACAGATCCGCCAATGTTCTCCTCTGAGAACTTGCTCTTTCCACAATTAACTCGAGTAACTGTCTGACATACATCTCTGTCAACAGTACTCGGTCACCAAATTTCTCCTTAAGAGCCTCTATGGCCTTTATATAATTGGCCTCTGTTACGGTGTAGCCCTCTAAAAATTTGTGGGCTCTTGAACCCTTAGTCACCGCTTGGTGGAGATAATGGAATTTATCTATTCCGCTCAAGCTGTCGTCCTGGTGTATCCTTTCAAATTGCCCCCACCATGGCAACCATTCCTTCAATGTCCCGTTGAACTTCAAGAGCTCTAACTTGGGCAATTTGCAAATTCTTTTATCCATTGATGCAGATGTAGAACCTTTTCTTTCCTGTTGATCCGTCGCAATAGATTCTAACGCTTTCTGCACCTTCACTTCTATTGCGTCTAGCATACATTCATATGCATTGCATCCATCCGTCTCAGCCTCGAACAAGTCTTCTGAGGCATTCTCTTCCATTAGCAAGCTCCCGATCCTTCCATTCAACGCCTCCACTTTCTGCCCTAATCTTTTTAGTTGTAGATGTAGAGTCAATATTTCTTCTCCATTCGTTGGATCGTCTTCTATCACTCTTTTAGTCTCGGCTACCTTCTTTGTGATCAATCCTCTAAGAGGAGCTCTCATTTTCTTTAAAGCCTCCATTTTCTCCAGGATCGCGTCCGGCTCACCAATATGTTAAGTCTCTTTTGTGTTAAAACCAAGAATGACTAACAGTCATTTAAATCCGGAGAATAAAGAAGCTTGATCTTTTAATAATATTAAACTTTATTGTTTAATATGGTAATCCGAGATTATTAAGGCTTATTTACATATGTACAATTTTATCTTGCCTATCTTCAATTCTTTACGTTCTTAAACTTTATCAGGTTTTGCTTCCGCTTCCTTTACTTTGTCTTTCACCTTGATCTTCCCTGACTTCTACGTCGCTCTTCCCTGGACTTCTGCGTCACTCTTCCTTGGACTTCTGCGCCGCTCTTCCCTGGACTTCTGCGCCACTCTTCCCTGGACTTCTGTTTCCGGTGCACCTTCTTTCACTTCCACTACGCCTCTCAACTTTTCTCTTTTTAATGTACACTGCCTTGCTACTTCTTGCTTGAACTATCTTCCGTTGCTTTTTCCTTTGTAGATCTAACACTTCTCCACACAGCTGGCTCTCGTCTACCGCCACCGCTTGCCGCTACTTCTTCCTTCTACACAGCCGTCTCTCGTCTACCTTCCACCTTATACACTACTACTCTCTCCCGTTACTTACTCCGCAGACTCCACTTTTACCTACTTTTATACGCTCGAAACCAGTCACGTGGGCGCACTCTGTGGTGCATTCCCTGGCGCACGCCATCTAGTGTCGCCTTTCCTAACTACTTCTCAACAACATGAATCCAGTTGAGTTCAGGATATTCATTAAATTTTCTGTGAAACCTATAAAGGTATTCGTTAGAGTGGATGTTTCCCATAATTGGGCTAGACAGATTGCGGGCAATCTGGATTTTTCCATTTTTAATATTCTTAACCAGAACTTTAGAATTAGTTTGGTTGCTGTGACTCCTAGTGAGAAGCGTCCGGTTTCCATGCGTAGTATGTAGCCTGGTGTGTTACTCGGCAAGTTCAATAGTCGTCGGAGATAGTTATTCTGAATTTGGTCCAAGATTTTGTACTTTTCGTTTGCCCAAATTGGAGCAGAATACAGCAGAGTTGACAGGATAATCGAGTCTAATAGTTTCATTGATGAACCAAATGAATTCAACCTGGATTTCTCCATAATTTTCCATACTTCGCCGGTAGCTGCAAGCGCTTTGCCTTTAAAGTATGAAGCCACTTGACTAAACGAGATTGTTGTTGTGAGGGGATAGCCAAGATAGAGATATTTCGATGTCACTGTCAACAGTTGGTCTCCCCAGAACCATTTGTCCAATTTTGCAGGGCGGCCACCATTTCGGAAAACCATTATCTTGGATTTTGATTCGTTCAGGGTTAGATGATTTGTTTCGAAGTATTTTTTCAACATGTTGATTTTTATTTGTAGATTGATTTTTGATTCTCCTATGAGAATTATGTCGTCGGCATACATCAAAAGGTGGACCGTTCCAAAATTAGGGAGGTATATGCCTGGTAGAGTAGAGTCATTAAAAATGTTGATTAAATCAGTTACAAAGAGTATAAATAGATAGGGTGATAAGGGTTCTCCTTGTAACACTCCCGATTGGATTTTGATGGGTTCAGTAAATAGTCCATTCCATCTCACCGTCGTTGTCATTTGTTCGAAGTAGTTCCTAATAAGGTTAACAAAGCGGAAATCCAGACCTAATTCACCCAATTTTGACCACAGAAGTGAGTGGGGAACAGTGTCAAAAGCCTTTTTTAGGTCCACAAAAAAAGCATAGAGTTTTCTTCTTTTACGTCTGAGAGTCAGCTGTATCAAGGACAACAGTGTGAATATGTGATCTTGACAGGAGTAGCCTTTTCTGAATCCGGCTTGGTTTTCTGGAATAATTGATCTACCTTCAATCCAGTTGCGTAATCGCGATTTTAGTATTGATGTGAAAAGTTTTGACAGATTACTAATAAGGGCAATTCCGCGGTAGTTTGATGGATTATCCCGGTCACCGCTTTTAAAAATAGGATGGATGATAGATTTAGACCATATTAAGGGATATGAACCAGAATTAATGATTCTGTTGAATATATTTTTTAGAGTAACAAGGTGTTCGAAAGGTAGGGTCTTTAATGCTTCATTCGGAATTTCGTCAGCGCCACAAGCTTTTTCATTTGCCAGACTGGAGATTTCTCTAGTTATTTCTGTTATGGAGATTTCACAGTAGAGTTCAGGATCAATTCGTGAGAGAGTAGTTAGGTCGCTTCCTATAGTCGTTTCAGCAGAGAGCAGTTTGTTGTAAAAGCATTGCCACTCTAAAGTTGTTATATTTCCTTGTATATAGCTTTTGTCTTTCAAGGTAGCTATAGTTTTCCAAAAGTTTGCGGAGTCACGGGCATTTTTAAGAAGTTCTTGTTTTTCCTGAAGATATTTTTTCTTGTTGAAGTTTATTAAGGTGATTCTCCCAGATACAGAAGTAAACTTAACAGTTATCTACAACAAACAACAACAACAAAGTCTTTATTAAGGACACACGTCCCATACAGGATTCTCCCAGATACAGAAGTAAACATAACAGTTATCTACAACAAACAACAACAACAAGCCTTTATTAAGGAGACACGTCCCATACAGGATTCTCCCAGATACAGAAGTGAACATAACAGTTATCTATAACAAACAACAACAACAACAAGCCTTTATTAAGGACAATTCGTCCCATACAGGATTCTCCCAGATACAGAAGTAAACATAACAGTTATCTACAACAAACAACAACAACAAAGTCTTTATCAACCATTTCCACTTAATTTTTCCCCATGAGTGTACATCAAAATATACATATTGTCAAAATATAATTATAAATTTTATCGATGTAATAATAATTGCATAATTACAAATTTTTCACAACGCAAAAAAAAAAAAAAGAAAAAGGAAAATGTTTGTACTGAAAAAAATATCGTTAGGTAATGGCCGAAAGCACAGAAATGTTGAAGAAAAAGGTTGATGAAACAAATCTTGAAGATTTCTAAGACGTTAAGATTCCAGATGATGTCGCAGTAGAGTATTATCTATGCTGTGATGTAAGATATGACTTTTTTATTCCTTTATTAAAAAAAAACATGATAACTGATATTCCAAAGTCTATAGTTCGCTCTTTGTTTTTGTATCTTTTTGTCTTTTACTCGGATTTATCCTCTCACATCTGTGTATGAGCTCAATTGTCAACATTGTCACCAGACAAAAGAATAAATGTCTATCTTCTCTGATGATGGTAACAACACTGTTACCGAAACGTCACACACTAATAAATTATTTGGATTTGGTCTTGTATTTTAATCTATAATCCAAATTGTGATTTATTATGGTATATACTATAAAGATATAGGTAACCTCTCCTGTCAAAATAGACGTTAAAACTAGACGTCATTTCTAAATCATTTTGTGGTATTTACAACTGTTTAGCAAGCCATCAGTAATTTTCAGTTTCACGATAAGGAGATTCCTTTTTTTTCCTTTTTCTATTAAAATTCTGTTTCAATTGTGTTATGGTGTCAATGTCTTTAAGTATAGAATCTTGGGGTTTGTGAATTTTTTGGTAGAGAGGTTTTTCCACACACATACACACACAAAAGCCTTTATTAGGGACTTGCCACATACAGATTCTCCCAATTGGGTAAGGTAATAATTGTGTTATTTACATAGAAATTGAACTGGCTTTACTCTTCATCTCAAAGTCATTCACTTGTTGACTGATCCTTACATAATGATGATCTAAAAAAAATTATAGTAAGCTATTGCCTTAGTTTGCTGATATTTTTGAAAGCAATACGTAGGGTGAAATGTTGGTACATTTAATTTGTTGATATAGGGCCTTCCTCTCTGCATCAAGGGCTGTACAATTAAGCAGGTAATGGGGGGAGTTCTTCAGTAATTTCCTTGTCACACAGTGTACATATTTTTTGGAGAAGTTTTTCCTGGTTTGTTTGATATTTGAAGTACATTTCTTCTTTTACACTTTTCATCATTTTGGTTTAATTTTTTTATATCAATTTAAAGAGCTATGTCCCCCTAGGGACACTTCCGCTGTCATACATGTATGTCTTTACATATACATATGGTAATTTAAACCAACAACCCTATATTGTATAATACTTATAACAAGATTGTCATGTTGTATATAGAAACACATCTATAAATAATTATACGCATGATTGACATGTGTCATTGCATCACCATATGCAATGTACTTTGTACAAACTGAGGATGAATAAATAAAACTATGTAATAGATTAAGAGCTGAGCTAAGAAAGAGATCGAGATAGAAATCCAACAACCCTAAAAAGGAATTTGGCAGCCCGTTGCCATCAGGTCTAAAGGGTGTGGAGGATGCCGCAGCCACCCCACGCACTTTGCACCCGTTCAAAGTCCAAATTCTCGCCTGTCCCCCCCTCGGCAAAGATATAAAACATCTGCCCTAGCCGAAATGTTACTTAGAGTTTCACCATCGGCGTGAGCCCTTGTCGGTTGTACCCAGGTCAACCTCATCGACCATGTAAAACAGTAAGAACTCTTCTAACTCCATCTTGCTCTTAGCTCGACTCCTATCTGTTCACGGAACTTTCCTACTACAACTGTGTCTCTTCGTTTTTTGTGTATGGACATTCCCAAGCTTTCCACTCTGCCTCGACCAACCACGACTGCCTGTACTCTGTGAAAACTGTTAAAGGTCTTCCAAAGTGCAGAGAGGTACTGGAAAACTCTCCACGCCCTGACTGTCCCTCTCGGTTACTACAGGTTTGACCCTCGGTTACCACATATATATACATTAATTTTAGGCCATAAATAGAATAGTCATATGATATTAACAATGAGAAAGAGAGAAAAAACGAGAAAAAAGAACTGTGTACAAAAGAAATGAATGTCTGGCAATATATACAATCAACATAATATAAATTATCAGTTTCTTAAAAGATATTTGTGTTGCTATATAATTTAAAATATATCTACAAAAGGTATTGAATTTAAATATACATTACTGCAAATAAAAAATACTTGAGAGAGAGAGAGAGAGAATCTTTTACTAATAAATTAATAAGTTGAAATATAAAATTTGTTTCAATTTTAAGTCCCTTTTTCTCCCTTGTGTCAAAATAGTAGGTTGTTCAATAAATAATGACCGTTTTTTTAACACATTTTTTTAAAACTAAAATATTTGCATAAATAATTTATAAAAATATGCAAATTATATATCGTTTTAAAGCTTACAGAACGCATATTCTCGTGCAGCTATTCATTCGAAAATTTAAGGAATGATTAAAAATCTATAATTAAAAATATTGAGCAATGTAATCACGAATTTAAAACATGGATGTTTCGAACGCCTAGAAAACCAAAAGATTATCGAGATCTGGAGAGAAGCTTCATCTTCTGAAAGAACCAAAAGAAGATGTTTTCAGAAATTTAAAGATGGCGATTTCAGACCTGAAGATTAAGATGGTCATGGTTGTCGGTCAATCGTCAAAAATAAAGATCTAAAGTCTAATATTAAATCCAATATTACCCAAACAGTGTGTAAGGTAAGTACAAATCTTAATGCTTAAATTCTGATAGTTAATGACATACTTAATAGTACACTATAATACACTGCGGCTTGTGATTGTAAAACAACACTTGAAGTTACACCGCATGAGTTTCTTTTCAACGAAAAATCAAAATTTTATTTCAAGTTGAAATATTGACTATTTCTAACCTTTTTGGATGAGGTATGAAAGAGTTAATTATGAAGAGTAATGATGAACGGAAAAATAAAAGTGTCCAGGGATGGGAATCGAACCCACAATGTTCTGCTTACCGGGCAGATGCCATGCCCACTAGGCTACCCTGGACGTATTTTTCCGTTCATAAATAATACATAAAGTAACTTATAATACAATATAATTCACTGCGGCTTGGGATTGTAAAACAACACTTGAAGTCAATAATAGTCAATATTTCACCTTGAAATAAAATTTTGATTTTTCGTTGAAAAGAAACTCGTGCGGTGTAACTTCAAGTGTTGTTTTACATACTTAATACAGTAATCCCTCGTTAAGACGAACTCAACGGGAGAACGAAATACCCTTTTCGTCTTAAAAGAATATATACCAAATTCGTATAAACCGAATTCGTATTAGACGAATTGAATTCGTGGTATCCGGGGGTTGTACTTATGTACTACTGATGAGTAAGAAAACTACATTTCTGAGGAATAACGAATAAATTTATTTGAAAACAATATTAATGAAAATATTTTATAATTTTAAGGAACAACAATTATGTATATGTATGTACATAAAGTATTTTATTTTAAAAGACAATATGGATAATATAATCACAATGTAAGGCAATAACATGAGAATATAAGTTTATTTTAAAACACAAATAAAAAAGAACAACAAAAGAAACAACTTACATAATATACTTGGTACATACAATGTTTATGTGTATGCAGCATATGCAGTATGCATAGAGTATCCTATATCTGGGTTTTCTCTGCAGGCTTCAGAAAATCTGTTATAGTTTTTTGGTGGTATTTAATTGGGCACTGTTTCAGACACTCCCTTCTTATTTTATCCAGGTCATCTTCAAAATGAACATCAATATCCGCAGAGGTTTTGGACAGCTTCTGGAGGGTTTCGAGGGCCGCGATTACTTCCCCTCTAGTAGGCATCATTATCTCTTCTTTCACCTCATCGTCTTCTGTTTCTTCTTCTTCTTTTCTTCTAATTCGGGTGAACCGCAAATTTCCAACCCTTCATCCAGGGCAACATACTCCAGGAAAGTCAAAGTCTCAGCTGGGTTTGTAGCTGAAAGGAGTTTGGTCCATTCTTCAGGCTCAAGCATTGTTTCTGGAAGTGAAAACGAATCAGCTGTTTTTTTCCACACCCAATGAGACACTTATTTCTTTAGCCTTTTCTTTGACAAGTGCGCCGGATACAGGAATATTATTTTGTCTACTTTTTTTAAACCATTTTAAAAGCTCATCTTCCACGTCTTGATGGGATGCTTTTCGAAGTCGTTTTGAAGAGCTCGAAGACCCTGAGGCAACAACCGCATCTATTTTTTCTTTGTTTTTTAGAATGGTTGATAATGTGGATTTCGCAATTTGAAAATTTTCGGCAATTTGCGACTTAGATAACACTCCACGTGCAACTTCGTCCAAAAATTTCCTTTTTAAGGCAAGATCAATGTCGCTTTTTTTCGCGGTTTAGATGACATGTTAATGTAGGTTTTTTTATGGAAGCTCAAACAATTCACACTTCGATTATTTAGAATTTAATAATTATCATTTCAAGCGCATTATTTTATATTACAATCAATTAGTCGGTTATAAAAAAAGATATAACAAATAGAAATAAGTCATTTTTCTTCTGAGAGCTCGATTTACACAGATTATTATTCACAGAATATATTTTTATCATTTATATTATATTTAATATTTTTAAATATATGTTTTGTATAAAAATAAGAATAATATAATATTCTGTGAAATTCCGTGAAAGCGTGCGCTCCTTGGCTGCTGGCTGGCAGGGGTCACCATGGCCCCTACATTTATCATTCGAGAAAAACAGCAATACTGGCACAATAGAGTCGAAAATTTCCACTGATTGAGTACATGGAACGACCCCAAGGGGATGGTTTCATAGAAAATGAGTCATCATAACAAACAAAGGACGAATGTTTACACAAAAGACAAAGAGAGCCAATACTTGATATCAACGGCGTTTTTGTTGTTTTAATAGTTTATTGTTTTACTTATAACTCGCCTTTAAAAACATATTAGAATTCGTTTTAACCGATTGATTAGTTCTGCTGGGGGCTAAATTTAATTCGTATTTCGTCATAACCGAATATTTCGTCTTAACCGGCAAAATCTCTTTGGAAAGCATTGAAATTTAACTGGGGAAAAGAAACGGTTCGCGCAAACCGAGAGTTCGTATAATCCGAGTTCGTGATAACGAGGGATTACTGTAGTATGATTTTCAAATTGTTCGAATTTTTCATAGAAGTTAAAAATATTTTTTTTATAATGTATTATTTGATTTTTTTTTCTTAAGTTGATGGGGTAGTCTAAACTGTTGGTTTTCAACTGCAACGACACGGTATCAAATCCCGCTTTGGACATTTTTTCTAATTAGAAAAAAAATGCTCCAATGGCCACTTGCAAAAGTCCAAACCAACCAGCGAGCGCAAGTAACCTAACGGGGCTCTGGTACATTTGTAAGTGTAAAAGTCGAACTCCTTTTCACATGTGTAGACATGTGGTGTACTTACAGTAAAAGCAGTCGCTAACTACCCACAATGATTATCATGGCCTGTACCATGTGTAGACATGTGGTGTACTTACAGTAAAAGCAGTCGCTAACTACTCACCATGATTATAATGGCCTGTACCATGTGTAGACATGTGGTGTACTTACAGTAAAAGCAGTCGCTAACTACCCACCATGATTATCATGGTCTGTACCATGTGTAGACATGTGGTGTACTTACAGTAAAAGCAGTCGCTAACTACCCACCATGATTATCATGGCCTGTACCATGTGTAGACATGTGGTGTACTTACAGTAAAAGCAGTCGCTAACTACCCACCATGATTATAATGGCCTGTACCATGTGTAGACATGTGGTGTACTTACAGTAAAAGCAGTCGCTAACTACCCACCATGATTATCATGGCCTGTACCATGTGTAGACATGTGGTGTACTTACAGTAAAAGCAGTCGCTAACTACTCACCATGATTATAATGGCCTGTACCATGTGTAGACATGTGGTGTACTTACAGTAAAAGCAGTCGCTAACTACCCACCATGATTATAATGGCCTGTACCATGTGTAGACATGTGACAATGACAATGAAAACAAGTTTTATTGACTATTTAGTCAACGATTACACAGTTAACAAGAAATATTTACAATTGTCTGGACCGTCAGGAGCCCAGAGCCAGCTTAAGGTTGGAAATTTTCCTGCAAATAGTGGGATGGCTGTTCCGCGTTCGCACGATAGCAGCGTCAAGAAAGCCCGCGAGAATGTTCCTCTTCTCAGACGGAATTTCGAGGTGATACTCGTCGGGGTATAGAACCGCGAACATAACGTCATCCAGGTCAATCCCCGATTCTAACATGGGCCTTGAGCCGGGTTCAACGATCATTTCGTTGAATATCGTGTCTATGTCCGGCATCAGATCCTTCTGCTTCATCGGGGCAGGTAGTGGAGGCGGTGGTGTTATCATGGCTGTAAATGAATCCTCCTTATGGGGAGCGGGCGGCGCCGGCTTGGCAGGCCGAGGCGCAGGCAGTGCTTCCTCCGTCATTGGATTGTCCTCCTCCATGTCCGTCGGGGCGGGGGGCGGAGGTGTCATCGAAGGAGGTGTCAGTTCCTCCCTGTGGGTAGTGGGCAGCATAGGCTCAGCGGGCCGAGGCGCAGGCAGTGGGGGTGTTGTAGGCACTGCAGCTGGTGTTGTCCTCAGCTCAGCTTTGACTTGCCCGAGGACTTTGTAGAGGTTGCTGGCTGCTCCGGGCCTCAGATCCAATATTTGCCTAATCAGGCCGGCGAGGGCGTCGCACTGCGGAGGCGACAGGAGGGGTCCTTTCCTCTGCGCCTTGGTCCTCGAGGAGAGGAGGTCTAAGACCTCCTCCCGCCCAAGACCAAGGGCGTCCGTCCCAGCGAAGGACACGCTGGGGTGCTTCTCGATGAACGCATCGAGGTCGACTCTTGTTGCGTTCTTTGCCGATGACGTGGAGAACGCAGAGGTCTCCTCCGCGATGGACATCTCCACGTCCGGTGTTGGGGCCGCAGGCTCGCGACTCCCAGGTGTTCGAAGGGACGGAGCAGGGGTCACTGGTGGAGGGGCAGGAGGCGCATCCTCCGCAGGTAAGGCCGAAGGCGCTGGTGGTGATTGCCGGAGTGCTGCAGGTGGATGGAGCGCAGCTCGGCTTGTGGGAGGCACGTCGGAGACCTCCATGGTTGGGCTGGGGGATGCCGGAGGTGGAGGCTGGGCAGATGGTTGTTGAGGCAGCCTAGGCGCAGTCGCTGGTGGGACGCTGGTTGGAGAGGTTGGTGTGGCCGGTCCAGGAGCGGTGGTTCGCCCTGCAAGCAGGGGACAGTTGGCCCTGCGGTGCCCCTGCCCGTGGCATCTGGAGCATTTAATGCCGGAGGACAGGTAAGCGGGCCAGGCCTCGCCTTTGATGGTGATGTTGAGGCGGGTGGGGAGCCTCTCGGTGGTCACTCCCTCGTGGAGGACGATGAACGCCTCACGGCGGCCGTCGGTGTAGGTGTATGGGCCGGCCTTCATCATTTTGGGCGCGATGGATGTAATGCGCCCATAGGGCCCAAGGGCCTTGATGATGGCTGCGTCCTCCACGAAGAAGGGGAGGTTGCCCACCGTTATCCTCTCCGCTCTTTTGCGGAAAGGGAAAGCCCTGAGGAGAGTGCCCTCAACCTCAAGGCCGTTGTTTATGAGGCGCTCGGCGAGGCCCCTGTTGGCTAGTCCCAGGAGTTGGTGGCCGTTAACCTTGGATATCTGGATAATTCCGGCGGTTCCTCCAAGCAGCCTGTCCAGCGCCCTCAGGTAGTGGAAGGGCTGTAGCTCGGGGCCGTGTTCCAAATAGACGCAGTGCTCCTCGGAGGAGGACGCCTGCCGCGCCCGGGCCTCTGTGATATGGACCCTGGTTGTCGGGATCTCCTGTGCCCGGGGTACCGATCGCGCCGAAGATTGCAAACGGCGACTGCCTCTGGCGCCTCTGCTGTTGGAGGATGGTGCAGCGGCTGTAGGCGAATTCGGTGATTCGCGGCGCCTCTTTTTGGTCTTCACGACGGTAAAGTCGTTGTCTGTCCCGGGGTTCATGTCTTCATCATAGTCTGCCCAATTTCTAATAGCAAGGGCAGCGCTATTGAAAGACAAAGTTGCCGCTGAGCCGGACGTGACGTCGACGCGCGCGGCGGCCAGATTTACATTTCCGCCGTCAGCCGGCGGATTTGCATACTCTTGATTGTTAGAGTTTTCTCTATAAAATTCGTTTTTTGCCGAATTCTCGCTACCGGTTGGAGATGGGATGCTGGGCCTTCCAGGCTTTTGTCCAGCAGATCCTGGGCTCCTCGGCAATGCCGAATTCGGCATGTTTAGGGATGCATTATAGCACGCCAGAGGCGAAATTCACGGAGCTCGCGCGACGCGTGGCCGCACGGCCGAGTGTAGACATGTGGTGTACTTACAGTAAAAGCAGTCGCTAACTACTCACCATGATTATAATGGCCTGTACCATGTGTAGACATGTGGTGTACTTACAGTAAAAGCAGTCGCCTACTTCTACCCACCATGATTATAATGGCCTGTACCATGTGTAGACATGTGGTGTACTTACAGTAAAAGCAGTCGCTAACTACCCACCATGATTATAATGGCCTGTACCATGTGTAGACATGTGGTGTACTTACAGTAAAAGCAGTCGCTTACTACCCACCATGATTACAATGGCCTGTACCATGTGTAGACATGTGACAATTAAACAATATTTTTATTGTCATCCCAGACAATCGGTAAACTCCTAAGAGTTAAGAAGGAAGAGTTACAATTTACAGTTCAAAGGCGGTGTCTCAACGAGGGTCGTCTGTACTCAAGCAGGTAATAATTTCCTTAGTGCGGACATACTTTCAAGTACAGAAGGATCGAGTTCCCGAGCGCGCCTGATGGCGGTGCTCGTGAATCCACCGAGGATGTACCTATCCCGAGTGGGTAGGCGCTTGATGAGGGGCTCACTATCCCCGGGGTACAAGACTGCTTTTACGATGTCAACCACGTCGACTTGCGATTGGAACGTGTGCTCCAAGTCGATTTCACGACTCAATTCGTGTATATAATCTCTAAGCGCCTCCCAGCGCTTGTCCATCAAAGCTCTATCCATTTGGGTGGACAGTGGAGGCGGAGGTGTCGCCATGGCCGGTGTCGTCGTGTCCCCATGGGGGACGGGTGGTATTGGCCCAGCGAGCCGAGGCGCAGGCAGTGGAGGTGTAGGCACTGCGGCTGGTGTTGTCCTCAGCTCAGCCTTGACCTGTCCGAGGACTTTGTATAAGTTGCTGCCTGCTCCGGGCTTCAAATCCAATGCCGGCGAGAGCGTCGCCCTGCGGAGGTGACAGGAGGGGTCCATTCCTCTGGGCCTTGGTCCTCCAGGAGAGGAGGTCCAGGACCTCCTCCCGCCCAAGACCAAGGGCGTCCGTCCCAGTCCCAGCAAAGGAAACGCTGGGGTGCCTCTCGATGAACGCATCGAGGTCGATTTTTGTTGCGTTCCTTGCTGCTGACGTGGAGGACGCAGAGGTCTCCTCCACGATGGACATCTCCACGTCCGGTGTTGGGGCCGCAGGCCCGAGGGTCTTCTGGGCGGGCAGAGGGTCACACGGGGCAACGAGGTCCGGCCGAGCGGGAGGCAGCTCTGGGTGTTGTGGATTGGCCGGGCGAGGGCCCACGGGACCCTCAGGCGCCTGCAGGGACGGAGCAGGGGTCACAGGTGGAGGGGCAGAAGGCGTCTCCTCCATAGGAAAGGCTGGGGCCGCTGGTGGAGATGGCCGAGGTGCGGATGAGTGGAGCACAGCTCGGGCCACGGGAGGAGCGCTGCAAACCTCCATGGCTGGATTGGAGGGTGTCGGCGCAGGAGGCTGGGCTGCTGACCGCTGAGGCGGTGCAGGGGTGGTCGGTGGTGGGACGCCAGCAGGAGTGGTCGGTGGGGCCATTCTGGTGTTGTTGGCCAGCCTTGCAAGCAGGGGGCAGATGGCCCTCCGATGCCCTTGTCCGTGGCACCTGGAACACTTGATGCCCGAGGACAGGTACGCAGGCCAGGCTTCGCCTTTGATGTTGATGTCGAGGCGGGTTGGAAGCCTCTCGATGGTGATCCCCTCATGTAGGGTGATGAAGACGTCTCGCCGGCCATCGACGTAGACGTAGGGGCCCGCCTTCATCTGCTTAGGGGCGATGGACGTGACCCGCCCATATGGAGAGAGGGCGTTGATGACAGCGGAGTCTCCTATAAAGAAGGGGAGGTTACCCACTGTAATCCTTTCCGCTCTTTTGCGGAAAGGGAATGCCCTGAGGAGTGTTCCCTCAACCTCGAGGCCCTCACTTATGAGGCGCTCGGCCAGGCCTCCAGTGCCCTAAGGTAGTGGAAGGGATCCAGTTCGGGGCTGTGTTCGATGTACACACAGTGTTCCTCGGAGGAGGACGCCTGCCGCGCCCTGGCTTCCGCGATGTGTGCTCTGGTGACCCTGATCTCCTGGGCCCGCGGCACCGAACCCGCCGATGGTTGAGGTCGGCGAATGGTCCTAGAGCCTCCGGGATTGGAGGATGGTGCAGCCGCTGTAGGCGAATTTGCCGAGCCACGGCGCCTCTTCCTACCCTGGACGAGGGTAAATCCTTCCTCAGCTCCAGGATTCACCTCTTCTGTGATGTCAGCCCAGTTTCTCCGGACTTGAGCAGCGGCGTTAGAAGTTGGAATAGCCGCAAGAGAGAGAGGTCGACCGGCGCGGCAGAATTTGCATCCTGGCTGCCGGCGGAGGGATTTACATAGTTTTGATTTTTTCTCAAAACAATTGGAATTTCGTTCTGCAAATCTTGATTTGCGGATAATTCTGCACATGGTTGTGCTAGTGAGCCGTGCCTTACAGGCTTTTGCTCGGCTTTTGACGGGCTTTCAGCCCATATAAAATTTGTCGCCATCCGCGAAACTTTTCACTCGCCAGAGGCGAAAAACTCAGGAGCTCGCGCGAGGCGTGGCCGCACGGCCGAGTGTAGACCTGTGGTGTACTTACAGTAAAACAGTCGCCAACTACCCACCATGATTATAATGGCTTGTACCATGTATAGACATGTGACAATTGACAATTAAAACAGACTTTATTGACGATCTGGTCAATAGTTACACTCCATCAAGGAAAAATTTACAGAACAGGGGGGGAGCATTTTCCTGAGTATGTGTAGGCCCTCACGCACAAAGGGATCTGAGTTCCGAGCGCGCTTAATGGCAGCGCCGATGATTTCGGTGAGAATGGTTCTCTTCTGAGTGGAGAGGCGCCTGAAGAGAGGTTCCCTATCCTCGGGGAATATAATTGCCTCTACGATGTCACCCTCTGTGACTCCTATATCGGATAAAGGCTCCAAGTAGCGCTCACGGCTTAAGTCATACATTATGTCATTTGCCTGGTCGTAGCAGGCATCAATGAATTCGGTAGACAGTGGAGGTGGAGGTGTCGCGATGTCTGGCGACGTCTTTTCCCCGTGGAGAGCGGGTGGTGTTAGCTTAGCAGGCCAAGGCGCAGGCAGTGTGGGTGTTGGAGGCACTGCTGGTGTTGTCCTGAGCTCAGCCTTGACTTGTCCGAGGACTTTGTAAAGGTTGCTGGCTGCTCCGGGCCTCAGATCCAAGATTTGCCCGATCAGGCCGACGAGGGCGTCGCACTGCGGAGGCGACAGGAGGGGTCCTTTCCTCTGCGCCTTGGTCCTCGAGGAGAGGAGGTCTAAGACCTCCTCCCGCCCAAGACCAAGGGCGTCCGTCTCAGCGAAGGACACGCTGGGGTGCCCCTCGATGAACGCATCGAGGTCGACTCTCGTTGCGTTTTTTGCCGATGACGTGGAGGACGCAAAGGTCTCCTCCACGATGGACATCTCCACGTCCGGTGTTGGGGCCGCAGGCTCGCGACTCCCAGGTGTTCGCAGGGACGAGGCAGGGGTCACTGGTGAAGGGGCAGGAGGCGCATCCTCCGCAGGTAAGGCCGAAGGCGCTGGTGGTGATGGCCGGAGTGCAGCAGGTGGAAGGGGCGCAGCTCGGCTCGCGGGGGCCACGTCGGAGACCTCCATGGTTGAACTGGGGGACGCCGGAGGTGGAGGCTGGGCAGATGGCTGCTGAGGCAGCCTGGGCGCAGTCGCTGGTGGGACGCTGGTGAGAGAGGTTGGTGTGGCCGGTCCAGGAGCGGTGGTTCGCCCTGCAAACGTGGGGCAGTTGGCCCTACGATGTCTTGGCCACGGCACCTGGAACACCTAATCCCGGAGGACAGGTATGCGGGCCAGGCCTCGCCCTTGATTGAGATGTCGAGGCGGGTGGGCAGCCTCTCGATGGTCATTCCCTCGCGGAGGATGATGAACGCCTCTTGGCGGCCGTCGTTGTAGATATATGGGCCAGCCTTCATCAGCTTGGGGGCGATGGATGTTACTCGCCCGAAAGGTGAAAGGGCGCTGATGACGGCTGCATCCCCCACGAAGAAGGGGAGGTTGCCCACCGTAATTCTCTCCGCCCTCTTGCGGAACGGGAAGGCCCTGTGGAGAGTTCCCTCCACCTCGAGGCCCTCAGTGACGAGGCGTTCGGCCAGGCCTCTGTTGGCCAGTCCTACCAGGAAGTGACCGTTCATCTTGGTCATCTGGAAGACATCCCTGGTCCCTCCGAGCATTCTATCAAGGGCCCTCATGTAGTGGTAGGGCTCCAGTTCAGGGCTGCGCTCTATATAGACGCAGTGGTCTTCTGTTGAGGACGTCTGCCGCGCCCGGGCCTCCGCGATGTGAGCCCTGGTTGTCGGGATCTCCTGTGCCCGGGGCACTGATCGCGCCGATTATTGTACTCGGCGACCACTCCTGGCGCGTCCGCTGTTGGAGGATGGTGTAGCGGCCGTAGGCGTATTCGACGATTCGCGGCGCCTCTTCTTAGTTTTCACGACGGTGAAGTCGTCGTCTGTCCCGGGGTTCACGACTTCGTCACAATCTGCCCAGTTTCTAATGGCAAGGGCAGCGCCGTTAGATGACGATGTATAGACATGTGGTGTACTTACAGTAAAAGCAGTCGCTAACTACCCACCATGATTATAATGGCCTGTACCATGTGTAGACATGTGGTGTACTTACAGTAAAAGCAGTCACAAATACCCACCATGATTATCATGGCCTGTACCATGTGTAGACATGTGACAATTTTGACAATTAAATAGACTTTATTGACAATCTAGTCAATAATTACACTCCTTCAAGAGTTAATGGGAAATATTTACAGTCTTCTTGATTCTGTCAGGAGCGCAGAGCCAGCCTGAGCTCGGACAATCCCCTTTGGATAATAGGGTGGCAGTCGCGAGTGTGCTCAGCGACTGTGCCGATAAACTTGGTGAGAATGTGTTTATGTCTTCGTGATAGATGCTTGAGAAGTCGCTCCCTATTCTCGGGCCAAATGACCGAAAATGGGATCTCGATATCTTCTAGTCCATTCTCGAATAGGGGCTTTAAGGCTTGTTCCCAATTTAGTTTCTCGAGGATTTTACATAAATGATCCTTGCACGCAAACTCTAGCTCTTCCTGCTCCTCCTGGGTCAACGGGGGACGCGTTGGAAGCTTAGGTGTTACGAAGTCTGGGGTTGACTCCTCCCTGTGGGGATTAGGCGGCGTCGGCTCAGCAGGCTGAGGCGCAGTGTGGGCCGTGAGGCCATTACTTGGCTTCTCCCGAGATGGGGCGGGGGGCGCTGGTGCTGGAGTTGAAACATCCATAGGTAGAGCCATGGGTGCCGGTGGAGGTTGTCCAGGCACGGCAGGCTGATGAGACGCAGCTGGTGCCGCAGGAATAACGCCAAAAACCTCCATGTCTGGATCTGGAGGCGGTGGCGCAGGAGACGCGGCTGATGCCTGTCGAGGCAGCTCAGGCGCGGTCATCTGTGGGATATTGGTGGTGGAGGATGGAGAAGTCCGTCTGGGGCCGGTAGACTGCCCAATGAACAGGGGGCAGTTAGCTCTTCTATGTCCTCGGCCTCGGCATCTAGAGCACCTGATCCCGGAGGTCAGGTACATAGGCCAGGCCTCACCTTTTATTCTTATATCGAGGCGGGCAGGGAGCGACTCGATGTTGATTCCGTCATGTGGGACAATATACGCCTCTCGGCGGCCGTCGGTGTAGACGTATTTATCAGCTTTTAGCTGTTTGGGGACGATGGAAGTGACCCGCCCATAAGGTAAAAGGGCGTCGATGACTGAAGCATCCTTCACAAAGAAGGGGAGGTTGCTTATGGTTATTCTTGCCGCTCTTCTGTAGAAGGGGAAGGTCTTGAGGGACATGCCCTCAACCTCGAGGCCTTCATTAATCAGGCGCACCGCCAGGGTCTTGTTGGAAAGTCCCAACAGCAGGTGCCCATTCACTTTCGCGATCTGGACGACGTCACTGGTCCCTCCGACCATTTCATCGATCGCCTTGAGATAATGGTAAGGCTCGAGTTCAGGGCAGTGCTGAATATAGAGACACTGCTCCTCAGTAGAAGACGCCTGCCGCGCCCTGGCCTCCACGATGTGTGTTCTCGTGGTCTTGATTTCCTGTGCCCGAGGCACCCTTTCTGCCGATGATCGTTGACGGCGATTGGTTCCAGAGCGTCGGGCGTTGCTGGAATGTGCGGGTGCTGCAGGCGATTCCGCCGAGCCGCGGCGTCTCTTTTTGCCTTGGACGATGGTGAAGCCGTCCTCGGATGCAGGATTCACATCCTTTGAAGAATTCGCCCAGCTTCGTTGGGCTTTGATGGCGCCGTTAAAAGGCGTATCTTTCGCAAAGTCGGACGACGTCGACGAATTTGCATCTTTACCGCCAGCCGGCGAATTTGCAAAATTCTCAATTGTTCTTAAATTATTAGAGCATTTTCTCTGCAAATCGAAATTTGCAGATTTCTCCGCACAGGGATGAGCTTTTTGGCCGTGCCTACCAGGCATTTGTTCGGCGTTGAATGGGCTATCCGCCCATACCAATTTCGTCGCAATCCGCGACATTTTTCCCCTCGCCAGAGGCGAAAAACTCAGGAGCTCGCGCGACGCGTGGCCGCACGGCCGTGTGTAGACATGTGGTGTACTTACAGTAAAAGCAGTCACTAACTACCCACCATAATTATCATGGCCTGTACCATGTGTAGACATGTGGTGTACTTACAGTAAAAGCAGTCGCTAACTACCCACCATGATTATCATGGCCTGTACCATGTGTAGACATGTGAAATGAAATGAAAAACATATTTATTGACAGCTCAGTCAATTGTTACACTCCGGAGAGTTAGGCAGTTAAATATTTACAATTTAAATATTCACATCAGGAGGTGCCCCTGCCAAGGGTAATCTGGACTCCGTCAGGGGAGTAACATCCTCCTGAGCGCATACAAGCCCTCACGTACAAAGGGATCTGAGTCCCGAGCGCGCTCAATTGCAGCACTGATGATTTCGGTGATAAGGTTTTTCTTCTGGGTGGAACAGGTCCTGAGGAGAGGCTCTCTGTCCTCGGGGTATATGACCGCATCCGTGATGTCACCCTCTGTGATTCCCAAATCAGTCAAGGGCCCCGAGTAGCGTTCATTGCACAATTTATATATTATATCAGCTGCTTCATCCCAGCGCTTCGACGTCAGATCCTCCTCCACTTGAAACAGAGGAGATGGAGATGTCGCCATGGCCGGTGTTGTCATTTTCCCATGGGGTGCGGGCGGTGTTGGCTCGGCAGGCCGAGGCGCAGGCAGTGGGGGTGTTGGAGGCACTGCTGGTGTTGTCCTGAGCTCAGCCCTGACTTGTCCGAGGACCTTGTAAAGGTTGCTGGCTGCTCCGGGCCTTAGATCTAAGATTTGCCCGATCAGGCCGGCGAGGGCGTCGCACCGCGGAGGCGACAGGAGGGGTCCCTTCCTCTGCGCTTTGGTCCTCGAGGAGAGGAGGTCTAAGACCTCCTCCCGCCCAAGACCAAGGGCGTCCGTTCCAGCGAAGGAAACGCTGGGGTGCTTCTCGATGAACGCATCGAGGTCGACTCTTGTTGCGTTCTTTGCCGATGATGTGGAGGACGCAGAGGTCTCCTCCACGATGGACATCTCCACGTCCGGTGTTGGGGCTGCAGACCCGAGGGTCCTCTGGACGGGACCCCCAGGCGCCTGCAGGGACGGAGCAGGGGTCACAGGTGGAGGGGTAGAAGGCGCCTCCTCCATAGGTACGGCCGGGGCTACCGGCGGAGATGGCCGAGGTGCTGTAGATGTAGTTACAGCTCGGGCCGCAGGAGAAGTGCCGGGTGTCTCCCTGGCTGGACTGGAGGACGCCGGTGTAGGAGGCTGGGCCGCTGACCTCTGAGGCGGTGCAGAGGTGGTTGTTGATGGGACGGCGGCAGGAGTGGTTGGTGGGGCCAATCTGGTGTTGTTAGCTAGCCCTGCAAGCAGGGGGCAGTTGGCCCTGCGATGTCCTTGGCCACGGCACCTGGAGCACCTAATCCCGGAGGACAGGTATGCGGGCCAGGCCTCGCCTTTGATGGTGATGTCGAGGCGGGTGGGCAGCCTCTCGATGGTCATTCCTTCGCGGAAGATGATAAACGCCTCTCGGCGGCCGTCGTTGTAGATGTATGGGCCAGCCTTCATCAGCTTGGGGGCGATAGATGTGACCCGCCCAAAAGATGAAAGGGCGCTGATGACGGCTGCATCCCCCACGAAGAAGGGGAGGTTGCCCACTGTAATTCGCTCCGCCCTCTTGCGGAACGGGAAGGCCCTGTGGAGTGTTCCCTCCACCTCGAGGCCCTCGTTGACGAGGCGCTCGGCCATGCCTCTGTTTGCCAGTCCCACCAGGAAGTGGCCGTTCATCTTGGTCACTTGGAAGACCTCCCTGGTGCTCCCAAACATTCGATCTATGGCCCTGATGTAATGGTAGGGCTCCAGTTCAGGGCTGCGCTCTACATAGACGCAGTGGTCTTCTGTTGAGGACGCCTGCCGCGCCCTGGCCTCCGCGATGTGCGCTCGGGTGGTCCTGATTTCTTCCGCCCGCGGTGCCCATCCCGTGGATGATCGCGGCCGGCGAATGGCTCCTGCGCCTCTGATGTTAGAGGAAGGTGCAGCCGCCGCAGGTGATTCCGCCGAGCCACGGCGTCTTTTCTTTCTTTGGACAGTGATGAAAGGGTCCTCAGATTCGTGATTGTTGTCCTCCGCTAAGTCTGCCCAGCTTCTAATGGCTTGGGCAGCGGCCTCGGAAAACGAGGCAGTAAAGAAGTCGGTCGGCGTGGCCGGATTTGCATGATATCCGCCGGCGGGCGGATTTGCATAGTTTTGACTTTTGTTGAAGAGATTTGAAGTTTTCTTCTGAAAATCTTCTTTCTTAGATAGTTCAGCACATGGTTGTGCTTTTGCGCCGTGCCTTACAGGCTTTTGCTCGGCGTTTGAAGGGCTTTCAGCCCGTATAAGATTTGTCGCCATCCGCGACACTTTTCGCCCGCCAGAGGCGAAAAACTCAGGAGCTCGCGCGACGCGCGGCCGCACGGCCGAGTGTAGACATGTGGTGTACTTACAGTAAAAGCAGTCGCTAACTACCCACCATAATTATCATGACCTGTACCATGTGTAGACATGTGGTGTACTTACAGTAAAAGCAGTCGCTAACTACCCACCGTGATTATCATGGCCTGTACGTTTACTAGGGATATTAAAAAAAATATTGAGATCGTTTCTTACTATTCTTAGTAATTTTGTTTCTGATAACCTATGAAAATAAAAATAGAAAAAGGTCAGGAGGTGATATAAAAATTGATTATTTAAATATCTGAATATATATGAAAATTGCGTGTGTGTGTTTTTTAAAATCTAGATTGGGTTAGAGTGGTTTGAGATGAATTGTCTGTGTTACCCTAGGGCCTTTCGGTAAAGCTAGGGACTTATGAAACCCATTTTATCTTGTTGACTCACCAACCGTTTGGTTTACTATGCTCTTTGGAATCTATCTACCATTTGTAAATATGTGATTTCCTGTCTCGTTCTGTCTACATTGGTTAGTAATGTATTGATTATATATATACTAGCCGAATGACCCGGGCAACGCCCGTGTTTTACCCGATTGAATGTTTTTATTCAAATACTATTTGTTACAATTATAAATTGGAGCCGTGGATGTCACTCTTGTGAAACGTCCCGCTCCAAACTTTACATGTACATTAGGTCAGCTGGTATTACCCCTCATTTTCACCGCTAGAGGCGCGAGCGAATTGACTTTTTGTAAATATACATAATTATAAAGATAGAAGCTTCTATAGAAGATAATGATCATAATGATGATGCGCGCGCATCCGTGACAGCGATGAGGAATTGAGGAGGAAAGACGGTCGTGACTATATATGTTGATAATAATAATAATAATAATATAATAATAATAATAATTATTATCATTAGATAATGATAATGATCATAATGATGATGCGCGCGCATCCGTGACATGAGGAATTGACGGTGGAAAGACGGTCGTGACTATATATGTTGATATATATATATATATACACACATTCATGGACACTACTTATTGAAGTGGATACTCTTTGCTGTCGATGGTCGTCTGTTTTATTTAAGGAGACAGAGTTTGTTTACGCTTGGTTATCTCGTCTTCAATAAAGGTCACTGTAATATCTTTCAAAGTTATTGTCTCAATCCCGATATACATGCTAAAAGGTACAACTTCCTTAAGTTTTGTCCATGAGTGTATACACACTTGGTTATCTCGTGTGTCTTCAATAAAGGTCACTGTAATATCTTTCAGAGTTATTGTCTCAATCCCTATATACATGCTAAAAGGTACGACTTCCTTAAGTTTTGTCCATGAGTGTATACACACTTGGTTATCTCGTGTGTCTTCAATAAAGGTCACTGTAATATCTTTCAGAGTTATTGTCTCAATCCCGATATACATGCTAAAAGGTACAAATTCCTTAAGTTTTGTCCATGAGTGTATACACACTTGGTTATCTCGTGTATCTTCAATAAAGGTCACTGTAATATCATTCAGAGTTATTGTCTCAATCCTGATAAACATGCCAAAAGGTACAACTTCCTTAAGTTTTGTACATGAGTGTATACACACTTGGTTATCTCGTGTGTCTTCAATAAAGGTCACTCTAATATCTTTCAGAGTTATTGTCTCAATCCCGATATACACGCTAAAAGGTACAACTTCCTTAAGTTTTGTCCATGAGTATATACACACTTGGTTATCTCGTGTGTCTTCAATAAAGTTCACTGTAATATCTTTCACAGTTATTGTCTCAATCCCGATATAGATGCTAAAAGGTACAACTTCCTTAAGTATTGTCCATGAGTGTATACACACTTGGTTATCTCGTGTGTCTTCAATAAAGGCCATCTAATATCTTTCAGAGTTATTGTCTCAATCCCGATATACATGCTAAAAGGTACGACTTCCTTAAGTTTTGTCCATGAGTGTATACACACTTGGTTATCTCGTGTGTCTTCAATAAAGGCCATCTAATATCTTTCAGAGTTATTGTCTCAATCCCGATATACATGCTAAAAGGTACAAATTCCTTAAGTTTTGTCCATGAGTGTATACACACTTTGTTATCTCGTGTATCTTCAATAAAGGTCACTGTAATATCTTTCAGAGTTATTGTCTCAATCCCGATATACATGCTAAAAGGTACAACTTCCTTAAGTGTTGTCCATAAGTGTATACACACTTGGTTATCTCGTGTGTCTTCAATAAAGTTCACTGTAATATCTTTCAGAGTTATTGTCTCAATCCCGATATACATGCTAAAAGGTACAACTTCCCTAAGTTTTGTCCATGAGTGTATACACACTTGGTTATCTCGTTTGTCTTCAATAAGAGAGTTATTGTCTCAATCCCGATATACATCTATACCTTGTATCTATGAACAACGTTGCTTGCCACGTTATAAATATCAACCCGAGCAGACTATCCTAGAAGCAGTCGGCTGCCAATCAAGACCAAAAGATAAGTTTTATATAAGTGTTGGCGGCGTGGCAATGGCGTATCTTCTGATAGGAAAGACGTATCTCTGGACACAGCAAATGGCGCTGTGGAAAGTTTTACGTCTTAGCTAAGGCAATCACAGAAGAAAACATAAACATCAAGTTACATATGACCAACATCTTCTATATTTACACTTTTTTTTATTTGCTTATCCCTAGTACACATGGTACAGGCCATTATAATCATGGTGGGTAGAAGTTAGCGACTGCTTTTACTGTAAGTGCACCACATGTCTACACATGGTACAGGCCATTATAATCCTGGTGTGTAGTTAGAGACTGCTTTTACTGTAAGTACACCACATGTCTACACTCGGCCGTGCGGCCACGCGTCGCGCGAGCTCCTGAGTTTTTCGCCTCTGGCGGGCGAAAAGTGTCGCGGATGGCGACAAATTTTATACGGGCTAAAAGCCCGTCAAAAGCCGAGCAAAAGCCTGTAAGGCACGGCTCACTAGCACATCCATGTGCAGAATTATCCGCAAATCAAGATTTGCAGAACGAAATTCCAATAGTTTTGAGAAAAAATCAAAACTATGTAAATCCGCCCGCCGGCGGCCAGGATGCAAATTTTGCCGCGCCTGTCGACCTCTCTCTTGCGGCTATTCCAACTTCTAACGCCGCTGCTCAAGTCCGGAGAAACTGGGCTGACATCACAGAAGAGGTGAATCCTGGAGCTGAGGAAGGATTTACCCTCGCCCAGGGTAGGAAGAGACGCCGTGGCTCGGGGAATTCAACTACGACGGCTGCACCCTCCTCCAATGCCGGAGCTTCCAGGACCATTCGCCGACCTCAATCATCGGCGGGATCAGTGCCCCGAGCCCAAGAAATCAGGGCAACCAGGGTCACATCGCGGATGCCAGGGCGCGGCATGCGTCCTCTTCCGAGGAACACTGTGTGTACATCGAACACAGCCCCGAACTTGAGCCCTTCCACTACCTTAGGGCTTTGGATAGGAAACTCGGAGGAACCGCCGGAGTCATCCAGATCACCAAGGTGAACGGCCACCAGCTACTGGGACTAACCAACAGAGGCCTGGCCGAGCGCCTCATAAGTGAGGGCCTCGAGGTTGAGGGAACACTCCTCAGGGCATTCCCTTTCCGCAAAAGAGCGGAAAGGATTACAGTGGGTAACCTCCCCTTCTTTGTAGCGGACTCTGCTGTCATCACCGCCCTCTCTCCATTTGGGCGGGTTACGTCCATCGCCCCTAAGCAGATGAAGGCGGGCCCCTACGTCTACGTCGATGGCCGGCGTGACGTCTTCATCACCCTACATGAGGGGATCACCATCGAGAGGCTTCCAACCCGCCTCGACATCAACATCAAAGGCCAAGCCTGGCCTGCGTACCTATCCTCGGGCATCAGGTGTTCCAGGTGCCACGGACAAGGGCATCGGAGGGCCATCTGCCCCCTGCTTGCAGGGCTGGCCAACAACACCAGAATGGCCCCACCAACCACTCCTGCTGGCGTCCCACCACCGACCACCTCTGCACCGCCTCAGCGCGCTCCTCCCATGAACCGAGCTGTGCTCCATCCATCCGCTCCTCGGCCATCTCCACCAGCGGCCCCAGCCTTACCTATGGAGGAAACGCCATCTGCCCCTCCACCTGTGATCCCTGCTCCGTCCCTGCAGGCGCCTGAGGGTTCCGTGGGCCCTAGCTCGGCCAATTCACAACACCCAGAGCCGCCTCCCGCTCGGCCGGACTTCGTTGCCCCGCGTGACCCTCTGCCCGCCCAGAAGACCCTCGGACCTGCGGCCCCAACACCGGACGTGGAGATGTCCATCGGGGAGGAGACCTCTGCGTCCTCCACGTCATTAGCAAAGAACGCAACGAGAGTCGACCTCGATGCGTTCATCGAGAGGCACCCCAGCGTGTCCTTCGCTGGGACGGACGCCCTTGGTCTTGGGCAGGAGGAGGTCTTAGACCTCCTCTCCTCGAAGACCAAGGCGCAGAGGAAAGGACCCTTCCTGTCGCCTCTGCAGTGCGACGCCCTCGCCAGCCTGATCGGGCAAATCTTAGATCTGAGGCCCGGAGCAGCCAGCAACCTGTACAAAGTCCTCGGACAAGTCAAGGCTGAGCTCAGGACAACACCAGCAGTGCCTCCAACACCCACACTGCCTGCGCCTTGGCCTGCTAAGCCAACACCACCCGCTCTCCACGGGGAAAAGACGTCGCCGGACATCGCGACACCTCCACCTCCACTGTCTACCGAATTCATTGATGCCTGCTACGACCAGGCAAATGACATAATTTATGAATTAAGCCGTGAGCGCTACTCGGAGCCTTTATCCGATATAGGAGTCACAGAGGGTGACATCGTTGAGGCGATTATTTTCCCCGAGGATAGATAACCTCTCTTCAGGCGCCTCTCCACTCAGAAGAGAACCACTCTTGCCGAGATCATCCGCGCTGCATCTGAGTGCGCTCGGAACTCAGATCCCTTTGTGCGTGAGGGCCTACGCATACTCAGCGAAATGCTCCCCCCCCCTAATCTGTAAATTTTCCCTAACTCTTGATTGAGTGTAACTATTGACAGAGATCGTCAATAAAGTCTGTTTTAATTGTCACATGTCTAAACTCGGCCGTGCGGCCACGCATCGCGCGAGCTCCGTGTTTTTCGCCTCTGGCGGGCGGTAAAATGCATTTAGGCATGTCGAGTTCGGCATCGCCAGGGAGCTCGGGATCTGCTGAACAAGAGCCTGGAAGGCCCAGCATCCCAGCTCCTACTGGTGGGAGGATTTAAAGCGAAAACGGAAATCAGAAAATAATCTTAAAAGAAAACTCAGAAAATCGAGTTTATGCAAATCCGCCGGCAGGCGTTAAAGATGTAAATCTGGCTGCCGCGCGTGACGTCACGCTCAACTTGCCGGCCGGTACGTCATCCAACGGCGCTTGGGAAACTGGGCGGACTGCATTGAAAATTTGAGCCCCGGAGCGGAAGACGACTTTAACGTCGTGAAAACCAAGAAGAGGCGCCGCGAATCATCAAATTCGCCTACAGCCGCTGCACCATCCTCCAACAGCGGAGGCGCCAGGAGCAGTCGCCGATTGCATTCATCGGCGCGATCGGTACCCCGGGCACAGGAGATCCCGACAACCAGGACCCATATCACAGAGGCCCGGGCGAGGCAGGCGTCCTCCTCCGAGGAGCACTGCGTCTACCTGGAACACGGCCCCGAGCTACAGCCCTTCCACTACCTGAGGGCGCTGGACAGGCTGCTTGGAGGTACCGCCGGAATTATCCAGATCTCCAAGGTAAACGGCCACCAACTCCTGGGACTGGCCAACAGGTGCCTCGCCGAGCGCCTCATAAACAACGGCCTTGAGGTTGAGGGCACTCTCCTCAGGGCTTTCCCTTTCCGCAAAAGAGCGGAGAGGATAACGGTGGGCAACCTCCCCTTCTTCGTGGAGGACTCAGCCATCATCAAGGCCCTTGGGCCCTATTGGCGCATTACATCCATCGCGCCCAAAATGATGAAGGCCGGCCCATACACCTACACCGACGGCCGCCGTGAGGCGTTCATCGTCCTCAACGAGGGAGTGACCACCGAGAGGCTCCCCACCCGCCTCAACATCACCATCAAAGGCGAGGCCTGGCCCGCTTACCTGTCCTCCGGCATTAAGTGCTCCAGATGCCACGGGCAGGGGCACCGCAGGGCCAACTGTCCCCTTATTGCAGGGCGAACCACCGCTCCTGGACCGGCCACACCAACCTCTCCAACCAGCGTCCCACCAGCGACTGCGCCTAGGCTGCCTCAACAACCATCTGCCCAGCCTCCACCTCCGGCATCCCCCAGCCCAACCATGGAGGTCTCCGACGTGCCTCCCACAAGCCGAGCTGCGCTCCATCCAGCTGCAGCACTCCGGCAACCACCACCAGCGCCTTCGGCCTTACCTGCGGAGGATGCGCCTCCTGCCCCTCCACCAGTGACCCCTGCTCCGTCCCTGCGAACACCTGGGAGTCGCGAGCCTGCGGCCCCAACACCGGACATGGAGATGTCCATCGTGGAGGAGACCTCTGCGTCCTCCACATCATCAGCAAAGAACGCAACGTGAATCGACCTCGATGCGTTCATCGAGAGGCACCCCAGCGTATCCTTCGCTGAGACGGACGCCCTTGGTCTTGGGCGGGAGGAGGTCCTGGACCTCCACTCCTCGAGGTCCAGAGCGCAGAGGAATGGACCCCTCCTGCCGCCTCCGCAGTGCAACGCCCTAGCCGGACTTATCAGGCAAATCTTAGATCTGAGGCCCGGAGCAGCCAGCAATCTCTACAAAGTGCTCGGACAGGTCAAAGCTGAGCTGAGGACAACACCAGCCGCAGTGCCTACACCTCCACCGCCTGCGCCTCGGCCTGCTGAGACAACATCACCCGCTCTCGACGGGGAAAGGACGTCGCCGGACATCGCGACACCTCCACCTCCTCTGTCTACCCAATTCATAGATGCCTGCTACGACCAGGCGATATCATATTGTTGCACCAGGTTGCGGCTTGGCAGACTCTTCAGCCTTGACAAAGTCAATTCCAATTCTTTCGAAAGGAAAGTTGGCTGGGGGGATGGGCTGTAGTAGTCCAGAAGGTAATTGGTTTGAGCCTTTCCTACTTTGGCAAAGGTGACACGTCTTAACGAATTCTGAGACATCCTTTAGCATGGATGGCCAAAAGTATTTACTTTTTATTCGGTACATGGTTCTGGCGACGCCCAGATGGCCATTCGACATATGATTGTGATATTCTTTCATAATTTCTCTCTTTTTCTTCTCTGGAACCACAAGCAACCACGCCCTGCCTTCAGGGTTCGGGTTTTTCTTAAAGAGGCATCCATCTTCTTATTTAAAGTTTTGCGCAATTGATCGCCTGCTTCCATTAAGGTTTTTCTTAACACTTTCGATAAATTTATCCTCTTCGTCTGTTATTTGATTTAAAAATAGCCTTTAAAAATCCTCATCCCAATCAGTTTCTGGTAAGGGTCCCCTAGATAAGCCATCGGCGTCCAGATGCTTCTTTCCTGATTTATGTATTATATCGAAGTCATATTCTTGAATTTTCAATGCCCATCTTGCCAATCGACCTGTTGGATCCTTCAAGTTTTTGAGCCAGCATAAGGCGTGATGGTCTGTTACTATTTTAAAGTGTCTTCCATAAAGGTAGGGTCGTAATTTTGACATTGACCAGACAACGGCCAGACATTCTTTTTCAGTGGTTGAATAATTTTGCTCCGCTTTACTTAGGGTACGACTCAAATATGAGATCACCTTCTCTTCCCCACCGATGTCTTGGACAAGAGTTGCACCTATGCCGATGTTGGACGCATCAGTATGAATATAAGTAGGCGCATTTGGATTGAAGTGCCCTAAGATTGGTGGACTTAATAGTGCTGTTTTTAGGGTTTGAAACGCTTCCTCTTGCCTTTCTGTCCAGGTAAATGATACACTTTTTTAAATAAGGTTGGTCAAAGGGTCAGCAATTTTTGAGAAATCTTTGATAAATTTTCTATAATATGAGCACATTCCCAAAAATGATTGTACTTCTTTGACCTTTGTGGGCCGAAGAAAATTTCTGATAGCTTTGATGTTATGTTCCGCGGGTTTTATACCATGTTTGCTCGTTATATAGCCGAGAATCTCCAATTCTTCAAAAACAAATCGACATTTTTTGTCGTTTAATCTTAAATTAGATTCACGAAAACATCTAAAAACAGCTTCGAGTCTTTTGAGGTGCGTTGGAAAATCCGGGCTATATATGATAACATCATCCAGATAACACAAACAAATTTGCCATCTCAGATTTCCAAGCATATTCTCCATATTTCTCTCAAAGGTAGCAGGCGCGTTACAAAGTCCAAAAGGCATCACGTTGAATTCATATAATCCATGCGCTGTAGTGAAAGCTGTTTTCTCTTTGTCTCTTTCTTCGACTTCAACTTGCCAATATCCAGATCTGAGGTCTATTGCTGAGAAGTGTGTAGATCCTTGGAGAGTATCCATAACTTCGTCTATTCTAGGGATCGGATAGACATCTTTTACTGTCACATTATTCAGTTTTCTGTAGTCCACACAAAATCTGTATTTACCATCTCGCTTCTTGACCAATATCACTGGAAAAGACCAGGGACTAAAAGATGGCCTAATTATGCCTTCTGTAAGCATCTCGTCAATTTGCTCTTTTATAATATCTCGCTCTTTAACACTTACCCTGTAAGGCTTGTGTTTAATTGGCTTCGCGTCTTCTGTGTCTATCCGATGTTTTGCCAAATTGGTTCTCCCTAATCTCGACGAAAACAGATCTCCATACCTTTCTAAAACTTGTTTTAACTCCTTCTGTTCCTTTGGTGAAAGATTTTCGTTTATTTGGAATCTAGGTTCTTCGTTCTCTTCTACCTCTCTTTCTCGATTCACATTTATTTTCGCTGGACTACTTCCAAAAGCCAATGTTTGGTTTTTCATTATTTTTAACGGTCGAGGATACGGATTAGTTATCCAGATGTGTGTTTCCCTATTTATAACATTGATCAAGCTTCTTGCTAGACGAAGTCCATTTGTTTGAAACATTTTGCTGCTCTCCTCGATAATATATTCCCCATCCTCTGTTTCTACCAAAGCCTCGATCAGTTTAATGGAACATTCCGGTACAATGGAATCCTTGGCACTCTTTATTTTCAACATTTCAAAATTGCTTTCGTCATGATTATTCGTCAAATCGTATTTTATAGTTTCTTGCTTACAATCTATTTTCGCGTTCATTTTCTTAAGGAAATCTCTTCCAAGAATTAATGTCCGTAAATGCGTTTTCAATATCACAAATTTGTGTGATAATGTTTCGTCATCAATTTTTATATTTAAAAATATACTTCCTACCATGTCTAATTTTTTTCCATCGGGTCCTGCACAAGTTTTTGCGAGTTTATTTATAACATGGCCTGTGTTAAGAGCTGTACTAAGGTCGACCACTGAAAGATCAGCGCCTGTATCAATCAAAGCTTCGCAGATACCGATTCTATCCACGTTAATGTTCATTTTATATTTGGGGTCCAACTTTTTAATTCCATTTATGGTCGACTTGCTTTGATTGACGGACTCAGGCGCGATGCTTAGTTTAAATCTTCTAATGCGGCATATCTATTCCTTGTAGGGATACTCGAGTACGGGCTATTACTTACGTCAGCGTAGAGCAGAGGTCTCGACTTCTCAGTTCCATTATCCATTCGGATTTCTTCTTCGACCTTGTCTTGTGTAACTATGGGGTCCTCTTCCACAATTCTTACAAACCTGACTCTGCAATACCGCGCTACGTGTCCTGGATTGTTACATTTGAAACATATTGGTCTCCCGTCTTCTGTCCTATTCCTGTTTGAATTTGGACTCTTATTGTATGTCTTACTTGGGTAAACCTGCTTTGGCTCAGGATTGGGAGTGTAAGGTCGTCTAGGGGCAGATACCTGGGGCAGAGGCTTGTTCTGGTAGTACCTCGGAGTGGGGGCCTGGGGCTTGGAGGTGTTCTGGTAGTACCTCGGAGCGGGGGCCTGGGGCTTGGAGGTGTTCTGGTATGGTCTTCTGAACGACGGAGCGTTCTTCCATTGCTCTTGATGATGGGGACGAGGAGAGCGTGGTCCATTATAAAGAGCTTTTGATTTTTCTACACGTTCTTGGTAATTATTTTCGAATAAATCCAGCTTTTTACAAATTTCAAGAAGTTCATTGGTATTTTTAGGAGGGTTTAGGTGAAGGGCAAAAGAGTATTCTTTCTTTAACCCTCCAATAACCCAGTTTATTTTAGTCTCTTCTTCCATTTGGGGGTCGACCTTGTTGCACAGTACAAGGATATCCTCTGCGAACCTGATTGCAGGTTCATTCCACTGTTGTATCCTGTTTAATCTCATCCTCATTTCTTCTTTGTTGGCGTCTGAGGCAAAATCCTCAATTAGGCGGCTCTTGAAATTTTCCCAGCTGGTGAAACTTACTTTGTGTAGGTTCAGCCAGGTTTTGGCGCTACCAATCATATTCATGGCAGCATAACGGGAGATAATGTAGTCTGCCCAATGGTACAGGAAGCCAATTTCTTCAAGAGATTCAATCCATGGGCGAGGGTCTTCTGTTCCATCATACTTGTGGATGTCGATGTTGGGATTCAGGACAACTGGGTCGGAACTAGCATCTCCACCAATTGTTGCACCAGGTTGCGGCTTGGCAGACTCTTCAGCCTTGATTCTCTCCTGTGCTGGGTCTTGCATCTTACTAGAGCGGGTTTCAACCATCCTACAAATTTATAAAAGGGAATAATGAGATAAGTCTACTTTAAGTAGCCTCCAGAATAATCTATTTATTTTCACACATCAAAGAGAGCAGTGAAGTTACAGTGTACCTAAATACAAATGATGATAATCTAAATAATCTGTTTTAAATAAATATCATAGAATATTTTATATAAAAATAAATAAATAAATATATAATTTAAATTTCAAATATATTAAAAATAATATAAGAAATACGCCATTAATCATGATGTAACAATATATGCGTTGAGCCGTGAGCGCTTCTCGGAGCCCTTATCCAACATAGGAGTCACAGAGGGTAACATCGTGGAGGCGATTATTTTCCCCGAGGATAGAGAACCTCTCTTCAGGCGCCTCTCCACTCAGAAGAGAACCACTCTTGCCGAGATCATCAGCGCTGCATCTGAGTGCGCTCGGAACTCAGATCCCTTTGTGCGTGAAGGCCTACGCATACTCAGCGATATGCCCCCCCCCCCCCCCCTAATCTGTAAATTTTCCCTAACTCTTGATTGAGTGTAATTATTAACTAGATCGTCAATAAAGTCTGTTTTAATTGTCAAAAATTGTCACCACATGTCTACACTCGGCCGTGCGGCCACGCGTCGCGCGAGCTCCGGGATTTACGCCTCTGGCGAGCTATGATATGTCTCTAGACATGCCGAATTCGGCATCACCAGGAAGCCCAGGTTCTGCTGGACAAATGCCTGGAAGGCCCAGCATCCAATCTCCAACTGGTGGGAAGATATCAAAGAAAAACGGATATCAGAAAGAAATCTCTAAAGTAAACTCAGAACATCAAGAGTATGTAAATCCGCCGGCAGGCGTTAGAGATCCAAATCTGGCCGCCGCGCGTGATGACGTCACGGCGCCGCTGACTGCTGCCTCGTGCAGCGCTACAATAGCCAATCCGGCCTCGCTTAGCTGGGGTGATTCCGAGATGGCAGAAATGGGCACCAACGACGGTTATACCACCGTTAGAACCAAGAAAAGGCGCCGCGACTCGCCGGTTCTGCCTGCCATAGCCGCGCAGTCCAACAGCGCTGGAGCTTCGCGCCGACAGCGACCGTCGACGGGACGGATGCCCCAGGTCCAGGAGATCAGGACCACGAGGGCACACGTCATGGTGGCCAGGGCTCACCAGGCGTCCTGCACCGAGGAGCAGTGCTGTACCTCGAGTACTGCCCGGAATACCAGACCTACCAGTACATGAAGGCTATGGAAAAGGTGGTCGGAGGTACAAGAAACATTGTCCAGTTCACTAAGGTGAACGGGCAATACTTGGTCGGACTCGCCAACAGATCCCTGGCGGAGCGCCTAGTTCGAGAGGGCCTCGAGATCGATGGAACCCTTCTCAAGACCTTCCCCTTCAGGAGGAATTCAATCAGAATAACGATTGGGAACCTGCCCTTCTTTGTGGGAGACGCCGCCGTCATGGATGCCCTCTCCAGATACGGCCGAATAACCTCCATCGCCCCCAAAGAGCTTAGGGTTGGAGAGTTTAATTTCACCGACGGCCGCCGGGAAGCCTTTATACTCCTCCATGACGGCATAACCGTCGAAATGCTCCCCTCTCGATTCGAACTAAGGATCAAGGGCGAACCATGGCCAGCATTCCTGACCCACGGTATTAAATGCTCGAAATGCCGTGGTCAAGGTCACCGAAGAGCAAACTGCCCCCAACTCCAAGGGCGGCCCACCACCTCCAGACGGGCTTCACCGCCCCCTTCCACCAGCCTCCCGCCATCAACTGCGCCTGGGCTAACTAGGCGGACTTCGGCCGCGCCTCCTGCGCCGGCGCCTCCCAGTCCAGCCATGGAGGTTTGCGGCGCTCCTCCAGTGACCCGAGCTGTGCTCCATCCATCCGCACCTCGGCCATATCCACCAGCGGCCCCGGCCTTACCTATGGAGGAGACGCCTTCTGCCCCTCCACCTGTGACCCCTGCTCCGCCCCTGCAGGCGCCTGAGGGTCCCGAGGGCCCTCGCCCGGCCAATTCACAACATCCAGAGCCGCCTCCCGCTCGGCCGGACTTCGTTGCCCCGCGTGACCCTCTGCCCGCCCAGAAGACCCTCGAGCCTGCGGCCCCAACACCGGACGTGGAGATGTCCATCGTGGAGTAGACCTCTGCGTCCTCCACGTCATCAGCAAAGAACGCAACGAGGCACCACAGCGTATCCTTTGCTGGGACGGACGCCCTTGGTCTTGGGCGGGAGGAGGTCCTGGACCTCCTCTCCTCGAGGACCAAGGCGCAGAGGAATGGGCCCCTCCTGTCGCCTCCGCAGTGCGACGCCCTCGCCGGCCTGATCAGGCAAATCTTGGATCTGAGGCCCGGAGCAGCCAGCAATCTCTACAAAGTCCTCGGACAGGTCAAAGCTGAGCTGAGGACAACACCAGCTGCAGTGCCTCCAACACCCCCACTGCCTGCGCCTCGGCCCGCTGAGCCAATGCCGCCCACTACCCACAGGGAGGAACTGACACCTCCTTCGATGACACCTCCGCTGCCCGCCCCGACGGACATGGAGGAGGACGATCCAATGACGGAGGAAGCACTGTCTGCACCTCGGCTCGCTGAGCCGAAACCGCCCGCTCTCCACATGTCTACACATGTCTACCTTGGCCAGGTTAAGGCGGAGCTCAGGACAACACCAGCAGTGCCTCTAACACCCCCACTGCCTGCGCCTCGGCCTTCTGGGCCAACGCCACCTACTTCCCACAGCGAAGTACTGATGCCTGCTGTGATGACACCTCCGCCGCCCGCCCTGACGGAGATGGAGGAGGACAATCCGATAACGGAAAAAGAGCGATGTGCACCCCCACCGCCTGCGCCTCGGCTCGCTGAGCCGACACCACCCGCTCCCCATGGGGAAGAGGTAACACCGGCCATGACGACACCTCCGCCTCCACTGCCATTCCTGCTCCAGGTGGAACTGGAGAGCAAGTGCGAACGCCAAACACGTGACCTACTCGAGGAGCTGAACTTTCAACGGGCCTTAAGGCCCCTAATAAGGAAAGGGCTAGATTTACAAGGCCTCTCAACTGCGATCATGTGGCTCGAAAGTAGGGAATATCTCCTCGAGACTCTCTCACATAGAACCAGACACAAAGCCATCCTCGCCGAGTTTCTCGGCACTGTCGCTGGGCACGCTCGCGACTACCACCCCTTAATTCAAAGGGGAATATACGAGCTCAGGCTGGGTCTGAGCTCCTGACAGAATCAAGTCTATTGTAAATAATTGTATTTTTCTCCCATTGGCTCTTTGAGTGTAATCGTTGACTGAACAGTCAATAAAATTGTTTTCATTGTCACCACATGTCTACATATGGTACAGGCCATTATAATCATGGTGGGTAGTTAGCGACTGCTTTTACTGTAAGTACACCACATGTCTACACACGCTTGTTCGGCGGTACATATACTAAAATTGGAACGATACAGAGAAGATTAGCATGGCCCCTGCGCAAGGATGACACGCAAAATCGTGAAGCGTTCCACATGTCTACGCATGGTACAAGCCATTATAATCCTGGTGGGTAGTTAGCGACTGCTTTTACTGTAAGTACACCACATGTCTACGTTGACCGTGCGGCCACGCGTCGCGCGAGCTCCGTAATTCTCGCCTCTGGCGAGCGGAAAAATGTCGCGGCAAGCGACAAATTTGGTATGGGCTGAAAGCCCGTCAAAAGCCGAGAAAAAACCGGTAAGGCACGGCTCACTAGCACAACCATGTGCCGAATTATCCGCAAATCAAGATTTGCAGAGCGAAATCCCAATTGTTTTGAGAAAAAATCAAAACTATGTAAATCCGCCCGTCGGCAGCCAGGATGCAAATTCTGCCGCGCCGGTCGACCTCTCTTGCGGCTATTCCAACTGCTAACGCCGCTGCTCAAGTCCGGAGAAACTGGGCTGGCATCACAGAAGAGGTGAATCCTGGAGCTGAGGAAGGATTTACCCTCGTCCAGGGTAGGAAGAGGCGCCGTGGCTCGGCAAATTCGCCTACGGCAGCTGCACCATCCTCCAATGCTGGAGGTTCCAGGACCATTCGCCGACCTCAACCATCGGCGGGTTCGGTGCCGCGGGCCCAGTAAATCAGGGTCACCAGAGCACACATCGCGGAAGCAAGAGCGCGGCAGGCGTCCTCCTCCGAGGAACACTGTGTGTACATCGAACACAGCCCCGAACTGGAGCCCTTCCACTACCTTAAGGCATTGGATAGGATGCTCGGAGGAACTGCCGGAGTCATCCAGATCACCAAGGTGAACGGCCACCAGCTCCTGGGACTGACCAACAGAGGCCTGGCCGAGCGCCTCATAAGTGAGGGCCTCGAGGTCGAGGGAACACTCCTCAGGGCATTCCCTTTCCGCAAAAGAGCGGAAAGGATTACAGTGGGTAACCTCCCCTTCTTTGTAGGAGACTCCGCTGTCATCAACGCCCTCTCTCCATATGGGCGGGTTACGTCCATCGCCCCTAAGCAGATGAAGGCGGGCCCCTACGTTTACGTCGATGGCCGGCGAGACATCTTCATCACCCTACATGAGGGGATCACCATCGAGAGGCTTCCAACCCGCCTCGACATCAACATCAAAGGCGAAGCCTGGCCTGCGTACCTGTCCTCGGGCATCAGGTGTTCCAGGTGCCACGGACAAGGGCATCGGAGGGCCATTTGCCCCCCGCTTGCAGGGCTGGCCAACAACACCAGAATGGCCCCACCAACCACTCCTGCAGGCGTCCCACCACCGACCACACCTGCACCGCCTCAGCGGTCAGCAGCCCAGCCTCCTGCGCCGGCACCCTCCAATCCAGCCATGGAGGTTTGCAGCGCTCCTCCCGTGGCCCGAGCTGTGCTCTATCCATCCGCACCTCGGCCATATCCACCAGCGGCCCCGGCCTTACCTATGGAGGAGACGCCTTCTGCTCCTCCACCTGTGACCCTTGCTCCGTCCCTGCAGGTGCCTGAGGGTCCCGTGGGCCCTCGCCCGGCCATTTCACAAAATCCAGAGCCGCCTCCCGCTCGGCCGGACTTCGTTGCTCCGCGTGACCCTCTGCCCGCCCAGAAGATCCTCGGGCCTGCGGCCCCAACACCGGACGTGGAAATGTCTATCGTGGAGGAGACCTCTGCGTCCTCCACATCATCGGCAAAGAACGCAACAAGAGTCGACCTGGATGCGTTCATCGAGAAGCACCCCAGCGTATCCTTCGCTGGGACGGACCTCCTTGGTCTTGGGCGGGAGGAGGTCTTAGACCTCCTCTCCTCGAGGACCAAGGCGCAGAGGAAAGGACCCCTCCTGTCGCCTCCGCAGTGCGACGCCCTCGCCGGCCTGATCGGGCAAATCTTGTACCTGAGGCCCGGAGCAGCCAGCAACCTTTACAAAGTCCTCGGACAAGTCAAAGCTGAGCTGAGGACAACACCAACTGCAGTGTCTCCAACACCCCCACTGCCTGCACCTCGGCCTGCCGAGCCAACACCGCCCGCTCCCCATGGGAAAATGACGACACCGGCCATGGCGACATCTCCATCTCCACTGTTTCAAGTGGAGGAGGATCTGACGTCGAAGCGCTGGGATGAAGCAGTTGATATAATATATAAATTGAGCAATGAACGCTACTCGGGGCCCATGACTGATTTGGGGATCACAGAGGGCGACATCACGGATGCGGTCATATACCCCGAGGACAGGGAGCCTCTCCTCAGGACCTGTTCCACCCAGAAGAAAAACCTTATCACCGAAATCATCAGTGCTGCCATTGAGCGCGCTCGGGACTCAGATCCCTCTGTACGTGAGGGCTTATACGCGCTCAGGAGGATGTTACTCCCCTGACAGCGTCCCGACTACCCTTGGTAGGGGAACCTCCTGATGTGAATATTTAAATTGTAAATATTTAACTGCCTAACTCTCCGGAGTGTAACAATTGACTTAGTTGTCAATAAATGTGTTTTCATTGTCATTGTCACATGTCTACATGGTACAGGCCTTTATAATCATGGTGGGTAGTTAGCGACTGCTTTTACTGTAAGTACACCGCATGTCTACACTCGGCCGTGCGGCCACGCGTCGCGCGAGCTCCTGAGAAAAGTTTCGCGGATGGCGACAAATCTTATACGGGCTGAAAGCCCTTCAAACGCCGAGCAAAAGCCTGTAAGGCACGGCGCAAAAGCACAACAATGTGCTGAACTATCTAAGAAAGAATATTTTCAGAAGAAAACTTCAAATATCTTCAACAAAAATCAAAACTATGCAAATCCGCCCGCCGGCGGACATCATGCAAATCCAGCCACGCCGACCGACTTCGTTACTGCCTCGTTTTCCGAGGCCGCTGCCCAAGCCAATAGAAGCTGGGCAGACTCAGCGGAGGACAACAATCACGAATCTGAGGACCCTTTCATCACTGTCCAAAGAAAGAAAAGACGCCGTGGCTCGGCGGAATCACCTGCGGCGGCTGCACCTTCCTCTAACATCAGAGGCGCAGGAGCCATTCGCCGGCCGCGATCATCCACGGGATGGGCACCGCGGGCGGAGGAGGTCTGGACCACTAGGGCGCATATCGCGGAAGCCAGGGCGCGGCAGGCGTCCTCAACAGAAGACCACAGCGTCTATGTAGAGCGCAGCCCTGAACTGGAGCCCTACCATTACATGAAGGCCATGGATCGAATGTTTGGGAGCACCAGGGAGGTCTTCCAAGTGACCAAGATGAACGGCCACTTCCTGGTGGGACTGGCAAACAGAGGCATGGCCGAGCGCCTCGTCAACGAGGGCCTCGAGGTGGAGGGAACACTCCACAGGGCCTTCCCGTTCCGCAAAAGAGCGGAGCGAATAACGGTGGGCAACCTCCCCTTCTTCGTGGGGGATGCAGCCTTCATCAGCGCCCTTACATACACCTCCATCGCCCCCAAGCTGATGAAAGCTGGCCCATACATCTACAACGACGGCCGCCGAGAGGCGTACATCATCCTCCGCGAAGGATTGACTATCGAGAGGCTGCCCACCCGCCCGCCTCGACATCTCAATCAAGGGCGAGGCCTGGCCCGCATACCTGTTTCTCCGGGATTAGGTGTTCCAGGTGCCGTGGCCAAGGACATCGCAGGGCCAACTGCCCCCTGCTCGCAGGGCGAACCACCGACCTGGACCGGCCACACCCACCTCTCCCACCAGCGTCCCACCAGCGACTGCGCCCAGGCTGCCTCAGCAGCCATCTGCCCAGCCTCCACCTCCGGCGTCCCCCAGTCCAACCATGGAGGTCTCCGATGTGCTTCCCGCGAGCCGAGCTGCGCCCCTTCCACCTGTTGCACTCCGGCCATCACCACCAGCGCCTTCGGCCTTACCTGTGGAGGACGCGCCTCCTGCCCCTCCACCTGTGACCCCTGCTCCGTCCCTGCAGGCGCCTGAGGGTATCGTGGGCCCTCGCCCGGCCGGTTCACAACATCCAGAGCCGCCTCCCGCTCGGCCGGAATTCGTTGCCCCGCGTGACCCTCTGCCCGCCCAGAAGACCCTCGGGCCTGCGGCCCCAACACCAGACGTGGAGATGTCCATCGTGGAGGAGACCTCTGCGTCCTCCACGTCAGCAGCAAAGAACGCAACGAGAATCGACCTCGACGAGTTCATCGAGAGGCACCCCAGCGTTTCCTTTGCTGGGACGGACGCCCTTGGTCTTGGGCGGGAGGAGGTCCTGGACCTCCTCTCCTCGAGGACCAAGGCCCAGAGGAATGGACCCCTCCTGTCACCTCCGCAGGGCGACGCTCTCGCCGGCCTGATCAAACAAATCTTGGATCTGAGGCCCGGAGCAGGCAACAATATCTACAAAGTCCTCGACAGGTCAAGGCTGAGCTGAGGACAACACCAGCCGCAGTGCCTACACCTCCACTGCCTGCGCCTCGATCATCTGAGCCGGCGCCGCTCACTTCCCACGGGAAACAACTGTCACCTGCTCTCAGAACACCCCCGCTGCCCCCCCCCCGGCGGAGATGGAGGAGGACGTTCCAATGACGGAGGAAGAGCGCTGTGCACCCCCACCGCCTGCGCCTCGGCTCGCTGGGCCAATACCACCCGTCCCCCATGGGGATACGACGACACCGGCCATGGCGACACCTCCGCCTCCACTATCCACCCAAATGGATAGAGCTCTGATGGACAAGCGCTGGGAGGCGCTAAGAGATTTAATACATGGATTGAATCGTGAATTCGAACTCGACTTGGAGCACCGGTTCCAATCGCGGGTTGACGTGGATGACATCATAAGAGCAATCCTATACCCCGGGGATAGGGAGCCCCTCATCAAGCACCTACCCACTCGGGATAGGTACATCCTCGGTGGATTCATGAGCACTGCCATCAGGCGCGCTCGGGAATTAGATCATTTTGTACTTGAAAGTATGTCCGCACTCAGGAAATTATTACCTGCTTGAGTACAGACGACCCTCGGTGAGGACACCGCCTTTGAACTGTAAATTGTTACTTAACTCTTAGGAGTTTGCCGATTGTCTAAGATGACAATAAAAATTGTTTAATTGTCAAATTGTCACATGTCTACACATGGTACAGGCCATTATAATCATGGTGGGTAGAAGTTAGCGACTGCTTTTACTGTAAGTACACCACATGTCTACACATGGTACAGGCCATTATAATCATGGTGGGTTGAAGTTAGCGACTACTTTTACTCTAAGTACACCCACATGTCTACACATGTGTAAAGCAGTTCGACTTTGCACTTACAAATGTGCCAGAGTCCCGTTTGGTTACATGCACTCACTGGTGGAGTTGGACTTTTGCAAGAATCGGGGGCCATTGGACTATATTATTTTTTATCAGAAGAAAGTGTCCAATGCAAGAATCGAACCCGGGTCGTAGCGTTCGAAAACCAACGGTTTAGACCATCCTTCCACCAACCCCTATTACACTTTAAATCCATCAATTATATGCAAAATGATGTTCTTTTTAGGAATTTAAAACATATTCGGGAAAATTTTGCTTCAATATTTGGGATGTAAAACATACAAGTAACAAGTATACAACAACAAAAACCTTAATTAAGACACTAATGTCTTACAAGGGGATAAAAGGTTATATATGTACATGAGTGAGGAGGGAGGGGAGGGTCAGCCGTTGTCTGTGGAGTTGAGCACTTCTTCCCTCATTTTATCTATCGCCTTGAAATATTTTAAATATTTATAAACAAATGTTTTATCCAGCAGGAGAGTAGTGAAGATTTTATATACATGTTGTTCATTATAGTGAGTTAGCCCCGAAATTTCGTGAATTTCCAGTCTCTTTTCTTGTAGAAATGGGCAATGGAATAGATAATGGACCAAATTGTCTTGGGTGACAGCATTGCAGAAGTAGAAATTTAAAGGGTCGCTGTTCCAAAATCCCTTGATATCCTCGGGAAAAATTAGCCAGTAACAAGTAAACATACTTTTATATATGCAATTATTGAACCCCAAGGAGAATCCTCTGTAAGACCTGTGTGTCTTAATAAAGGCTTTTGTGTGTGTGTGTGTGTATATGAAATTATTGATTCAATCTCTTACGTTTCTAAAACATATATAAATAACTTTTCCTTTAATATTAGGGACATAAAACATATATAGGTAAACTTTGGCTTTAGGCGTTTTTTTTTTTTTCATGTCTCAATCCCGATATACATGCTAAAAGGTACAACTTCCTTAAGTTTTGTCCATGAGTGTATACACACTTGGTTATCTCGTGTGTGTTCAATAAAGGTCACTGTAATATCTTTCAGAGTTATTGTCTCAATCCCGATATACATGCTAAAAGGTACAACTTCCTTAATTAATAGGTAATCCCATAATATTATGTTCGAATAAATAAGCTTGAGGGATGAGTCTTTTTTAATTACATTTATTTCAAGCTTTCGGGCTCAACCGCCCTTCGACAGGACAAATTATATTCGCTACTAAAGTTTTCAAATCTAATCTATATAAACATTTGAGAGACGCCTGTGTCTCGAGTGTAATACGAGGCTTGCCGCGTGAGGGGATGAGATCTTTGAAAAAGATGGCCGTTTAGCCCATTGAATTATCGGAAATAAAAGATTATTTGTTGAATCGCAGAGTTCATGATACCGAGGGGGGTTTGGTGGCTGCAGGGAATATTACATTGTATATTTCAGGTAAATCAATTTTTCTATTGAGGCTATGGAATTTGCTTGATAGGATAGATTCTATGATTAGTCTTTGGTGTTTGTTGGCAATATTAGAATAGTGGATTTTCGGTGATGTAATGTTGAAGGAATGGCCAGTTTCATTTATGTGCTGTACTATTAAGGATCTATGGTCTAAGTTATCAATATTTCTTTTGTGTTCATGAATTCTGATATTGACATGTCTCCCGGTTTCGCCTACGTAGACTTTTGGGCAGTTCATACATTCTATGGAGTAAATAGCGTTTCGTGGTGTGCTATTAGGTTCATTGAATTTCATGATATGGTTTCGGAGAAGGGATCCAGAGGTAGGTGCGCAGGTGAAGTAGGTTTTGATTCCAAATTTCAATAAGAATCTCGCTATTGTGGAGAATTATGACCCAACTAAAAAGACACAGTCTCCAATATACAGATCTATTTGCAATATGCCATATTCACCATTATCCTCCACAATAGCGAGATTCTTATTGAAATTTGGAATCAAAACCTACTTCACCTGCGCACCTACCTCTGGATCCCTTCTCCGAAACCATATCATGAAATTCAATGAACCTAATAGCACACCACGAAACGCTATTTACTCCATAGAATGTATGAACTGCCCAAAAGTCTACGTAGGCGAAACCGGGAGACATGTCAATATCAGAATTCATGAACACAAAAGAAATATTGATAACTTAGACCATAGATCCTTAATAGTACAGCACATAAATGAAACTGGCCATTCCTTCAACATTACATCACCGAAAATCCACTATTCTAATATTGCCAACAAACACCAAAGACTAATCATAGAATCTATCCTATCAAGCAAATTCCATAGCCTCAATAGAAAAATTGATTTACCTGAAATATACAATGTAATATTCCCTGCAGCCACCAAACCCCCCTCGGTATCATGAACTCTGCGATTCAACAAATAATCTTTTATTTCCGATAATTCAATGGGCTAAACGGCCATCTTTTTCAAAGATCTCATCCCCTCACGCGGCAAGCCTCGTATTACACTCGAGACACAGGCGTCTCTCAAATGTTTATATAGATTAGATTTGAAAACTTTAGTAGCGAATATAATTTGTCCTGTCGAAGGGCGGTTGAGCCCGAAAGCTTGAAATAAATGTAATTAAAAGAGACTCATCCCTCAAGCTTATTTATTCGAACAAAACAAAACAAAACAACTTCCTTAAGTTTTGTCCATGAGTGTATACACACTTGGTTATCTCGTGTGTCTTCAATAAAGGTTACTGTAATATCTTTCGGAGTTATTGTCTCAATCCCGATATACAGGCTAAAAGGTACAACTTCCTTAAGTTTTGTCCATGAGTGTATACACACTTGGTTATCTCGTGTGTCTTCAATAAAGGTCACTGTAATATCTTTCAGAGTTATTGTCTCAATCCCGATATACATGCTAAAAGGTACAACTTCCTTGAGTTTTGTCCATGAGTGTATACACACTTGGTTATCTCTGGTGTGTCTTCAATAAGTCACTGTAATATCTTTCGGAGTTATTGTCTCAATCCCGATATACAGGCTAAAAGGTACAACTTCCTTAAGTTTTGTCCATGAGTGTATACACACTTGGTTATCTCGTGTATCTTCAATAAAGGTCACTGTAATATCTTTCAGTTGTTGTCTCAATCCCGATATACATGCTAAAAGGTACAACTTCCTTAAGTACTGTCCATGAGTGTATACACACTTGGTTATCTTGTGATGCCAAATATCAATGATAATTTTTGATAATGATTTGTGTATATGCTTATATATTAAAAAGTAATATGTATGTGATGAAGGTATCCAGTCGACTTAATCTATGGTGTGAGATCCTGTCGACTCTCGCTATACTGTGTTAACCGAGAGGAACAGTCAGGATGTGGAGTTTTCCAGTACCTCTCTGCACCTTGGAAAACCTTTAACAGTTCTCACAGAGTACAGGCAGTCGTGGTCGAGGCAGAGTGGAAAGCTGGGAATGTCCACACAAAAAACGAAGAGACACAGTTGTACTAGGAAAGTTCCGTGAACAGATAGGAGTCGAGTAGGAGCGAAAGATGGAGATAGAAGAGTTCTTACTGGTCTACATGGTCGATGAGGTGGACCTTGGACACAACCGACGAGGGTTCCCACTGATGGTGAAGTGACTATATTTTGGGCTAAGGCGGAGGTCTTATATATCTTTGCCGAGAGAGGAAGTATTGAATTTCAGCAGATGCAACAAGAGCGTGTATCGGAATCGATATTTTATACTCTGGCAACGCCGTGGCAGCTTTCTATCTTTAGACTTTGTTGTGGGACTGCTACATCTCGATCTCTGCTTCAGCTCAACTCTTAATCTATTACAGAGTTTTATTTATTTATCCCCAGTTTGCACAAAGTACATTACATATGATGATGTAATGACACATGTCAATCATGCGTATAATAATTTACAGATGTGTTTCTATTATACAACATGACAATCTTGTTATAAGTATTATACAATATGGGGTTGTTGGTTTAAATTACCATATGTATATAAGGAAAAAAATTGTATCCAAATCTTAATTTTCAATCTAAATTTAATATGTTCTTTTTAGCATGTATAAAAAAAATTTCTGATATATTTTATAAAAATGGAATTAAGCCTAATTTTAATATATAAAGATTAGTTTTTTTAAAATAAAAATCGCCAGAAAAATTACCAGATAATCCAACACGCTCATTCCAAAAAAAAAAAAATCTTAAAGGATTGAATCACCATTTTAAAAATACATTAATGAGCTTTTCTGTTTTTTTTTTCTATCTTACACGCATGCGCACGTAATTAAGCCTATCCGTTTGGTTGGGTAATTAGTCGTTTGGTGCGTTTATTGAAATTTCAATCAGAATTCAATCAGCAACGCTGGCAAGGGGAAAAAAATGAATTTTTTTCTGGAAGAAAATATTGATCTCACCTTCGTCTGTTTGTTATTTCCAGCTATAGGATTGGGTAAAAAGATCGTTTGATATTTTAATCTGACTTTTTTTTTTCGAAGCCTTCATGTTCGTTTGGTATAAATATATTATCTTTATTTTCTTTAAGAAATTAAATTTCGTTATAGATGCATGTTTAACGTAAAATTATATAGATCACATATGGAATTGGGTCAAAAAAAATATTTATTATTATTCCTAGTACACGTGGTATAGGCCATGATAATCATGGCGGGTAGAAGTTAGCCACTGCTTTTAATGTAAGTACACCGCATGTCTATACATATAAAAAGCAGTTCGACTTTACACTTACAAGACAAGTCAGTTATCCATCCAGCCAACCAACCAGCCCTCAAAACATCCAACCAATCAGAAATCCAGCTTGAGACAAAGTGGCTGTCAAGGAAAGGCTAAACGGCCTTTGACAACAACCCTCTGTTTTCCTAAGTGGCAACGGCCACTTCACGTCATCATCTTAATTTAGGGCAGCAAATGGCACTCGAAATGATGAATCATTATTATCATCATCACAATCTCTATATTAGAACCCCTTAATCCCCGCTAAAAAAACACCCGTATATCCAATTTTCATCGTATAGATATATTTGCATATCTCCCATTCCTCTCTGATATTTATATACATGTCTTAAAGAATGGTAAGCAGACGTTCATCCTATAGATATATTTGCATATCTCCCATTCATCTTTCCTATATATATGTATTTAAAGAATGGTAAGCAGACGATTGTGTTAGGCTTAGAGAAGAAACAGTTACATACCTTGAAATCTATGAATCCCTTCTCTTTGGCTAAGATCATAATGTCTGTTATTATGAACTTAAACTCCTTATGAAGTCGAATATATCTATAAATAATCATTATACAGTAGAACAACCTCCATGAGAGGACACTCCCGCTAGAGGATACCTCTCTACAAAGGACAGTTTCCATCACCAATACAGTAGAACTACCTCCATGAGAGGACACTCCCGCTAGAGGATACCTCTCTACAAAGGACAGTTTCCATCACCAATACAGTAGAACTACCTCCATGAGAGGACACTCCCGCTAGAGGATACCTCTCTACAAAGGACAGTTTCCATCACCAATACAGTAGAACAACCTCCATGAGAGGACACTACTGCTAGAAGATACCTCTCTACAAAGGACAGTTTCCATCACCAATACAGTAGAACAACCTCCATGAGAGGACACTCCCGCTAGAGGACACCTCTCTACAAAGGACAGTTTCACCCAGGTGTATAATTGCTTAGAAAAGATGAGTTATTTACATACATCGTTCATTTACATATCTATTTACATACGGCTCTGTTTTCTCAATGTTTCTTCTCTTGTACAGCCCTGTAAAACTCTATATATACAACAACAAGCCTTTTATTGGGGAACTATGTCCTACACAGGATTCACCCAGGTGTATAATTGTTTAGAAAAAATCAGTTATTTACATACATCGTTTATTTACATATCTATTTACATACGGCTCTGTTTTCTCAATGTTTCTTCTCTTGTACATCCCTGTAAAACTCTATATATACAACAACAAGCCTTTTATTGGGGACCTATGTCCTACACAGGATTCACCCAGGTGTATAATTGTTTAGAAAAGATCAGTTATTTACATACATCGTTCATTTACATATCTATTTACATACGGCTCTGTTTTCTCAATGTTTCTTCTCTTGTACAGCCCTGTAAAACTCTATATATACAACAACAAGCCTTTTATTGGGGACCTATGTCCTACACATGATTCACCCAGGTGTATAATTGTTTAGAAAAGATCAGTTATTTACATACATCGTTTATTTACATATCTATTTACATACGGCTCTGTTTTCTCAATGTTTCTTCTCTTGTACAGCCCTGTAAAACTCTATATATACAACAACAAGCCTTTTATTGGGGACCTATGTCCTACACAGGATTCACCCAGGTGTATATTTGCTTAGAAAAGATCAGTTATTTACATACATCGTTTATTTACATATCTATTTACATACGGCTCTGTTTTCTCAATGTTTCTTCTCTTGTACAGCCCTGTAAGACTCTATATATACAACAACAAGCCTTTTATTGGGGACCTATGTCCTACACAGGATTCACCCAGGTGTATAATTGTTTAGAAAAGATCAGTTATTTACATACATCGTTTATTTACATATCTATTTACATACGGCTCTGTTTTCTCAATGTTTCTTCTCTTGTACAGCCCTGTAAAACTCTATATATACAACAACAAGCCTTTTATTGGGGACCTATGTCCTACACAGGATTCACCCAGGTGTATAATTGCTTAGAAAAGATCAGTTATTTACATACATCGTTTATTTACATATCTATTTACATACGGCTCTGTTTTCTCAATGTTTCTTCTCTTGTACAGCCCTGTAAAACTCTATATATACAACAACAAGCCTTTTATTGGGGACCTATGTCCTACACAGGATTCACCCAGGTGTATAATTGCTTAGAAAAGATGAGTTATTTACATACATCGTTTATTTACATATCTATTTACATACGGCTCTGTTTTCTCAATGTTTCTTCTCTTGTACAGCCCTGTAAAACTCTATATATATAACAACAAGCCTTTTATTGGGGACCTATGTCCTACACAGGATTCACCCAGGTGTATAATTGCTTAGAAAAGATGAGTTATTTACATACATCGTTTATTTACATATCTATTTACATACGGCTCTGTTTTCTCAATGTTTCTTCTCTTGTACAGCCCTGTAAAACTCTATATATATAACAACAAGCCTTTTATTGGGGACCTATGTCCTACACAGGATTCACCCAGGTGTATAATTGTTTAGAAAAGATCAGTTATTTACATACATCGTTTATTTACATATCTATTTACATACGGCTCTCTGTTCTCAATGTTTCTTCTCTTGTACAGCCCTGTAAAACTCTATATATACAACAACAAGCCTTTTATTGGGGACCTATGTCCTACACAGGATTCACCCAGGTGTATAATTGTTTAGAAAAGATCAGTTATTTACATACATCGTTTATTTACATATCTATTTACATACGGCTCTCTGTTCTCAATGTTTCTTCTCTTGTACAGCCCTGTAAAACTAATATTACACCAATAAATATGGTAGCTTTTACTTTTTATTCTTTACATTTTCAGACACTCCGTAGTAAATCCATGTAAAAGACCTTATATGTCTTTATAAAGGGGGAAAGGGAGAGAGAAATTGGAAGATTGAAACTGATTTATTACAATGTCCATATAAGATTATATAAGGTTAAATACAGAATAAATATAGATATCAATAAATAAGATTATATGATGATAAATGTATATTGTGGTAACGAATTCCAGGACTCGAGACACCTACTGCTGGAATGCCAACTCTTCTTCACCGCTAGACAACATACAATGTTGTAGATCTATATCAATTTGTAAATAGCAGAGAGAATTATCATAGATTCAACTATTATTGTAAATATATTTATGATTATCTTTCTAACCTGAAAGGTTCAGGTTCCTAATATATATTATTGCTTCTATTTTTATTTCGATTACTTTTTCTTGTATAATCTACTTATATATTTGCCTTATTCTGTCTGTTTGTCTGAAGTTCACGGATAGAATGCGCGCCCATTGGCTGCCAGCGAACACGTGGCCTCCCTGCCCCCCTCTAGACAACCCTGTTATCAGCTGTGCGATACATACACCTGTCTATAGCGGCCACTCTAGACAACCCTGTTATCAGCTGAGTGATACATCCACCTGTCTATACAGACCACCCTGTCATAGCGGTCACCCTAGGCAACCCTGTTATCAGCTGTGTGATACATCCACCTGTCTATACAGACCACCCTGTCATAGCGGTCACCCTAGGCAACCCTGTTATCTGCTGTGTGATACATCCACCTGTCTATACAGACCACCCTGTCATAGCGGTCACCCTAGGCAACCCTGTTATCAGCTGTGTGATACATCCACCTGTCTATACAGACCACCCTGTCATAGCGGTCACCCTAGGCAACCCTGTTATCAGCTGTGTGATACATCCACCTGTCTATACAGACCACCCTGTCATAGCGGTCACCCTAGGCAACCCTGTTATCAGCTGTGTGATACATCCACCTGTCTATACAGACCACCCTGTCATAGCGGTCACCCTAGGCAACCCTGTTATCAGCTGAGTGATACATCCACCTGTCTATACAGACCACCCTGTCATAGCGGTCACCCTAGGCAACCCTGTTATCAGCTGTGTGATACATCCACCTGTCTATACAGACCACCCTGTCATAGCGGTCACCCTAGGCAACCCTGTTATCAGCTGAGTGATACATCCACCTGTCTATACAGACCACCCTGTCATAGCGGTCACCCTAGGCAACCCTGTTATCAGCTGAGTGATACATCCACCTGTCTATACAGACCACCCTGTCATAGCGGTCACCCTAGGCAACCCTGTTATCAGCTGAGTGATACATCCACCTGTCTATACAGACCACCCTGCCATAGCGGTCACCCTAGGCAACCCTGTTATCAGCTGAGTGATACATCCACCTGTCTATACAGACCACCCTGTCATAGCGGTCACCCTAGGCAACCCTGTTATCAGCTGTGTGATACATCCACCTGTCTATACAGACCACCCTGTCATAGCGGTCACCCTAGGCGACCCTGTTATCAGCTGAGTGATACATCCACCTGTCTATACAGACCACCCTGTCATAGCGGTCACCCTAGGCAACCCTGTTATCTGCTGTGTGATACATCCACCTGTCTATACAGACCACCCTGTTATAGCGGTCACCCTAGGCAACCCTGTTATCAGCTGTGTGATACATCCACCTGTCTATACAGACCACCCTGTCATAGCGGTCACCCTAGGCAACCCTGTTATCAGCTGAGTGATACATCCACCTGTCTATACAGACCACCCTGTCATAGCGGTCACCCTAGGCAACCCTGTTATCAGCTGAGTGATACATCCACCTGTCTATAGCGGTCACTCTAGGCAACCCTGTTAACAGCAGTGTGATACATACACCTGTCTATACAGACCACCCTGACTATAGCGACCACTCTTTATGAAAATCCACAATTCTAATTTTATATTTTCAAGACACACACAGTTTGGGGCGGGAAGTTTCACAAGAGAGACATCCACGGCGCCAATTTATAATTGTAACGAATAGTATTTTAATTAAAACATTTCTAAAATATATACGCATTCGGGTAAACCCCGGGCGTTGCCCGGGCCTTACGTCTAGTATGTTTATAACTGTTTCTGTTTAAAAAAAAAAAATGTAAATCGACGCAATTATCCCTAGCCGGAATATCGCGTTTTGTGTGTTGAAATCAAATAAAATGATAAATATATGAATAAATAGATATAAATATAAAATAATTGATAAATATACATATATATATATAAAATATATACAATGTCGTATTTGGTGTCGCCCACCGCGAGAAAGACTCCGCCACCGATGGACTGCGAGAGTTCACAGAGTGTCGATGTGATGGCTGGTGTTACCCACCTCAAGACCAAGATGGTACTTGTAGATGGCTGCCTTCGCCACACTTGTGATATTTATTGCCTCGGGATGGAGGGAAACGCCGAAGAGCCAAGCCTGCAGATATAGGGGCATTTCACAAGAGGCGAACACCTCCCGGAGCAGAGAGAGAGAGAGAGAGAGAGGACTTTTTGTGTGTGAATAAATAAATAAAAAAACGAAAAAAAAATTTGATGAGAGTCATTCTGGAAATAATTAAGGATGATTGAACACCTGGCATTAAGTTGAAACGCCTCTAGCGCCATTGTCGGCATTGACTAGAACTAACAGGTCCTTGGTCAAGAAACTTTAAACAAGATCATAGAGGCGTCAAGGCCGTGCGGCAGTCTTCACGGACCGTGAGCCCTCACAAAGACGCCGTTTCGGCAGATTAACCTTTGACCACATTGTTGGCCGTCCCTGAGAATGGTGTTCGTTAAAGGTGATTCAATTGTTCGTTTTCTTCAAGATTTCCCCCCAAAATCCCTTCTCTAGATTTCTCACTAATTCTTTCCAAGTTGTACAACACCCGAATATACCTTATTTGCACAGTAACACCAGTAAATTTCATCAATGTTTAACTTCCTTAAGTGTTGTCCATGAATGTATACACACTTGGCTATCTCGTGTGTCTTCAATAAAGGTTACTGTAATATCTTTCAGAGTTATTGTCTCAATCCTGATATACATGCTAAAAGGTACAACTTCCTTAAGTATTGTCCATGAATGTATACACACTTGGTTATCTCGTGTGTCTTCAATAAAGGTCACTGTAATATCTTTCAGAGTTATTGTCTCAATCCCGATATACATGCTAAAAGGTACAACTTCCTTAAGTGTTGTCCATGAATGTATACACACTTGGTTATCTCGTGTGTCTTCAATAAAGGTCACTGTAATATCTTTCAGAGTTATTGTCTCAACCTCGGTATACATGCTAAAAGGTACAGCTTCCTTAAGTTTTGTCCATGAGTGTATACACACTTGGTTATCTCGTGTGTCTTCAATAAAGGTCACTGTAATATCTTTCAGAGTTATTGTCTCAATCCCGATATACATTCAAAAAGGTACAGCTTCCTTAAGTTTTGTCCATGAGTGTATACACACTTGGTTATCTCGTGTGTCTTCAATAAAGGTCACTGTAATATCTTTCAGAGTTATTGTCTCAACCTCGGTATACATGCTAAAAGGTACAGCTTCCTTAAGTTTTGTCCATGAGTGTATACACACTTGGTTATCTCGTGTGTCTTCAATAAAGGTCACTGTAATATCTTTCAGAGTTATTGTCTCAATCCCGATATACATTCAAAAAGGTACAGCTTCCTTAAGTTTAGTCCATGAGTGTATACACACTTGGTTATCTCGTGTGTCTTCAATAAAGGTCACTGTAATATCTTTCAGAGTTATTGTCTCAATCCCGATATACATGCTAAAAGGTACAACTTTCTTAAGTTTTGTCCATTAGTGTATACACACTTGGTTATCTCGTATGTCTTCAATAAAGGTCACTGTAATATCTTTCAGTGTTATTGTCTCAATCCCGATATACATGCTAAAAGGTACAACTTCCTTAGGTTTTGTCCATGAGTGTATACACACTTGTTTATCTCGTATGTCTTCAATAAAGGTCACTGAATATCTTTCAGAGTTATTGTCTCAATCCTGATATACATGCTAAAAGGTGCAACTTCCTTTTGTCTATAAGTGTATCTCACTTTAACTCCAATTCCCAACAAAACTGAGCTCAATGAAAAGAACGCTCTATTATCTGAAATCAATAAAACATCGATAATAATCGATTTTAAAATAAAACATTCGATTGATCCAGAATAATCTTTTGGAATCAATAATTCGGAAATATGGATTTTTCCATCTTTTTAGGTTTAAAAAGACAGAAAAAAACAACTAAACAGATATAGCTAAAATTAAATGGACACGCCACATTACCAATTGATACAATTCTATATAAAATCATTCACATTTTAAGCATTAAACAAGTTATTTCTATGTAATTTGTTAAAGATCGAATTCTATTATAATCCATAACCTTTCATTTAATACATCGAAATACTTTTTTTACGAAAATAGCAATTTGTTATTGATCAATTGTGTTAAATGTTTGTCAACTTTAACCTTTACTTGTGAATATTGATTTTGTGTCCTGTCTGGTTTATTGATTAGTGTAGATATATGGACAGTACTCAAGGAAGTTGTACCTTTTAGCATGTATATCGGGATTGAGACAATAACTCTGAAAGATATTACAGCTATAAGCTTTCTTCCATAGTAAATACAGGGTATATCACAATCCAATACAATAGTAGAGCGGTCTGGAGATTAATTTGGTGAAACCGCTGAGAGGGTTCACTACTGATGAGCCAAGCCCTCTCATTCAATAACTTATATCATTACAGTAAGGTCTGTAGAGATAATATTTGTTAACATATTGTAACAAAGTATTTATCATTTTATTAACAGATTATCAATTTTGGTTTTTATAAATTGCTACTCTGTAAACATCCCTTAATTTTTCTCTTGAATTTTATCATTTATAATTTGTATTTTCCATAAAATATATACCAATAGCCAAAACAGTAGCAATAATTTTTAGAAATGTGTTTCTTTTCATATTGCAACGTGAAAAATTAGGAAAGACAAACTTCAGGATGACACAGCAATTTATTTAAGACAAAATGGTTAGTTGCTCGTAAAAATATATTCACTTGAAATAAATTGCCGTATCATCCTGAAGTTTGTCTTTTTCTAATTTTCCACGTGGGCAATACTTTGTTCCAAAATCACTATATTAGGTACCGCTCAACAAGAACAACCTATAGATGGAAATTTTGCCGAGAGGAAATTGATCTAAAGAGACAAGGGTCGCCTCTCTCGTCAAAATAGACGTCTAAAACCAGACGCCATCTTTTAGACGTCTATTTTGACGGGAGAGGCGACCCTTGTCTCTTTAGATTAATTTCATCTATATTCTAGCCATAGATTTGGCCCAGCCACTTTGCCAGCTAAACACCTCTTTGGCAGATTATGAAGATTCCATTATATCCCGTGCGGATCTCATGGAATAAAGTCCGCCCTAGACTGACGAGGGCCATTAGCCTGAAACCTTGGTCTCTAGGTGGACGCTTTTCAGTTTGCCAAAGCTGGTGTTGTGGTTTTGTCACCGACCTGAGGCCGCTAGTTTGCGGCGACGGTCAATAGATGGCGTCTGGTTTTAGACGTCTATTTTGACGGGAGAGGCGACCCTTGTCTCTTAAGAACAACCTAGTAATGATATTTACAACAATGAATAATATCAAAAATAAAAATGGCATATCCTGACCAGGAGCACATGTGCTTTACAGAAGGCAGAGCGCCATCTGGTGGAACAGAAATCAACTAAACATTGATTTAGCCTGCTCCCTGATATTTGGCCAACCCAATTTCTTGATAAATCAAGAAAAGTCATCCACGAACGCTTTTCGCGCTTTTGGCGCTCGTCAGCGTGGAGTAGGCTGTACCACTGCGACCAAAAAGATTTTTTGGTCCCAGAGGCTTCTTGAAAAACCAAGAAATGGGTATTTAAGGCCAAATTTGCCTAAATACGATTAACACATGAAAATCGGAAAGAAAAAAATAAAAGATAGTATGTGAAGGTTATTAACATATTAAACATAGATATTCTTTTCTTCTTTTTCTCTTTTCTGAACGAGGATTTCTTCCCCTGCTTCTCATTTCTTTTTAGATTCATTTCTAACAGGAGTCTGTATAAGACGGAATGTTTTAATAAAGGCTTGTCTGTGTGTATTTACATATTAACACAAAGTGTCCAACGCGGGATTCGATCCCTGTTCAAGGCTGTCGGGAATCGAGGGTGCTACCTATTCGTCCACCGACTCTTCCAGGGCAATATGAAAAGAAACACATTGCTAAAAATTATTATAAATTTTGTCTATGATTCTATATTCATAGAAGCTATTTAAATTATAGATTTTTTATATAAAATAGAGTATTTAACAAAAAGCAAAAATTTGTGTATGTATAAAATTGACTAATTTATGCTCTCTTCCGAGATAGCTTGGAATGTTAGCATCACAATAGAGGACAACAAATTCCGATGTGTATATAGCAGGAAGTTGGTGTGAGTTATATTTCCTGGAAAAAAAAAACAGCTGACCGTCCTCTATCTGCCATTCCAAACTTCTTTTTAGTCAACTTTTTTTTTTTATCGTCTCCATCGTTTTTTTAGGATGCCTTTTGGTCTTTAGTACAACCCCGCAAAGACTTTTTTTTCCCCTTTTTACTAACGTGTAATTTGTCGTTCACTAAAAATGTGGCCGGCAACACTTACAAGATGGTGATTGGAAAAAAAGAATTGTCATTCTTCAAATTCTCGGCTGCTTTTTTTAAATTCTTTTTTTTTTGTTTAAGCCTATTTAGTAAGGCTTCGTCTAGTATCAGTCGCCTACTTTTACCCACCATGATTATCATGGCCTGTACCACGTGTACTAGGGATAAGCAAAAAAAAAGTAAGGCTTCCATTCTTTTAATTTATAGAACTTATTAGAGATAACAATACTGTATTCTTTATCAATTAATATAATTAATACAAAGCAATAACACGCCATCTATACTAAAACGTTTATTTAACTTGTTCCCTGATATTTGGCCAACCTAATTTATTGATAAATCAAGAAAAGCTAACCACGTACGCGTTTCGGGCTATTGTCCCTCATCAGCGTGGTGTAGACTGTACCTTTATGACAAAATTTGGTCTCAGTGGCTTCCTGAGAAATCAAAAAATGGGTATATAACAAATGAAGACATAAAGACGCGAAAGTTTCTTTTCACAAATAAAACAAACTTCTACTGTCCTTACTGGGATGAAAAAATATTGGGAAGGCTTGGCTCATCAGTGGTGAACCCTCCCAGCGGTTTCACCAATTTAATCTACCAGACCGCTTCTTTAGAGCTCTAATACTGTATTGGATCATTCTGTTTATATATGTTACACTGAAGGGTGGAATCTTAGAAATGGTATTTAAGTAAACTATGGACATAAACTTTTAGGACAGTAGAATTACAAACCCTCCCAGCAGTTTCACCAATTTAATCTACCAGACCGCTTCTTTAGAGCTCTAATACTGTATTGGATCATTCTGTTTATATATGTTACACTGAAGGGTGGAATCTTAGAAATAGTATTTAAGTAAACTATGGACATAAGCTTTTAGGACAGTGAAATTACAAACCCTTCCAATATATTTTCATTGCAGTAAGGACAGTAGAAGCTTGATTTGTTTTTGTGAAAGAAACATTCGCGTCTTATAATATTTTCATTTTTTAATTAATATCTTTATTAAAATACCTTGTGGTTTATTCTATCTGCTTATGTTGTTGTTTATTTGTTTAATGTATATGTTTATTTGATGTTTTTTTTTCTTAATTGTTTATTTTATTTTTGATAATTCTGTTACCTACTCTATTACAATATGAATTATTGTCTTCTTCTTCTTTCTTATCTCCACTCAACAATCATATCAGGTTATCAAGTCTGTAGAGCTTGTTGATGGTGTCTGTGATGGGGGAGACAAGAAAGAAGAAGAGACCCATCCCCAGCACAGACACCATCAACAAGCTCTACAGACTTGATACCCTGATATGATTGTTGAGTGGAGATAAGAAAGAAGAAGAGACCCATCCCCAGCACAGACATCATCAACAAGCTCTACAGACTTGATACCCTGATATGATTGTTGAGTGGAGAAAATAAAGAAGAAGAGACTCATCCCCAGCACAGACATCATCAACAAGCTCTACAGACTTGATACCCTGATATGATTGTTGAGTGGAGATAAGAAAGAAGAAGAGACTCATCCCCAGCACAGACATCACCAACAAGCTCTACAGACTTGATACCCTGTCTGTGCTGGGGATGGGTCTCTTCTTCTTTCTTATCTCCACTCAACAATCATATCAGGGTATCAAGTCTGTAGAGCTTGTTGATGGTGTCTGTGCTGGGGATGAGTCTCTTCTTCTTTCTTATCTCCACTCAACAATCATATCAGGGTATCAAGTCTGTAGAGCTTGTTGATGATGTCTGTGCTGGGGATGGGTCTCTTCTTCTTTCTTATCTCCACTCAACAATCATATCAGGGTATCAAGTCTGTAGAGCTTGTTGATGGTGTCTGTGCTGGGGATGAGTCTCTTCTTCTTTCTTATCTCCACTCAACAATCATATCAGGGTATCAATTCTGTAGAGCTTGTTGGTGATGTCTGTGCTGGGGATGAGTCTCTTCTTCTTTCTTATCTCCACTCAACAATCATATCAGGGTATCAAGTCTGTAGAGCTTGTTGATGATGTCTGTGCTGGGAATGAGTCTCTTCTTCTTTCTTTTCTCCACTCAACAATCATATCAGGGTATCAAGTCTGTAGAGCTTGTTGATGGTGTCTGTGCTGGGGATGAGTCTCTTCTTCTTTCTTATCTCCACTCAACAATCATATCAGGGTATCAAGTCTGTAGAGCTTGTTGGTGATGTCTGTGCTGGGGATGAGTCTCTTCTTCTTTCTTATCTCCACTCAACAATCATATCAGGGTATCAAGTCTGTAGAGCTTTTTGATGATGTCTGTGCTGGGGATGAGTCTCTTCTTCTTTCTTATCTCCACTCAACAATCATATCAGGGTATCAAGTCTGTAGAACTTGTTGATTGTGTCTGTGTTGGGGATGAGTCTCTTCTTCTTTCTTATCTCCACTCAACAATCATATTAGGGTACCAAGTCTGTAGAACTTGTTGATTGTGTCTGTATTGGGGATGAGTCTCTTCTTCTTTCTTATCTCCACTCAACAATCATATCAGGGTATCAAGTCTGTAGAGCTTGTTGATGATGTCTGTGCTGGGGATGAGCCTCTTCTTCTTTCTTATCTCCACTCAACAATCATATCAGGGTATCAAGTCTGTAGAGCTTGTTGATGGTGTCTGTGCTGGGGATGTGTCTCTTCTTCTTTCTTATCTCCACTCAACAATCATATCAGGGTATCAAGTCTGTAGAGCTTGTTGATGATGTCTGTGCTGGGGATGTGTCTCTTCTTCTTTCTTATCTCCACTCATTCATATCAGGGTATCAAGCTTGTAGAGCTTGTTGATGGTGTCTGTGCTGGGAATGGGTCTCTTCTTCTTTCTTATCTCCACTCAACAATCATATCAGGATATCAAGCTTGTAGAGCTTGTTGATGGTGTCTGTGTTGGGGATGGGTCTCTTCTTCTTTCTTATCTTCACTCAACAATCATATCAGGGTATCAAGTCTGTAGAGCTTGTTGATGGTGTCTGTGTTGGGGATTAGTCTCTTCTTCTTTCTTATCTCCACTCAACAATCATATCAGGGTATCAAGTCTGTAGAGCTTGTTGATGGTGTCTGTGCTGGGGATGTGTCTCTTCTTCTTTCTTATCTCCACTCAACAATCATATCAGGGTATCAAGTCTGTAGAGCTTGTTGATGGTGTCTGTGCTGGGGATGTGTCTCTTCTTTTTTTTTTTTATCTCCACTCAACAATCATATCAGGGTATCAAGTCTGTAGAGCTTGTTGATGGTGTCTGTGTTGGGGATGAGTAGAGTTCATCAATGGATGAGTCAATACAGTCAATAATGTAGTTTGGGGGTTGCAGGAGAATTATTGTAAATAGTTTCACAAGCAATTATCGGTTATAGCGTGTCTTGTTTGTAACTGGTAATAAATAAATATATTAAGATATTTAATCTTATAAACAGATTCTTTTTTGAATATACAGGAAATGAGTTTTAATATTTTCTTTACAATTATCAATCCTTTAACAATAAAGAAACGATTTCAAATAAATTCTTTATTCACACACACACACAAAAGCATTTATTAAGACACACAGTTCTTACAGAGGATTCTCCTTGGGGTTACAAGACGGAGAAACCTATGAAAGTGGGAAATATACAAAGGGGTAAAAATGGAGAAATATTATATACACATGATAAATATATACAGATTATTATTTGAATGATCCTATGTAAAATAAGAATATGGATTTGGAAAAAAAAAATGGAAATATGGATGGAAGAAGTGGAGAGCGAAAAGAGGAAAAAAACAGGTAAAAATTCTTTATTCACTATCACAGAATTGCTTATTTCGACAAATTAAAAAAAAAAAGGCATAAGACTCTGAAAAATCTTTTAATTATTTGATTAAAGAAAAACTTTCGGATAAACCTTTCTTCATATAACTGAATCATATTGTTTATTTAATTGTATTTTAGTTAACTGAAAAATAACTTATCTGAAAGAGCTACTTTAATTAAATAAATAAATAGTGTTTTGGCGTCTTATGCCTTTTTTTATAATTAGTTTTTTTTCCTTATTCCTAGTACACATGTTACAGGTCATTATAATCATGGTTGGTAGTATTAGACGACTACTTTTACTATAAGTACACCACATGTCTACACATGGTACAGGTCATGATAATCATGGTGGGTAGTTAGCGACTGCTTTTATTGTAAGTACACCACATGTCTACACATGGTACAGGCCATTATAATCATGCTGGGTAGAATTAGGCGAATACTTTTACTGTAAGTACACCACATGTCTACACTTTGTAATTAATAAAACTATTGTTTTAATAAGTTATACATAAAAAGAATGTATTTATAAAAGATATCAAAAGATATTTTTACTTGAGAATATATTGGCAGAAGATTAATCTTATTTTCATCGGGGTCAATGTCTGAAGTCACGTGATATTAGCATTGACCAATCGCAGTACTATAAATAACTCTTCTTTTATTACGCCTAGCGAATTCCAATGATAACAGTAAACAATTCAAATGTTATGGTATAGTTGATTTTTAAACAACCATTTCTATAGAAAAAATAAATCTATTAAGCCCAATAATAATCGTAAAAAAATTAGATTTAAAAATAAAACGGATGTAAAAAGTCAATTTAAAAAAATACTGCCACTCTATTCCCCCTGTATGGTCTAATTCACCGGGGAATTATCTATGATGGTGGGGAATAATTTTAATACAATTTGACCGTAGCCTGCCTGGCAACAATACATCTTAGCGATTACAATCATGGCAGCCATGACAGCTGCAAGATCTGGTAGATAGCGTGTTATTCGTGAGTTTCAAGTCCTTATTTCTTGTTTACAGTAGCAAAGGTCGTCTGAATTTTTAAAAAATTCTTTAATGATAAGACTTGCGTTGCGTTTACATTACGTAATCGATTTTCAACATCTTTGTTTTGAAGTATCTATGTTTTAAGGTGAGAAGAGAAAATGAAGAATTCTGATTAAATGGAAGACGACTCTTTTGCATTTGAGAATCCTTATTGAATATAAATTGCCGTGTTTATTGTTTTTCTATTTACATATAAATACACTCATGGACAAAACTTAAGAAAGTGGGAAGTCTTTGATGTCGCCTGTTGTCTGTTTTTTAAGGAGACAGAGGCTGTTCACACTTAGTTATCTCGTATGTTTTCAATAAAGGTCACTTTAATATCTTTCAGAGTTATTGTCTCAATCCCGATATACATGCAAAAAGGTACAACTTCCTTAAGTATTGTCCATGAGTGTATACACACTTGGTTATCTCGTGTGTCTTCAATAAAGGTCACTGTAATATCTTTCAGAGTTATTGTCTCAATCCCGATATACATGCAAAAAGGTACAACTTCTTTAAGTTTTGTCCATGAGTGTATACACACTTGGTTATCTCGTGTGTCTTCAATAAAGGTCACTGTAATATATTTCAGAGTTATTGTCTCAATCCCGATTTACATGCTAAAAGGTACAACTTCCTTAAGTTTTGTCCATGAGTGTATACACACTTGGTTATCTCGTGTGTCTTCAATAAAGGTCACTGTAATATCTTTCAGAGTTATTGTCTCAATCCCGATATACATGCTAAAAGGTACAACTTCCTTAAGTTTTGTCCATGAGTGTATACTCACTTGGTTATCTTGTGTGTCTTCAATAAATGTCACTGTAATATCTTTCAGAGTTATTGTCTCAATCCCGATATACATGCTAAAAGGTACAACTTCCTTAAGTTTTGTCCATGAGTGTATACTCACTTGGTTATCTTGTGTGTCTTCAATAAATGTCACTGTAATATCTTTCAGAGTTATTGTCTCAATCCCGATATACATGCTAAAAGGTACAACTTCCTAAAGTTTTGTCCATGAGTGTATACACACTTGGTTATCTCGTGTGTCTTCAATAAATGTCACTGTAATATCTTTCAGAGTTATTGTCTCAATCCCGATATACATGCTAAAAGATACAACTTCCTTAAGTTTTGTCCATGAGTGTATACACACTTGGTAACTTGTGTGTCTTCAATAAATGTCACTGTAATATCTTTCAGAGTTATTGTCTCAATCCAGCTAATAAATAGATTAATCTATTATATAAAAATAATAAAAACAAACAAAAGATTATATTTATTAATCAAATTGATACAGAAGATTATAATTCTAACAAAGGAAATTTGTATATTACGTATAGAGGGAAATATATAAATTTATATATGAAAAAATAATAGAAAAAAAATAATATGTTTGGTGTGCTACTGGTCAGAATATGCCTTCTTTATTTTTAAAGTTATATATATAAATGTACAAATTTTTAGATTTAAAAGATATTTTTATATTAAATTACGCGAAATTTAAAAATAAATGTATATAAAAATATTCCTTTTTTCTAAAGAAGTGAATTTTTAAATTATTCGTTTTCTTAAAAATATTATTCAGAGAGAACTAAAATTATATATATATTTTTGTACAATTTAAATTTGAATATTTTCCTAAATTCAAAAAAAAAACAAAAAAACAATTGAAATATCACAGAAATGAAATATGTTTTTAAAAATAGATATAGAAAATATTATCACACAAAGAAAAAAAAAAAAGACATAAGAAAAATTCAAAAAATAAAATTTGACTAAAATAAATTAAAATGCTGATCGAGAAATTATTTGTAAGAAAAAATATTAATATATGATATATTTTTGAAATAAAAAATGGAAAAAAAATAGAAATTTCTTTATTCAACTTTATATCGTATTTTACAAAAAGCTAAAAATACAATATTTATTTTAAAGAATAATCACACAAAGTAGATTTTTTAAAAATAATTACAAAATAAAATAAATAAAAACGAAATTTAATTTAAGAAATTTATTTAGGCATTATTACAAAAATTCTAAAATAAGTTTTGATCAAATTTAAAAATTTAAAAGCCAAAAATTGGATGTTTAAAATTCTCGTTTGGTTAGGTATAGAGGGGAAGTGAGGAACCACCCCCCCTGGCAGAGAAATGGGTATAGCCCAACGGGCAGCTGGTCGGCAATTTATCTTGTGATTAGCCCAAGAATAGATTTAGTGTCCCCCCTCCCCCCATCTCTCTCCCCCCCCTCCCCCCCTGTTCATCCCCTCTCCTTTCCCCCATTCTTGCCTTTGCAGGCGTTATATGGTAGGGGTTTCTTTCACAGCAAAAAAAAAAAAGCAAACGACCTTTTATAAAACTACACAAAACTTCAATTTTAATTATAAAAATCATTTAGATATATTTTACATATTATGTTTAAATAAAAAGACATATATTGAATCAAAATATTGGTAAAATAAATTATATTTTGATCCAATATATACCTTTTTAATTAAAGATGTATTTATGGATTGCTTTATTTTCAAAACATATTATATTATTTTGAAATGAAAGAGAAATTATTATTTGCTTGTGTGTCTGTTTTGAATACACGAATATTTTGCTAATGTAATATTGCATGTAACTATTAATACGCCTTCTACTAATGCAATACCATATTAGCAAAATATTCATGTATTCAAAAGTAAAAACGCACAAAAGAAAATAATAATTTCTATTTCATTTCAAAATAATATAATATTTAAAAATATATCAAATTGATTGTATTATGTATGATTTATAATACAATATAATGGGGCTTATGATTGTAAAACGACATTTAGCAATTATCCCGCATGTGTTTCTTTTTAACGAAAAATCGAAATTTATTTTAAGTCGAAATAAATTTCGATTTGTCGTTCAAAAGAAACAAATGCGGGATAATTGCTAAATGTCGTTTTACAATTATGTATGATTGTATAATGTGGTATTGTAGTCGTAATATATCTTGAAAATATAATAAAAATAACTTTAAATCATAATTTGCTTTAATTTTGCTCAAAAAATTATATATAAGACATAATTTGAGGAAAGTAATACTTGACTTAAAGCGTGAAATTTTATCCTTATTTTTTAAGTGTACTGTTAAATTAAATATAAATTGATTTATTTTTGGATTCTTGATAAAATCTTACATTTCATATCATATATTCAAAGTTATAATGAAAGTTTAAACGAGACCTAAATATTTGATTTGAATAAAAAAAAGATATAAATTCATTATAATTATATATATAAAATATATCTTGTCAATATATAAAATAATCTCTTTCGTGTAAAAATATGTCTAAAATTTATCCGTTATGATATATAAAAACGGCAAGTTATTTATATGACATACAATATATTTTATAAATATATATCTTCAATATACAATTGTTACTATACATTTTTTCTTTAGCTTTTGAAAATTTCAAAATATGTTTATATATAGTTACATTAAATATATTTAAAGAAAACATTCATTGAAAACTACTTTTTATTTTTGTATAAAATGAAATACAAAAATTTACGTAATCTGTAAAGCTGTAAAATAAGCAAACGATGTATTTTATATATTTTATTTATTCTATTACAGAAATATATATTAAGAATGTCATAGAGAGATTTATCTATTTGAAATCTCACAAAAGTATTTAAATACATTTTAAAGAAAAGGATCAGTTGAAATATCCAGATTTAAATTGAATAAGTCTTATAAATTTAAAGCAGAAGATACAGAGAGAGAGAGAGAGAAGATTAAAAAAACTTTTTAGTTCTATCTTTCTAAAAGTAAAGATATCGCCTGAACATTTATCTTCATTCACCAAAAGTGAAGATAGACGATCAGACGATCCTATTTCTTATAAACATAGAAAAATATATTCTCTATATTTTAAAACATTTATTTATTTTTAAATCAAATTCAATTTAACAAAATATATTTTACTTATACCCTTAAAAATCTATTAAAAATATATTTTCATTTTATTTTTTTTAAGTGTATATTGCGGATATAGCGTATCTTATTTGCAACTGGTAATAAATAAATAAAGTGTATAAAATTATTTAAGTTTTAATTATACAGATATTTATAAAGGGAGGTATATATTTAACAATTCATTTATTTTGTTAATTTTACGAATAAAAATAAGAAAAAAGCAAAGTTTATTTAAAGTTCAATTTTATAATGTTTATTAAATACGATGTCATATTACTAAAATACAAATTTTAATGAATTTTCATATGAATATTAATATATTAATCATGCATATAAAAAGTATTATATAAGGATTTATTTAATATATATTATATTCATACATGCATAGGGACGCAGATATATATATATTTAAGATATTCAAAAGTTTAGAAAAGTAATTGTTTAAATCGTATAATTTTTATTTTAATATATTTTATGGCTTAATCTCGAATATACAAACATCACGTACTGTATAAAAATTGCACACAAATATGTTAATTGTGCTTATTCAATCATATAATAGAAAAATTTCAGTATATTATAAAGTTTAATGAGAAATTGTAATATTGAGAAATTGAGATAATGTGAGAAATTATATATAATTTAGATGGTCAATTAAGATAAAACTTTTTTTTTTAATACGAGAAAATGTTAGCGAATATATATTCACAGAGAGAGTATATATTGGAATATTTTTGAATAATATTTGCACTTTTGTTTTTTATTGGAATATATTATTTTTAGTTATTATCTCATTTATACATTCTACATGTTGGGAATCTTTTATGGTTCAGATGATGAAATAACAAGTTTACTTACAGCTGAAATGGTTTTAAAGAATTAGGTGATTTTACCTTTTGTTGTTGTTATTGTCGTGTCCAAAGAAGAGTCTCAGATGTCTCCATGCATCTCCATCACAGCAGTCGTAATGTTCTTGGGTGTGTAAAGCTTCTGTTCTGGGTCAATTTTCTGTTGTTGTCGTGTCCAATGAAGAGCCTCAGATGTCTCCATACATCTCTATCACAGCAGCAGCAATGTCCACTATCTTGGGTGTGTAAAGCTACTGCTCTGGGTCTAAGTCAATTTTCTGCAAGGCTGCGGCCATTGCTCGACATGCGAATATGTGAGTAGGTGTTAGTTCCACACCAGGATAGTTGTTGCATGCTCTATAGGTTCTTGTACCATCTGGATGTATTGCCATTCCTTTAAATTTATTATTTTCAAAGAGAGAGAGAAAAGAACATTTAACAATTTACATTACAATTACTAATTTTGTAAACAAAACATACCCTCCTTTGTTCTCGGTTTTATATTACTGTGTTGTCAGTCTAAAAGTATTTTAAGATCATTGATTTATTATTATTCTTTTTTTCCAACACTACATTATAAAAGTATAACCAGCCATTTTGAAATAAATAATTATTGTTATTGTTCATGTTTAACGATTTTATCTAATTATATATATATTCATTGATAGCATTTTTTTCCATTGCATATTTTCAAATGGAAAATGGAAGTAGTTCGTGTTTGTAATCATCTGCTAAAGAAACGAATCTGAAATGTTATCCTATAAGACCAATTTTGACCAATATAAAAATTTTTAGAATTTCCAATTTTAATACTGTTGTTAATTTTCGATTGAAGAGTTGGAGCATATAAAATATATTTATTGGCTTATATAATTAGCACAACATTATAAAAGTAAGAAATGATTAAATGCAAAAGATTATATATCTAAATACAAAAGGTTATTTAAAAATTAAAGATCATTCTTTGTTCTTCATATCAAAACATTCTTCTTTGTTCTTGATGATTTTTATTGATGTTCCTTTTTTCACAGACATTATACTTTCAAATACACTTTACATCAATTCCACACAATAATATAGTAATGTAATACCTTATATTTGTTATAATAAATATAAAATAGAACATAAAATCCCTTAAAATATTATTCGGTTGTTTAAAAACGATATATTCAAAGACTCATTAAATATAGTCAAATATCATTAAAAGTATATATTTATATACGAACTCTAGTTACTTAGAAATATTCAAATAAGCAAAATATTAGGGCAAAGAGAGTTTATGTTCCCATTATTTTTACTTATTTGAATATACTTATATGGGTAAAAATCTAGAGACATGCGTCAAATTTTGACGGGAGAGGCGACCCTTGTCTCCTCTTTAGATCAATTTCCTCCCGGCACAAAATATCTCCATCTATAGGTAAACTTATATATAAGAAAAAAAATACCTATATACTGTATATATCTGTATATTTGAAATGAAATATTGGGAATTTATATATATTATTCTAAAGGCGTATATGTATTTATCAAATAAGTATATTGGAAATCCATCCATCCAACCAAAAAACAAAAGATCTAACCCCACTGTTTCTTTCTATTTGGAATTCTAAAACGTGTCAGCCGAACCAAGCTAGGTTTAACGACCAGTTCCATCTGGCAACCCGCCAAATAGCCTCTGACGTCATAGCTCCTAGTGTTGGTCCTTTTTTTTTTATAAGAGGGTTGTTGTTGGAGCTGAGCTGATCTAAAAAAAGGGACACGCTGTTTTTTTTTTACTTATCCCACGTTTGTTTTTATGCCAAGCTCGTGTATGTGAATTTTAATATTGATTTAATTAATCAAAGATATCTTCTGCTGAAAAAAAAGACTTATAGATAACCGATACAGATATGAGGCGCCATTTTTTAAATTTCATCTCAAAATATATAATTAATGAATTTTGTGAAGAAAAAGTTTAGATTCTTATTATGAAGGCTTACCATTTATTTCTATATATCTTTTTACGATATCTTTTGCAAATATATTAGAAATTTCATAGAATATTGCAAAAATATTTAAGCAAAGCTGTGTGTCGAATTAAGATTAGTACAAATTTCACTTTTGAAGAAGAATCAAAATGAAATTTTATACTTCAAGGCTTGTAATATTTTTATCTATGTGCAAAGTGTTCCCAAAAGTTCGTAAACATTTGCTAAAAAATGAATTCACTGAATATTCATTTCTATTCGATCTTTTGTTGAAATTTAAGCATATGAAATACCCGCCTGAAAATTATTACTGTAAATTCAAATATTTAAATGAAAGAGTTAAATGAAGAAATGGCTTTAAAATTAAAAAATAATTATATCAAACTCTAATACATTTCTACAATTATTTTAGTATTTTTTTAACACATTATATTGTTCGTTTTTATAGAAATAGTCTTTGCGAGAATAAATGTTTTTTTACAAATATATATTTGAATAGAAGATAAATGAAGAATTGGCTTCATTTATCACAGATTAAAAAAAATATATATTTATCTATGATATCAAACTGATACAGCCTCAACCCCAAAGGATTCTAATTTTTATAGAAATGGTCTATGAGAGAATAAATGTTTATTTTATATATATATTTGAATAGAAGATATATGAAGAATTGGCTTCATTTATTCACAGATTAAAAAAAATTATATTTATCTATGATATCAGCCTGATGCAGCCTCAACCCTAAAGTAATCTATGTGAGTCATTGTGTCCACAATCTATATTTCTCCCTATGTTTGCCGATAGGTAGTTAGCCAAATCGATTTTTCAAGAATTTAGCCATAACTCAAGCCTAACGTTCTCTAAAATAAATTTCAAAATATATAATAAGAATATTTTAAATTGACATTTTTTTCTCGAATATCACTGAAAATACTATTTTCTAAGAGAGCTGCTATATTTAAATTGTAATAATTTTATTGATATCTGTTGTTGTCGTGTCCAATGAAGAGCCTCAGATGTCTCCATACATCTCTATCACAGCAGTCGTAATGTTCTTGGGTGTGTAAAGCTGCTGTTCTGGGTCAATTTTCTGTTGTTGTCGTGTCCAATGAAGAGCCTCAGATGTCTCCATACATCTCTATCACAGCAGTCGCAATTGTTCTTGGGTGTGTAAAGCTGCTGTCCATGTCTATTTTCTGCAAGGTTGCGGCCATTGCTGGACATGACAATATGTGGGTAGGTGTTAGTTCCACACCAGGACAGTTGTTACATGTCCTATAGGTTCTTGTACCATCTGGATGTATTGTTATTCCTTTATAGTGTTTCGTTCTGAGTCTTGTTATTGTCTTGTAATTCTTCTCTCAGAGTTTTGATATTATCTTTTGATGAATTATCTTGTATTTTGCCAAAGCATCAGCGTCAAATACCCGTTGATACCCGTCATAATGGTATAAAGCATACATAATATAAATAATTTTATTCACGATCGAACGTTGTACTGTATATATTACATCCCAAACACGACACCAGCCATCTCTGTCTTGAGCTCGATGTACCATCTCGGTGACTGTTAAACCAGTGAGTTCCTTTAATTGGTCATCATTTTATTAGCGATCGAACGTTGTACTGTACGTATTACATCCCAAACACGACACCAGCCATCTCTGTCTTGAGCTCGATGTACCATCTCGGTGACCGTTAAACCAGTGAGTTCCTTTAATTGGTCATCATTTTATTCACGATCGAACGTTGTACTGTATGTATTACATCCCAAACACGACACCAGCCATCTCTGTCTTGAGCTCGATGTACCATCTCGGCGACCGTTAAACCAGTGAGTTCCTAAAAAATTATCCATACGATGCATACATATGAGACTAAATATATGGTAAACTATAAACAAAGAGACTTCGATAAATTATGTTCAGACGAAGAAGCTTCTCCAAAATGGCGACGGTTCCTTCTTCCAGAGAATGCTATCCTTAATTCCTTTCACCCCAAGTCTCAAGAAAGATCGTAGAAGACTTAATCTGTCCTCAATGTTCATAAGAACCACAGACAGTTAATCATCTTCTCTTCAGCTGTCCAGCATTCCTGAGACATAGGATACAAACAGCTGCTTGAACTGACCTACCTCAATCCTACATCTATGGCCACCAGACTCAGCATTCCTGGTCAACTGGTTCAACTCCGCAATTCACTCAGGACATTATTAAAATTCTTCTTCATCTTTCTTATCTCCATTCAATCATATTAGAGTATCAAGTAGGGGATCGGTGAAAGGATGGTCTAAATCGTTGGTTTTGGACCGCTACGACCAGGATCGAATTCCGCATTGGGCACTTTTTTTTCTAATTAAAAAATGCTCCAATGGCCTCCCTTTTCTTGCAAAAGTCCAACTCCACCAGCGAGTGCAAGTAACCAAACGGGGCTCTGGCACATTTGTAAGCGCAAAGTCGAACTGCTTTTCACATGTGTAGACATGTGGTGTACTTACAGTAAAAGCAGTCGCCTACTTCTACCCACCATGATTATCATGACCTGTACCACGTGTACTAGGGATAAGTAAAAAAAAAAAAGAGTATCAAGTCTGTATAACTTGAGAATTTTGATGGTGTCTGCTGGAGATGAGTAGAGCTCATCAATGGATGAATCAGTACAGTCAATAATGTGGTTTGGGGGTTGCAGGTTGACACTTAGTGCATAGTGGGGAAACCTTGTAACCATTCTGGAAAGTCATTGTCTGTAGATGACCAGACGATAATGGTGCTTAAAAGTGCTTAGCACTAGTCTTTTTTCTATCTAAGATAATCCAATAAAAGACAAGGAAAAATCAAATATGCAACATAAACGCGCTGAGAGAATAATAACAAAAACAATAACAAGACTTAGAACAAAACACTATAAAGGAATGACAATATATCCAGATGGCACAAGAACCTATAGGACAACTGTCCTGGTGTGGAACTAACACCTACCTACATATTGTCATGTCCAGCAATGGTCGCAGCCTTGCAGAAAATTGACATAGACCCAGAACAGCAGTTTACACACCCAAGATAGAGAACATGCCGACTTAGCTCCAATATGAAATGGTGACATGAGGAACAGACACCATGTACAGCCAACATGGAGTACATCCTGTATTCCTGGAGACCTTACAGGGTACTATCAGCATGGCCAGCTGAGCCCAGGTTGTTTAGTGAGCTTGTTACTACTCTCCCTCCTCCTTTTTCATACTTACTTGGGACCGGCAAAGGCGGAGTTACTGTATAATTGTAACATTGAAGAGAATATGCAAATTGAACAAACCATGATAATCATGATAAATAGGGTTTGGTTGGATTAACAGACTTATAAAGAGACAACTGTTGTAATCAAAATACCACAATGTAACAAAATAAGGATACAAAGAGATAGAGGTTTGGGACTGTGTAAAACCGGTACATGTTTACACATGTAGGAACAGTTCGACTTTGTCAAAATGTTAATTCATGTGATTCTTTCTCTTTGTTATGAAAAGAAATGGCTTCACCACTCATTGAATAATATTCTAAAAAATAAGAAAAAGCTGATGTTATAAAAGAAGAAATGGCTTCACCAGTCATCTAATAATATTATTAAAAAAACAAAAAGCTGATGTTATAAAAGAAGAAATGGCTTCACCAGTAATCTAATGATATTATTTTTAAAAAAAGCTGATGTCATAAAAGAAGAAATGACTTCACCACTCATTGAATAATATTCTAAAAATAGAAAAAAAGCTCTGATATTATAAAAAGAAGAAATGGCTTCACCAATCATTGAATAATATTCTAAAAAATAGAAAAAAGCTCTGATATTATAAAAAAAAAGAAATGGCTTCACCACTCATTGAATAATATTCTAAAAAAATATAGCGCAAAAAGAAGAAATGACTTCGTTATTCATAGAATTTTAAAACCTTGAGTATATATATATTCTGTGAACAAAAAAGAAAGAAGAAAGAAACGGCTGTGTAATCATAGAATTTTTATATATAGATTTCAGCATTAGGAGGTAAATATTTCCAGAGTGGGGAGTGGAGGGGAAAATGGCGTGTTGTTTGGCAGGTCCGTGGGGGAGGTTCAAGATTATCGTCTGAAAGATTTAGAGGGGGGGAAGAATGACAGACGGGGAGGGGAGGGGGGTGGAACTCCCTTTAACGACCCCCTACCCTCCCCCTTTTCCCCCCGCCAACTTGAACGGTGGAATGTGCCAACTGGAGACGCTTTCATGACACCCTTCTTGGAACACGTGTGAATTCTTTCAAGTGCCAGAAAGTTTTTTTTTTTTTAATTAATATCTTATTAATTCATTCCCTCATACACTGATATATTTATATGTGAAAAAAATATGCAAATGGTTAGGTTGTCGTGTCCAATGAAGAGCCTCAGATGTCTCCATACATCTCTATCACAGCAGTCGTAATGTTCTTGGGTGTGTAAATTTTCTGTTCTGTGTCAATTTTCTGTTGTTGTGTCCAATGAAGAGCCTCAGATGTCTCCATACATCTCTATCACAGCAGTCGTAATGTTCTTGGGTATGTAAAGCTGCTGTTCTGGGTCAATTTTCTGTTGTTGTCGTGTCCAATGAATAGCCTCAGATGTCTACATACATCTCTATCACAGCAGTCGTAATGTTCTTGGGTGTGTAAAGCTGCTGTTCTGGGTCAATTTTCTGTTGTTGTCGTGTCCAATGAAGAGCCTCAGATGTCTCCATACATCTCTATCACAGCAGTCGTAATGTTCTTGAGTGTGTAAAGCTGCTGTGTCAATTTTCTGTTGTTCATGTGTTGACATGTGGTGTACTTACAGTAAAGGCAATTACCTATCTCTACCTACCATGATTATCATGGCCTGTACCACATGTACTAGGGATAATAAAAAAATAAATAAATACAAAACACACGCTACTATATCTTGTGTAGATATTTGCGGGTAAATATTCAAATTATTTTATATACATATTTTCAATATATATATATATATATATATATATTATTTCTCGTATTTGACAAAATTCTGGTCCAAGGTGACTAACGTGGCAACGGCACCTATTTTCCAATGAAGAGCAAAACCGATATCTCTAGTATTGAACACGACAACAATATAGAGAGTGAAATATTAAAATAAAAACAATGGTTGCCTGTAAAGTCGGTTTTACGGGCGAAGATTTTACGTGACAACGGTAGAATATTTATTGATATGAATATAATTAAATTGCACAATAGGAACAAGGAATTGAATGAAAATAAGAATTGCACAAATTTTAACTATAGAAATATATTTTGTTTACTAAAGCATTGTACATGTAAACTTAAACTTAACTAATTCCTATTTGAGTGATTTTGTTGAGGATAGGACGATGATAGGAGAAATATGAAATGAAAGGAAGTGTTTCTGCTGTAATGTGTCTTGCGAAAGTCAAGTCGATAGTTGTTCCTTTTAACGTAGTTGACTTAGAAACGTTTGATACGCAATCAAGATTATACGTATTTTTCATGAAATTAAGAAACGAGTTGTCAGGCTTTACGTTTTTGTTAAAATCACCACACAGAAGAATCGGTATACTAGAATCAACTTGCACGAACGGTGGCACGTACTGGCTGTTGTGAATGTACGGACCGAGTCCTTGCCATAGTAACATTCCAATATCCTGCATACTAGCTCCTGGATGAATATATACAGCACCGAGTATAAACTTGAAGCTAGTATTAGCGGCGAAGCAAGTAACTTCAGTCATGCACATGTCACCCTTGGTTTTAATGACACGAGTTACGTCTGTAATCGCAACTTGGAACACTTCCGCCGTAGATGTCGATGATAATTTACGATAGATCGCCACTCCACCAGCCGCGTTGGTATTTGAAAATCAAAACACTTATTCAGATCGAAGGTTCAAATTTTTGCTAAATAAATTTGAAATTAAATAAAATTTGTAATTGTAAATGATGAAGTTGTAATTAAAACATTTACTTAAATTAGATGTTAAAATTCTTGCTCAACACAGTTTAAATAAAGTTTTCTTATATCTGCCACTTTTTCTTAATATTTGTAATTTTAAAGAATCAATTCGAAAATCAAAACATTTATTCAGATCGAAGGTTCAAATTTTTGCTAAATAAATTTGAAACTATTTAAAATTTGTAAAATAATAATTAATTAATTAATTAATTTTAAACTAATAATTTACTTAACACTATCAACATTTATCAATAGTATGACATAACCTATAAACTCATTTTCTCAACTTTTGTGTCAATCTAACGATTAATCAATCAATCATAGTTTACGATAATGAAATATCAGTGTACAATTATTTACCTTTATTGTTGTAGTTGTTGTAAATGACGAATCTAAGCACTCCACATTTTCACTACAGACACAGCTGACGATACTTTAACCACACGTGTGAACTTGTATTATGACGCTTTCTTGTTTTTCCAACGCCAAGAACGTTCGAGAAAGACAAAGACAGAGACAAGCATGCGCCGATTCAATGCGCCTAATTCTCTAGCGCTGCGCGCGCAGCACTCTCGTTCGGTGACTCATCGTATCGTTACCGGGCGTTACACTTTTTCATAAGTGACTCCCAGCCGCAACCTAATTTAAGACGTTGTCACGTCAAAAACATAAAGCCTCCAGGGAAAAATATATTTTAAAAATAATTTTTATTTAAAAAATATCTCGAGCTTTCGGGCAAGTACGCCCTTCTACGGGAGAAAATGCTTTATATGAATAATACGCCAATAAAATATGATTTAAAATTAAATAAAGTCCATTCACTGTTTACATTTGTTTTAAGGCATGATCAACGCGGGCTTCTGTTAGGCGTGCTTCGCTTGAGGGTTATGGGCTGGGCTCAGGGAATATAATGTTATAAATTTCCGGAATATCTATTCTTCTGTTAATGCTATTGTGCTTTCTGGATATGATGGATTCTATTATTAGTCTCTGTAGTTTATTGGGGATGTTGGAGTAATGGGTCTTTGGTTCTGTTAGGGAGAAGGAATGGCCTGTTTCACTTATATGTTGGTATACTAAAGATCTACTGTCTTGATTATCGATATTTCGTTTATGTTCTGATACTCTTATATTTAAATGTCTGCCAGTTTCGCCGACATATTTGGTTTTGCATTCGTTGCATTCTATGGAGTATATGGCATTCTTAATATTGGAAGGATAATCAATGGTATTGTTCTTTGTTGTGGGGTTTCTTAGTAACGAATTTAAATTAGGTGAGTTTCTGAAAAAGGTTTTGATTCCAAATTTCTTCAGATGACGGGCTATAGAAACAGATACTGGGGAATAGGGAATACTGCTAATAGATTTATAGATTGGGAAATTCCGAATTTCAGAGGGGTTATAGAAATGTCTTAGAATAAATGATAAAGGATATTGACAAGCTTTAAATTTCTTATAATATTCTGAGTTTCTTCTTTTTTAAAGGTTTGAAGTGAGCAATGGCTATGGATACGTTTAGTTAAGGTCTTTACGGTATTGATTTTATGGCTAAGTGGGCAGTAGGAGGAAAAACGGATATAGTCGGGGTTGAAGGATGGCTTATAATAAACAGTTGTTTGGAATTGATTCTGTATGCGAATAATTTTTATATCTAGAAAAGGCAGGCTATTGTTTGTTTCTTTTTCAAATGTGAAATTTAGGTTAGGATGGTAACTGTTGAGTCTTTCTAGAATGTTCTTGGTTTGATTTTCGGGGCATAAACAGAATATGTCGTCAATATAACGACGCCATAAAATATATCTGACGGGAATAGGGATGTTATCCAATTGTCTATGCGACGCATGACTATTTCGGCTACTGAGGTTGAAAGAGAGCTCCCCATGGGAGAACCTTTAATCTGTTCGTAAGTTTTGGAATCGTATGTTAGAATATTTGTTTCGAGGCATAGGGCTATAAGTTTAGTTATTTTCCTGACAGTGATCTGATCAACCTGATTTTCTCTCAAGAATTCTTCGGTGCTGCTTAGTATCAGCTGGTGTGGGAGACTTGGGTAAAGGGATTCTACGTCGAATGAGATCATGATCTTGTTTGGTTGAGATTGGTACTTGAGTAGTTCATCTATGAAGGTGGTGGTGTTGGAAATGGAGAACGGGGAGTTTTGCTGCTTGATTATGGGTTTGAGAAAAGTTGAGATGAACTTGGAGAGAGGTGCTGTTGGGGAATGGTAGAAAGCCACTATGGGTCTTAAGGGGACATTTGGTTTATGTATTTTAGGGAGACCATATATACCACCCTCTCTTAGGATTAGGGATCCAGTACAAAACCATTACTCCGCTGCAATTATACACAGAACCGAAGAACAGCTTCTTAACTCGAGAATTAGAGGCTCCCGTGCTATGATCCGTTTTTTACAAAAAACCATCAGAGGTCTGCTTTGCCTGCTCTCTCCCAGAATCCCTTCCAATGATCTCGGCTCTCTTGTACAAGGCATAACCGCCCGAGTTAAACTCCAGAACTCAGAAATTGAACTCCGGCACCAGAGGAAGCTGGAATTCTGGCACGTGAAATATGGTTTTCCCTTGCGCACCCGCTCCCCCTCTGAAGATACCATTGTTAACCTAACCGACATCGTATTTTCAGACAAGCAGATATCCCTACTAGAGAAAGGCCTTAGTTTTCGGTTGCCCAATGAACCTGATCTTTTATACACGATTAGCTGTATTGAATCTTCCCTCCAGCACCAGTCCCACACAGACAAACATCACATCCGTTCTACCATAGCCAACAAACTTCTTGCTGCTTACAAGAGTTCTTCATCTCGCTCCAATTCCGTCAAGAGTGATCTTGCCTCCTTGAAAGCCCTCAAGAGCCATCATGATATCCTCATCACTAAATCAGATAAGGGCTCACAAGTAGTTGTGTTAAAAGTTGATGATTATAAGAAGAAAATGTCTGATATCCTTTCAGACTCCGATACCTTCCAAGAGATTTCATCTGAACGTGTTTGTGCTATTTCTGGTGCCTACAAATCATCACTCAGATTGCTCAGAAGAAACGAATGCATTACTCCCGATCAGTTCCAGCAGTTTACCTCCAATCTTTCTAGGGTTCCATATATATATGGCCTACCAAAAACCCATAAGCCCAGTGTCCCCCTTAGACCCATAGTTGCTTACCATCTGTCACCCGCCTTACCACTAGCCAAATACCTCTCTAGCCTTCTAAAACCCCTGGTCAAAACTCATAATCTTTACTCGGTACAAGATCCATCTGAATTTTTTACAAGATTAAAGAATGTCCCCCAACCTCGTGGTCTCACCATGTCGACTTTTGACGTGACATCACTCTTTCTGTGCCTCCCGCATTCTCTGATCATAGATGGCCTAGAGCAACTTCTTTCTTCTTCCACCCTTCCTAGTAATGATCAAAAAACCATCTTGGATCTATTCACCATCTGCCTTGACATGAATGCTTTAGAATTCAATGGCTGTTTCTTTGTACAGATGAGAGGCTCCCCTATGGGCAGCCCTCTTTCCACAATAGTAGCTGAGATTGTTATGTCTAATCTGGACCGGTGGTTAGTTTCCCATAATCATTTGGGGATCGAGATGTGGTCGAGGTACGTTGACGACATTTTTTGCCTCCATCGTGATACCGACCATCTCCCCATACTCACGGTTTTAAACTCATACCATCATGATCTCCGTTTTACTCACAACCCATCCTGTTTTAATTGCATCCCGTTTTTAGACGTTTTAGTCATCAACACTAATGGCACTTTTCAGACCACCGTATTTCGCAAGCCTAACTTCACTCCCTCCTATTTACACTTTTTATCACATGCCCCGGTTTCTCACAAAATCACCACGGTAAAAACTCTCTCCAAACGGGTATACACTCATTGTTCCCTTGCCTTATTTAGAACGATCGAGAAGCGTACCGTTTACACCCATCTTTTATCCGCCGGTTACCCTCATAATTTTATTGACCGCCATTTTTACGTTCCGAACCACAAAAAAAGTTACACCTCCGCTGTATAAAAACGTCTGTGTCCTTCCTTTTTCGACCACGAACTCTGATATCGCGTTATTTTTACGAAAATTCGGTATTCGCACGTTTTTCAAAAATTCGCCTTCCCTAGAAGCATCCTTACGGCACCCCATAACCAAAAGCTCAATCAAACTTAACCCTCTGTCCCTCAATAACGGCATCTATAGAATATCATGCAACGATTGTGAGCAATGCTACATTGGTGAAACTGGTCGAACCATCGCCACTAGAATCCGCGAACACAACCGTAATATACGTTCCAAAGATCGAAAATCTCTCATCTTTCAACACATGGCAGATTTCGACCATTCCTTTAATTTAGACGATACGATTTCTGTATACAGGGATATTGGAAACAAGTACCAACGCTTGGTTCTGGAAGCACTGGTGTCCAACTCTACTCCCAGTTTTAACCGGAAGATTGATCTCCCACCGCAATATACAATATTTTACGGCCTCACTCGCTGATATGTTTCTGGGTTTTATTGTTATTTACGGTTCAATTTTTATCTCCGTGTTTTGCCTTCAGATTTAATTTTTATCTCCGTTTTTGCCTCTATTTCTCACACAGAGTTTGTTTTATTTTTATTTGTAAATATGCAAATTCCCCTTTCCAATCTCCAGTATGTAAAATTCCTTATTCCTTGCGCGTATATATGTAAATATTTTCGCTTATAAATATGGCACTTCTTTGTCTACACTTGTAAAAAACCTGAAGAAGGGCAGTTGCTGCCTGAAAGCTCGTCGTGTTCTATTAAAGAAGCTTACCACGTTACCCTGTTTTTCCTTTGAATATTACAGCGTGGCGATATGATGTCTGATATTAGACAAGAAGTCTTTCAATTCTTCATTCGAAATATTACGTTCTTTATTCATTTTTCTGAGTTCTTTTTTTTTTTAAATAAGAGGTATGTTCGGGTTTTTTCTTCTTTGGAAATGTGTTTGAAGGTAGTTTGATCTTCAAGGATGCTCAGCATTTTACTATGGTAATCAGTTTTGTCGAGAATCACTGTTTGGCCGCCTTTATCTGAATGGGTGATGATTATTTCTTTTTTGTTTCTTAAGTCTTTAATCAATCGGTTCTCAAGGGGTTTGCTTGAGAGTGAAATAATTATTTAAATTTACATTTTACAGCATATTTACACACACAAACAAAAAGAGTATTCATTATTTACATATTAAATCATATTCTTTGAGAGAAACAATCAATAATATTTAATATATTATTATAATTAAATACTAAATTTAAAAAAAATGATGGAGAGAAATATTAATTCAACTACCAAATTATTTAAATTAAAGCGATAATTTTTTTATTTCATGGCAGTTGAGATAGAGTCTATAGAATTTTAAATTTTAAATATTCTTCCTTAAGAGAAATCATTTTCCTATATATTTTTTCATAATTATTAATATTTTTCACAATAGTAATATATAACTATATTTAAAATACACAGAAGTTCCTTGATTATTTTTAAATAAGGAAAAATTTTGGTTCCATATATTTATATATTTTTTGGAATATTACACAGAGGTAATGGATATATATGAGCTCCTGTTTGAAAAAGGATCTCTTGTATACAATTATCGTCTGTTCTTGTTTTACCTATACTAAGTTTATTCCTTAAATAAAAATACATATTAACACATCGAGCAATGCTCTTCCGCAAACAATAAAGACAAGGCCAGTTAGGCATAAATTAACATAAAGCAATAACGCGCCATATAAAATGAAAGGATTTAAAAGCACGAATGTTTCTTTTATACATAATTCAAACTTCTACTGCCCTTACTGCGATGGAAAAATATATTGGGAGGGCTTGGAATATAATTCTACTGTCCTATAAGCTTATGTCATAGTTTTCTTGAAAACCATTTCTGAGATTCCGTCCTTCAGTGCTGCGTATATAAGCAGAATCGTCCAATACAGTATTAGAGCTCTGAGAAGCGGTCTGGTGGATTAAATTGGCGAAACTGCTGGGAGGGTTCACCACTGATGAGCCAAGCCCTCCCAATATATTTTTTCATCGCAGTAAGGGCAGTATAAGTTTGTATAATGTATAAAAGAAACATTCGTGCTTTTAAATCCTTTCATTTTATAAGAAGACATATTGGATCAAAATATCATTTATTTTACCAATATTTCAGTTGGCTGAACACCAACCTTTATTAAGTTTATTCTGTATTTTTGATATTAATAATAAATAATTTGTAAAAGTTAAAAAATTACGAATTAATCTTTCATTCTATAAGGTTGTCTCAAAAGGTCGCCAATTACTTGGTGAATAATATTATTACAGCGAATACATAATAATACATAATACAATTACTTTATACATAATACAAAGACATTATACATAACGGCGAATAATATTATTACGGCGAATACATAATACAATTACTTTATACATAATACAAAGACATTATACATAACGGCGAATAATATTGGTATTTTAATATTTTTGAAAGTGTTTACGAACTTTTAGAATAACCTTATATATATATATATAAGTTTAATAATTAATTTTAATTTAACAATTATATCACACATATCACTAAGGAAATAAAATAAACTAAAAAATATATAAACTACATTTATTTCAATAAACATTCTTAAAGAAATGAAATCTTGAAATAATTTAAGGAAAGGTATAATTAGAAAGAGCCAAGAAATGCAGCTAAAATTTGGCAAGGTTCACCCAACACGCTATCCTCAATCAATATCAGAAGGCCTTATTTAGACCGGCGCCATTTTGTAACATGTACTACTTTCTGTCGTTTGATAAATTACTTACGCCATTTTCTTGTCTCACCTTTCTAATATTTATTTTATTAATTGTTAAACTGAGAGGATTAATTGATATTTATTGGTTATTAAAAAAAAATACTTAATTTTTGTTATTATTATTATTATATAATTTCGTATTTATATATATATGTTATGAATAATTTGTTTGTTGTTAGAGAAAGGGTTGATAAGAAGAAGGATTGATAAGATAAAGGGTTGAAGGTGCAGTCGTAATAAAAAAAAAAGATAATTATTTACCATCAAGTAGCTTTTATTTTCAATTACTTGAGGAAACACATTAGTTATTTTCACATTATATAGAATTTATAAAGTTAATCCTATATTAGTGATTCAAAAAGATAGATATGTTAACTACGCATATTTACAACAAAACTGAAAGCCATTCGAAAAAAACGCTGATAACTAAAAATAGAAATATCAATGAATAAAAATAAAAAATATATTTTTTTAAATATAGAAATATTTGAGTTTTTATATTATTTAATATATATATAATATATTATTTAATTAAAAAGACATATATTGTGAATCAAAATATCATTTATTTTATATGATTGCGTGTATTATAATAGAATTTGGTATTGAAATGAATTTACAATGATATGAAATGACAACGCAAGTTTCCCTAGGGGGACATAGCGCTTTAAATTTTGAAATAAAAATATTTAAAAAATATCCTTTTTATATTTTACCAATAACCAATACCAATATTATTGGTAAAATAAATGATATTTTTGATTCAATATATGCCTTTTTAATTAAAGATTTATTTATGGATTATTCTATTTTCAAAATAATATATTATATTTATATAATATATATGTTATATAAAAATATTATTTTATTTTAAATTATAATTTCATAGATCCAAATACTCTGCTAAATCGACCTCCAGAGGTCACTCATCCCCTATAAAAAATCATTGTTGTTCTATCCCGTTGGCCGGCTCAAACCTTTTGTAAATTATGTAAATAAGTTTTTCACACATTTTGTAGATTCACTCGCATTAAGCCAGGCAGTACTTTTACCAAATTATGTCTTTTATACATTCCTTAGCTCAATTGAAGCAACCTCTGATCAAAACCATTATTATTTTTATTTCAAGAGTTTTAATCACTACTGCATTACCATAGCATAATCTCAACAATTCTAAAATACAACAGAAATATATATATTTAATTTATAACATATATACACGGTTATACTAAAAAGTTTGTAAACACTTGCAAAAAATTGAAATACCAATATTATTCACCGCTATGTATAATGTCTTTGTATTATGTATATTCTGCTTATATATGTTACACTGAAGGGTGGAATCTTAGAAATGGTATTTAAGTAAACTATGGACATAAGCTTTTAGGACAGTAGAATTACAAACCCTCTCAGCGGTTTCACCAATTCAATCTACCAGACCGCTTCTTTAGAGCTCTAATACTGTATTGGATCATTCTGTTTATATATGTTACACTGAAGGGTGGAATCTTAGAAATGGTATTTAAGTAAACTATGGACATATATATTTCCAGTCAAATAATAGAAGGACGTTCTATTATTTTAATAAACTAAAATTTTGGAATATATAGGTATAAAGACGGGTGGTCTTAATTAAGCTTTGTGTGTGTTGTTGGAAAAAAAGAAGAATAGTAAATCAATGATCTTCAAATACTTTAGACTGACAACACTGTAATATAAAAACGAGAACAAAGGAGTGTTTGTTTTGTTTACAAAATTAGTAATTGTAATGTAAATTGTTAAATGTTCTTTTCTCTCTCTCTTTGAAAATAATAAATTTAAAATACTTTCATAAAAGGTAAAATTTCCTAATTATTTAAAACCACTTCAGCTGTAAGTAAGCTTGTTATTTGTTGTTTCATTGTCTGAACCATAAGAGATTCCCAACATGTGTAAATATATAGTTATAAAAAATATTATATTTTATTTTAAACATACTACTATATTTTACATTTAAAAATTCAATTGCTATTTATTGTTGTTAATTTTCGATTGAAGAGTTTGAACATTTCGATATAAAATATATTTATTGGCTTATATATATATACTTAGCATAACATTATAAAAGTAAGAAATGATTAAATACCAAAAGATTATATATATAAATACAAAAGGTTATTTAAAAATTAAAGATCATCCTTTGTTTTTCATGTCATAACATTCTTCTTTGTTCTTCATGATTTTTATTGATTTTTCATTTTTTTCACAGACATTATATCTATCAATAAAGTATAATTTGTAGAGATATATAAAAAGAAACAGATGGCCAAAAGAAAATGTTAAAAACATTCTATTATATACAATGAAAATGTTAAGTATATTTCACAATACAACAATTAAATAAATTATGAAAAAAGGCATCTCCTTATCGTGAAACTGGAAGTTGCTAATGGCTTACACCATCTATCGGAATAAATATCAACTATTCTTGTTGATTTTTAATTATTCCTGAATTGGCCAAATGCCCATTCTTGATTAATCAAGAAAAAGCTAACCACGGACACGTTTCGGGCTGTTGGCCCTCATCAGCGTGGTGCAAGCTGTACCTCAACGACCAAAAAAACTGGTCTTTCAGACATCCTGAAAAATCATGAAACGGGTAGTTAAGGCCAGAATTGTGTGAGACCGCGACACAATGTGAAAAAATAGTACAAATGTGATATTGTACTGGGATAAGGTGCATATATTATGAAAAAGGCATCTTCTTATCTAATTATCCTTATTCATATATTAAATATATGTTTTGAAAATAGAGCCATCCATTATTAAATCTTCAATTAAAAAAGCAAATATTGGATCAAAATATTGGTAAAATAAATGATATTTTGATCCAATATATGTCTTTTTCAATTAAAAATTAAATATATATATATATATGGAATATAGAGAGAGATACATTTAATAAAAAAGACATATATTAGATCAAAAAATCATTTATTCTACCAATATTTCAGTTGGCTGAACGCCAACCTTTATCAAGGTGTTATTTTGTCCATAATATAAATATTTATATCAAAAAATTTCTCCCCATTGAATATAACAAAATATTTTAAAAAACTTAATGCTGTTGACGTTATGTGGCGCTGAGTTTTTGTTGACACACTTTAAAATGTTATAACACCTTGATAAAGGTTGGCGTTCAGCCAACTGAAATATTGGTAAAATAAATGATATTTTCATCCAATATATGCCTTTTTAATTAGATATTTATTTATGGATTGCTCTATTTTCAAAAAGAGAGATATCTATATATATATATTATATATAGAGATAAACCGTTGCTTTAAATAGACTAGAAAAGTTAGAAGAAAAAATGTAAGAGAATATAATTAAAATTTGGTTACTAAATTAACTAATAGTTCATGTTAGAAAAGAAAATTCATAAAAATTCATAATACAACAATTAAATATATTTATAGTAATTATTATATAGGTTTTTAACTTTTAATTAGACAATTCTAATTTATATTTAGACATTTTTCATTTATATTTAAACATTTTTCATTTCAATTTAGACATTTTTTCAATTTAGACAATTTTAATTTATATTTAGACATTTTTCATTTCAATTTAGACACTTTTATTTTTATTTAGACACATAGGCTTTTTATAGAAAAGTCGATGTGTCTAAATTAAAATGAAAAATGTCTAAATTGAAATTGAAAATGTCTAAATAAAAATGAAAGTGTCTAAATTAAAATGAAAAATGTCTAAATTAAAATGAAAAATGTCTAAATATAAATTAAAATTGTCTAATTAAAAGTTAAAACATATATATATATAGATACACCGTTGCTATAAATAAACTAGAAAAAAATTAAGAATATAATTAAAATAAAATTTCGTTACTGAAAAAGCTAATAGTTCGTGTTAGAAAAAAAAAATTGAAAAATTCATAAAAATTCATAATACAACAATTAAATATATTTATAGTAATTATTATATATAGAGATAGACCTTTGCTATAAATAAACTAGAAAAAAAAGTAAAGAATATAATTAAAATTTCATTACTGAAATAGTTAATAGTTCGTGTTAGAAAAGGAAGAGGGAAATTGGAAAATTGAAAAATAAAAAAATAAAAATGTACAAGAAACCAAGCGAAGGAAAAATGATCGATACGACACCCCTCCCTAGAGGAATAGACCGGTCCCCCCTCCTGCGAAAAATGAGCCTGGCCCACGGTAGTTGGCACGCCAGACGATCAATATCCCGACCAGTTCGGCTGACGAGAAATTCTTCGCTTGGGCCGTTTGCATTTGCATAAAGTTCGCTGACATTAAATAGCTCCACCGCGTGAAGAATATAAACCTTTACATGAATGTTTTTTTTTAGTTATTTGAATATGCCTTTTTTCATATTACATATTTACTAACATATATTGTTGCATCATGGCTAATGAACCTATTTTATATCAATTTGTAATATTATTTTTCATATATTTTAAATTCAAATTTATATTTACTTATTTTATTAAACAGAATATATGTATTATAAACAATATATGTATTATAGAATCACCATTTGTATTTAGGTACATTGTGTGACTTCACTTCTCTCTTTGATGTGAGAAATAAATTCTGGAGGCTAGTTAAAGTTATCTCCACTTATTTGTAGGATGGTTGAAACACGCTCTGGTAAGATACAAGACCCGGCACAGGAGATAATCAAGGTTGAAGAGTCTGCCAAGTCGTAAACTGGTGCAACAATATTCAATTAAAATATTTTTAGCCTTGATATATATTAATCTGTAGAGAGTGATACTGTTCATATATTTACATATATATACAGAAGTATTGCTCAGTATATATATAAATATATTCAATAAAACTATAACCATAGACATTTTCAATCAATTTCTTTTAGAGAGAATTTTACTCTATATACAATATGCAATTATTCTGTTAGACAATGACATTTAAAATAATTTTATTGACATCTTGTCAATACATACAAAGTACACAGTCTGTACTATTTAAAAAAGATAATATGGATTATGTACACTATGTACAATGAATATGGCGCCTCTACCACCGCTACAGAGTTTGGTGGAGAATCACCAGTGGGTCTCCAGCGACACCACGTATTTGGTGATCTACGAAGAATACGTAGATCACGTACTTCACCGATGAAGAGATGGTGATGGCGTGGTCTTCGAGACCAACTGGAAAGATCCAGGACTGCAGGTCCGGCGGCCGGCCGATGATTATTCTTTTAGATATGATGAATGTTTATTTAAATTTATTCCGACATATAATAAAGTATTTATTGATAATTAAACAACTAATATTTAAGAATATAATGTTTTAACAGTTAGTAATAACTAATTTTGAGATTGATTTGCAGAATAACGTTTTCAAAATTTCCCCCTTTATATAGATTTGCATTAAAAAATTACCCATATGTACGTCATTTATACCAATTATTTCGCTTTATATGTTTTAAATAAATTAAATGTTTTATAAAAAGAATTAGAAAACATTTATAAGATAATAAAGAATGGAGAAAAAATGGAAAGAATAATATTACACAAGAACATATTAGGTATTTTTAACATTTTATTAGAAACATTTTTATATTTTTTTGTTGACACACTTTAAAATGTTATAACACCTTGATAAAGGTTGGCGTTCAGCCAACTGAAATATTGGTAAAATGATATTTTGATCCAATACATGCCTTTTTAATTAAATATTTTTATATTTATTAATATTGTTTTGAAAATAGAGCGATCCATAAATAAATCTTTAATTAAAAAGGGATATATTGGATCAAATATTTTTCAAATATTTTGATCCAATATATGCCTTTTTAATTAAATATTTATTAATATTTGTATATTTTAAAATATATTTTTGGTTTTATTAAATGCTTTTTTATATTTTAAAAAAGGACATTTTAAAATTAAATGTTCAATATATAAAGGTTTTATTATTTTTAAAATAACTTTTTAAAAAGTCTAATGTCGTAAATAAATGAAAAATTGTCGTTTTTAAAAGTGTAAAATATTGCTGTAAAAAAGGCAAAAACCTATATATCATAAGCTTAAAAAATGATGGAAAAAAATAAAACAATAAATAATGAAATATTTATTTGTAATATAAAATAGATCTCATTTAAAAAATAGTTCTTTTTTTTTTATCGGCATTGTTTGGGACTAAATATATATATATCCTATTAATCTGTGAATAAATATATATCATCATTATAAACAATAATAATAAGATGTAGAATGTAAACAACGTGGTGATGTAAAAGATCAGTATAAAGTTTAATAAACAATTTATACAAATCTCATTCTTAATTATAAAAAATATAAACACCAAACAGGCATTATGTTTTTTTATGAATAATTATATTTATATTCAAAATAAAATATATGAATAGCCATAAATTATTATTATTTTCTTAATATTTGAAAAAAAAATTCTTCAATATATAAATATATCGGATATATTACCTAATTTAAATTTGATTACGTTTCAAAGAATTTAATTTTAAAATATATAATTTTTTTAATATAAAACAGTGTTAAATTTATATAAATATTTTAAAATATTAGAGTATAATACAAAATTTGAATAGATTTTTAATTCTAAAGCTTTTAAAATATTATTTCGTTATGATTGATTGTGTATATGATATATTTATTCATTTTATGTTGATAAATTACGTTATATCTAAATTTTATTCAAAGCAAACACATGGCATAGAAAATAACATACTTTTAAAAAATATATATTCTTTAACAAATAAATTTAACTTTTCTATTATATAAAACGTGATATTAAAATATATTTTAAAAAATTACTATATTACAAATATTTTAACATTTTAAGATATTCCGATTTCCCAAAATATTTTAATTTAATAAAACTATGACACGCCTCTTCATTAAGTGTCTTCTTCCATGGCGGCCATCTTGAATGCCAAAATAGAACTCTTTCGTCTGCACAATATTTTCTTTGTCGAATCAAAAACTTATCTTTTTTAAAGATTTATTTTTAAATTTGTCAACTTTTATGTATATTTTCAAATGATATATATAACCGAGTTATTAAAAATATAAATTTATTCTATACTAGCCGAATGACCCAGGCAACGCCCGGGTTTTACCCGATTAAATGTTTTTATTCAAATACTATTCGTTACAATTATAAATTGGCGCCGTGGATGTCACTCTTGTGAAACGTCCCGCTCCAAACTTTGTGTCTGAGAAGCGATATTTTTATAGAAAGATGATCTGGCTTTTGTTTTCTGCTCGAATGAATGTTTTTCTGTTAGAATTTTGTTCCTGCGTATAAAATAATGAACTGGTTTCACCGTGGTCTCTACTTTTTGGAATTTTTCCCGATATAATTTTGTATCTGATAATCAAACATGATACAGCAATATCGTCATCATCATTTTCTGACTAAAAATATATAGTTTTAATAATTGATTTATATATTTTTTAAAATAGCCTATCGTCTTCCCCGTATTTTTTTACCTATGTATGGAAATTTTGGTTTGAATTAGTGAACTACTGCGAATTTGTATACCAGACATACAAACAAACATACAAACGTTCATTTTGATATATATAGAAGAAGAAGATATGTATGGTAAATTTTAAATATCATATCTCCCTGTTACATATATAGAAAAAATATATGTAATATATTTTATACGTATAATTATTGTATTATCTTTTTTATTAATTTACTATATTGTGGCGAAGAAATAATTTATTATTTAATTTAATATTATTCAAGGAAAATATTTGAAACAGATTTATTTTTTTATATTTGAAAATCATCATTTAGTTACCTAGCTTGCTGGCTTGATATTCTCTAGCTGTAGATAGTTTGGTCTGATAAACTGGATGTCTGCTGACACCATTAGACGTGAAGTCTAAAGACCAATCCTGGATAGTTCGCGACTTTAGTATGCTCCAGGAATCCAGGTTACCCAAATAAATAAATATAGTTTGGTTAATAATTGTCGACTAGTCGTACTGACGTCATCAATAAATACCTCCAGATATACAAAGTCTTGATTTCTACGCTATAATACGAGGTGTGTTCAAAAAGTATCGCGACTTTTGTGTTTTTCAAAAATTATTTATTTATTCATGAATACCTATTTTGTCCCCTTCAAAGTAATCCCCATGAGATATTATACACTTGTTCCAACGGTTTTTCCAATCTTCGAAGCACTTCTAAAAATCATTTTTTAAAATCTTTTTCAGCTCCTCCTTCGATGCCGTCTTTATCTCGTCAAGCGTAGCGTAACGTCGTCCTTTCATGGGCCTCTTCAGTTTAGGGAACAAGAAAAAGTCACAGGGGGCCAGATCTGGGGAATACGGTGGCTGCGGCATCATTAGTGTGTTGTTTTTGGCCAAAAAGTCGCGCACAAGTAACGATGTGTGAGCAGGGGCGTTATCGTGGTGCAAAAGCCAATTTTTGTTCTTCACAAATCCGGGCGTTTCTGGCGGATTGCTTCGCGCAAATTGCGCATAACTTGCAGGTAATATTCCTTATTGACCGTTCTGCCCCGTGGCAAGAACTCATGATGCACCACGCCCCTGCAATCGAAGAAAACTGTCAGCAAAACTTTCACATTCGACCTAACTTGGCGCGCTTTTTTCGGTCTTGGTTCGTGCGGCAGCTTCCATTGAGATGATTGAGTTTTGGTTTCCACGTCATAACCATAAACCCACGCTTCGTCACCAGTTATGACCCTCTGGAGCAAATTTGGGTCGTCGCGGACAAAGTCCAACATCTCATTAGCAATGTTCATGCGATGCTGTTTTTGGTCGCAATTGAGCAATTTTGGTACGAATTTCGCGGCGACCCGTCTCATGCCCAAATCATTGATAAAAATCGAATGGCACGAGCCAATCGATATGTTTAGGTCCTCAGCAACTTCTCTAACGGTGATTCGACGATTGGCCAATATCATTTTCTCCACTTCATTAATTTTTTCGTCTGTTGTTGAAGTGCTCGGGCGTCCGGCACGCTCTTCGTCGTTCACATCTTCTCGGCCTTCTGAGAACATTTTGTACCACCGATAAACGTTGCTTCGGTCCAAGGTAGCTTCTCCGTATGCCACAGTCAACATTCGGAATGCATCCGGAATTAATTTCGTTTTTCACACAGAATTTGATACAGGTTCTTTGATCCATTTTTTTTAAATAGGCAAAAATCGAAGACGATCCAAAACACCTGCAAGCAAAGCAGCTGTCAACAATTAAGTGAACATTCAAAATGGCCGAGCTTGTCGGCATAAGTGAGAGACATGAGTACCAACATAAAGCCACAAAAAGATCGAAATTCGAATATACGTAACCCGCGAAAATTCAAAGGTCGCGATACTTCTTGAACACACCTCGTATATATATATATATATATATATATATATGTTATGAATATAATGTTTTGTTGAAAAGATAGAGAATTGAAAGTACAGTCGTGAAAATAGGAAAGATAATTATTTACTAATCAAGTAGTTTTTATTTTTAAATACTTGAAGCAAATTACACATTAAATATTTATCACAATTATAAAGAATTTATAAAATGAATCTTATATTAGTGAATTAAAAAATAATTGGCAGGTTAACTATACATATTTACAACAATTATCAAAGTGTTATGTTCTAAAACTATGGTCAAAAAATGTAGAACAGTCAATAAATTGAAATATATGTTTTTTAAAAATAAAATATTTATATACATTTTACGAGTAGATTATATAATATATAGGTTTTAAACTTTTAATTAGACATTTTTTATTTAAAATATAGACACATTTTTCATTTTAATTTAGACACATGGGCTTTTTATAGAAAAGTAAATTGAAATGAAAAATGTCAAAATAAAAATGAAAGTGTCTAAATTAAAAATGTCTAAATATAAATTAAAATTGTCAAATTAAAAGTTAAAAACCTATATATATAATCAGTTATTGAAAAATCTAGAACAACTGTTTTGGGTTATCATCATCAACGATATATTGCAAAAGATAAACTAGCAAAATAAAAACAAAGCAATATTATTAATTGTTACTTTCATATTATAACATGAATGCATATAAGTAATAACATTCAAATGAAAATAGGGTAAGTACATAGGAGTTATATTGGTTAAATATAAAATATACATATTTCCTTAATTAAAAGAAATTGTCGCATTTACATACTTTGAGTTATTATTATATGTAAAAAGTTTATTTTGATATTAAAAGATAGGTATTTTTGAACATTTAAAAATAACCTTTTACAAAATTTTTAAAAGATAAAATATATACACATAATAATTCCATAATACTTTGAAAACAAGTAAAAGTGAGAGAGATATATAAATACATACGACATTCAAAAATATTTGAAATCGCTTTATTATAAAAATTCTTAATCAGGAATACCATTATTTTAAATATTGACGTATTTATTGAAAATATTATTTAAATACAATATTGTTATAAAAATTCGTAAACACTTGCAAAAAATTAAAATACCGATATTATTCGCCGTTATGTATAATGTCTTTGTATTATGTATAAAATAGTTGTACAGTAGAACTTGGATAATTCAAACTTCTTTAATTCGAAAACCTCTTTAATTCGAATATTTATCTTGGTCCCTAGAATTTCCTATATATATAATTTCCGTTTTTAATTCGAATTTTTGGATAATTCGAATTTTTTTATGGTCCCTTGGGGTTCGAATTATCCAAGTTCGACTGTATTATGTATTATTATGTATTCGCCGTAATGTATAATGTCTTTGTATTATGTATTCGTCGTTATGTATAATGTCTTTGTATTATGTATAAAGTAATTGTATTGTGTATTATTATGTATATTAGCGGTAATAATATTATTCGTCAAGTAATAAGAAAAACAAAATTTTAAGAAAAAAAAACGAACTTATGGGACAACCTTATAATTTATAAAATGTTTGTGCCATTTTTCTTTTGGATTGTTCATAAATTTAAAAAGCTTGCTTCTCAGTAATAGATTATTTGAAAAAATCTATGTATACTCATGAAAATGTACTTATGTAAATAAAATAGGCATACTCTATAATATGAATAGTATATAACAAGATATAATATAACAAGATAGCCGAATTAAAGAAGTTTTATAATTAAAAAGACGTTTGAATTATCCAAGTTTTCTACTGTATATATATGAGTTTTTTTTTTTAAATAAAATATTATAAATATATATATATAGAGAGAAAAATTAATTAAAATTATTAGGAAAAAAATAGCAAAAGAAACAAACAAACAATTCGAACATCTGCATCAAAAGACGGGTAGAGAGTCATCAAGCAAATATGATGTTTACAGTTTCTGGCATCAAAATTAAAGGCAAGGGACGTAGAAAATCATTTAAAAGCAATTAGGCTTCTCCCCCCTCCCCATTTCCCCCTCCCCCTAGGGAATAACGAGGCCCCCAGGCGGTCTTTTCTTGCAGACGACTTCTATCACTAAATTGAACCGACGGCGGCGCCATCTTGTGTGCCACATTTCTCGTCTGCATCTCTTCCCCTTCTTCAAAGACTTTTACTACTATGAATATTCTAACAATGTTATATATTTTCACGTTTCTCTTTAAATTTATTATTATTTGTTTTTCATTTCATTAATCAAACTTGTTTTTTATTTATTTGCATAAATTTTATTTATTTTGATTGCTTTTATATATACCCTATATTAAAAATGTCTTAATACATTTAATGATATAATAATACAATATACTATGGTTAATGATTGCCAAAAGATTACGTAATTTTAGGGGGTCGGTGGAAGGCTGGTTAAACCGTTTGGTTTTCGACCACTACAACCCGGGTTCGATTCCCGCATTGGACACTTTTTTCTGTTTAAAAAAAATGCTTCAATGGCTCCGATTCTTGCAAAAGTCCAACCCCACCAGCGAATGCAAGTAACCAAAACAGGGCTCTGGCACATTTGTAAGTACAAATTCGAATTGCTTTTCACATGTGTAGACATGTGGTGTACTTACAGTAAAAAGCAGTCGCTAACTACCCACAATAATTATAATAGCCTGTACCATGTGTAGACATGTGCGCTTAAAGTAAAAGCAGTCGCTAACTACCCACCATGATTATCATGGCCTGTACTACGTGTACTAGGGATACACAATAAAAAAAAAAAGATTACGTAATTTATTAATATAGTTTAACTATTACCAGTTGCAAACAAGACATGCTATATCCGATCTGGATAATTGCTTGTGAAACTATTTACAATAATTGTAGTAGAGTAGGTAACAGAATTATCAAAAAGAAAATAAACAATTAAGAAAAAGAACATTGAATTAACATATACATTAAACAAATAAGCAACAACATAAGCTATTATTTTTTTTATTAATATGAATATGCTAACAAACGTATCATTTTTAAATAGATATGATCATATATTTTCTATTAAAATGTGCAAAATAATTTACATATCTTAAAATATATTTTTGGTTTGTGATTTTCAAACGTTTGTGTGAAATTGATTTTTTTTCCAAGGTATATATATATATATATATATATATATATATAGTAATTCTTATTTTATTTTTACAAACAGTAATTTTACAGATTTAAAAAAATTATAGTTCAACGTGTATTGTGAAATATCCTTTAAAGAGAGGTGTCCTCTAGCGGGAGTGTCCTCTCATGGAGGTTGTTCTACTGTATTAGTGATGGAAACTGTCCTTTGTAGAGAGATGTCCTCTAGCGGGAGTGTCCTCTCATGGAGGTTGTTCTACTGTATTGGTGATGGAAGCTGTCCTTTGTAGAGAGGTGTCCTCTAGCGGGAGTGTCCTCTCATGGAGGTTGTTCTACTGTATTGGTGATGGAAACTGTCCTTTGTATAGAGGTATCCTCTAGCGGGAGTGTCCTCTCATGGAGGTTGTTCTACTGTATTGGTGATGGGAACTGTCCTTTGTAGAGAGGTATCCTCTAGCGGGAGTGTCCTCTCATGGAGGTTGTTCTACTGTATTGGTGATGGGAACTGTCCTTTGTAGAGAGGTATCCTCTAGCGGGAGTGTCCTCTCATGGAGGTTGTTCTACTGTATTGGTGATGGGAACTGTCCTTTGTAGAGAGGTATCCTCTAGCGGGAGTGTCCTCTCATGGAGGTTGTTCTACTGTATTGGTGATGGAAACTGTCCTTTGTAGAGAGGTATCCTCTAGCGGGAGTGTCCTCTCATGGAGGTTGTTCTACTGTATTGGTGATGGAAACTGTCCTTTGTAGAGAGGTGTCCTCTAGCAGGAGTGTCCTCTCATGGAGGTTGTTCTACTGTATTGGTGATGGAAACTGTCCTTTGTAGAGAGGTATCCTCTAGCGGGAGTGTCCTCTCATGGAGGTTGTTCTACTGTATTGGTGATGGAAACTGTCCTTTGTAGAGAGGTGTCCTCTAGCAGGAGTGTCCTCTCATGGAGGTTGTTCTACTGTATTCGTTGAAAATTGGTATGGAGACACCTAGGAGAACAACTGCCTGCATTTTCACCATCATCTTATGTGTCTACCATCTGGAATGATTATCATATGGGAGGTGCCATTGGGAATATATTGTTGCACCAGGTTGCGGCTTGGCAGACTCTTCAGCCATGATTCTCTCCTGTGCTGGGTCTTGCATCTTACCAGAGCGTGTTTCAACCATCCTACAAATTTATATAAGGGAATAATGAGATAAGTCTACTTTAAGTAACCTCCAGAATGCTTTATTTATTTTCTCACATCAAAGAGAGCAGTGAAGTCACACGTGTACCTAAATACAAATGATGTTAATCTAATCTGTTTTAAATAAATTTCATAGAATATTTTATATAAAAATAAATAAATATATAATTTAAATTTCAAATATATTAAAAATAATATAAGAAATACGCCATTAATCATGATGTAACAATATATATCACAGTTACCTATAGTTCACATAGCTGCTGATTTGTACAGTACCTTTCTTTAACGACCATCTTCACACTACATTTCAACATGATAATTCACAGGGTTACCCATGCTGTACTAAGCTTCTTCAATACAGAAGATGTTCATCTATTTACCCTTTGCCAGTACGTTCACCTGATATCTCAACAATAGAAAACATCTGGTACATGAGTTTCTGAGATACTGGTATGTCACCTGACTTCAATCAATTCGAATTGTTGTTGTCGTGTCCAATGAAGAGCCTCAGATGTCTCCATACATCTCTATCACAGCAGTCGTAATGTTCTTAGGTGTGTAAAGCTGCTGTTCTGGGTCAATTTTCTGTTGTTGTCGTGTCCAATGAAGAGCCTCAGATGTCTCCATACATCTCTATCACAGCAGTCGTAATGTTCTTAGGTGTGTAAAGCTGCTGTTCTGGGTCAATTTTCTGTTGTTGTCGTGTCCAATGAAGAGCCTCAGGTGTCTCCATACATCTCTATCACAGCAGTCGCTATGTTCTTGGGTGTGTAAAGCTGCTGTTCTGGGTCAATTTTCTGTTGTTGTCGTGTCCAATGAATAATCTTAGATGTCTCTGTACATCTCTATCACAGCAGTCGTAATGTTCTTGGGTGTTTTTCCTGCTTTTTATTATCTGAATTATTATGTTTAAAGTAATTGTATTATGTATTATTATGTATTCGCCGTAATAATATTCTTTGCCAAGTAATAAGAAAAAAACGTTTTAAGAAAAACACGAACTTTTGGGATAACCTTATATATGTAAAACGACATTTGAAAATTATTCCGCATGTGTTTCTTTTGTACGAAAAATCGAAATTTACTTTAAGTACGTAAAAAACGATTATTTCTAACCTTAGGGATAAAGTATGAAAGGATGAATTGTGAAGAGTAATAATAAACGGAAAAATAAAAGTGTCCAGGGATGGGAATTCCTAGCAATTTTTCAAATTATGAAATGGCTTAAAACGATATTATATTAATATATAACATACAAATTACCATTATTATATACACGTTAAAGGAACTACACATTTATTATCATATATTTCTCATACAAAATATTATTAAAAAAGAATATGTAGGCACTCTAAAAAGATTACAAAGAGTAAAAAAACCCAAGATTTATTCATATATTCTAAAAGCAAAAGAAAAAATTCAACTGCATTCCAAAATATTGCATCCCTAATAAGCATGGAATTTTATTAAAATTTTTCTTCTCTCTTTTTTAAAAAGAAATACGCATTTTTTACTGTATTTTAAATTAGGAGGTAAAAAAATAGTAGATTTATTTCGAATTAGCCTTTACGTCCTATATTTTTCTTCCATTTTTGGACAGAAAAATCAATAATTTAATAATGCTAGGCATGTTAAAAAAAAGGGGGGAAAGAAAATATATATATATACGCCTATATATATTTTTTGTAAAAAAAAAAAAATAAAATAAAAAAAACTCGTAAATTTTTCTTGGATAGAGGCAAGCTCTAAAAAAGAATTTATTATCTAGGCCTCGGAATATTCGAGTTCTTTTGGCGATTTGCCACCGACCAATCAGATTGCTCCACGTCGTGTGATGTCATTTCCGCCGCTAGGGTTGCTGGGATAGCGCGAAGCTGCTATTAGAGACGTTGGTAATACTTCGTCTGCTTCCCTCTGATAATTCGCCATTTTTCTCTGCACACGATAACACTTTTTTTTATTCTTTTTTTTTTATCCAATCGCAATTTTATCATTACTATATATATGTCATATTTATTAGGGTTCTAATAAATCTTTCGCATTTTTTAGATAAAATAATAATTTATTATCTTTTTTTTTTTTACCATCAATTCAACATTTTTTTTTTGCTTATCCATTAAAGATATATATAAAAATAAGAATAATTGAACAGTTTTTTTCTCAAGCAAACGGTTTTATTAAATAATAATTTGATGATGTTATTTTGCTATTGAATTCGATTGGTATTTTTGTTGGTTAATTCTTTTACAAAATAAACTTGTGTCTTTTAGGTATAAATAAAGTATTAAATTTGGATGAATGAATGAAAAGGATCAAATTCCTCAAAGGAATTTTATCTAAAATGTGATTTTAATAAGAAATTTATATACAGAAATTAAATCCAAAAGACAAAAAACCTCTCGCAATCAGTATTTTTTATTTTTTATTTATTTATTTTTTTTTTTTTTGTCTTTGTGTAATAGACAGTTGTTTGAAAACTATTCCTATTTCTAAAAATGAGGACATCCAGATATGGTAAGGTGTGGTTTTCTTTCTATTGTGAACTTAATTTCTGGGTGGTAACTGTTAAGGGTGTCAAGGATGGCTTGGTCCGCTCCTAGGTGATATTCACAATATATATCATCAATATATCGTCGCCATTTCTTAATCCCCAGATTTTCTCGACTGTTAATCCAGCCATCTATTGTCAGTAGAACAATTTCTGCTACTGAAATATATACAGAAATACACTCATGGATAAAAATTAAGACCTTTTAGTCTTATACAGATTCTCCAAGCACAGAAATGTAGGGTACATACAGGAATAACAGTAATAGTACCAGTAATCAACAACAGCAAAAAGCTTTATTAAGACCTTTCAGTCTTATACAAAAGTCTCTATAAATTTTGTCTGTAGAAGGGCGGCTCCAGCCCGAAAGCTCGCGCATATCATAATAAAAGAAACTCATTGCGAAAGGTTGTATTTTTATTTTAAAACAGTAATAGTACCAGTAATCAGCAACAGAAAAAAGCTTTATTAAGACATTTCAGTCTTATACAGATTCTCCAAGCACAGAAATGTAGGGTACATACAGGAATAACAGTAATAGTACCAGTAATCAACAACAGCAAAAAGCTTTATTAAGACCTTTCAGTCTTATACAAAAGTCTCTATAAATTTTGCCTGTAGAAGGGCGGCTCCAGCCCGAAAGCTCGCGCATATCATAATAAAAGAAACTCTTTGCGAAAGGTTGTATTTTTATTTTAAAACAGTAATAGTACCAGTAATCAGCAACAGAAAAAAGCTTTATTAAGACATTTCAGTCTTATACAGATTCTCCAAGCACAGAAATGTAGGGTACATACAGGAATAACAGTAATAGTACCAGTAATCAACAACAGCAAAAAGCTTTATTAAGACCTTTCAGTCTTATACAGATTCTCCAAGCACAGAAATGTAGGGTACATACAGGAATAACAGTAATAGTACCAGTAATCAACAACAACAAAAAGCTTTATTAAGACCTTTCAGTCTTATACAGATTCTCCAAGCACAGAAATGTAGGGTACATACAGGAATAACAGTAATAGTACCAGTAATCAACAACAGCAAAAAGCTTTATTAAGACCTTTCAGTCTTATACAGATTTTCCAAACACAGAAATGTAGGGTACATACAGGAATAACAGTAATAGTACCAGTAATCAACAACAACAAAAAGCTTTATTAAGACCTTTCAGTCTTATACAGATTCTCCAAACACAGAAATGTAGGGTACATACAGGAATAACAGTAATAGTACCAGTAATAAGCAATGTTATTATTTTTCAAAGCTAATCACATTTAATGTTAATAATGAAATTTACATACAGGAAAACTTAATACAGATAACCAAACTAATAAATAGATTAGTCTGGGTAAATTGGAAGAAAATAAATGTCTTTTACATACGGATTTACCAATAAGTCTCTATAAATAAATAAAAAGTAAAAGCTTTAACGCATCTATATAAATGTATTAGAATTTTTTATATTAAATATTTCCATGACAAAGGATTCATAAAGAAGCTGCACATCTGGGAATAAAAAAGAAGCCTAAAAGAAGACGACCGGATGCCCTGATGAAAGAACCAAAATGGCGGCCATAAAAAAGGCAGACGACCGAGTGTTATTACAACCACCAGGCCTCGTCGTCTGACCGACCTCGCTTGGATCGTTTGGTCTGCAAACATTCTTTTGAAACAAGATGGCGGAAGATTTCGAATTATCTTTCCTTTCATTCCTTAAATTTATTTTCTAACTAATTAATTTGGAAGTGTTATCTCAATATTCTTCTCTTTCTTTTAGAGATAGCATCTTAGAACGAAGAAAAACATTTTAAAATAATAAAAACATTGGAATTTATATTTAGTTTTAACATGGAAAAAGTTTTAATATACGATTGGGTTTTTATTTTATTTATTGAAATAATATATTATGATTATAAATATCTAGGAATATTTTTATGGATTTGATAATTATTATCTTTTAGCATGTATATCGGGATTGAGACAATAACTCTGAAAGATATTACAGTGACCTTTATTGAAGACACGCGAGATAACCAAGTGTGTATACACTCATGGACAAAACTTAAGGAAGTTGTACCTTTTAGCATGTATATCGGGATTGAGACAATAACTCTGAAAGATATTACAGTGACCTTTATTGAAGACACACGAGATAACCAAGTGTGTATACACTCATGGACAAAACTTAAGGAAGTAGTATCTTTTAGCATGTATATCTGGATTGAGACAATAGCTCTGAAAGATATTACAGTGACCTTTATTGAAGACACACGAGATAACCAAGTGTGTATACACTCATGGACAAAACTTAAGGAAGTTGTACCTTTTAGCATATATATCGGGATTGAGACAATAGCTCTGAAAGATATTACAGTGACCTTTATTGAAGACACACGAGATAACCAAGTGTGTATACACTCATGGACAAAACTTAAGGAAGTTGTATCTTTTAGCATGTATATCGGGATTGAGACAATAACTCTGAAAGATATTACAGTGACCTTTATTGAAGACACACGAGATAACCAAGTGTGTATACACTCATGGACAAAACTTAAGGAAGTTGTACCTTATAGCATGTATATCGGGATTGAGATAATAACTCTGAATGTTATTACAGTGACCTTTATTGAAGACACACGAGATAACCAAGTGTGTATACACTCATGGGCAAAACTTAAGGAAGTTGTACCTTTTAGCATGTATATCGGGATTGAGACAATAACTCTGAAAGATATTACAGTGACCTTTATTGAAGACACACGAGATAACTAAGTGTGAACAAAATTACCTGTCATCTTCTTGTCTTGTCTTTTCACTTCCTTAAGTTTTGTCTATGAGTGTATATATACCTATTTATTTATTCTATGATTTGGTCAAATATATTTAAATATGAATATCTCTACAATCAATGATGACGTCAAAGAAGCAGAAGATGATGAAATCAAATTGAACAATACTATTTCAACCAATAAAAGAAATTTACATATATAATTGTAGAATTAAAAGTTATGAAACTAATGGAGTGATAAATTTCCTTTAATTAAGGTTCGTTCACTATAAAACACAGCGTCATTATATTATACAATAGTTTAATTTATGGTTATGATAATTAAGACTGTGCTTTGTACGTTGCAAAAGGAAGCCAGAAAGCTGAGCCAAAGGAAAGAACAAATGTCAGTATTTGACGCTGATGCTTTGGCAAAATACAAGATATTTCAACAAAAAAATAAGAAAAGATCAAATATGTGAAATAAACTCTGAGAGAAAACTGACAAAAACTATAACAAGACTTAGAACAAAACACTATAAAGGAATGACAATACATCCAGATGGCACAAGAACCTATAGGACATGTAACAACTGTCCTGGTGTGGAACTAACACCTACCTACATATTCTCATGTCCAGCAATGACCGCAGCCTTGCAGAAAATTGACATGGACCCAGAACAGCAGCTTTACACACCCAAGAACATTGCGACTGCTGTGATAGAGATGTATGGAGACATCTGAGGCTCTTCATTGGACACGACAACAACAACATTGTACGTTTATAATTAGTGGTCATTATTCATTGGAACTTAAGCTTTCTGGATAGTAAAATAACACGCCATCTGTTTGTGAGAATTCGAAATATAAAACACGAATGTTTCTATTTATAAAAGGAACTAAATTTCTACTGTCTATAATGCAATGATAAAATAATAGGAGAGCTTGGTTCATTAATGGTGAACCCTCCCAGTGGTTTCACCAGTTTAATCTACCGCTGTTATATTTCATATTGCTCTTTTCCTTTTATAGTGATACTGAAGATAGACTCTTGGAATGAATATTTTAGATGAACTGTGGACATAATCTATGAAGACAGTAGAATTACATACAATTATAATTACGTTTGAAAATTGTGTAATCCATATATTGAAATTATTTAAAAACGCCTATTTTGGATCATATATTTTTATTTTCCAATATTTCGTATGGCAACTTGCCAAACTTCTTCGGAGAACAAGATTGTTTTGAGATGCTCGTGTATCTATTTACGAGATATTTCCCTTTTAGTAGACCACGCACGGAAATAGGATCACATACCAAATTTTGATTCAACTGAAATAGTTTATCAAAATATCAAGGACAAACATTCAAGATTTTTTCTAGAAAGCTGGACCTCAATAGAAGATAAAAACAGTATCAACCGAAAAATAGACATCCCTCAACTATACTTACAATTTAAAACCATATAGCCCACTCATTATACATATTTATATAACAAATTACTGATTTTCAATTCTTATGGTTTAAATGTATATATTTATTTATTCTTTATATATTAATATTTTATATATTATTTTATTATTTATTATATTTATAAACATGTGAAATAAACTTTGAGAGAAAACTGACAAAAACAATAACAAGACTTAGAACAAAACACTATAAAGGAATGACAATTCATCCAGATGGCACAAGAACCTATAGGACATGTAACAACTGTCCTGGTGTGGAACTAACACCTACCTACATATTGTCATGTCCAGCAATGGCCGCAGCCTTGCTGAAAATTGACTTAGACCCAGAGCAGCAGCTTTACACACCCAAGATAGTGGATGTTGCTGCTGCTGTGATGGAGATGCATGGAAACATCTGAGGCTCTTCTTTGGATACGACAACAACAACAACATTTATAAACATGAATATTGTAGGTTTTGGATCTTTTACAGCAGTTGTACATACTCGTGAATTGATACGCGAGCATGTCAAAACAATCTTGTTCCCCGAAGAAGTTTGACGAGTTTCCACACGAAATATTGGAAAATAAAACTTTATGATCCAAAATAAGTATTTTTATAAAACAAAATAATTTGATAAAAGTAATGCCTGACTTAAGGCGTAAGAATCTAAAAAAAAAAAATTGAAAAACCTATTTACATAATGTACAAAAGGTTTGAGCCGGCCATCGGGAAACAACAACAATGAGTTTTTATAGGGGAAGCGTGACCTCTGGCGGTCAATTTAACAGAGTATTTCTATTTATGAAATATAATTTAAAATAAAATAATATAATGTATAACAAATATATATATGTCGTAAACCCGGGTAAGCCAACAAGTGAGTTGGAAGCAGTCGGGGTTGAGTGGCAAGGCGTGCAGAGTGGGAGTCCGCACGGGACAGTAAAGACAAAGTTTGGTATCAAAAGACGCTCTCCTAGTACGTCTCACGTGGCACCAGGACCAGGGGAAAGTTGAGGATCAACTGAGGAAAGCTCCGCGTCCTGCATGAAGCCTCGGAGGTAGAGAGGAGCGAAAACGGCGGCCACGAGGGCCGCCGTGAGATGGCAACGGACCATATCCACTGTAACCTAACTAACTGTCAACATCCGGACCAACGCCCTTTTTGTCCCTCCCTGGATCCCCTGGGGTCCGGTGGCAAACTAGTGTCACTTTGAGACGACTAGAAAAGACGTCATACTTTATTACTTACATATCACATTGTTTAAATTACGATATATATATAATTTAAAAGATGGACGATTGGTCCATCAAGAAATATCAGATAAATGACACTCATCAATTCCAAAATTTATTTTAAAACCAGAGAGTAATTGATTATAAAGATATGGAAGATTTTGCAATGTCGCTTCCAGGAAATAAATTAGGGAAAATTGAGCTATTATAAAACGTTAACTATATTCCCAATTATCATTTTAATTAACATTAATAGTTTACTTTAACCTTGACGATGTGGATTTTTTCCATTCTTGCCGAAGATAGAGAGATGTTGAACCTATCTACTTTGGGATTCGAAAAGCTACCGCGTGTAATTGTACAAGATTGTGTATGGTGAACCTCGGGTACATATCACACACACACATACAGTTTTATTAAGACCACCGGTCTTATACAGATTCACCACAGGAAGGAAGCATAGATATACTCCAGGCAGCACAGAACCCAACAACAGCCTCCAGGTCCGACGTTATAACAGAATACACACATACAGTTTTATTAAGACCACCGGTCTTATACAGATTCACCACAGGAAGGAAGCATAGATGGAGCTCCTATACTCCAGGCAGCACAGAACCCAATAACAGCCTCCAGGTCCGACGTTATAACAGAATACACACATACAGCTTTATTAAGACCACCGGTCTTATACAGATTCACCACAGGAAGGAAGCATAGATGGAGCTCCTATACTCCAGGCAGCACAGAACCCAACAACAGCCTCCAGGTCCGACGTTATAACAGAATGCACACATACAGCTTTATTAAGACCACCAGTCTTATACAGATTCACCACAGGAAGGAAGTATAGATGGAGCTCCTATACTCCAGACAGCACAGAACCCAACAACAGCCTCCAGGTCCGACGTTATAACAGAATACACACATACAGCTTTATTAAGACCACCAGTCTTATACAGATTCACCACAGGAAGGAAGCATAGATATACTCCAGGCAGCACAGAACCCAACAACAGCCTCCAGGTCCGACGTTATAACAGAATACACACATACAGTTTTATTAAGACCACCGGTCTTATACAGATTCACCACAAGAAGGAAGCATAGATGGAGCTCCTATACTCCAGGTAGCACAGAACCCAACAACAGCCTCCAGATCCGACACATGTCCAGTGACCACACCATGTCAAGGTTAACATATCACAGAAAAGACCAGTGTGGAATCAGCCACGTTCTAGTCTTCACTTTCCTCATCCAAATGGACCACGACATTCGGCAATTCTATTAATCTCCTCCGAACTGCGGCCTTGTAGAATTTATATAAACCAAAGACCTTGATCAAACATCATTCATCCAGTTATATATTTGTTGACTATCGGATTGAGAACTCTGGTACATATTGTTGCATAATGGCTAATGAACCTATTTTATTTTAATTTGTAATATTATTTTTCATATATTTTAAATTCAAAATTATATTTTATATTTATTTATTTTATTAAACAGAATATATGTATTATAAACAGAATATATGTATTATAGAATCATCATTTGTATTTAGGTACACGTGTGACTTCACTGCTCTCTTTGATGTGAGAAATAAATAGATTATTCTGGAGGCTACTTAAAGTAGAGTTATCTCATTATTCCCTTATATAAATTTGTAGGATGGTTGAAACACGCTCTGGTAAGAATGGCACAGGAGAGAATCAAGGCTGAAGAGTCTGCCAAGCCGCAACCTGGTGCAACAATATCAAGGAAATATGATTTTACTGAATCGATACTCAAACACGCATTGAAAACGGTAAACGTGACTTATATGGACAAATATTCTCAAATATTAATCAAGAAATGTTAACCACGTTTCGGGTTGTTTGCAGGCCCATATGCTTGTTTTTCAAATAATTTGACAATTTATACATAGTTTGTATAATGTAAAGCTCAAATTTAGGTAATTGGTAGCTATTCTAGTAGAGAATGAACTATTTAAAGTCATAAGTCTGAGTACACCAATGGATAAAACTTAAGGAAATATTTTATGTCACCTGTCGTCTGTTTTTATTTTTTAAGGAGACAAAGGTTGTTCACACTTGGTTATCTCGTGTATCTTCAATAAAGGTCACTGTAATATCTTTCAGAGTTATTGTCTCAATCCCGATATACATGCTAAAAGGTACAACTTCCTTAAGTTTTGTCCATGAGTGTATACACACTTGGTTATCTCGTGTATCTTCAATAAAGGTCACTGTAATATCTTTCAGAGTTATTGTCTCAATCCCGATATACATGCTAAAAGGTACAACTTCCTTAAGTTTTGTCCATGAGTGTATACACACTTGGTTATCTCGTGTATCTTCAATAAAGGTCACTGTAATATCTTTCAGAGTTATTGTCTCAATCCCGATATACATGCTAAAAGGTACAACTTCCTTAAGTTTTGTCCATGAGTGTATACACACTTGGTTATCTCGTGTATCTCCAATAAAGGTCACTGTAATATCTTTCAGAGTTATTGTCTCAATCCCGATATACATGCTAAAAGGTACAACTTCCTTAAGTTTTGTCCATGAGTGTATACACACTTGGTTATCTCGTGTATCTTCAATAAAGGTCATTGTAATATCTTTCAGAGTTATTGTCTCAATCCCGATATACATGCTAAAAGGTACAACTTCCTTAAGTTTTGTCCATGAGTGTATACACACTTGGTTATCTCGTGTATCTTCAATAAAGGTCACTGTAATATCTTTCAGAGTTATTGTCTCAATCCCGATATACATGCTAAAAGGTACAACTTCCTTAAGTTTTGTCCATGAGTGTATACACACTTGGTTATCTCGTGTGTCTTCAATAAAGGTCACTGTAATATCTTTCAGTGTTATTGTGTAAATCCCGATATACATGCTGAAAGGTACAACTTCCTTAAGTTTTGTCCATGAGTGTATACACACTTGGTTATCTCGTGTGTCTTCAATAAAGGTCACTGTAATATCTTTCAGAGTTATTGTCTCAATCCCGATATACATGGTAAAAGGTACAACTTCCTTAAGTTTTGTCCATGAGTGTATACACACTTGGTTATATCGTGTGTCTTCAATAAAGGTCACTGTAATATCTTTCAGAGTTATTGTCTCAGTCCCGATATACATGCTAAAAGGTACAACTTCCTCAAGTTTTGTCCATGAGTGTATACACACTTGGTTATCTCGTGTGTCTTCAATACAGGTCTTCAGTAAATTATTCAAGTTAAACTGTATTTAAAAAATAAGCGTCACTTCAATAATGATGTGTTTTCGCCTGTTATTAAATTCTAATAATTAAAGGTAAAAAATTCTTCTGAAGGAAAATATAAACGACCTTGTGTCAGACGATGACCTATATTTTAAGGAAATATAGTGTCGTCTGCTACGAATTTCCTAATTATACGAGGAAAGAGAAAGACAAAAATTGTAAATACCAAGTTGGGTACACCTGTCATATTATTTTTCACCATTGCGTGAATTCTATAATTAAAAACAAAATATGTTTGTACATTTTTTTGATACTTTTTCCCAAAGAACCGTCTGCTATATATATAACAAGCTTATTTATTATTCAAAGATAAAAATAAATGATTTTTTTTATTGTAAATGTAAATTTTGAAATTTTCGAGAAAGTAGCTCTTTCTTGTGTAACAATAAAAAGCTTAATTAAGACCGTCTTATTCTCCAAGCACAGAAATGTAGGATACATACAGGAATAACAGTAATAGTACCAGTAATCAACAACAACAAAAAGCTTTATTAAGACCTTTCAGTCTTATACAGATTCTCCAAGCACAGAAATGTAGGGTACATACAGGAATAACAGTAATAGTACCAGTAATCAACAACAACAAAAAGCTTTATTAAGACCTTTCAGTCTTATACAGATTCTCCAAGCACAGAAATGTAGGGTACATACAGGAATAACAGTAATAGTATCAGTAATCAACAACAACAAAAAGCTTTATTAAGACCTTTCAGTCTTATACAGATTCTCCAAGCACAGAAATGTAGGGTACATACAGGAATAACAGTAATAGTACCATTAATCAACAACAACAAAAAGCTTTATTAAGACCTTTCAGTCTTATACAAATTCTCCAAGCACAGAAATGTAGGGTACATACAGGAATAACAGTAATAGTACCATTAATCAACAACAACAAAAAGCTTTATTAAGACATTTCAGTCTTATACAGATTCTCCAAGCACAGAAATGTAGGGTACATACAGAAATAACAGTAATAGTACCAGTAATCAACAACAACAAAAAGCTTTATTAAGACCTTTCAGTCTTATACAAATTCTCCAAACACAGAAATGTAGGGTACATACAGGAATAACAGTAATAGTACCAGTAATCAACAACAACAAAAAGCTTTATTAAGACCTTTCAGTCTTATACAGATTCTCCAAGCACAGAAATGTAGGGTACATACAGGAATAACAGTAATAGTACCAGTAATCAACAACAACAAAAAGCTTTATTAAGACCTTTCAGTCTTATGCAGATTCTCCAAGCACAGAAATGTAGGGTACATACAGGAATAACAGTAATAGTACCAGTAATCAACAACAACAAAAAGCTTTATTAAGACCTTTCAGTCTTATGCAGATTCTCCAAGCACAGAAATGTAGGGTACATACAGGAATAACAGTAATAATACCAGTAATTAACAATGTTATTATTATCTTTGATTATAACCTAAATAAATTAATATTAGCGTATTTTTCACTAATTTATATAAGAAAAAGCTAGTCTTAGAAGTAATTTATTTTACATTTCTAAAATAAAAAAGAACAAGAAAATTTGGACGTGGAAAAGCAAGGAAGTTATTGGTTTGGCACTCTGCCAAATATCATGGTTTCTCCATGTAATTTATTTGGGTTCTCTCTAAATAATTACCTTAAACAAAATTAAATTAGTTTCAGCTTCTAACTATCAGAACTTTACTATACCGAATATATTAATAAAATCTATATATTGTAAAACGAAAATTAAAATTATACCGCGAATGTTTCTTTTAAAAATCGAAATTTATTTTCAAAGAGAAATAGCGACATTTCTAACTTTGAGGATGAGGTATTTCCATACCTCATCCTCAAAGTTAGAAATGTCGCTATTTCTCTTTGAAAATAAATTTCGATTTTTAAAAGAAACATTCGCGGTATAATTTTAATTTTCGTTTTACAATCATCAGCCGCGTTATATTGTATTTTAAAAATCTATATATGTTAATAATACAATATAACGCGTCTATGATTATAGAACGGCGTTTAACAAGTTTCACCGTAAATGTTTCTTTTTACTGAACAGAAAATCTCAATTTTAATTATTTTAAGGAGAAATAACGACTATTCCTATCCTTAGGGATGAAGTATGAAAGGATGAATTGTGAATAATAATGGTAAACGGAAAAATAAAAGTGTCCAGGAATGGGAATGTTCCGTTCATCATTACACTTCACAATTCATTCTTTCATACTTCATCCCTAAGGATAGAAATAGTCGTTATTTCTCCTTAAAATAATTAAAAATACGATTTTACGTTCTGTAAAAAGAAACATTGGCGGTTAAACATCGTTATATATGTTTTATGTTGTGTAAGATAGAAGAATAGAAACATCGTATATAAAAAAGGATTATGAATTGAAAAATTTTTAAAAATTTCTATTTATAAATTCTTTAACTACAAATTATATAGTATCTTTTGGTATAAAATTGATTCTTCAAAAAAATATGATTCATATGCAAAATTAACACTACATATAGATTTTCTAGATTTTTTTAGATGAATTATTTTGTTTTAAAGGAGTTTTTTTTTTCATAATCTTTTTGTTATAAAAATGATTATTCTGTGAGGATTTAGTTTAAAAAAGAAAGTTCCCTTATTAATAATTCATAGAAGAATAGAAAAATCACATTCTAAAAAGAAAGATTATGAATCGAAAATTTTTAAAATTTTCTATCTATGCATTTTTTAAACATTTTATTATAATTTCTTTTGGTATAATACCTTTTCTTCCAAAAATATAATTCATATGCAAATAATAACATTACAAATAGCTTTTTCAGATTTTTTATCAAATTAAAAAGGCATATATTGGATCAAAATATCCTTTATTTTACCAATATTTTAGTTGGCTGAACGCCAACCTTTATCAAGGTATTATAACATATTAATGTGTTATTTTTTAATGAATTATTTTGTTATAAAGAGGTTTAACAATATAAGTCGGTGGACGAGTGGGTAACACCCTCGATTCCCGACAGTCATGAACCGGGATTGAATCCCGCGTTAAAAATTGTTTACTATGTGAATAACCTTCACATATTATTCACTGTTTCAATTATCATGAACTAGGTTGCTCTTGCTGAGCGGTACCTATTAATGTGATTTTGAACCAGAACCATAAAGAGGTGTTTTAAATAATTTTTTTGTTATAAAATAATTTATTTTATTATAATTTTGTTAAAAAATAGTTGTATTTTATAGATGAATCATAAAATAATAGAAATCATACTAAAAATAAAGATTATAAATTGAAATTTAAAAAAAAATGTTCTATTTATAAAAAAATTCCTTAAACATTTAATTATATTTTATTTTTGGTATAATATCGTTTCTTCCAAAAAATATAATCATATGCAAATTAAGACTATAAATAGCTTTTCTAGATTTTTTAAATGTATTCTTTTGTTATGAAGAAATTTTTTTCATAAATATTTTGTTAGAAAATTGCATATTCTGTTAGAATTTTGTTAATTAAAAGAAAGTTCCATTATAGATAAATCATAAAAGAATAGAAATTACATTCTATATAAAGAAGAATTTTTAAATTTTCTATCTATAAATCCTTTAATTAAAAATATTAGTTTATTTTTTATTCATAAAATATTAATTTCTCAATAAAATAAAATTCATATTGCAAGATTAACATTTCATATACACCCATATCTCGCTTTGCGTCGGGGTTACGTTCCAAAAAAACACAACGCAAATTGAAACGACGCAAAATGAAAATATGTGAAGGCGCAATAAAAAACAAAGGTTTTGCCATATTTTAGGAAAAAAAAATTCAATAAAAAAATTAAAGACTCGAATCCAAAACAACGCAATTTCGAAAATCTAACGACGCACAGTGAAAATCAGTAAAAATTAAGCAGCGACGCAACTTCGAAAAAAACGCAAAGCGAAACGACGCAAAGCGAGGTATTGATGTATAGCTCTTTTCTAGATTAAAAAAAAAAAGAATTATTTTGTTATAAATATGTTTTTTTTTTTGTTTTCTAAAGGTGATTACACTGAAAATTTCGTTTAAAAAAAGTTCCATTTTAGATAATTCATAAAAGAATAGAAATCACATTCTATATAAAGGATTATAAATTGTGAAATTTTAAAATGTTTTATCTATATCTATTATTCATATAACCATAAATTATAGTTTCTCTCTCTATCAATTGGTATAATATTGATTCTACAAAAAATATATAATTCACGTGTAAGATTAACACTACAAATAGACCTTTCTAGATTATTTTATGAATTCTTTTGTTATAAAAATATTTTTCAAAATATTTTTTTGTTATAAAAATGATTATTCTGTGAGAATTTCTTGAAAAAAAAAAAGAAAATTCCATTATATATAAAGATAATTCATAGAAGAATAGAAATCACATTCTATATAAAGAAAGATTATGAATTGAAAATTTTAAAATTTTCTAATATAAATCTTCTATATATATATAACCATTTAGTTTCTTTTGGTATCATATTAAATGTTTAATAAAATATAATTTATATGTGAGAAAAACTACAAATAACGTTTCTAGATTTTTAAAAAATAATTATTTTGTTATAAAGGTGATTACTCTGAGAATTTCGTACAAAAAATAAATTTTCATTATAGATAATTCATAGAAATCATCCAAAAAAGAAAGATTATTAATTGGAAATTTTAAAATTCAATATTTTCTATTATAAATCTATTATAAACCATATAATTTCTTTGTATAATATTAAATATTTAATAAAATTTTAATTTATATGCTAGATTATAACATAAATATAGCGCTTTTCTAGGTTTTTAAAATAAATTATTTTGTTATAAAGATGATTTTTGTTATAAAGGTGATTACTCTGTGAGAATTTCGTTGAAAAAAAAAGAAAGTTCCATTATAGATAATCAATAAAATAATAGAAATCATTCTAAAAAAGAGGATTATAAATTTAAGTTTTTTTAAATGTTCTATCTATATAAATCTTTTTAACATTTAATTATAATTTCTTATGGTATAATATTGAACCTAGAACAACATTTGAAAATTATCCCGCATGTGTTTCTTTTGAACGAAAAATCCAAATTTATTTTAAGTAGAAATAACGATTATTTCTAACCTTAGGGATGATCCCTGGACACTTATTATTTTTCCGTTTATCATTACAATTCACAATTCATCCTTTCATACTTCATCCCTAAGGTTAGAAATAATCGTTGTTTCTCCTTAAATAAATTTCAATTTTTCGTTCAAAAGAAACATTTGCGCGATAATTTTCAAATGTCGTTCTACAATCATAAGCCGTATTAAATTGTATTATGATATTGATCCTTTAATAAAATATAATTTATATGCTAGATTAACATTACAAATAACTTTTATCGATTTTTTAAAATGAATTCTCTAGTTATCTAGAAAAGGAAAAAGTGAAGTTACCAATCTCAATTTAAAACAAAGCAGTTTCAAACAATGGTGAAACAATGGTATTTCTTTGAATTGACCTTTTCTATAGGAACCTGCATTGTTTCTAAAGGTTTTCTAGATTCTTACACAATTCTTCTTTGATACCCTAATTAAAATACGGGGAATATATAAAAATTAACTTAAATTAATCATCACTATAGCCATATATACATACTATACATATATACATATATACTAGGGAGAGTTTCCTCGCGGTACAATTACCTAAACACAAGATTGTCAAGTTCATCAACACAGTCATACTGTGGACACGGATTCCATAACTCGCAAGTCTGAACTCAAGACGATTCTAAGCTCCTGATAGGATCCAGATGTATCTTCAGAGAAGGCCTTGTTTGGTGTATATATTTTCTCTACTATTTTAAACTTTGTAAACTCTCTCTTGACCGTTGTCTAGATGTCAATAAACCATTTTTAACTGTCAATTGTCACATATTTAATTCTTATATATTTTATTTTCTATCTACTTTTCTTTCTTTCTTATCTCCACTCAATCATATTAAGGTATCAAGTTGTGACCCTTGAAGGTGTCTGTTTGACAACCATCATGACTGGGTGAAGTAGAATGTGTCTGCTTTTGTCATTAAGACTGGGAGCACTACTCAGTAGCAGGCCACTGACTTAGCTTCAAAAGAAATGGCCGCCTCTGACACGAAGAACAGACACCATGTACAGCCGCTCCTAACATGGAGTACATCCTGTATCCTCTTTGTCATTAAGACTGGGAGCACTACTCAGTAGCAGGCCACAGACTTAGCTCCAATATGAAATGGTGACATGAGGAACAGACACCATGTACAGCCAACATGGAGTACATCCTGTATCCCCTTTGTCATTAAGACTGGGAGCACTACTCAGTGGCAGGCCGACTTAGCTCCAAAAGAAATGGCCGCCTCTGACATGAGGAACAGACACCATGTGCAGCTACTCCTAACATGGAGTACAAACGCTGCTCATCCTGTATTCTTGGAGTCCTTACAGGGTACTATCAGCATGGCCAGCTGAACCCAGGTTTTTTAGTGAGCTTGTTACTGCTCCCCCTCCTCCTTTTTTATCTGGGCTTGGGACCAGCAAAGGCGGAGTTTTCTATGATGTTTTAAAGCATTTCCACAAAAAAAAAAAAATGCGGGAATATATACACACACTCAAAGCCTTTATCAAGATCCCATTGGTCTTACACAGATTCTCCAGAATGTAGACAACAATGATCAGGATGAGTGGAGTTTTATATGTACAATATTACATGAAATTCAGTAAAAAACATGGTCTAATTAAAGAAGAAAAAAAAAGAAGAAAAGGTTTGAAAATTAATTATCATTATTAAATACGGGAATATATATTTAAAAAAAAACTAAATTAATTATTACGATATCCATATATGCATACTTAAAACCTTATATTCTTTATTTTCTATGAAGCCTAAAGCATTTCCACAACTAAGTGCCTTCAATAAATTACCCTATTAAACAATGCTCTAAAGAAATTTAATTAGCACCAAAAGATAATCGAGAAATTCTTAATCAAACGAACATGCTGTTAGGCCTAACTGGGCCAAACGATCGATGGTAACGCCTCTCTCCGTGGGGTTTTAAAATTTCGGTGCAGACGGGATTGGCATCCGTCCAACTTTTCAAACTAATTGCCTCCGACATTTTCTTCTGCTTCTTTCTCTTGCCGTTTCTTCTTCTTTTTCTCTCTTCCCAGCCTTTTCGGATTTGCATATTTCATTTGGTAGTTGCTGAGTATAGCGAGGCGCTCTTCTCTGCTCAGAGAAAATACATATAGAATTTTGGTGGAAAATTCTATTTACACACTTTTAATTTTTGTACCACATATATATATATATACCTTAAAAGTAATATTTTATAATTTGTTTTTAATTATCATTACTCCTTCTCTAATACAACTATCTTTCATATAAATTATATTTAATTCTACTTTATATATTTAATTAAAAAATACATATATTGGATCAAAATATAATTTATTTTACCAATATTTCAGTTGGCTGAACGCCAACCTTTATCAAGGTATTATAACATTTATTTATGGATTGCTCTATTTAAAATATATATATATTATATATAATTTAAAATGCAAATATATATATATATATTTTTAAAACATATATTTTATTTTCATTCATTGACTGTTCTACATTTTTGACCATAGATTTAGAACATAACACTTTGAATATATTGTTGTAAATATGTATAGTTAACCTACATATATTTTTTTTTAAATCACGAATATAGGATTCATTTTATAAATTCTATATTACTGTGATAAATAATTTTATGTGTAATTTACTTCAAGTAATTCAAAACTACTTGATGGGCAAATAATTATCTTTCCTATTTTCACGACTGCACCTCCAAATCTTACCTTTTTCAAAAACAAAATCAAAATAATTCATAACATATATATATATATATATATCGTAGAAATATTTTAAAACTAAATTATTTACATAATGCCCCATTGTATATGCATTTTAATTATTATTCTTAACTAATAATATACTATATATGTTTGCCTCTTAAGATATTTTACAGTTCCTATATTAATTTTAAGGCCTTTTATATTTATATTTATATAAATATACACAAATACATTCTTGTTTCACAACTAACTATTGTCTAATGCTTGAAGAAGTATTGTTTGAGAAATGAATTGTAGTAATAAAAAATGCAATAATAAAAATACGTAGAAAATTTGAAGGGACAAATTTCAGGATGACACGGCAATTTTTCTTAAAGGCAAGAATAAATTAAAATAGATAAAATACAAGATAAGTAAAGAGGGAAATTTACAGAGTAACAATATATGAATATCTAAAAAAATACTCTGTTAATAAAATAATAAATACTTTGTTACATAGCTTCTTCACTATGGGAGCTGTGACCCACAACTAGCAATTATTGTAGTTACTGACATGGATCTGACGTGTTTCTGCCAAGGATTCCATTGAAGTCTTGGAACTTTGTCCATAGTACCTTTGCGTCCTTTTTCTTGCGGCGTGAAGAGCGGCTTTGTCGTCGTATCGTCTATAGGGACATCGTAATTTTAGAGGGAAGTCTTGGCTTTGACACGGCGGTGGAATCCTGGAGTCAGTTTCTGAAAATGTAGATCACAGCACCCATGGGTTCAAAGTCTTCTCGGCGATCTTCAGTTTGTCTTCCCTAATCTACCCAGCATCTCCACCAAAATGCCACGTAGAAATTAGGAAAGACAAATTTCAGGATGACACAGCAATTTATTTCAGACAAGAACAAACTATGAATGATTTTAAAAAGATAAGCAATGAGGGAAGATTACAAAGTAACAAATTATAAATATCAAAATTAATACTCTATTAATAAAATAATAAATACTTTGTTAAATAATACAAGCAGGTGGACTGTCAGGCTTTGCAATTGTATATTTCACAAAAGGAAGATAACAGAATGCTTAATTTATGATAAAAACAAACGTTTATTAATACAACTAATAATAAGAAATTCTGTTAGAACACAGCTAAAAAAGCACCATAAAATAACAATAATAAAAACAACAGGATGAATCCGCAGTGGGACCAATTAAATTTAGTGGAAGTTTAATTCCTCTAATTATTCAGTGATTTAGAATGAAAGTAATTATTCACTGACATTATTAAACTAAATGAGTGGTATTTTTGGGTGTTGACAGCGTTTCGTATAAAGATGGATCCAGTTTTCTCTTACTTGATGATAGAATAAACGATGTAGATAAGAAACAACTCCGACTTTGCTGGTCTCGAAGAAAAAAGGAGGAGGGGGAGCAGTAACAAGCTCACTAAATAACCTGGGCTCAGCTGGCCATGCTGATAGTACCCTGTAAGGACTCCAGGGATACAGGATGTACTCCATGTTGGCTGTACATGGTGTCTGTTTCTCATGTCACCATTTCATATCGGAGCTAAGTCAGTGGCCTGCTACTGAGTAGTGCTCCCAGTCTTAATGACAAAGGGGATACAGGATATACTCCATGTTGGCTGTACATGGTGTCTGTTCCTCATGTCACCATTACATATTGGAGCTAAGTCAGTGGCCTGCTACTGAGTAGTGCTCCCAGTCTTAATGACAAAGGGGATACAGGATGTACTCCATGTTGGCTGTACATGGTGTCTGTTCCTCATGTCACCATTACATATTGGAGTTAAGTCAGTGGCCTGCTACTGAGTAGTGCTCCCAGTCTTAATGACAAAGGGGATACAGGATGTACTCCATGTTGGCTGTACGTGGTGTCTGTTCCTCATGTCACCATTTCATAGTGGAGCTAAGTCAGTGTCCTGCTACTGACTAGTGCTCCCAGTCTTAATGACAAAGGGGATACAGGATGTACTCCATGTTGGCTGTACATGGTGTCTGTTCCTCATGTCATCATTTCATATTGGAGCTCAGTCAGTGGCCTGCTACTGAGTAGTGCTCCCAGTCTTAATGAAAAAGGGGATACAGGATGTACTCCATGTTGGCTGTACATGGCTTCTGTTCCTCATGTCACCATTACATATTGGAGCTAAGTCAGTGGCCTGCTACTGAATAGTGCTCCCAGTCTTAATGACAAAGGCATTCTACTTCACCCACACCATCAACAAGCTCTACAGGCTTGATACCCTAATATGATTGAGTGGAGATAAGAAGGAGGAAGAAAAAGAGGCATCTGGCAACACCTTATTTTCCATTTTTAGACTACAACTTTAAAGTTTGTGGGATACTATCATTTGATCGATTTTTACTGGCATCATTGTTTTTCCCTCTTCTAAAATACACTCATAGACAAAACTTAAAAAGGTGGGTAGTTTTTAATGTATCTGTTTTTGGAAGGAGACAGAGGTTGTTCACACTTGGTTATCTCGTGTGTCTTCAATAAAGGTCATTGTAATATCTTTCAGAGTTATTATCTCAATCCCGATATACATGCTAAAAGGTACAACTTCCTTAAGTTTTGTCCATGAGTGTATACACACTTGGTTATCTCGTGTGTCTTCAATAAAGGTCACTGTAATATCTTTCAGAGTTATTGTCTCAATCCCGATATACATGATAAAAAGTACAACTTCCTTAAGTTTTGTCCATGAGTGTATACACACTTGGTTATCTCGTGTGTCTTCAATAAAGGTCACTGTAATATCTTTCAGAGTTATTGTCTCAATCCCGGTATACATGCTGAAAGGTACAACTTCCTTGTACATGAGTGTAGAAGCAGTTCGACTTTTGCATATACAAGTGTGCCAGAGCCCCGGTTGGTTACCTGTACTCACTGAAAGGATTGGGACTTTTATAAGAATCGGTAGCCATTAAAGCAATTTATTTATTTATTTTTTTTTTTAGAAAAAAGTGTCCAATATGGGATTCGAACCCGGGTCATATCTGTTGAAAATCATTGGTTTAGACCACTACACCACCGATTCAAATACAAAGAAGATATCTCCTAGGATATAAAGCTATGTTATTTGGTGGAGATAACCGTGGGAACATCGCCTGAGATGGTAGGTGATCAATTGCTGTGACAAATCGATACGTTTAGCAGTGTCGTCTGACAAATAATGGATGGATGACAATTCTGTCAACAGAGGGTCACGTGATCCCTTGACACTTTATCGGCGATTGTCACAAAACAAAATGGCGGATTCTGCAATCGTTGCCATATATTTTTTAAAAACTTTATTTACTTTTTTACCCCTCTCTATTATATGTATTTATTTTTTCAATTTAAGTTGGGTGTTATAGTTAATTTTATGTTCTGTGGAATTTTGTAATATAGGCAATAATAATAGAACATCCCTGTAAAGGACAACACCTAGTTGCAGAGAAAAATCCTGATATACATGCTAAAAGGTCAACTTCCTTAAGTTTTGCCCATATAAATGCAGAATTATATATTTTTCATAGTTATATTATTAACATATTTCAGAAAATAATATGAAGTATTTTTTTTTTTAATTTAAAAAATTTGACAGAAAAATTAAATTTGAAGCATACGACTACATAACAACATCAATAACAAACAGAAGATCAAAATAAAGGAAATTTAAAGATAAAAAGAAGTTATTTATTCTAATATATGTGATAAGATCCCGTCGACTTTCAATGTGGCAATATAATAATATAATAAGGTGGGGAAAGAGAAATAAGGACACCACAAGTTGGTAGAGGAATCCTAGACAACCAGAGAGAGAGACGGACCCGGCAACCGCCGGGCGTCCGTTCGAGTCGAACCCCATCACCAACTGCCTAATAGTCCTGAGGTCCCAAGTAACGGGCCCCTTGGAATGTCGCTGATATCTCAAGTGACCGGACCCCACATCCTGTCCCAATAGTCCCGAGAACTCCGGGCCTCTGGTCGCCCCTTGGAATGTCGCTAGTGTCTCAAATGACCGGACTTTACCTCCTGTCTCTCTCTGGGCTGACTCTAGGCTTGCTTTATTATTCCTGGAAGAGTATATATTATGACATATATATCACTATATAAATATCTGGCAAAAGAAGCCAGAAAGCTGAGCCAAAGGACAGAACAAATGTCATTATTTGACGCTGATGCTTTGACAAAATACAAGATAATTAAACAAAAAAATAAGAAAAGATCAAATATGTGAAATAAACTCTGAGAGAAAACTGACAAAAACTATAACAAGACTCAGAACGAAACATTATAAAGGAATGACATACATCCAGATGACACAAGAACCTACAGGACATGTAACAACTGTCCTGGTGTGGAACTAACATCTACCCACATATTCTCATACCCAGCAATGGCCGCAGTCTTGCAGAAAATTGACATGGACCCAGAGCAGCAGCTTTACACACTGTGATGGAGATGCATGGAGACATCTGAGACTCTTCTTTGGACACGACAACAACAACAAAAACTAAATAAATAAATAATGTTAAAAACATTTAAGTTATACTAAATTATCTAAAAACTATTTCATACTAAGTTATTCAGAATTCAATTTCAGAAAATATTTGTGTTGAGATTAATAAACAAATCTGTGAAATATGTTAGATTTTGACCAAGTAGTTGTTTGTTTTTAAAAATTGTAATGGCTTAAATTAAAGGCTAAACTTTTCTCGCATTTCTATTAGATTTGTTTTAACTTCTCTCATTGTATTTGAATAATAAATTTGTTTAAATTAATAAAGATATATTAATGTAAAATTGAAATTTGTTACGCAAACTTTGACTTTAATCATCATCGATGCTACGTCACACTATGACGTAACTTCCAACTTCTACCTTCAAAACTTGCTGTTATTGTTTACCGCTAACTTGTCTTAACAATATATGTAATGGAACAAGTCGTTCCTTAAATAAATATATATTTGTTTTTATCTAAAGGGATGTCCTCGTAACTACAACATACGTGAGTACAAAAACAACCAGAAATCCTCAAAAAGAATAATCGTATTTTGCTAAGCCTATATCAATTTGGTAGCAGAGCGTGGTTTGGGCGCGCGAATTGGACTAACCGCCAATTGATCCATTTAAATCAAAAAGAAATTAAATAATTGGACTAACCGCCAATTTAGAAAGAAAAAGGTTGAATGAAAATGGATACCCATAACTTAGCAAAAATCGAACAGTTAACAGAAAACAACTATACAACGTGGTCCATGAAAATGGAAGCAATTCTGGATTCAAAAGATCTCTTCGAGGACGTAATTGTTAATGACGAGCCAGACTTTACAAATAATAAACTAGAATATGATATTTGGAAGAAAAAGAATCGGGAAGCATACAGCCTAATAATATTGTCACTTTCGGATGACTTAACAATCATCTTTCGAGGCGATAAAAGCGCCAAAAGAATTTGGTACGACATAAAGAAAAGGCTTGAAGGATCTCTAGAAAATAAAAGGATAGACCTAATGTTGGATCTAGCCAGACTAAAATTGAACCCAAATGAAAATGTTAACATGTATATTGTACGAGCACAGAAACTAGCACAAGAGATCACCCAGCTAGGAAAGACTGTAACAGAAAGAGAACTTGTACGATACATTGTTGAAGGACTCACATCTAACTTTGACACGATCGCAGCAGCACTGTCAATAAACAGAGAAATCTCCTTACCAGACTTGAGACAAACTCTACTGTATTTTGAGAAGAAAAGACAGGACAGAAGCAAAAATCATGAAAATGCTTTCAGATCATCAGGCAACCAATTCAAAGAAAAGTCATGCTTCATTTGCAAAAGAAAAGGACATTTCAAGAAAGACTGTTGGTTCAATCCTAACAACAAAGGAAATCAAAATAATACAACAGACAAAAATAACATGGCCAGTACAAAGAACTACCATAAAGGACAAAAACAAAACAAAGACACAGCCAGATCAGCAATCCAAGAACGAACGGAGGAACCATCCCAACGAAGAGACCCCACTTCAGAATACGCACTACATGCAAGCACAAGGGAGGAACGCCCGACGACTCAGGACGTGTGGATAATTGATTCTGCGTGCACAAGCCACATGACTTCCCATGGTGATTGGATCGAGCACAAGACGGAGGAGAGAAGAAGCATACAAGTGGCAGAAGAAGGGAGGCACATCGAATCTGCCTCATCAGGATCAATCCAAGCTACTGTACAAGGTAAGGACAAACTTACCAACGCTGTAACCCTGCATAATGTCCTCCATGTACCACACCTGAAAGGAAATCTAATGTCCATTCCAAGCGTAGTAAGAAGAGGGAACTCTGTTCTTTTAAATTCTGAAGGAGCATACATATACTCTTCTGATGACAAGCTAATAGGAACAGGAAACTTTGATGGTAACATGTACACATTGAACCTATCACGTTTACCTGAAGCAACTCATGTTCCAAATGAACATTGCTTGATTTCAAAGGACAATTCTAGGACTGCATGGCACAGAAGGTTAGGACATCCTAGTGACAACAAATTAGACCTGATTTTAAAGAACAATCTTCTAAAAGGCTTAGACTCTATAAATGGTACCCTTGATCAATGTGATGCTTGCTCCTTGGGAAAAATGACCAAAGTACCCTATGTTCACACAAATAGCAATCAGGAAAGCTACCCCTTTGAAGCCATTTATGTCGATCTCTGTGGTCCAATGAGAATAAACTCCTTGGGCGGAAGTAAATATTTCTTGACCATCGTAGATGGATTCTCTAGGAGAATATTTGTAGAATTTCTCAAAGATAAACTCTCGGCAGCAGAAGTTTTGAAGAAGTTTATTGTAAAGAGAGAAAACGAGCTAAACTCAAAACTAAAACGACTTAGAACAGATAACGGAACAGAATTTATCAATAAAAACCTTGAAACCTTCATTGAATCCAAAGGAATTAAACATGAACTAACTACACTCTACACCCCAAGAAGCAATGGGAGAGTTGAAAGAGCTAACAGAACACTATTAGACAAAGGCCGAACACTTCTGGCAGACTCCCAATTACCCCTACACTTCTGGGCAGAAGCTGTGAATACAGCTGCATATCTGTACAATCTAACTCCCACAACCAATGACCCAGACACTACCCCTATGGAAAAATGGAAAGGTAAAAAGTCATCCGTCTCTCACATCATGAGATTTGGTTGTGAAGTCTTCTATAAACTCGAGAATCATCAAAGACACAAACTAGAAGCTAAATCTAAGAGAGGAATATTTGTGGGCTATTCAAGATGCAGAAGAGCTTATCGAGTATTTGATATCACAACGAGAGTCATTCTTGAAACCGCAGACATTCATTTCAGAGAGAACAATAATGTCATCTTGGAAGAAAAACAAAGTGATAATAATACGGACACTGACACATATTTCTTCATTCAGGAGGATGAACAACTGGACAATCATGTTCTATCAGATGTTGATATTGAAGAGCCAGCACCAGATACCATGATCAACAGACAGACAGAGTCAAGTGAATCAGACAGACCACAAAGAACTCGAACAATACCTAAAAGATTCGATGACTACGTTCTGGCTACTACGAATGAAACCATTCCGAAAGACTATGAAGAAGCCATCGCATGCGAAGACAAGAAACATTGGGAGAACGCAATGCTTGAGGAAATACAGAACATGTACTCGCATCAAGTATGGGAACTGGTACCTAGACCTGTAAACGCTAAAGTTGTCAAAAGTAAATGGGTGTTCAAAATATCTAAAGACCAAGAAAACAAAACTTACAAAGCTAGACTTGTTGCAATGGGATACAACCAAATCCCAGGAAGAGATTACAACGAAAGTTTCAGCCCGGTAATTAAAAATGCCACCCTCAGGACTATTTTGTCAATGGCAGCAACAAAAGATTCAGTCATTAAACTATTTGATGTGAAAGCAGCCTATCTAAATGGAAACATTGAAAACACAATATTCATGCAACAACCAGCTGGATTTGTTCAAGACAGAAACAAAGTTTGTAAACTCAACAAAAGTATTTACGGTCTACCTCAATCCGGAAGATCGTGGTATGAGAAATTCAGTCAAGTACTTCATGACTGTGGACTGGAAAAACTTAAATCTGATCCTTGCCTATTTAAATGGAAGAATGAAGACAAATACTTCTATGTAGAGATATATGTGGATGACTTTATCACTGTCTCAGATTCTGAAGATACCTCAAACAGATTCATCAATAAATTGAGACATCACCTGGAAATAAAGGATGTAACATGTAAAGGCATGTTTTTAGGAATCAAGATCATACAAGACAAGGAGGGAATTTCGCTACAGCAAAGCCACTATGTACAACAAATATTGCAGAAATATGGAATGGAAACTTGTAAGGAAGTTTCAACACCAGGTTCCAAAGAAATCAATTTGGACAATCATATTGAGGATGACAATTGTGATCAGCACACTTACCAAGAAGCCCTTGGAATGCTAATGTTTCTAGCTGTTAACACCAGACCCGACATTGCTTACATCACTAGCAAACTTTCACAGTACTCCAAACAACCAAAACAGATGCACTGGACAGCAATCAAAAGAGTGATGAGATACCTACGAGGAACAATTGACCTAGGAGTGAAATTTGAAAGAGGAAAGACTGGAATCCTGAAGTCCTACACCGATGCCAGCTGGTCGACCACTCATGACGGAAAATCCTACGGCGGATATGTATTGAAGCTCGGCGAAGCAACTATAGACTGGAAAAGTAGTAAACAACCACTCGTCGCCCTCTCCACAATGGAAGCGGAAATGATAGCTGCTTGTGAAAGCTGCTGTCAAATCAAGTGGATAATAAACCTGTTACGAGAGCTGGAAGAATGGAATTTCATGGAAAAACCAACTGCGATCTATACAGACAGCCAGTCATTGATCAACTGGATCTCCAGCCCTAAACAAAGCAGTCGCTGTAGACATATCAACAGAAAGTACCACTTCTTGAGAGACTGTTATGAATCCAGAGACATCTGCCTTCTGTACAAGCCATCCCAGGACCTGGAGGCGGATATCTTCACAAAGGACCTATCCCGAGACCAGATGAAGAAACACCTGGAGAGCCTCAGCATCGTGGAAATAAAGCCAAAGTAAGGAGGGAATTGTTACGCAAACTTTGACTTTAATCATCATCGATGCTACGTCACACTATGACGTAACTTCCAACTTCTACCTTCAAAACTTGCTGTTATTGTTTACCGCTAACTTGTCTTAACAATATATGTAATGGAACAAGTCGTTCCTTAAATAAATATATATTTGTTTTTATCTAAAGGGATGTCCTCGTAACTACAACATACGTGAGTACAAAAACAACCAGAAATCCTCAAAAAGAATAATCGTATTTTGCTAAGCCTATATCAAAATTTTCCCTATAACAGTTTGAATATAAAAAAAACTACACGTTTTCTTCATAACTAATTTTAACGTGTATTTTAAAATTTGAAATGAATACGGCGTTTAAAATTTTAATTTTATTTCGATAAATATTTGAGCTGAGTGATTTATTTTCATTATCTTTGGATAATTAATCATCATTAACGACGCAAAGTCATCAATTAGAATTATTTATTAATATATTGTGATAGTTCAAGTCTTTAAATACATTTTGATAACATTTTATATTACACGTTTGATAAAAAATAAGTAATATATATTATAAAATCTAAAATAGTTTTTTTTAGATATATTAATATATTATTTATAAAGGAACTATTAACTTCATTTCAAATGCGTATTTAAAAAATCAATATTTTCGTTTGATATTGAAGAACAAAATAATCGTCGGCAATGCGTCAAAATGCGATGATCTGATTGGTCGACAGACTAATAGAATATCGTTATATCTATTGGTATAATATCCTGTTCTATTTACATGTAAATAAATAAGTGGGCATTTAAATAGGATAATTTACTTGCCATTATTTTTTTTCTCTCTCTCTCTCTCAACGGATTAATGATGTTTATGAAAGTCTCGTCTGCTACGATAATAGCTAAGCCTAAATGGGCGTGAACTTTTGACAATGTGGGTTAATTGTTTGACGCCATTTTGTATGCCTCCACCTTTACAATAACCTATTGAAATCTTTTTTCTCCTTTCTTTAAGGCGTGTTCTAAGAACCTTTAAAGAAGTTTTTTTTTTTACATATATTTTTTTAAAACCACAATTAAAAAAAGTAAGCTTATTATGTGTGCTTACATATTTGTTTTTTTTTTTCGTCTGCAAATTATCTTTTGGTGTTGATTGATTGGCTGAATCTGAAGCGTGATATATAGTTGGCGTTATACGATCTTTTTTCGTCTATCTATGCAAATAATACGATACCCAATAGCTCTATTTGATGCATTTTGCTATATATTTATTTAATGCGAAAATATTAGAACATTCATTGGATGAACTTTTAATCGTATGCTTTTTTTATATCGGGATGTTATTTTTTTTCAAATTGTTTTTTAAAATGAACTATATAATTTAATTGAAAATATGTAAATAACTCTATACAAAATAATTCTTAATTGAAGATACTTCGGTCAGTAAATCTTTTTATTATCTCGACGTTTCGACAAAAATATGGAGGTTGTTCTACTGTATTGGTGATGGAAACTGTCCTTTGTAGAGAGGTGTCCTCTAGCGGGAGTGTTCTCTCATGGAGGTAGTTCTACTGTATTGGTGATGGAAACTGTCCTTTGTAGAGAGGTGTCCTCTAGCGTGAGTGTCCTCTCATGGAGGTAGTTCTACTGTATTGGTGTTGTAAACTGTCCTTTGTAGAGAGGTGTCCTCTAGCGGGAGTGTCCTCTCATGGAGGTAGTTCTACTGTATTGGTGATGGAAACTGTCCTTTGTAGAGAGGTGTCCTCTAGCGGGAGTGTCCTCTCATGGAGGTAGTTCTACTGTATTGGTGATGGAAACTGTCCTTTGTAGAGAGGTGTCCTCTAGCGGGAGTGTTCTCTCATGGAGGTAGTTCTACTGTATTGGTGATGGAAATTGTCCTTTGTAGAGAGGTGTCCTCTAGCGGGAGTGTCCTCTCATGGAGGTAGTTCTACTGTATTGGTGATGGAAACTGTCCTTTGTAGAGAGGTGTCCTCTAGCGGGAGTGTTCTCTCATGGAGGTAGTTCTACTGTATAATAAATATTAATTTTATTGTCAATTTTGATATTTATTTTCTGCTACTCAATAAATTTCCCTCTTGTATTATATAAATTCGGACTACATTTTTCACCGTGTATTAGAACAGAAATTAAATTCAGGCAGACGAAAATTTGGTGCAAGCAGACGATTGAGGCAAGTTCAGTCAAAATGGCTGCTTTGGTCGTCTGCAATGGTATGATGTAATACCACAGTTCTGCTGACATAGCTCTATGGATGGAATTTATAGCGTCTTACAAATCACGCCTAGTCGTCTGCTTCTTTTTTTATAGCGCTGTCTTCTGCTGTACAAAACAAAATGATTTTTATTGTCCCTTCCATATATCACAAATATGACGTAAATCTTACTCTGTGATAAAATATTTTTGTTATCTATTATGTTTTTTTTTTAAGAAGAGACGCTAAATTATTGGTATTCTGTGTATTTACTTCTGTGAATGCAATATTTATTTATTTATTATTATCATCACACACAAAAAAAAATCAGACGCGATATCCCTACAAGAGATGCTTGCGTTAAGCAACAACACTAAATTCAGAGAACTATTTTACATAACAATTAGTGAATTACAAGGTTTGAGTAGAAGTTTACAGAAGAAAAGGACATTAATATTATGTTTTAATTTGCATCTTACCTAGTAACAACCAAATATCATATTTGCATATACATATTTGCATACCTGTAGAATTATTCCTTTTCTATGCAACAGGAACCTGGGTTATAAATATCTTTCTTTCTGTAGATTGGTACTTTATTCTATTTCTGTTATCTGAAAAAAAGTAGTTAAAATTTCCAGATTATAAATACTTTTGTAATATTGTCCACGTGGAAAATTAGGAAAGACAAACTTCAGGATGACACAGCAATTTATTTAAGACAAGAACAAACTATGAATGATAAACAAAAGATAAGCAATGAGGGAAGTTTAGAGAGTAACAAAATATAAACATCAAAAATGATACTCTGCTAATAAAATAATAAATACTTTGTTACAATATATTTAATATTGGTTTGAAAATAGGGCAATCCATAAATAAATCTTTAAATAAAAAGGCATATATTGGATCGAAATATCATTTATTTTAACCAATATTTCAGTTGGCTGAACGCCAACCTTTTGTCCATGTTATGTCCATTAGTGTATACACACTTGGTTATCTCGTGTGTCTTCAATAAAGGTCACTGTAATATCTTTCAGAGTTATTGTCTCAATCCCGATATACATGCTAAAAGGTACAACTTCCTTAAGTGTTGTCCATTAGTTTATTTACGGAAGAGATGAATAAAAGACATTACGTATGTGAGTTTTCATATAGCTTATCGTCAACAAAAAAACGTATTTCTTCCATCAATTCAACCAGGTCTAAGGTACAGAGAGAAAGAGAGACGCGGGCAGCTATGTGGCTACACACTCTGGTTACCATGGCAACAGTAGGCGGGGCCTAGCTGACATATTTGACAAATATAATGTCACCTGCCCTTAAGTTGACAACGCCCTTTAAAGTTCTCCCCCCCCCCAACATTTGAAATCTATACAGTAGGGGTCGTTTCTCCCCCACCTGCCAAAGTACATTTAACAAATCCTTCGAATCCGTCTCAGACAACATTTTGACAATCTTTAAGCCCGTAGCTGTCTTATCTAGTTTTTCTCATATGTATTTTATACACTTCAAGATTACTTTGGCAATATCTTTAAACCTGGAAACGGTGTATATAGGTATTCTTACATAGTCTTTATTCCATAATTGTAGATTTCAATACTTTATATATATGCATATTGGCTTCTAGTTGGCTTGTCTGTAGTGGTTGTTATAATAACTTATTTACACAAATGCAATATAGCTGTTGGTGGTTGTTTTATTAACTTATTTACACAAATGCAATGTGGATGTTGGTGGTTGTTTTATTAACTTATTTACACAAATGCAATGTGTTTATTGGATGTTGTCTTGTCTGTAGCGGTTGTTATAATAACTTATTTACACAAATACAATGTGGTTATTGGATGTTGGTGGTTGTTATAATAACTTATTTACACAAATCCAATGTGGTTATTGGATGTTGGTGGTTGTTATAATAACTTATTTACACAAATACAATGTGGTTATTGAATGTTGGTGGTTGTTATAATAACTTATTTACACAAATACAATGTGGGTAAAATGGTTATTGGATGTTGGCTTGTCTGTAGTGGTTGTTATAATAACTTATTTACACAAATGCAATGTGGCTATTGCATATTGGCTTCCAGTTGTCTTGTCTGTAGCGGTTGTTATAATAACTTATTTACACAAATGCAATGTGGCTATTGCATATTGTCTTCCAGTTGGCTTGTCTGTAGTTGTTGTTATAAGAACTTATTTACACAAATACAATGTAGTTATTGGATGTTGGCTTGTCTGTAGCGATTGTTATAATAACTTATTTACACAAATGCAATATCTTACCCTGAATAATGGAGGGGCCGGAATTAACATAATACTGCAAGATGGAACACACATCAAAGTCAAAGAAGAAGCAGGAAAGATATCGTCAAACTTCACTTGTGAACTGACAGCTATCTGAAAGCCCTTGATGTACGCCTTAACCAACCATCCCTGCATCAAGCAGAAGGAATTGTAATATACAGTGAATTCAGATCCGCTCTAGAAGCAATTCAGAAGGGCAATACTAAAATCACACAGAAAATACACTCATTACTTACCCAACTGGAACCATTGGAGAAGAACTGCATTCTACAATGGATTCCTGCCCATGTTGGGATCGGGGGTAATGAAATGGCATTTGAATTGGCAAAGGAAGCCAGAAAGTTGACCCAAAGGAAAGAACAAATGTCATTATTTGACGCTGATGCTTTGGCAAAATACGAGATAATTTAATAAAAGATATGAAAATATCAAATATGCGAAATAAACTCTGAGAGAAGAATTACAAAAACTATAACAAGACTCAGAACGAAACACTATAAAGGAATGACAATACATCCAGATGGCACAAGAACCTATAGGACATGTAACAACTGTCCTGGTGTGGAACTGCAATGTCCAGCAATGGCCGCAGCCTTGCAGAAAATTGACATGGATCCAGAGCAGCAGCTTTACACACCCAAGAACATTGCAACTGCTGTAATAGAGATGTATGGAGACATCTGAGGCTCTTCATTGGACACGACAACAACAGAAAATTGACCCAGAACAGCAGCTTTACACACCCAAGAACATTACGACTGCTGTGATAGAGATGTACGGAGACATCTGAGGCTCTTCATTGGACACGACAACAACAGAAAATTGACCCAGAACAGCAGCTTTACACACCCAAGAACATTACGACTGCTGTGATAGAGATGTACGGAGACATCTGAGGCTCTTCATTGGACACGACAACAACAGAAAATTGACCCAGAACAGCAGCTTTACACACCCAAGAACATTACGACTGCTGTGATAGAGATGTACGGAGACATCTGAGGCTCTTCTTTGGACACAACAACAACACAAATTCAATGTAGTTATTGGATGTAGACTTCCAGTTGGCCTCTCTGAGGTTGTGGCAACTTAGAGCCAAGGCAGCTGTCATGATGATCGGTACCACCTGCCATTTGGCCCTTTTGACCTTTTTCACTTTCCTATTCTTCCTTCGTCCACAGCCCTGAAGTCTGTTAGCCATGCAGATAGTGACCAAACTTGACGTTTCACAAACATCCAAAAAGGCTGATCCATAGATAGCCATGAAGATTCGGAACCCTTCAATCTTACATCTCCATGTTCAAGTTAGGAATATCTTTCTAAGACGCTACCTGGATTTACCAAAATATACTCCGGGATTTATGTTAAGAATGGAGTGTAGACGAGTATCATTGGAAGTTGTCATTATTAAACAGATTTTGAGTGAGGATCATCATCTTCTTCTTCTTTCTTATCTCCATACTGGGGGTAGTAGAATGTGTCTGCCTTTGTCATAAAGACTGGGAGCACTACTCAGTGGCAGGCCACTGACTTAGCTCCAATATGTAATGGTGACATGAGGAACAGACACCATGTACAGCCAATATAGAGTACATCCTGTATCCCCTTTGTCATTAAGACTGGGAGCACTACTAAGTGGCAGGCTACTGACTTAGCTAAAAAAAAAAAATGACCGCCTTTGACTTGAGGAACAGATACCATGTACAGCCGCTCCTAACATGGATTACAAACGCTGCTCATCCTGTATCCCTGGATCGGGAGTCCTTACAGGGTATTATCAGCATGGCCAGCTGAGCCCAGGTTTTTTAGTGAGCTTGTTACTGCTCCCCCTCCTCCTTTTTTTATCCTGGCTTGGAACCGGCAAGGGCGGAGTTGGTGAGGATCATGAAAATTGTAAATAGCAGGTTCCTCACGTTTGTTTGGCACATCTCTTGGACATTGCACAATCATCAAAGAACAGGTTGAAAATTTGTTGAAAACCTGTCAACTATTTTAGTCTCAAAGGGCTTTTAATTCTTGAAGGATTGTACAGACTATATACAGACTAATACCTGGTATTATTCGAATAGCAACTGGAAAAAGGATCAAAACGACAAAGCGCAAATCTTAAATGGGACCATTGGACATGCGTCTGAACTGGAGGCTGTTGTTGGGTTCTGTGCTGCCTGGAGTATAGGAGCTCTATCTATGCTTCCTTCCTGTGATGAATCTGTATAAGACTGGTGGTCTTAATAAAGCTGTATGTGTGTATTCTGTTATAACGTCGGACCTGGAGGCTGTTATTGGGTTCTGTGCTGCCTGGAGTATAGGAGCTCTATCTATGCTTCCTTCCTGTGATGAATCTATGGTTGCACTGATGTGCAAAAATTAAGTAAAAGCTTTTTTATTTCTTCAAAGACTTCATTTATATTTTAGATTATATATTAAATGAATCGATTTTCATTTTGAAATATATATATTTGATAACACTGTAAACTTATTTATTGCATCTCTGGTATTTTATAAATTTTAATTTGTTTTACATATATAAAATAAATTTATTTATTTTTTATTTAACAGAGTTGGGAGAGACACGCCATATCCACAATTAGTATAATTGCGTGTATATCTGAAATTATATACAATTAACACAATTGAACATTGGGAATCATGAAAATTAAACGTTCGATGTCAAATTTTGCATATAGCAATTAGAACTAGTAGCTTGAAATATGTACAGTGAACACTTTCGCCTTGAAATATACAGCCTTCAGAATCTATTAAACTTAATATATTGGTCTTTATTGTAAACAACTTGTTTTGTATTAGTCAGGTAAAGTTGGTTTTCTTCCCTTAGATCAGAAGTTATAAAATAAATTGCTGTGTCATTCTGAGGTTTATCATTCTTAATTCTCGACGTTATAATTTATATACAAAAATCTTTAATTTTTAACAACAATCAATCTCATTGAGAATTCTATTTATTTTAATTAGAAAATATTTTGGCATATATTAGTTTGATTTAACCCTAATATTAAAGAATAATATTTATAAAAATATCAAACTTAAAATTATTCTTTTTATCTTCATTTTATACACAAGTTAAACTCGAATATACAAAATTTTATACAAAGCAATAACGAGCCATCTATACATATAAAATGAAAGGATTTAAAATAACAAATGTTTCTTTTATACATAATACAAACTTCTACTGTCCTTACTGCGATGAAAAATATATTGGGAGGGCTTGGCTCATCAGTGGTGAACCCTACCAGCGGTTTCGCCAATTTGAATGTAATTCTACTGTCCTATAAGCTTATGTACATAGTTTTCTTTAAAACCATTTCTAAGATTCCACCCTTCAGAGTAACATATATAAACAGAATGATCCAATACAGTATTAGAGCTCTGAGAAGCGGTCTGGTAGATTAAATTGGTGAAACCGCTGGGAGGGTTCACCACTGATGAGCCAAGCCCTCCCAATATATTTTTATCGCAGTAAGGACAGTAGAAGTTTGTATTATGTATAAAAGAAACATTCGTGCTTTTAAATCCTTTCATTTTATAAAAATTTAAAAAATTCGAATCTAAAAATACCTTTAAAAAAATGTATTTTTATACTCAAGTTATCGAAGAAAGAAAGATAGAAAAAAAAGAAGCATCCTGGTCACCTGGAATAACGAGGCAGACGACGTCAGAAACCGGTTGAGCAGAAGAAAAAAAAAATACCAGACGATAGGTAACATTGTGTCCTTAGGCGTCGCCTAATAATGATGATGATAAAGGTATTAAAATATTCATGTTCTTTTTTTTATATAATCTATTAATTGATAAAATATTAGTAACTCTGTGGGAAATTTGTTTTTTCTTCTATCTCTTCGTCAATAATTGTTAGGGTTGATTTCTCTATTGATGTTAGGCTTAAGGGTTGGTACGATGCTTAGGTTTAAGTTCTGAATCCATCTATTAATGAAATTAAATTTAATTTAATTGCCATCTATCGTTAAAGTTTTACACAAATATATTTACAGGCAATGCGTTTCTTTTCAATAATATCATCAAATATTATCTCTACAGACCTTACTGCAATGATATGAGTTATTGAATGAGATAGCTAGAGATTGAAAAGAAACACATTGCCAGTAAATTTATTTGTTACACCTTCTCATTCAATAATTTATATCATTACAGTAAGGTCTGTAGAGATAATATTTGATTATATTTAAAAGAATTGCATTGTCAGTAAATTTATTTGTGTAAAATTTTAATGAAATCAAAATTAGCAATTTTGTAATTAAATGGTTGAAGAGAATTTTCTGAAACATTTTTATTGTTGTGTTTTTACAATTGTTGGAAGCTTTTTTATCATCATTTGTCAATGTATTGTTTGGATGAATACAATGATGTTTGATCAAGGTCTTTGGTTTATATAAATTCTACGAGGCCGAGTTCGGAGGAGATTAATAGAATCGCCGCGTGGTCCATTTGGATGAGGAAAGTGAAGACTAGAACGTGGCTGATTCCACACTGGTCTTTTCTGCGATACGTTAACCTTGACATGGTGTGGCCACTGGACATATGTCGGACCTGGAGGTTGTTGTTGGGTTCTGTGCTGCCTGGAGCATAGGAACTCTATCTATGCTTCCTTCCTGTGGTGAATCTGTATAAGACCGGTGGTCTTAATAAAGCTGTATGTGTGTATTCTGTTATAACGTCGGACCTGGAGGCTCTTGTTGGGTTCTGTGTTGCCTGAAGTATAGTAGCTCCATCTAGCTTCCTTCCTGTGGTGAATGTGTATAAGACCGGTGTCTTAATAAAGCTGTATGTGTGTATTCTGTTATAACGTCGGACCTGGAGGCTGTTGTTGGGTTCTGTGCTGCCTGGAGTATAGGAGCTCCATCTATGCTTCCTTCCTGTGGTGAATGTGTATAAGACCGGTGTCTTAATAAAGCTGTATGTGTGTATTCTGTTATAACGTCGGACCTGGAGGTTGTTGTTGGGTTCTGTGCTGCCTGGAGTATATCTATGCTTCCTTCCTGTGGTGAATCTGTATAAGACCGGTGGTCTTAATAAAGCTGTATGTGTGTATTCTGTTATAACGTCGGACCTGGAGGTTGTTGTTGGGTTCTGTGCTGCCTGGAGTATAGGAGCTCCATCTATGCTTCCTTCCTGTGGTGAATGTGTATAAGACCGGTGTCTTAATAAAGCTGTATGTGTGTATTCTGTTATAACGTCGGACCTGGAGGCTGTTGTTGGGTTCTGTGCTGCCTGGAGTATAGGAGCTCTATCTATGCTTCCTTCCTGTGGTGAATGTGTATAAGACCGGTGTCTTAATAAAGCTGTATGTGTGTATTCTGTTATAACGTCGGACCTGGAGGTTGTTGTTGGGTTCTGTGCTGCCTGGAGTATAGGAGCTCCATCTATGCTTCTTTCCTGTGGTGAATCTGTATAAGATTCATGACCCCTGTGATACCAGTTCGGCGGTACAACTACTACAATAGGAAGGATACAGAGAAGATTAGCATGGCCCCTTTGATACCAGTTCGGTGGTACAATTACTACAATAGGAAGGATACAGAGAAGATTAGCATGGCCCCTGTGATACCACGGTACAACTACTACAATAGGAAGGATACAGAGAAGATTAGCATGGCTCCTGTGATACCACGGTACAACTACTACAATAGGAAGGATACAGAGAAGATTAGCATGGCCCCAGTGATACCACGGTACAACTACTACAATAGGAAGGATACAGAGAAGATTAGCATGGCCCTGTGATACCACGGTACAACCACTACAATAGGAAGGATACAGAGAAGATTAGCATGGCCCCTGTGATACAACGGTACAACTACTACAATATGAAGGATACAGAGAAGATTAGCATGGCTCCTGTGATACCACGGTACAACTACTACAATAGGAAGGATACAGAGAAGATTAGCATGGCTCCTGTGATACCACGGTACAACTACTACAATAGGAAGGATACAGAGAAGATTAGCATGGCTCCTGTGATACCACGGTACAACTACTACAATAGGAAGGATACAGAGAAGATTAGCATGGCCCCTGTGATACCACGGTACAACTACTACAATAGTAAGTATACAGAGAAGATTATCATGGCCCCTGTGATACCACGGTACAACTACTACAATAGTAAGTATACAGAGAAGATTATCATGGCCCCTGTGATACCACGGTACAACTACTACAATAGGAAGGATACAGAGAAGATTAGCATGGCCCCTGTGATACCACGGTACAACTACTACAATAGTAAGTATACAGAGAAGATTATCATGGCCCCTGTGATACCACGGTACAACTACTACAATAGTAAGTATACAGAGAAGATTATCATGGCCCCTGTGATACCACGGTACAACTACTACAATAGTAAGTATACAGAGAAGATTAGCATGGCCCCTGTGATACCACGGTACAGCTACTACAATAGGAAGGATACAGAGAAGATTAGCATGGCTCCTGTGTTACCACAGTACAACCACTACAATAGGAAGGATACAGAGAAGATTAGCATGACCCCTGTGATACCACGGTACAACTACAATAGGAAGGATAACAGAGAAGATTAGCATGGCCCCTGTGATACCACGGTACAACTACTACAATAGGAAGGATACAGAGAAGATTAGCATGGCTCCTGTGATACCACGGTACAACTACTACAATAGTAAGTATACAGAGAAGATTAGCATGGCCCTGTGATACCACGGTACAACTACTACAATATGAAGGATACAGAGAAGATTAGCATGGCTCCTGTGATACCACGGTACAACGACAACAATAGGAAGGATACAGAGAAGATTAGCATGGCTCCTGTGATACAACGGTACAACGACAACAATAGGAAGGATACAGAGAAGATTAGCATGGCCCCTGTGATACCACGGTACAACTACTACAATAGTAAGTATACAGAGAAGATTAGCATGGCCCCAGTGATACCACGGTACAACCACTACAATAGGAAGGATACAGAGAAATAAGCATGGCCCCTGTGATACCACGGTACAACTACTACAATAGTAAGTATACAGAGAAGATTAGCATGGCCCTGTGATACCACGGTACAACTACTACAATAGTAAGTATACAGAGAAGATTAGCATGGCCCTGTGATACCACGGTACAACTACTACAATAGGAAGGATACAGAGAAATAAGCATGGCCCCTGTGATACCACGGTACAACCACTACAATAGGAAGGATACAGAGAAGATTAGCATGGCCCCTGTGATACCACGGTACAACTACTACAACAGGAAGGATACAGAGTAGATTAGCATGGCCCCTGTGATACCACGGTACAACTACTACAATAGTAAGTATACAGAGAAGATTAGCATGGCCCCAGTGATACCACGGTACAACCACTACAATAGGAAGGATACAGAGAAATAAGCATGGCCCCTGTGATACCACGGTACAACTACTACAAAAAGAACGATACAGAGAAGATTAGCATGACCCCTGTGATACCACGGTACAACCACTACAATAGGAAGGATACAGAGAAATAAGCATGGCCCCTGTGATACCACGGTACAACTACTACAAAAAGAACGATACAGAGAAGATTAGCATGGTCCCTGCAATACCACGGTACAACTACAATAAGAAAGAAACAGAGATTAAAATGAATTTCACCATACTCTTCGGTCCAGGTATCTATAACATACTAAATAACAAATCTTTCTTCCAACACGTATATTTATTAACAAAGAAGAACATAGATTGTGGAGATGTAAAATCCTCACAGATATGGCCAGACAATCGCATGTCACTTATGAAGTGGAGTTTTCCCAAAGGATGTAATGGTGGGTGAACCCTCTATTGGGGGAGACACCTGCGGCAAGGTTTTCCCACGAGATTTACCCTAATCCCCGTCGTCTGCTGTGAATATATAGGGCAGGGTGTGGCCGCACGTAACCCTCGTTCTAGTCCCATTGTTAGATTTCACTACAGGACATCCTTTTCCTTTACTTTGCATATGCACTACCATACAATGAGTCCTACAATATGACAGATCTACTTTGGCATGGTTCTATTCTGTTTTTTTTCTTTTTCTAGTTTAACTTTGTTTTTGAATGCGTCTTTATACTACCTTGTCATATCTTCAGTTTGTCTTTCCCTACACTCATATCCCTGTCTTTTCCCTGCACTAAAATCCCTGTCTTTTCCCTACACTCACATCCCTGTCTTTTCCCTACACTCACATCCCTGTCTTTTCCCTACACTCACATCCCTGTCTTTTCCCTACACTCACATCCCTCTCTTTTCCCTACACTCACATCCCTCTCTTTTCCCTACACTCACATCCCTGTCTTTTCTCTACACTCACATCCCTGTCTTTTCCCTACACTCACATCCCTGTCTTTTTCCTACACTCATATCTCGGTCTTTTTCCTACACTCACATCGCTGTCTTTTCCCTACATTCACAACCGTGTCTTTTCCCCACACTCACATCGTTGTCTTTTCCCTACACTCACATCCCACTTTTTTTCCCTATCCTGACACGACTCTACGCTGCCTTCTCCCTATGTTTCTAAAGCTCTTATCTCTATTTATCCCTAACTTATCAACGCGACCATGTCTTTTTCCTCTAACCTGCCTTTTCCCTACGTTACAACGATTCAATTCAGTCTTTCAACTTATCTGCACACCCTGTCTTCTCCCCATCTTGCCAAGGATCTACTCAATCTTGCCAGGCTTCCATCCTGTCTTTTCCCTTTATATTGCTTACCATGTCAAACCCAGCCACTCCCTGTTTTACCTCAGCTCCCTATCCTGTCTTATTTCTTATCTAACTTGTCAAGGCAAATCTTATCATCTCCCTATTTTACTTAAACTCCACCCTGTCTTTTCTCCTCTTTTTTACGTACGACCCCAATCTTGTTTTTCTTCCTGTTTTGTCATGGATTTACCCCTTTTTTGTTGTTGTTTCCCCCAACTTATCCCCGCCCTGATGAATAGTTATTTGTTGATGATCGATGGTGTAAACTCTTGCAAGAATTTTCGTCAATCTCAAGAAAACTTGTGGGTTATATATTGGACTACACTCATGGACAACATTTAAGGAAGTTGTACCTTTTAGTATGTATATCGGGATTGAGACAATAACTCTGAAAGATATTACAGTGACCTTTATTGAAGACACACGAAATAACCAAGTGTGAACAAATTATCAAATATAAAGTATAGTTGAACGAATTACTGTAATTAGAGAAACACAATTAGATCAGATAGAGTTGGCGAAGTTCTGAGGTAAAGAAACAAGAACATCCAGTAGACCAAGTTCCAAAGAAGAGAAACAAATGGCCGCTGTGAGCTCATTAAAAAAGGGAGAGTTATCACAGGGAGGGGGGTAGTGCGGAATGAATTAGGGAGTTCATTAATTCTGGAAGATTCTCCGCAATTTGCATAAAGCAGTCATTTATCTTCATAGTACCTCTCACCGTTTTCTTTATTCGCCAGATTCCTTTTTTTTTTGCTATTCTAAGTTGCTAGCACGTGCTTCGGCAGCTTCCCACGTCATTCAATAATCTATTCTTTTATATCTTTGTGTAAGGGCCTTTGGTGGATTGGTATAAACGGTTGTCTATCGTTAAAACAACCTAGGTTCGAATCCCGCTTTGGACACGTTTTTATTTCTGGTGAAAAATTATTGTTTAAATTATTTCTGATTTTTAAAATAAGTACAACTATACTTTTGAAGGAAAATAACCATCGACATGGGTTCGAATCCCAAATTGGACACTTTTCATTCTGAAGACAATTACTTCAATGGTTCCATACTAGTTGTTAGCACGTGTTTCAGCAGCTTCCCACGTCCTTTAATAATCTTTTCTTATGTATCTTTGAGTGAGGGCCGGTGGTGGATTGGTATAAACCGTTGTCTATCGTTAAAACGACATAGGTTCGAATCCCGTTTTGGACACTTTTTATTTCCGAAGAAAAATTATTGTTTCAATTATTTATGATTCTTGAAAAGGTCTTAACCCTTACTAATAAGTGCACCAATAAGTACAAGTCCCAAACTGAGTTCTAAGCACACTTGTAAGTAAAAAGTCAAGCTGCACTTGCTACATGTGTAGATAAAAGTTGTTGAACATATGAGGGCTTTAGAGATTAATTTGTTGGGACACTTTTTATTTCCAAAAAAAATTATTGTTTCATTTATTTCTGATTCTTGAAAAAGTCACAGCCCTCACTAATAAGTACAATTAACCAAACTGAGTAGGTATAAAACTTCGATTTTTGTCATAACGGGCTGGGTTCAAATCCCACATTGTTTACTTTTATTTTGAAGACAATTACTTCAATAGCTCCTGATTATTTCAAAAGCCTTCAACCCCACCAATGAGTACAAGTAACCAAACAGGGTTTTGTTATTTTAATACACATTTGTAAGTGAAAAAGTCAAACTGCTACATGTGTAGATAAAATTGTTTAACATGAGGGCTTTGAGATTAATTTGGTGAAACCTCTGAGAGGGCTCACCACTTATGAGTCATGTTCAACAACTTTTATCATTTCAGTAGGGTCTGTAGGAGTATGGCGGAAGCCCACCCTCAGTATAGGAAGACACTGGAGGAGGGAGATATGGAGAGACCATGTGGCCCACCCTCAGTAGAGGAAGACACTGAAGGAGGGAGATATGGAGAGACCATGTGGGCACCCTCAGTAGAGGAAGACACTGAAGGAGGGAGATATGGAGAGACCATGTGGCCCACCCTCAGTAGAGGAAGACACTGAAGGAGGGAGATATGGAGAGACCTTGGGGCCCACCCTCAGTATAGGAAGGCACTGAAGGAGGGAGATATGGAGAGACCAGTAGAGGAAGACACTGAAGGAGGGAGATATGGAGAGACCATGTGGCCCACCCTCAGTAGAGGAAGACACTGAAGGAGGTAGATATGGAGAGACCTTGGGGCCCACCCTCAGTATAGGAAGGCACTGAAGGAGGGAGATATGGAGAGACCATGTGGCCTAACCTCAGTAGAGGAAGAGCACTGAAGGAGGGAGATATGGAGAGACAGAAGTATCTTGTTGCTAAGGACGTTTTAGCCATATATCGCGAAGAAGTGACAAAGTCTAGAAGGAAAGGTAACACGTGCTAAAGAAGAGAAAAATGTTAAAGTCAGGTTTCAAAGACTTACGCAAAAGGACGTGCCTCCCATTCGATACATACTTCCTGGAAGATTTCACCTGCACACCGCCCTCCAGCCACTCAAGGATGGCCACGTACAGCCAGTAGAAGACTATTTTGTCTGGTATGGCACGAATAAAAAGATAAAATACTCTTTTTTATTATTATCCCTAGTACACTTAGTACAGGCCATTATAATCATGGTGGGTAGTTAGCGACTGCTTTTACTGTAAATACACCACATGTCTACACATGGTACAGGCCATTATAATCATGGTGGGTAGTTAGCGACTGCTTTTACTGTAAGTACACCACATGTCTACACCGACCGTGCGGCCACGCGTCGCGCGAGCTCCGTGATTCTCGCCTCTGGCGAGCGGAAAAATGTCGCGGCAAGCGACAAATTTGGTATGGGCTGAAAGCCCGTCAAAAGCCGAGAAAAAGCCTGCAAGGCACGGCTCACTAGCACAACCATGTGCAGAATTATCCGCAAATCAAGATTGGCAGAGCGAAATCCCAATAGTTTTGAGAAAAAATCAAAACTATGTAAATCCGCCCGCCGGCAGCCAGGACGCAAATTCTGCCGCGCCGGTCGACCTTGCGGCTATTCCAACTTCCAATGCCGCTGCTCAAGTCCGGAGAAACTGGGCTGACATCACAGATGAGGTGAGTCCTGGAGCTGAGGAAGGATTTACCCTCGTCCAGGGTAGGAAGAGGCGCCGTGGCTCGGCAGATTCGCCTACGGCCGCTGCACCATCCTCCAACAGCGGTGGCGCCAGGAGCAGTCGCCGATTGCATTCATCGGCTCGATCGGTACCCCGGGCACAGGAGATCCCGACAACCAGGACCCATATCACAGAGGCCCGGGCGAGGCAGGCGTCCTCCTCCGAGGAGCACTGCGTCTACCTGGAACACGGCCCCGAGCTACAGCCCTTCCACTACCTGAGGGCGCTGGACAGGCTGCTTGGAGGAACCGCCGGAATTATCCAGATCTCCAAGGTAAACGGCCACCAACTCCTGGGACTGGCCAACAGGGGCCTCGCCGAGCGCCTCATTAACAACGGCCTTGAGGTTGAGGGCACTCTCCTCAGGGCGTTTCCTTTCCGTAAAAGAGCGGAAAGGATAACGGTGAGCAACCTCCCCTTCTTCGTGGAGGACTCAGCCATCATCAACGCCCTTAGGCCCTTTGGGCGCATCACATCCATCGCGCCCAAAATGATGAAGGCCGGCCCGTACACCTACACCGACGGTCGCCGCGAGGCGTTCATCGTCCTTCACGAAGGAATGACAACCGAGAGGCTCCCCACCCGCCTCGACATCACCATCAAAGGCGAGGCCTGGCCCGCTTATCTCTCTACCGGCATCAAGTGTTCCAGATGCCACGGTCAGGGGCACCGCAGGGCCAACTGCCCCCTGCTTGCAGGGCTGGCCAACAACACCAGAACGGCCCCACCGACCACTCCTGCTGGCGTCCCACCACCGACCACCCCTGCACCGCCTCAGCGGTCAGCAGCCCAGCCTCCTGCGCCGACACCCTCCAATCCAGCCATGGAGGTTTGCAGCGCTCCTCCCGTGGCCCGAGCTGCGCTCCACTCATCCGCACCTCGGCCATCTCCACCAGCGGCCCCAGCCTTTCCTATGGAGGAGACGCCTCCTGCCCCTCCACCAGTGACCCCTGCTCCGTCCCTGCAAACACCTGGGAGTCGCGAGCCTGCGGCCCCAACACCGGACGTGGAGATGTCCATCGTGGAGGAGACCCTTGCGTCCTTCACTTCATCGGCAAAAAACGCAACGAGAGTCGACCTCGATGCGTTCATCGAGGGGCACCCCAGCGTGTCCTTCGCTAAGACGGACGCCCTTGGTCTTGGGCGGGAGGAGGTCCTGGACCTCCTCTCCTCGAGGACCAAGGCGCAGAGGAAGGGACCCCTCCTGTCGCCTCCGCAGTGCGACGCCCTCGTCGGCCTGATCGGGCAAATCTTGGACCTGAGACCCGGAGCAGCCAGCAACCTGTACAAAGTCCTCGAACAAGTCAAGGCCGAGCTCAGGACAACACCAGCAGTGCCTCCAACACCCACACTGCCTGCGCCTTGGCCTTCTAAGCCAACACCACCCGCTCTCCACGGGGAAAAGACGTCGCCGGACATCGCGACACCTCCACCTCCACTGTCTACCGAATTCATTGATGCCTGCTACGACCAGGCAAATGACATAATATATGAATTAAGCGATGAGCCCTACTCGGAGCCTTTATCCGATATAGGAGTCACAGAGGGTGACATCGTAGAGGCAATTATTTTCCCCGACGATAGGGAACCTCTCCTCAGGCGCCTCTCCACTCAGAAGAGAACCACTCTTGCCGGGATCGTCAGCGCTGCATCTGAGCGCGCTCGGAGCTCGGATCCCTTTGTGCGTGAGGGCCTGCGCATACTCAGCGAAATGCTCCCCCCCACCCCCCAATCTGTAAATCCCATTAATTCTTGATTGAATGTAACTATTGACGAGTGTCAATAAAGTATGTTTTAATTGTCACATGTCTACACTCGGCCGTGCGGCCACGCGTCGCGCGAGCTCCTGAGTGTTTCGCCTCTGGCGAGGGGAGAAATGTCGCGGATTGCGACGAAATTGGTATGGGCGGATAGCCCATTTAACGCCGAACAAATGCCTGGTAGGCACGGCCAAGAAGCTCATCCCTGTGCAGAGAAATCTGCAAATTTCGATTTGCAGAGCAAACGTTCTATTAATTTAAGAACAGTTGAAAAATATGCAAATTCGCCGGCTGGCGGCAAAGATGCAAATTCTGCAACGTCGGCTGACTTTGCGATTAAGTCGCCTTTTAACGGCGTTATCGAAGCCCAAAGAACCTGGGCAAATTCTTCAGAGGATGTGAATCCTGCATCTGAGAACGGCTTCACGGTCGTCAAAGGCAAAAAGAGACGCCGCGGCTCGGCGGAATCGCCTGAAGCAGCCGCACATTCCAGCAACGCCCGACGCTCTGGAACCAATCACCGTCAACGAACATCGACGGAAAGGGTGCCTCGGGCACAAGAAATCAAGACCACGAGAACACACATCGTGGAGGCCAGGGCGCGGCAGGAGTCTTCTACTGAGGAGCATTGTCTCTATATTGAGCACTGCCCTGAACTCGAGCCTTACCATTATCTCAAGGCGATCGATGAAATGGTCGGGGGGACCAGTGACGTTGTCCAGATCGCGAAAGTGAATGGACACTTGCTGTTGGGACTTTCCAACAAGGCCCTGGCGGAGCGCCTGATCAATGAAAGGCTCGAGGTTGAGGGCATGTCCCTCAAGACCCTCCCCTTCTACAGAAGAGCGGCAAGAATAACCATAGGCAACCTCCCCTTCTTTGTGAAGGATGCTTCAGTCATCGACGCCCTTCTACCTTATGGGCGGATAACCTCCATCGTCCCTAAACAGCTAAAAGCTGGTAAATACGTCTACACCGACGTCCGCGGAGAGGCGTATATTGTCCCACATGACGGAATCAACATCGAGTCGCTCCCTGCCCGCCTCGATATAAGAATAAAAGGCGAGGCCTGCCCCATGTACCTGACCTCCGGTATCAGGTGCTCTAGATGCCAAGGCCAAGGGCACAGAAGAGCCAACTGCCCTTTACTTCATGGGCAGTCCACCACCTCCAGACGGGCTTCACCGCCCTCTACCATCAACCTCCCACCATTGACCGCGCATGGGCTGCCTGGACGGTCTTCGGCCGCGCCTACTGTGCCGGCGCCTCCCAGTCCAGCTCTCGGGCCTTCCGGCGCTCCACCAGATGCCCGAATTGCATCCCTACCATCTACGGCGCCCCGGCCGTCTACACCAGCGCTTCCGGCCTCATTTGTACAGGTGGCGGCTCCTGTTCCTCCACCAGAGGCCCCTGCACCCGAGCACCCCGCAAGCCCTCGCTCGGCGGCGACTGAGCCGACGCCTCCCGCCCGGCCGGACTTCACTGCCCCGTGTGGCCCTCTGCCTGCGCAGGGGACCCTCGGGCCTGCAACCCATACACCAGATGTCGACATGACCACCACTGAGGAGACCTCTGCATCCTCACCAGCCGCAGTGATTTCAACACTCCCACTGCCTGCGCCTCGGCCTGCTGGGCCGACACCGCCCGTTCCCCATGAGGAGGAGATACTACAAGAGCAAGAGGATATCCAAATTATTAAAATCTTTAGAAAACTGAGACACACAACCTGCCTAAAGCCCTTATATGATTCAGGGATCGATTGTAATGACCTCAGGGATGCCATTTTATTTACCGAAGACAGGGCGTCCCTCATGACGAGACTTTCACCTGCGCTGAAGGGGGTCCTCGCTGAGTTCCTCGGCGCGGCCATAGAACTGGCTCGGGGCTACCATCCCGATGTTGGCACCGATATGCCCAATTTTGGCGGCGATGCCTTAATTCCTGACAACTGTTAAATGTAAATATTTCTTTTCACCCTCCTGGTTGAGTTTTAACATTGACTGACAGTCAATAAAATTATTTTCATTGTCATTGTCACATGTCTACACATGGTACAGGCCATTATAATCATGGTGGGTAGTTAGCGACTGCTTTTACTGTAAGTACACCACATGTCTACACATGTGAAAAGCAGTTCGACTTTTACACTTACAAATGTATCAGAGCCGACAATAGACTACCTAAGCTATGCTGGAATAGATTGAAGGAAATTTCCTTAATGACAAAAAAACCTATAGGATTCTGTAAAAATATCATGGATATCATCAATCATTGTGGACTCACACGACTAAACTATGGGTTAAATTATGATGACATACAGATCGAACTTCCGAATATAATAAAAATAAAAATTGAACAGCTATTGCAGCAAGATCTGGCAAAACTATCTCTTACGAAAACATACTCAAACTATAGGTTACTTTATGATTCATTCCTTCCAGAACATTATTTTTCATGCAATCTGTCCTCAGCTTTAGTGAGTTTTATTGCACAGATCAGATTAATATCAACATTGATCAAAGAAAATCATATGTACGTAATTAAGAAAGAAGATTTGTACTGTAGGTTATGCGGAAGTCAGATAACCGATGAAATATACCATTTTACTGCTGAGTGCGGGGATCTGGAAGGAGAGAGAAAAAAGATCCTGAAAAGTCTTCCTAGACCGCATTTGAACCCAATAAATCTAATAAAAACTGTTTCAGATAAGAAAAGTTGGGCAATAGAACTGTTCACCTATCAAAAAGCGGTTGTAAATAAAATTGCACTCGTGGAAGAGAGAAGAACAGGGGCACAATAAAAAAGTCACCCTGTTTACCATACCTTAATTGTAAATACTCTATCTCTCCCTTTTCTCTTGTGTTGAATATTGTCTGTAATTCCACGGCGAATCTGTACAGGGCAAGACGCCCTAATAAAGTTGTTTTGTTGTTGTTGTATGTATCAGAGCCCCGTTTTGTTACTTGCACTCGCTGGTGGGGTTGGACTTTTGCAAGAATCGGGGACTATTGGGGAATTTTTTTAATTAAAAAAAGTGCCCAATGCGGGATTCGAACCCGAGTCATAGTATATAAAAAACTATAATTATTTCTTCTCTTATGGAGCTAAAATGATTTCTTCTCTTTTATTTCATCTGTTATGTAAATAGGATATGATTTTATTTTGATCTGTGAAAAAAATTGCATATAAGGCCAAAACATTTCTACCCCTTTATGCAAATACGATATGGTTGTTTTGATGTAGGAAATATGTAAATATAGAGCTATTTTTCTCATTTATATTTCATCTCTTTATGCAAATAGGATAGGGTTGTTTTGAACTAGGAAAAAAATATGTAGAGCTATAATTTATAATACAATATAATGCGGCTTGTGATTGTAAAACGACATTTAAAGATTATCCCGCATGAGTTTCTTTTCAACGAAAAATCAAAATTTATTTTAAGGGGAAATAACGATTATTTCTAACCTTAGGGATGAGGTAGGAAAGGATGAATTGTGAAAGGTATTGATAAACGGAAATTCCGGTAAGCGGAACACTGTGGGTTCGATTCCCATCCCTGGACACTTTTATTTTTCCGTTTATCATTACTCTTCACAATTCATCCTTTCATACCTCATCCCTAAGGTTAGAAATAATCGTTATTTCTCCTTAAAATAAATTTTGATTTTTCGTTGAAAAGAAACTCATGCGGGATAATCTTTAAATGTCGTTTTACAAAGCTATAATTATGTATTATCTGTTATGCAAATACAATATGATTGTTTTTATCTAGGAAATATGTAAAATATAGAGCTATTTTTCTCTTTATGTACTTACTTTTACGTACTTTTATGTATTTTTCTGTTATGTAAATAAAACAGGGTTGATTAAATATATTTCTTCTCTTTTATGTACTTACTTTTACGTTATATATATAAGTTATAATATATATATATACGTTATGTGAATTTTAAGATTTATAATTTTTTTTGTTTAATTTAAACATGTGAGGTTTGTTTTTTTAATTTGTTGTAATAAATAATTAGTTAGAATATATTATAATAAAAAAAGAAAAACAAAAGTAACACCAGCAAAGCATCGGCAGTTACGCGTCATAGGCTGGGTTAAAAAAGGAATAAGCGAAGAGAAAGTTTTATAGAGAAGAGCAAAGACAGAACCATGATAATAATTTTCCATGAACCATGAAATATGATACCATGAAAATAATATTTTACTTTTCCTCTTTTTTCCAAAAATAAAAATTACTATTAAAAATAAGTTATAATATATATATTATGTAAATAAATATGATTGATAAATATACGATATATTTGATATACTGATATTTTAACATATTTGCATATCTCTATGTTCATACGTGAAACCCTCTATTTTGAGGGAGAGAGGCATCCATTTTGGTATGATAGTCTGAAACTCTATCCACGTGGTTGATGGGCGTGTCCTTTTTCACGAAACAATACCACTTCCTGTTGATAAATCTCTGTGACAAAGCAGCTGTCTTGTCACATGGAATGTCCTTCCGCATGTGACAGCGGTCATTGTTGTCATTGATCACTTGACCGCCTCTTCTTGCCGGCTTTGTGACATCAATGAGACGGCTCGTCTGGAAAGATTTCTCTTCATAATACCCCTGTGTATTGATGGTGGTTTAGAACTGAATGGATTTTCTTCTTCTTCTTGTGAATACAACAAAAATGTCTTTATTGAGGACACACGTCCCATACAGGATTCTCCCAGATACAGAAGTAAACATAACAGTTATCTACAACAAACAACAACAACAAGCCTTTATTAAGGACACTCGTCCCATACAGGATTCTCCCAGATACAGAAGTAAACATAACAGTTATCTACAACAAACAACAACAACAAGCCTTTATTAAGGACACACGTCCCATACAGGATTCTCCCAGATACAGAAGTAAACATAACAGTTATCTACAACAAACAACAACAACAAGCCTTTATTAAGGACACTCGTCCCATACAGGATTCTCCCAGATACAGAAGTAAACATAGCAGTTATCTACAACAAACAACAACAACAAGCCTTTATTAAGGACACTCATCCCATACAGGATTCTCCCAGATACAGAAGTAAACATAACAGTTATCTACAACAAACAACAACAACAAGCCTTTATTAAGGACACTCGTCCCATACAAGATTCTCCCAGATACAGAAGTAAACATAACAGTTATCTACAACAAACAACAACAACAAAGTCTTTATTAAGGACACTCGTCCCATACAGGATTCTCCCAGATACAGAAGTAAACATAGCAGTTATCTACAACAAACAACAACAACAAGCCTTTATTAAGGACACTCGTCCCATACAGGATTCTCCCAGATACAGAAGTAAACATAACAGTTATCTACAACAAACAACAACAAAAGCCTTTATTAAAGACACACGTCCCATACAGGATTCTCCCAGATACAGAAGTAAACATAACAGTTATCTACAACAACAAGCCTTTATTAAGGACACACGTCCCATACAGGATTCTCCCAGATACAGAAGTAAACATAGCAGTTATCTACAACAAACAACAACAACAAGCCTTTATTAAGGACACTCGTCCCATACAGGATTCTCCCAGATACAGAAGTAAACATAACAGTTATCTACAACAAACAACAACAACAAGCCTTTATTAAGGACACTCGTCCCATACAGGATTCGCCCAGATACAGAAGTAAACATAACAGTTATCTACAACAAACAACAACAACAAGCCTTTATTAAGGACACTCGTCCCATACAGGATTCTCCCAGATACAGAAGTAAACATAACAGTTATCTACAACAAACAACAACAACAAAGTCTTTATTAAGGACACTCGTCCCATACAGGATTCTCCCAGATACAGAAGTAAACATAACAGTTATCTACAACAAACAACAACAACAAGCCTTTATTAAGGACACTCGTCCCATACAGGATTCTCCCAGATACAGAAGTAAACAAAACAGTTATCTACAACAAACAACAACAATAAGCCTTTATTGAGGACATTCGTCCCATACAGGATTCTCCCAGATACAGAAGTAAACATAACAGTTATCTACAACAAACAACAACAACAAGCCTTTATTAAGGACACTCGTCCCATACAGGATTCTCCCAGATACAGAAGTAAACATAACAGTTATCTACAACAAAAAACAACAACAAGCCTTTATTAAGGACACTCGTCCCATACAGGATTCTCCCAGATACAGAAGTAAACATAACAGTTATCTACAACAAACAACAACAACAAGCCTTTATTAAGGACACTCGTCCCATACAGGATTCTCCCAGATACAGAAGTAAACATAGCAGTTATCTATAACAAACAACAACAACAAGCCTTTATTAAGACCTTTCAGTCTTATACAGATTCTTCAAGCACAGAAATGTAGGTTACATACAGGAATAACAGTAATAGTACCAGTTATCAACAAAAAGCTTTATTAAGACCTTTCAGTCTTATACAGATTCTTCAAGCAGAGAAATGTAGGATACATACAGGAATAACAGTAATAGTACCAGTAATCAACGGCAACAAAAAGCTTTATTAAGACCTTTCAGTCTTATATAGATTCTCCGAGCACAGAAATGTAGGGTACATACAGGAATAACAGTAATAGTACCAGTAATCAACAACAACAAAAAGCTTTATTAAGACCTTTCAGTTTTATACAGATTCTCCAAGCACAGAAATGTAGGCTACATACAGGAATAACAGTAATAGTACCAGTAATCAACAACAACAAAAAGCTTTATTAAGACCTTTCAGACTTCTACATATACTCCAATTTGTCGTTTCCTAAACGAATACAGGAATCTATTGGAGACAATACCCCAAAATTCCACTTATTGTGTTCAAATGTCGCCAGGTCATGGTGATATTGCCTAACTGGCACACTTACTTTGTCGGGAAATCAAACTGCCGTATCTACCTGTTCCTCAAAATGTATCTACAATAGTATAGCTCGTTACCTTTTTATAGTTTATAATTATATGTAATTCTGCTGCCCTCAAAGCTTATGTCCATAGTTCATCTAAAATACTCATTCCAAGAGTCTAGCAACAGTATCATTATAAAAGGAAGATCGAAAAATGCAACATAACAGCGGTATGGTAGATTAAACTGGCGAAACCGCTAGGAGGGTTCACCACTGATGAGCCAGGCCCTCCCATTAAATTTTCCACTGTAGTAAGGGCAGTAGAAATTGTTTAATTTAAAAAAGAATCTTTCGCCTTTAAAATAGTTTCGAATTTTGATAGTTATGTAGACATAGACAGCACGCGCTTAGCTCTTTAAGATAATTTTAGAAGAAAACTCGTTCACTTCATTTCTCTGGTTATGTTTCGCTCCCTCAACATTCTTTTAGATGTTTCTATGGTTAGATATATATGGACAAAAGGAAATTTCATGATAATCATGGTGGGTAGTTGGCGACTGTTTTTACTGCTAGTACACCACATGTCTACACATATACACTCACTGACAAAATTCAAGGAAGTAGAAATTCTTTGATGTCACCGTTTTTATATTAAGTAGACAGAAGTTGTTCACACTTGGTTATCTCGTTTATCTTTAATAAAGGTCACTATGATATCTTTCAGAGTTATTGTCTCAATCCCGATATACCTACTAAATGGTACAACTTCCTCAAGTTTTGTCCATGAGGGTATACACACTTGGTTATCTCGTGTGTCTTCAATAAAGGTCACTGTAATATCTTTCAGAGTTATTGTCTCAATCCCGATATACATGCTAAAAGGTACAACTTCCTAAAGTTTTGTCCATGAGTGTGTACACACACACGACATGAATCCCAACGTGTAAAAGGTATCCTTTAAAAGAGAGAGAAACCTTGCCAAATAAAACCAAACCAACCATGTAAAAGGCCATCTCCAACAATCGAAGAAACCTACCAAGGATCCTGCCGACATGAATATAAACGTGTAAAAGGCTTTCTGAAGCCTGCAGACATTAAGCCAAACGTGTGAAAGGCTCTCTTTAAAAATGAGAGAAACCCTACTAAATTAAGCCTAATCAACCTTAAAAGGCCCTCTCTAATAATGAAAGAAACCCTACCAAATGAAGTCAAACCAACCATGTAAAAGGCTCCCTCCAATAATGAGAGAAACCTAGGAAGCCTGCTGACATGAAGCCCAACAAAAGGCCACCTCCAATAATGAGAGAAACCTTACCTAATGAAGCCACACCAACCTTAAAAGGCTCCCTCCAATAATCAGAGAAACCCTGCCAAATGAAGTCAAACCAATCTTAAAAGGCTCCCTCCAATAATCAGAGAAACCCTGCCAAATGAAGTCAAACCAACCATGTAAAAGGCTCCCTCCAATAATCAGAGAAACCCTGCCAAATGAAGTCAAACCAACCATGTAAAAGGCTCCCTCCAATAATCAGAGAAACCCTGCCAAATGAAGTCAAACCAACCATGTAAAAGGCTCCCTCCACTAATGAGAAAGCCCTGTCAAGGAATCCTGCTAACATAAAGCCAAACCGTGTAAAGGCTCCTTTTAAAAGAGATAGAAACCCTGCCAAATGAAGCCGAATCAACCTTGAAAGGCCCATTTAACAGTGAGAGAAACCCTGCAGAATGAAACCCAACCAACCTTAAAAGGCTCCCTCCAATAATTAGAGAAACCCTGCCTAGGAATTTTGCCGACCTGAATCCAAACATGTAAAAGGCTTCCTTTTACAGGAGAAATCCTGCCGAAATGAAGCCAAACCACCCATGTAAAAGGCTCTCTCCAATAACGAGAGAAACCCTACCAAGGATCCTGCCGACATGAATATAAACGTGTAAAAGGCTTCCTTAAGCCTGCAGATATGAATCCAAACATGTAAAAGGCTTTCTTCAAAAGAGAGAGAAACCAAACCAAATGAAGCCCAGCAAACCATGTAAAAGGCCCCTATCAACAGTAAGAGAAACCTGGCCAAATGAAGTCAAACCAACCATATAAAAGGCTCTCTCCAATAACGAGAGAAACCCAGGAAGCCTGCCGACATGAAGCTCAACCAACCAACCAACCAAAGGTCCATCTAACAATGGACCATTGTCTTCTACCTTCATCTTAATCAAGCAGCCCCGTTGTTTATGTGGGGCTACCGACAAGGTTAGCTCCATGGTCGTAGTGCCATTGTGGCCGCTTTTGTTGACCCTGTACAAACATTACTGAGGGGGAATCTTGCACAGTGGAATAGCCCCTGTACAAACATGGCGTCGGTCGTTTTGGAAAGGGAAGCAGTTGCCATCCAATCACACACAGCCCTGTACAAATAAAGGATCATTTGGTTCTTTTTTAATCGAAAAAAAGCATCGCTTTGATCGTGGAACTAAAAAGTTGCTGATGGCTTTCGCCAATCTCACATAGCCCTGTACAAAAAATCATCGTTTGGTTCTTTTTTTTTTTTAAATAGAAAAAAGACATTTGCTGATCGTGCAACTAAAGGTTCTTGATGGCTTGCGCAATCAGTCAGAACACATCAACGAATGTTTATTTTATTCATTATTCTCCAGAATTTTCCGAATTTCTTTCTTGGTTAATCATCAACAACAAAGCCTTTATTAAGGACACACGTCCCATACAAGATTCTCCCAGATACAGAAGTAAACATAACAGTTATCTACAACAAAAAACAACAACAAAGCCTTTATTATCCCCCCCACTCATTTGCTGTATCTCTCAAAAGAATATGTGTAAATAAGATTTGAAGAACCCAATACCTTAGATTTTAACAAATTTTGGAAAACATCAAACATCACAGACAATAGGTGCAACACAGATGATGGATCCAACTTGAAGAAAGGTCGATGTTAATCTCCACTTTCTATAGATAACTGTTATGTTTACTTCTGTATCTGGGAGAATCCTGTATGGGACGTGTGTCCTTAATAAAGGTTTGTTGTAGATAACTGTTATGTTTACTTCTGTATCTGGGAGAATCCTGTATGGGACGTGTGTCCTTAATAAAGTCTTGTTGTTGTTGTTTGTTGTAGATAACTGTTATGTTTACTTCTGTATCTGGGAGAATCCTGTATGGGACGTGTGTCCTTAATAAAGTCTTGTTGTTGTTGTTTGTTGTAGATAACTGTTATGTTTACTTCTGTAACTGGGAGAATCCTGTATGGGACGTGTGTCCTTAATAAAGGCTTTGTTGTAGTTGTTTGTTGTAGATAACTGTTATGTTTACTTCTGTATCTGGGAGAATCCTGTATGGGACGTGTGTCCTTAATAAATGTTTGTTGTTGTTGTTTGTTGTAGATAACTGTTATGTTTACTTCTGTATCTGGGAGAATCCTGTATGGGACGTGTGTCCTTAATAAAGTCTTGTTGTTGTTGTTTGTTGTAGATAACTGTTATGTTTACTTCTGTATCTGGGAGAATCCTGTATGGGACGTGTGTCCTTAATAAAGTCTTGTTGTTGTTGTTTGTTGTAGATAACTGTTATGTTTACTTCTGTAACTGGGAGAATCCTGTATGGGACGTGTGTCCTTAATAAAGGCTTTGTTGTAGTTGTTTGTTGTAGATAACTGTTATGTTTACTTCTGTATCTGGGAGAATCCTGTATGGGACGTGTGTCCTTAATAAATGTTTGTTGTTGTTGTTTGTTGTAGATAACTGTTATGTTTACTTCTGTATCTGGGAGAATCCTGTATGGGACGTGTGTCCTTAATAAATGTTTGTTGTTGTAGATAACTGTTAAGTTTACTTCTGTATCTGGTAGAATCCTGTATGGGACGTGTGTCCTTAATAAAGGCTTTGTTGTAGTTGTTTGTTGTAGATAACTGTTATGTTTACTTCTGTATCTGGGAGAATCCTGTATGGGACGTGTGTCCTTAATAAATGTTTGTTGTTGTTGTTTGTTGTAGATAACTGTTATGTTTACTTCTGTATCTGGGAGAATCCTGTATGGGACGTGTGTCCTTAATAAAGGCTTTGTTGTTGTTGTTTGTTGTAGATAACTGTTATGTTTACTTCTGTATCTGGGAGAATCCTGTATGGGACGTGTGTCCTTAATAAAGGCTTTGTTGTTGTTGTTTGTTGTAGATAACTGTTATGTTTACTTCTGTATCTGGGAGAATCCTGTATGGGACGTGTGTCCTTAATAAAGGCTTGTTGTTGTTGTTTGTTGTAGATAACTGTTATGTTTACTTCTGTATCTGGGAGAATCCTGTATGGGACGTGTGTCCTTAATAAAGGCTTGTTGTTGTTGTTTGTTGTAGATAACTGTTATGTTTACTTCTGTATCTGGGAGAATCCTGTATGGGACGTGTGTCCTTAATAAAGTCTTGTTGTTGTTGTTTGTTGTAGATAACTGTTATGTTTACTTCTGTATCTGGGAGAATTCTGTATGGGACGTGTGTCCTTAATAAAGTCTTGTTGTTGTTGTTTGTTGTAGATAACTGTTATGTTTACTTCTGTATCTGGGAGAATCCTGTATGGGACGTGTGTCCTTAATAAAGGCTTTGTTGTAGATAACTGTTATGTTTACTTCTGTATCTGGGAGAATCCTGTATGGGACGTGTGTCCTTAATAAAGTCTTGTTGTTGTTGTTTGTTGTAGATAACTGTTATGTTTACTTCTGTATCTGGGAGAATCCTGTATGGGACGTGTGTCCTTAATAAAGTCTTGTTGTTGTTGTTTGTTGTAGATAACTGTTATGTTTACTTCTGTATCTGGGAGAATCCTGTATGGGACGTGTGTCCTTAATAAAGTCTTGTTGTTGTTGTTTGTTGTAGATAACTGTTATGTTTACTTCTGTATCTGGGAGAATCCTGTATGGGACGTGTGTCCTTAATAAAGTCTTGTTGTTGTTGTTTGTTGTAGATAACTGTTATGTTTACTTCTGTATCTGGGAGAATCCTGTATGGGACGTGTGTCCTTAATAAAGTCTTGTTGTTGTTGTTTGTTGTAGATAACTGTTATGTTTACTTCTGTATCTGGGAGAATCCTGTATGGGACGTGTGTCTTTAATAAAGGCTTGTTGTTGTTGTTTGTTGTAGATAACTGCTATGTTTACTTCTGTATCTGGGAGAATCCTGTATGGGACGTGTGTCTTTAATAAAGGCTTGTTGTTGTAGATAACTGTTATGTTTACTTCTGTATCTGGGAGAATCCTGTATGGGGCGTGTGTCTTTAATAAATGTTTGTTGTTGTTGTTTGTTGTAGATAACTGTTATGTTTACTTCTGTATCTGGGAGAATCCTGTATGGGACGTGTGTCCTTAATAAAGTCTTGTTGTTGTTGTTTGTTGTAGATAACTGTTATGTTTACTTCTGTATCTGGGAGAATCCTGTATGGGACGTGTGTCCTTAATAAAGTCTTGTTGTTGTTGTTTGTTGTAGATAACTGTTATGTTTACTTCTGTATCTGGGAGAATCCTGTATGGGACGTGTGTCCTTAATAAAGTCTTGTTGTTGTTGTTTGTTGTAGATAACTGTTATGTTTACTTCTGTATCTGGGAGAATCCTGTATGGGACGTGTGTCCTTAATAAAGTCTTGTTGTTGTTGTTTGTTGTAGATAACTGTTATGTTTACTTCTGTATCTGGGAGAATCCTGTATGGGACGTGTGTCCTTAATAAAGGCTTTGTTGTAGATAACTGTTATGTTTACTTCTGTATCTGGGAGAATCCTGTATGGGACGTGTGTCCTTAATAAAGTCTTGTTGTTGTTGTTTGTTGTAGATAACTGTTATGTTTACTTCTGTATCTGGGAGAATCCTGTATGGGACGTGTGTCCTTAATAAAGTCTTGTTGTTGTTGTTTGTTGTAGATAACTGTTATGTTTACTTCTGTATCTGGGAGAATCCTGTATGGGACGAGTGTCCTTAATAAAGGCTTTTGTTGTTGTAGATAACTGTTATGTTTACTTCTGTATCTGGGAGAATCCTGTATGGGACGAGTGTCTTTAATAAAGGCTTTTTGTTGTTGTTGTTGTAGATAACTGCTATGTTTACTTCTGTATCTGGGAGAATCCTGTATGGGACGTGTGTCTTTAATAAAGGCTTTTGTTGTTGTAGATAACTGTTATGTTTACTTCTGTATCTGGGAGAATCCTGTATGGGACGAGTGTCTTTAATAAAGGCTTTTGTTGTTGTAGATAACTGTTATGTTTACTTCTGTATCTGAGAGAATCCTGTATGGGACGAGTGTCTTTAATAAAGGCTTTTGTTGTTGTAGATAACTGTTATGTTTACTTCTGTATCTGGGAGAATCCTGTATGGGACGAGTGTCTTTAATAAAGGCTTTTGTTGTTGTAGATAACTGTTATGTTTACTTCTGTATCTGGGAGAATCCTGTATGGGACGTGTGTCTTTAATAAAGGCTTGTTGTTGTAGATAACTGTTATGTTTACTTCTGTATCTGGGAGAATCCTGTATGGGACGTGTGTCTTTAATAAAGGCTTTTGTTGTTGTAGATAACTGTTATGTTTACTTCTGTATCTGGGAGAATCCTGTATGGGACGAGTGTCTTTAATAAAGGCTTTTTGTTGTTGTTGTTGTAGATAACTGCTATGTTTACTTCTGTATCTGGGAGAATCCTGTATGGGACGTGTGTCTTTAATAAAGGCTTTTGTTGTTGTAGATAACTGTTATGTTTACTTCTGTATCTGGGAGAATCCTGTATGGGACGAGTGTCTTTAATAAAGGCTTTTGTTGTTGTAGATAACTGTTATGTTTACTTCTGTATCTGAGAGAATCCTGTATGGGACGAGTGTCTTTAATAAAGGCTTTTGTTGTTGTAGATAACTGTTATGTTTACTTCTGTATCTGGGAGAATCCTGTATGGGACGTGTGTCCTTAATAAAGGCTTTTGTTGTTGTAGATAACTGCTATGTTTACTTCTGTATCTGGGAGAATTCTGTATGGGACGTGTGTCTTTAATAAATGCTTGTTGTAGATAACTGTTATGTGTTTACTTCTGTATCTGGGAGAATCCTGTATGGGACGTGTGTCCTTAATAAAGTCTTGTTGTTGTAGATAACTGTTATGTTTACTTCTGTATCTGGGAGAATTCTGTATGGGACGTGTGTCTTTAATAAATGTTTGTTGTAGATAACTGTTATGTGTTTACTTCTGTATCTGGGAGAATCCTGTATGGAACGTGTGTCCTTAATAAAGGCTTTGTTGTTGTTGTTTGTTGTAGATAACTGTTATGTTTACTTCTGTATCTGGGAGAATTCTGTATGGGACGTGTATCTTTAATAAATGTTTGTTGTAGATAACTGTTATGTGTTTACTTCTGTATCTGGGAGAATCCTGTATGGAACGTGTGTCCTTAATAAAGGCTTTGTTGTTGTTGTTTGTTGTAGATAACTGTTATGTTTACTTCTGTATCTTGGAGAATCCTGTATGGGACGTGTATCCTCAATAAAGGCTTTGTTGTTGTTGTTTGTTGTAGATAACTGTTATGTTTACTTCTGTATTTGGGAGAATCCTGTATGGGGCGTGTGTCCTTAATAAAGGCTTGTTGTTGTTGTTTGTTGTAGTTAACTGTTATGTTTACTTCTGTATTTGGGAGAATCCTGTATGGGGCGTGTGTCCTTAATAAAGGCTTGTTGTTGTTGTTTGTTGTAGATAACTGTTATGTTTACTTCTGTATCTGGGAGAATCCTGTATGGGACGAGTGTCCTTAATAAATGCTTGTTATTGTTGTTTGTTGTAGATAACTGCTATGTTTACTTCTGTATCTGGGAGAATCCTGTATGGGACGAGTGTCCTTAATAAAGGCTTGTTGTTGTTGTTTGTTGTAGATAACTGTTATGTTTACTTCTGTATCTGGGAGAATCCTGTATGGGACGTGTGTCCTTAATAAATGCTTGTTATTGTTGTTTGTTGTAGATAACTGTTATGTTTACTTCTGTATCTGGGAGAATCCTGTATGGGACGAGTGTCCTTAATAAATGCTTTTTATTGTTGTTTGTTGTAGATAACTGCTATGTTTACTTCTGTATCTGGGAGAATCCTGTATGGGACGTGTGTGCTTAATAAAGTATTGTTGTTGTTTGTTGTAGATAACTGTTATGTTTACTTCTGTATCTGGGAGAATCCTGTATGGGACGAGTGTCCTTAATAAAGGCTTGTTGTTGTTGTTTGTTGTAGATAACTGCTATGTTTACTTCTGTATCTGGGAGAATCCTGTATGGGACGTGTGTCCTTAATAAAGGCTTTTTGTTGTTGTTTGTTGTAGATAACTGCTATGTTTACTTCTGTATCTGGGAGAATCCTGTATGGGACGAGTATCCTTAATAAAGGGTTTTTGTTGTTGTTTGCTGTAGATAAATGTTATGTTTACTTCTGTATCTGGGAGAATCCTGTATGGGACGTGTGTCCTTAATAAATGCTTGTTATTGTTGTTTGTTGTAGATAACTGTTATGTTTACTTCTGTATCTGGGAGAATCCTGTATGGGGCGAGTGTCCTTAATAAAGGCTTGTTGTTGTTGTTTGTTGTAGATAACTGCTATTTTTACTTCTGTATCTGGGAGAATCCTGTATGGGACGTGTGTCCTTAATAAAGGCTTTTTGTTGTTGTTTGTTGTAGATAACTGCTATGTTTACTTCTGTATCTGGGAGAATCCTGTATGGGACGAGTATCCTTAATAAAGGCTTTTTGTTGTTGTTTGTTGTAGATAAATGTTATGTTTACTTCTGTATCTGGGAGAATCCTGTATGGGACGTGTGTCCTTAATAAATGCTTGTTATTGTTGTTTGTTGTAGATAACTGTTATGTTTACTTCTGTATCTGGGAGAATCCTGTATGGGGCGAGTGTCCTTAATAAAGGCTTGTTGTTGTTGTTTGTTGTAGATAACTTATGTTTACTTCTGTATCTGGGAGTATCCTGTATGGGATGAGTGTCCTTAATAAAGGCTTGTTGTTGTTGTTTGTTGTAGATAACTGTTATGTTTACTTCTGTATCTTGGAGAATCCTGTATGGGGCGAGTGTCCTTAATAAAGACTTTGTTGTTGTTGTTTGTTGTAGATAACTGCTATGTTTGCTTCTGTATCTGGGAGAATCCTGTATGGGGCGAGTGTCCTTAATAAAGGCTTGTTGTTGTTGTTTGTTGTAGATAACTGTTATTTTTACTTCTGTATCTGGGAGAATCCTGTATGGGGCGAGTGTCTTTAATAAAGGCTTTTTTGTTGTATATAAGACTTAAGGTCTTAATAAAGATATTGAAATAGTAAAACTTTATAGAATCAGTCGCCAGTTATCAGAAGATTCCGTTCAAGATCCAGATGTCGCCATGAGTCTCATGACATTTGAAATCATCTCATTATCTTCATCCTAAAATAGCATCCCTTCCAACTCAGAAAACTTGACGTTTGTTTCGCATTTCTTCTTCCTCTTTTTAAAACATAGTTAGAATTTATTTATGTAAAATATTTAATTGTTCTTTGATTTTTCTTCATAGTTAGGCAGTCGGCAACACTGTACTTTCTTTCTTTCAATAATTTTGCATAAGATACTTTTGTTGTTTATATATTATCGTTGTTATGATTAAATTAAATATTAAAACACAAAGTAGTGTGACTGTAATGTTGTGTTGACTACAATGTATGTAATGTTCCTTCGATTAAATATATAAATATGCTTTACCAAATTAAGAAACAAATTTTACTTATATATCTTTCTAATGTTATATATATAATTTTGAATATATTCATAACAACAATAACAGTTACAAGTCCGAAAGCTTGAAAAATAAAAAGTTGCAAAAGAAACTTAACCCAGGAAGCTTCATTTATTTTATAATAAAAATCTGAATCTAAAGAGTTTTCGAATAGATATTCCATCCAATTCGTCCAATTTGGCTCAAATCCAATGCCAAAAGACAAGGATTATTTGCATATCTATTGTGCATAATCATCGCAAAGTTTGAAAGGGACAACCAGCTGTTGCTAAGGTACATTGTTCCTTTGTTAGGGAAATCATGGATTTAGGTATTTTCCTCTTCTTATTCTTTCTTATCTCCACTCAATCATATTAAGGTATCAAGCTTGTAAAGCTTGAGACTTGACAAACATCATGACTGGATGAAGTAGAATGTATCTGCCTTTGTCTCCCACTGCCGACTAAACGCCTCATTGCGCAATTGAGAATTCTATTTGTTTTATATCGAGAAGACCATATAAAATATCTAAGGACAGAAGACTTGTATTGCCAACTATGCAAACATAGAACCGAAAATGAATTAGAACATTATATATTTGAATGCATGCCTCTTGACACGGAAATAAAAATAGTTTTTTCTAAGATAGGCCATACACATCTCACATTATATTCTTTATTAACCAACTTTATAGACAATAGTTCAGTAGCTTTGAATCTATATAACTTCCATAAAAATGCTGTAAAAAAGAAAGACTTAACCGAACATCCAAACATACCAAAAATTTCTGTTTGATGAGAAGGACAGAGCCAATATCCAATTATTTGTTTGGGCAGGTACGATAAGTTAACCCCCACACTGATAAAACGGTGTTTACCTTACAACCCTGAACACTCGGATTTTCCTGGAAAATCTCCTAAAGATTTCTTGAAAAAGCCATGGTCCACCTGTGCTGTGTGAGCAGAAGAGCTTAAATTGACTTGTTCCATTATATGTATGTTCCATATGTAAATACCTGTTTTCTTTCCTCTCTTGGCTCTCCGCTTCTCCCATCCATATTTCCAATTTTTTTTTCTTATTTTCCATAGGATTATTCAAATAATAATCTGTATATATTTACCATATGTATATAATCTTTCTCCATTTTTGCCTCTTTGTATATTTCCCACTTTCATAGGTTTCTCCGTCTTGTAACCCCAAGGAGAATCCTCTGTAAGACCTGTGTGTCTTAATTAAGGCTTTCGTGTGTGTGTGTGTGTATATATATATGCCTTTGTCATTAAGACTGGGGGCACTACTCAGTGGCAGGCCGACTTAGCTCCAAAATAAATGGCCGCTTCTGACATGAGGAACAGACACCATGTACAGCCGCTTCCTAACATGGAGTACAAACACTGCTCATCCTGTATCCCTGGAGTCCTTACAGGGTACTATCAGCATGGCCAGCTGAGCCCAGGTTTTTTAGTGAGCTTGTTACTGCTTCCCCTCCTCCTTTTTCATCCGGGCTTGGGACCGGCAAAGGCGGAGTTTCTTTCCTCTTGCATATCTTAAATGGCCATGTTGAGGCTGAAAGGAATTAAAATATCAACAGATTCTTCTATTATAGAACAATCAATTAATACTTTTATTAAGACCTTTAACTCCGCCTTTGCCGGTCCTAAGCTCGGATGAAAAAGGAGGAGTGGGATCAGTAAACAAGCTCGCTAAAACACCAGGGTTCAGTTGGCCATGCTGATAGTACCCTGTAAGGATTCCAGGGATACAGGATGAGCAGTGTTTGTACTCCATGTTAGGAGCGGCTGTACATGGTGTCTGTTCCTCATGTCAGAGGCGGGTATTTCATATTGGTAATCAACAACAACAACAAAAAGCTTTATTAAATCCTTTCAGTCTTATACAGATTCTCCAAGCACAGAAATGTAGGGTACATACAGGAATAACAGTAATAGTACCAGTAATCAACAACAACAAAAAGCTTTATTAAGACCTTTCAGTCTTATACAGATTCTCCAAGAACAGAAATGTAGGGTACATACAGGAATAACAGTAATAGTACCAGTAATCAACAACAACAAAAAGCTTTATTAAGACCTTTCAGTCTTATACAGATTCTCCAAACATAGAAATGTAGGGTACATACAGGAATAACAGTAATAGTACCAGTAATCAACAACAACAAAAAGCTTTATTAAGACCTTTCAGTCTTATACAGATTCTCCAAACACAGAAATGTAGGGTACATACAGGAATAACAGTAATAGTACCAGTAATCAACTACAACAAAAACCTTTATTAAGACCTTTCAGTCTTATACAGATTCTCCAAGCACAGAAATATAGGGTACATACAGGAATAACAGTAATAGTACCAGTAAACAACAACAACAAAAAGTTTTATTAAGATCTTTCAGTCTTATACAGATTCTCCAAACACAGAAATGTAGGGTACATACAGGAATAACAGTAATAGTACCAGTAATCAACAACAACAAAAAAATTTATTAAGACCTTTCAGTCTTATACAGATTCTCCAAACACAGAAATGTAGGGTACATACAGGAATAACAGTAATAGTACCAGTAATCAACAACAACAAAAAAATTTATTAAGACCTTTCAGTCTTATACAGATTCTCCAAACACAGAAATGTAAGGTACATACAGGAATAACAGTAATAGTACCAGTAATCAACAACAACAAAAAAATTTATTAAGACCTTTCAGTCTTATACAGATTCTCCAAACACAGAAATGTAGGGTACATACAGGAATAACAGTAATAGTACCAGTAATCAACAACAACAAAAAAATTTATTAAGACCTTTCAGTCTTATACAGATTCTCCAAGCACAGAAATGTAGGGTACATACAGGAATAACAGTAATAGTACCAGTAATCAACAACAACAAAAAAAATTATTAAGACCTTTCAGTCTTATACAGATTCTCCAAACACAGAAATGTAGGGTACATACAGGAATAACAGTAATAGTACCAGTAATCAACAACAACAAAAAGTTTTATTAAGACCTTTCAGTCTTATACAGATTCTCCAAGCACAGAAATGTAGGGTACATACAGGAATAACAGTAATAGTACCAGTAATCAACAACAACAAAAAGTTTTATTAAGACCTTTCAGTCTTATACAGATTCTCCAAGCACAGAAATGTAGGGTACATACAGGAATAACAGTAATAGTACCAGTAATAAGCATTGTTATTATTACTATTATTAAAACTAATCACATAAAGGTAATATGAAATTTATATACAGGAAAACTTAATTAAGACAATTAAGCTAATACATTAATCTGATATATTTATATAATAAT